>JAKWJA010002498.1:44439642-45169507 GCA_027704765.1 Solanum habrochaites
AGAATGGAAAAGCGGGTGCGCAAAACGACTAAAACAGGGTCGTTACAAACAATGTCAAATGAAATCTAGGTATCCTCGAAAACACCCTATTCATGAGATACCATAATGGTCCAAATCGGGGAATTAGTGAGAACCATAACACATTATTAAGAACTCATCAGTGATCATATCTAGTCTGAAATGCCATGTTTTGGTATACAAAGTCCCTCAAACCTTTTCAACCCTAAGTTGGGATAAAAGTCCTCACCCATCTCAAGTAAATCTTAGAAACGGGTAGCTTGCCCCTGCAGTTGAAATCACAAAAATTGTCGTCAACTTTCGAGGGAAGGATACTTGTTATTATGTAACTTTAGTTGAGTTTTGACCTGATCACCTCACTTCACATTCTAGGGACCCATAATTTTTCCCCTTTTCTTCACAATACACTGGAGCAAACCCCCATTGGAAGTCCTGCGAGGTTGAGGTCTAATGAAGCCTTTTGGCTAGTGAATCTGTTACGTTAAGAAGCCTTCACTCTTTCAAATTCGATCCGGGGCCCCATCCCGATAAGGATGGAAATTGAAGTGGGAAATTTCTTGTATATATGTAAAACAAGTTTTGATACCAAAGATCATCTTCCGTTCGGGGAGGAAATACCGAGAAGAAATCGTTAGGAAAGAACATCCAAAAATTGCCCTGTCACTTAAAACGGGGACTGAATCAATGGGAGGAATTTTTCGAGTCTAATATGAAATCTTAACACGGTAGTATAGTCCCACCTCTGTAGAGATCATTTCACGTTCCATAGGTCCATCAATGTTTCGTGTATGCCTTCGGTAGGTCATATGTTGACTTTACATGTTGAAGATCCTATATGGTGTTAGTTTCAATTATGAACATGTTATTGGTCTATGTTTCTAAATATGATGGTGACTACTATTGACGCTATTTTATTTAAAGTATAGACATTACTACTTCTTGTGATAACTTTTTTTGGTTGTACCTTAAGTGAGTAGGTTATGACGCCGTTTGCCTTGGTCATTTGTACTCTTGGTAGTCAATAAAGGGTGGTTATAGTAAGGGTCTTTTTTCTTATGTGATGACGTTCTTGATTTTAACAGTTTGACATGACTATTACTTATTGAAGCTTGTCCTTGTGTTGAGGTGGGTTTGACTTACTTATTATACTTGTTGGTGTATATGGGTTCATGCTTGTGTCATAATGCTTTTCAAATACTTTAAGCATGGTTCGAAACAAATGTCCTTTTTAGCATGATTTCAATGTTTATGAATTTTAAATCTTATCCCTGCATAAATACTCATACTTAGTACATGTATGTACTGGCCTATATTTTACGTTTACTACATATGTAGGATCTAGACGTTGAACATTTCGAGGGCCATTGGGAATCATATTTTCCAAATTCAATAGGTCCTCACTCTCTGGGGGCAATGCCACTATTTTCTCTATTTAATATTGTTTAGTCTTAAATAAAATTTAGTTCATTCTCTTTCTTTGTTAACTTTGTGTATGCCTATATGAGGCCTTTATTGTAATGAAGTATACAGAACTTACCTAAGTCAAAGATTTAATCAATCTTCGATAATTAGAGCTTCAATGGAGAAAAGAGGTCGAGCACTTTAGTTCAAGAATGGGGTTAGGGTTTTAGATTCTTTTAGTTTTTTGGATTTAGGGTTAATTATTTGAGTTTTAATATCTATGGTTTAGTGTTTAATGTTAGGGTTTTGATATATATGTCATGACCCAGCCCGATGGGCTGTGACTAGTTTGCCCGTTTGACATGTCCACATACAACCCTCAAAAAGTAAACCAACTATGTAAAGTCTAAGACCCAAAATATGGAATTTAAAATCAATCAGACAACCCCAACGCCCATATATATATATCTATCAAGTGGACGCTGTCGCATAAGGAGGTCCATAAAACATTCACCCACAAACAACCGTACATCAACATACTCTAAGCCCAGACAAAGGGCCCGCCACTAAATCAAAGCATAATGCGCTACGCCATGCCGACATGCTGCCACTCCACACAATATACAATGATTACCCCCCAGCCGACATAAGGCTGCCCCCTTTACCAAACAAAGCAGACATCCCCCAAACAAACCATGTACAGACCATTAATCCAAAACATATATATTACGAAAACCCACACAATGCTACAGACCTCTAAGATTATAGTAGTGAAACTCTACGGGACAGGTCCCCGCCATAACCCATAAAAGCCAACAAAGACTACAACAACAAAAGTTATGTACCTAAAACGACTGGTCTCTCCCGGAACAATGAGCTCTTCCCAATCACGCAAGAGTCAGATATCTATTGGGGAAGAATCCCACCAAACTGTGCGTCTTACCAACGTTCGGGCTAAACGCATCCCCCCCCCCCAAAGAAAGAAAGGGTCAGTGAAAACGGACAATGTAATGGAGTATGAAAGCATAAGGGTAAAGATAACTGATACGGATACCAACATGATAAGTCGAAAACAAGATACGCTTACAAAAACCCATTAATAACCTTTATTGTAAAATCCCATGCATATCTTTTAACAATATGCCTCGACTATTTTTTACTACTTATTGCGCATCATGATCTAGCGTAGACTAAGTCCGGGGAACGAGATTTGATTTAAAGTTCCAGTGATTAAAGAAATATTAGGCAAGAGATTGTTTAATTTCCAAATGTGATTTAAGTATGAGTTGGCTAATGTAAAGTGCCACTTAACTTTAACGTGAGGAACATTAATTTTAGTGGCTATTAGAAATTAGTTTAATCTCCAGTGTCCCCCACCACTCATAATTGGATGGTTGAATTAGGATTAATTTAATACTATTGGACACGTTGTAGAGTGGTGGCGGGCTGCCTCCACTCATATTATAAATGAGGTGGAGGAAATCCACTAAAAATACTAAATAAAGTTGTGAAAATGAATTGCTTTGCATACCATCTTCTTCTTCAACCACTTGGCTTAGAGGGGCAAAGCCAGGAATGGAGAAACCCCACCCCTGCAACTCTTGGCCAAGCAGCTGCCAAATTATTTTGTGTTAGAAAATCCCCTCCTTGCGTTTGGGTGTGCTAAATGTTCTTTTAGAATACCTTTGTTATTTTTACCCTAATATTAAGAAAGGTGGGTGACCCAATAGCACTTGAGAGTTTGTTTGTTTAAGTTATTGAATGTGGCTATGTATGAAACGGAAAACCATAATTGGCTTATTAATGGTGTCGTGGTTGGGGTGCTTTTGGGGGCCTGTTTTGATTAAAGCAAAACGGCGGGTAATATTCTGTTTGGAGTTGATATGTATATGTTAATTATTTGATTATGAGTAGATACTCCCAACGGATAATAGAAACGATAAGGAGATGTGGTGCGAATTTTATAAAATGATTTTAAATAATCGCATGCGGTGTGTCTTGCTGCTTCGCTGCCTATGGTTTGCAAGACGGAACTTTTTTGGGGTAAGGGCTGTTTTTAATATAGTCGTTCGGAGTTAGATGTGTATTTGGTATTTTGGCTGCCTGTGGATATTGGGTGTTTGTCGGGATTGGGACGAAGTAAGGAAAATAGGAAGTGGCTGTCCCGGATTTTTTCAATTAACAACAAAAATTTTTTAGCTAGCTTACACGATCCGTCGCGTGACGTTTAATCCTATTGTGCGGAACGGATTATGCTGTTGTTTTATAGATTAATTGAGCTTGAGAAGTAAATTTTGGACTGGCTGCCCGACTATACGTATCTAACGTTTGTTCCCTTTTTTTCAATTGTTTGTGCATGACTTTTAAAAATAAGCGAATAACGGACAGTTTTGATACTTACCTCTAGAGCGTCGCGGTTACGGTATATTCTTGCTCCTATTCCTTTCCCCACAATTATTTCTCTATATATCGCGATGTTCGAAGGCTATGATGATTTCTCATAATCTATGTGTGCTTCTTTCCTCTTAGAGTCATTGAAATTTTACAATAAACGTTTTCATCGTATTAAAAAAGGTTCATAATCTGATAAAATCAGTAAATCTTTAGTAACTCCCTTGCTGGTTGCACGTATTATTGTTCTATTGAGTTATAATGACAGGATTTTAATTGCATTATGGTTGCTCATAATGTTTTGGCTCGTGCCAATAGAGGCATTTATAATTTCAATCAATTTCATAAACACATAATTGTCATCAACCACACATTCACACCCGAGTCCCGGCCGGGTAATGTGTTCGTGTCCGGAAGTTTTCTTTCTTTTTTCTTGCCATATGCACCGAGTTCGTCCTTCCCTCACTAGAGGGCCGGGTATGTAATTTATATATATATTGGGTGAGTTGTTTGAGGATGTTAATGGATGCATGATGATGACGGAGAATGACGTGATGATTACTTTGGCGAGCCCCTTCAACTAAGATGAAGCTGGAGACACCTTATATGTTAAAGATGATCATGATTTTTAACTTAAAAGGTAATTGGTTTTTAAGTCGATATTTTTTTTTTTTCGACTAGATTCCATATTGGGTTAATCCTATCCTGGTCATCTTTTAATACCGTTTGCTTTACCATACCTCATTACAACAGATCGGTCCGTACAACCCCCTTTTTCCTCGGTGGCTAGCGTTCATGCCCGCAGGTGAGACGCACAGTTCGGTGAATCCTCCCGCCTAGGATATCGACTTTGCTGGATGGGTGAATAGCTCCACTGTTCCGGAGCCCAGTCGTTTTTGGTACATAACTTTTGTGTAGTCTTTTGCTCGTCTATGAGGTATGGCGGGGCCTGTCCCGACCGAGTTTTTTACTCCTGTACCTTAGAGGTCTGTGGACATTTATGTGGGTTTATATATATGTTTTGGATATGGTCTGGACATGGTTTGTTGGGAGTTCCGCTTGTACAAAGGGGCAGCCTGTCGTCTGCGTACATCAGTGTATTGTGTAGTGGTCAGCCTTGTGGTCGGCTACGTAATGTTATTATGCTTGTGGATAGTGGCCTGCCTTGTCGGTTCACGTATTCTGTCGGTTGAATGGTTATGGTACTACCTTATTAGACAGTTTCCGTTCCTCTTATAATACATATGACAATTGGGTTGGCTTGATTTGATAAAGTCCATATGTCCTAGTGTCAGTTGGTTTATAATCATCCAATTTGTTTGTGGTGTCCCAAAAGTGGCAACTAGTCAACGGCCCATCGGGTTGGGTCCATGACAAGAAGTTGTATTAGAGCGGTTCTTCCTCCGTAAGAGTGGTCTTAAGACCGTGTCCTAGTTGAGTTCTTTTGTTTAATTATAGTCGGTGTGTTGTGCACCACAAATCTATAAACAGAAGCTACAGGACATTAAGGATAGAGATGTCATCCTTCTTCTTCTTCTTTTCTAGAAATCGTCGCGATAGAACTATATTAACAGGAGTAATCTCCTCTCTAATGAATCCTTGTGTTTTTCCAGCTTATTGCATCCAAATAAATTACAAAAGAATGTCCAGCAAAGAAAGCCGCCCAAAAGGGAAAAATCCGGGGTAGCAAGAAGTTGTCTTCTCAGCAAGACACCGCCCACCATCGGTGCCAAGCAACAGTCGACATAAAATACAAAACCAACGAGAAGCACTTCAGGGCCGAACAAAGGAGATGGACCGGGCCCAGTCTATATACTTGTATTTGCTCAAACCAAAACATAACGGAGAGCGTCAAATAAATAGCTACAAAAAACAAGAAAAAGAGAACAAGGCGAAAATACAGGAAAAACAAAACAAAAACACCAGGAAGGGAAAAATCCACCGCCATAGAAGATAGGAGATCATTCGTCAGACAGACAGCTGCTAGAAAAAAATAAGCTTTAAAAAAAAATGACACGTACCATTCCGGGGGACAAACCACCAAGCCCCCCCCTAGGCCCCCCAACACCTGAACCTCCCAGCTTCTCATCCTCGGTCCAGGGGCGTAGGATAGGGCCTTTTAGATATAATATATAACGTTCTTGGCTGCCCTCGATTATGGTAGGTTGCATGGCATCCGCACAAAGGCCATGGACTCAAGGAGTGGATCATGCAGACAGATTAATAGATTAAAGGCGCCTGCTTCCTTAGTTGTAATCCTCTAGAGGTTCTTGGGGTCAAGGGCCCCAGGCATGAGTTCCGCCAAAGGTTTATTCGTCCAGAATGACAAAAGCGTACTTAGGCTAAATCAAGAGCTTTGTCGGAGAACGAGTCCTGTTGAGTGTGGCGACGTATCGTTTGCGGGTGTAGCTAAATTAATTTGGTAGGAGTTTGGGAGTTATCTAGGTGAGGGTGCTCCTCCAGCGGTAAAATGGAGAATTTGTGGAGTCTTTCCAGGCACTTCGTGCCTCCAGAGATGAATCGAGGGCTAAGAGTCGATATATTCTTGCGGTTTGAAGGAAAATGGCAAAGCGTTCGAGAGAGTAATAACCTCGAGTTTCGAATGTAATTTTTTCCATTGGGCTAGGTATAGCGGCTACTTTGTGGGGGTGAATATGGAAGACAACGTAACCTAGTTATGTGATGGGATTGAATCGTATCTGATTGAGACCGTTGTATGGGCAGTGACTCTTCAGCCAAGGATATGACTCTTCAGCCAGGTTATCGACATTGCTCTGGTGCAGGCATATGCCAGGGGGAGAGGATCGGCACCGGGACGTCAGCCAGATATAGATTATAATAGAGTCCAACATAAGAGGGCTAGATCAGCAGGTATTCGTGACGATTTTCGAAGCAGGCAGTCTCAAGCAACATGTTAGATGAATCTCCCAGCATCACAGAGTGCACCCCCACGTCCATGGGTGGGGGGTTCGATTGTATGGGATATTCGAAGACTTAGTCAGAGCTCTAGCGCATCAGGGTCACGATGGTCAGGGGTTTGAGCCAGCTGAGGCCCTTTGTCCTAGGTGTCCTCGCTTTGGTAGTCCCAAAAAAAAATCCTAGGTTATGTCATTGGGCACAAGTGGCGTGTTTCTTTGTGGCCGTCAGGGCCATACTAATGAGGGAGTGTCCCTTAGAGGTCGGGTCTGGTGGTATGGCACATCCTACGTGTCCCGTTGCTGTTCATCTTCCTCTGTGCTAGCGCCCTACGGGCAGGGGTTTTTTTTGTTATTCAGGTGCCTGCAGGCCGTGTAGAGGACGTGTGGTCTCAAGTTCTAGCGGTCCCGCGAACCGTTCTATGCTTGTCCTAATAGGCAAGGATCAGTAGGCTGCACATAATGTGATCAAGGTATATTAAATCACTTTCTCCTGAAGTGTTTATGCATTGATAACCAGGTTCAACCCTTATCATGTAGATCTCCCTTTGTTGCTAGTACGATCGGAATAGAGTCGGATTAGAGACCATTTGAGGATTACACCTTTAGGAAATTTTTTCATATCTACAGCGAGATATAAAATTGTTTCAGTAGTTTATATAGTCGTCGTACCGTCTCGATCTAATTAGTTAAATATGTTGCTTTGATTATTATCATGGGCATGGATTGGTTGGCTGCTTGTTTGCTCATGTTTATTTAGAGGAAAGATGGTTCAATTTTCAATTTCTAGGGGGGGGGAACCGATTATAGAGTGGAAGGGGAGTACAGTATCGCCGAAAGGTAAGTTCATTTCATACCTAAGGGCCGTGAAAATGTTAAAAGGCTATTTTACCATCTGATTCGGGTGCATGACATAAAGGCCTACAAAAAGAGGCACGACTCTTCCAAATCAGTCCACGGTAGGTTTAATGATTTTTTCCCGATGTATTTCCCCGAGGACCTTCCAGGCCTTCCTCCCAGACGAGAAAGATAGAGTTACTATGAGATGTACTCCTTATACCTAGCCTATATCTAATACCTTCAGTATGTGAATGGCACCTGCTGAGTTTAAAGAATTGAAAGAGCAAGAGGGCTTTGGCTAGAAAAGAGATTCAGCAGGCCTAGTACGTCAACCTTGGGGATCACTTGTACTGGTGTTGTGAGGAAGAAGGATGGGTCCGCTGCGGATGTGTATTGAAATATAGGCAGCTGAACAAAGTAATCAATAAAGGAACAGGAATCCCCTCCCAAGGATTGCGATCTATTTGACCAGTGTTAAAACAGGGTGCAAAGTGTTTTTAAAAGTAGACTTCGGTCATATCATCAGGTGCGGGTACAAGGGAGGCAGAATATTCCCAAGACTACATTCGGACCCGATATGGGCATTATGAGTTTTTAGTTCTGTATTTTGGGCTGACTAATGCTCCAGCGGTGTTTATGGATTTTAATGATAGAGTATTTAAACCATTCCTTGATATGTTGTAATTGTATTTAGAGACGATATTCTGGTCTATTCACGTTCAGAAGAGGAGCATGCAGACCATTTAAGACGGTACTTATGGTGCTTCACACCAAAGTTGTATGCTAAATTTTCTAGTGCGAGTTCTGGTTGACTGCATGGCTTCTTGGGCATATTATTGGAGCTGATGGTTATTCGGTAACACGCAGAAGATTGATGGCGTTAAAGACTTGGACCAGACCTACGACAACTACTGAGTACACATTTTTTCTGGGTTCGAAGTGCTATTACAGTGAATTCATCGAAAATTTTGCCTCAAATTCATGCGGCCTTTGACAAGGCTAACTCAAAAGGCATCCAAGTCTGTGGACTGATGCTTGTTATTAAGCCCTTCCATGCTATTTGAAAGACCAATTGACTATAGCTCCGTCCTAACCTTCCGGGTGACCAGACGGCTATGCTATTATTGTGATGCCTTCGGGTGTTGGGCTAGGCTGTGATTGAATTTGTACGGCGACAGATTGGGGGTCCTTGGGGCGGAAGACGAGTGGGTTGATGAGACAAGAGCGAATAAAAGTGGTGGGGGAAGGGTGAGTAAAGGTAGGGGATAGTTATAGGAGGTGTGGTGGGATGTGGTTGGTGGGCATTTGGGGCTTATTATTGTTAATATGGAATTGATTTTTCTGGTTGTCGTGGACGCGAAGTGTGTGGGGGTGCGTGTAGTACTTTTTTGACTTGGTGTGTAGATTTGTCGGGATTTTAGTGAGGGTTGGTGTTGTCGCTGGAAAGGTCAGGCATCTTTATGAATGTGATGTGTGAGGGGTGTGCGTTCCAGAGTTGGGGGTACTGTGGTGTTTGCTAGGGTGTTTTGGCGGAGAATGGAGGGTTGTGGTGCGGGGGTAGGGACTGGTGGTGGTGGGTGGAACGTTGCATTGTTGGTTGTAGGTGTGTCGGAGTGGGGTGCGGCGGTGAAGGAGTTTGGTGTGCTATTTGTCGGGGGGAGGTGTAGGTGGGATGTTAGTTTGTGGGGTGGTTGGGCTGTGGTTTTTATGGTGGCGGGTGTTAGTCCCGGGTGGTGGTTACCATGGGGTAGTCGGTTGGGTCATTTAGATGGGCTCCAGGTGAGAGTTGCAACCGTAGTGCGGTCGGTTAGGTGTCGGTGTGATGCTGTGGGGGGTGGATGGTTGTGTTGGCTGGGCGGAGGGTGTTGCACGTCTCTGGGTAGTTATGGGCTGTTGTTGTGTTGGCTGTAGTGTGCTGTATAGTGTGGTATAGCTGCTGGTGGCTTCGGGTGGGGGATTTGGTGTGTGACGGGGGCTCGGCGTATAGGGAGGGAGATGGTGTTTGGCCGTCTGGCGTTGTGGTGGAGTGTGGTATTAGGTGGAGGTTTATGTTAGGCTTTGTGTAGGGTTGGTTTGCGGTAAGGAGGTGGGAAGCAGATGGGGGGGTGCTTTCAAGAACGGTAGTGGTTGGTGGGCGCGCGGAAGAAGACGTGATGTGAGTGGTGTGATCAGTGGGTGTGGGGGTTTGTACTTGTTGTTCGTTTGGTGTGTACCGGAGCTGGTGTATTGTGGTGTTGGTCTGTCATGGGTGTGGCTCTTGTGTGGGTGGGGTGGGGGGTTTTTGCGCTTGATGGGCGTGGGGGGTGGTTGTGGGTGGTTGCCGTGGTGTAGTAGGGGTGCTTGGCGTGGGTGGTTTTTTATGTTCGCGTTTGGGGGGTTTCGTCTGGAATTAAGGTTAGTGTGTGGGTTGAGGGGACCTCCCTTTGGTGGGGATTGTAGTGTGTTGGAGGATTGAGTGGATTGGTGTGGGTCGCAAATAGGTGTACTGGGTTTTGAGGTCCTTGGTAGTGTGTTTTGGGTGTGGATTATAGAGTTGGAGTGATGGGTGGAGCAAGGGGTGGGGGGTGATGGAGAATGGCAACTCTCGTATAGGTTAGGTCATGGTTGGTTGGTAGTTTGCTGGTATTTGTGTTGTGTGTGGGGGCGGGCGGGAATAGGTTAGAAAGATGTTACGGATGGTGGTAAGCCCTGGGTTAATATTAGGAGAGGTGGGTGTGGGGGTGCGAATTTAGGGGTGTTGTGATCTGTCTAGGGGTGGGGGTTTGTTAGGTTGGATTTGGTGGGTGTAAAGATAGGCTGGGTCTGGGAGTTGCGGTAACGGCGGATCTGGGCAGAGTTTCTGTGTTGCATTAAAAGGGGTTGGGTTGTCTTTGCGTTGAATTGTGGGGTTGGACTGTTTGGTGTAAGGTTTGGGGCTGTGTTATACAAGTTGGCTGGGTAGGGTTACAGGGGCGGGGGTGTGATTATGTTCTATCTGGGGCGGGTGAACTGTGTGTATAGGCGATTGCGAGTGGGAGCAAGTGACTTTGTGAGAATGTGGGTGGGGGATTGTGGTGAGCGCTTAGGGGAGGAGGGAGCTCTGGGTGGGTGATGCTGTGTTGCTGTGGGAGGGGAAGGGTTTTATTTCGTTTGAGGGTCTTGAGTCTGGTGGGTTGTTAGGGGTGAGGAGGTTGTCGGTTGCAATGAGTTTACGCGTGGTGTTTGCTTTGCTAGGTTGGTGGTAGTAATCATGTGGTGTACCTCTTGTGTCGTTTTTCTCACTTGTTGAGTGGTGTTGGGGTTGATTTGGGTTTTAGACTCGGATGAGTGTGGTAGGTTTCTGATGTGCTGTTGCGGTATCGGTGAAGAAATAGGTCCTATTGGGCTATGGGATCTTCTGGTTTTTTGATCGGGTTGCTTGTTGTCTAAGGAGTGTTTGGGGTGGGAATTTTGTGGGAATGGGTATGGGTTGACGGGGGTAGAGGGAGTATGCGTTAAGAGTTTGTCGACAGAGGAGGTGGTTAGGAGTTGCAAAAGATTATGATTTGGATATTTTATATCATCCAGGGAAAGTGAATGTTGTTAGTCGATGCTCTTAGCGCGAAGTCCATGGGTAGCTTGAAAGATGTACAACCGAAAGGAGTGATATGGATCAGGATTCCACGACTATCCACGACCTGGAGTTCCGTCTAGTTAATTCAGAAGATTGGGTGGAGTTTCTATCGGTAGGTTTTGAGTCCTCATCATAGATGAGGTAAAGAAGACACCAATACAAGGACCCTATTCTGGCAATGTAATAGTAATGGCAACTTTCACAAGGCAAAGACCCCATTTAAGGTTTACACCTAACGGAGTGTTAGATATGAAGGCAATTGGAGTGTACCCGAACGTCGGCTACGACGACAGGTTTATGGGAGAGGCATACTCTGCCCTTTATTCTATTCACCCAGGGTCAACTAAAATGTATCAGACCTCAGATGCTTATATTTGTTGGATGAATGAAAAAGCACATAGCGGAGTTTGTTGGCTCAGTGCCCGAATTTCAAAAGTCAGGATTGAACATCAAAATCCTGGTGGATTGATTACAGGAAGAGAGATCCCTACATTGAAATGGTAGATGTTAATATGACTTCATTACAGGCTTACTCGGGCACTCATTGAAAGTTGATCTATATGGTTATTGAGATAGGCTGACTCAAATCGCCCATTTTCTTCACAGTCAGGACTACTTATTCGCTGAAGATGATTCAGGTTATATGCAGGGAGATATGAACTTCATTGGGTTCCCACGTCCATTAATATCAGATAGAGGAGCTCAATGTTACAGACAACTTAGTGGAGATCGTTTCATTAAGGGATATGGGGACACTGTGAACCTTAGCAATAGCATTTCAACCTCAGACTGATTGGCAGCTTAGCGTGCTTATTCAGACGTATAAGATATGGGTGCGGTCCTCTATTATTGACTTCAAGGTACTGTTGATGACCACTTGCCGCTCCTTTGAGTTTGCCGTAAAATATGCTACCATTCTAGTATCCATATGGCACCATACGATGCTTATATGGGAGGAGTGCATATCACCTATTTGGTTGGTTTTGACCGGATGTGATTAGCAGTTGTTGACAGGTAAATCTATTCAAGAAAGAATTATTAGTAAGCCCAGAGTCGACAGAAGTCATAGGCAGATAATCGGCGTCGAGATTTGGAGTTTCAGTTTGTGACTGGGTATTCCTGAATGGTATCCCCTAGGTGTGGTGATGGTTGGCAGGAATGGGAAGCCAGTCCGAGCTACATTGGGCCTTATCATATTGTTTTTCGTAGGATAGGGCAAGGTTTCCTATGAGTTGGATTCGACCATCTGATTTGTGAGTAGGTACAATCCATTACGTCCATGTATCGATGCAACGAAATGAGTGGGGATCTTCTAGAGTTTTCCCCGTAGTGATGTTTAGGTAACAGCGGAGTTGTCATATGAGGAGAAACTGTAGCTATACTTGTCGCCAGGTTAGAAGGTTCGTACTAAGGATGTGGCTTCCGTCCAGTGTTTGTGGCAAAATAATTAATAGAGGAGGATAGTTACTTTGGGAAGGCGGAAGACGAAATGAAGATAATTATCCTACTTGTTCCCCGTACCTGAAGGTAGATTCAATTCCCTAATTGACTATAGTTGATTGATAAACGAGATTATGTTAGTAAGTTGGTTGTTGATCTGTAGGCATCTGTAAGTTACGGATGCAGGTTGATAGGTAATAACTGTTAGAGGACCTCGGCTTGAATTTGTTTTAGTAAGCAGCTAACTTAACATTCGAGGACGGATGTTCCTAAGGGGGGAAGGATGTTATGCCTCCGTATTTTTTATATGTAGTGCGCATCATGATCTAGTATACGTAAGTCTGGGACCTGAGATTTTATTTTAAGTTCCACGTGATTAATAATATTGGGGCAAGGTGTTAATTCCACATTGATATTAAGTTGAGTTTGGCTACTGTAAGTGCCTTTAGCTTACGTGGGATTAATTAGTGGCTGATTAGGATTAATTTATCCAGTAGGCCCCACCACTGCATAATTGGTTGCTTTTAGGGATTAATTTTTAATCCAGTGGGCCCCACCGCTCAAGGCACAAATTAAAAAAGGGATTGGCCCTTAGTGGACACTTTTAGAGGGTGGCTGCCGCTCTACTTCATATTATAAAGAGGTGGAGAATCCACTCAATACTAATAAAGTAGTGAAATGCATTGTACATACCAGTCTTCTTCCTCACCACTTGGCTTAGGCAGCCATGGAAATGGAGAAACCAACCCTCAACTCCTTGCCAGCAGCTGCAAATTGAATTTGGTTATTATCTCCTAGCTTGGTGTGTTAATTCTTTAGAATCCCTTGTTAATTACCCATTAATATTAGAAGGGGGGCGTGACCAGTAGATTAGGGAAGTTAGTTGTTTTAGTTATTGATTTGCTAAGTATGAAACGAAACCATAAATCGGATTATTAGGTGGTGTCGGTTGGTGCTTGGGCTATTTTTGATTAAGCAAACTGTCTGGAAAATTCTGTTTTGGCATATGTCAATATGTTAAATGTGCTTATGAAGTCTATACTCCAAAGTGATGAATCCGAAATTGGATGTGTTGCGCAGAAAAATGTAACAGAAAATCGATTATCGCTCGGTGTGTGCGTTGCTTCGCTGGCGTATAGTTGCCCGAGACGGACCAATTTTTGGGGAGGGCTATTTATATGATTCCGGTTGGGTATACGTTTTTTTGGTATTTCTTGTATATTTGGGTTGTTTTCTGCTTGGACGAAGTAAGGAAATAAGGGGAAGTGCTGCGTATTTTCCTTAGATTTTAGCTAGCTTACAAATAGTAAAGCTGCGACGTTAATCTAATTGCGGCACGATGTTGCTTGTTATAGATTAATACCTTGAGCAGTAAGTTTTGGACGTGCGGCTCGACTATACGGTATGTAATTTTGTCCCTTCTTTTCTTTGTTTGGCATGACTTTTCAAAATAGCGAATAACTGACAGGTTTGATACTTACCTCTAGAGCGTCTATGGGACGTCTATTCTTGCTTCCACAATTATTCCTATATTATCGGCTAGGTCTAAGGCTAGATGATTTCTCATCTCATGGTAGTTCTTCCTTAGAGGTCATTGAGATTTTTCGTTTCCATATCATATGAAAGTTCATATCTTGATAAAACGTTAATCTTTAGTAATACTCCTTGCTGGTTCAAGTTGATTTGTTCTAATGAGTTATAAGTAATGATTTTAATTGCATATTGTTTGCTCATAATGTATCTGTCGTGCATAGAGTCATTTATCATTTCACCGAGTCCCCGAGCCGTGTAATGTTCGTTAAGGGAGTTATTCTTGGCATTTCCATTTGATCATATATAGGATTGGTGATGTGGATGGTTATGATGATGATGATGACATCGATGACGTGATGATTCTTTGCCGGAGCCCCTTACTAAGGAAGCTGGGCACCTTATATGTTAAAGATTATGCATGATTTTCAACTACAAGGTTAATTGTGGGGGGTGAGTCGATATTTGTTTGAGCTTGCCATATGTTATGCCTATCATCTTTACCGTTATGCTTTAATACTCAGAACTTGTCCGTACAGACCCCCCTTTCTCTCGGGTCCTGCGTTTCATGCTCGCAGGTGTAGATGCACAGTTCGGTGTATCATCCCGCCTAGGATAATACTACTTGCTGATTGGGAGAGCTCCACTGTTCTGGCGCCCAGTCGTTTTGGTACTACTTTTGTGTAGTTTTTTGCTCGTCTTATGGTTTGGCTGGGCCCTGTCCCGTCGAGTTTAACTACGTACTCTTATAGGGTTCTGTGGACATTATGTTGTGGTTATATCTATGTTTTGGATAATGGGTCCTGGACCATGTTTTGTTTTGGGATGGGTCCGCTTATACTGGGCAGCCCTTGTCGCTGCGTACATCATTGTGTATTGTGTAGTCGCAAGCCTTGTCGACTTACGGTATGGTGATATATGCTTATGGATAGTGGCGGCCTTGTCGAGCTCGCGTATTCTGTTACCCCGTTGAATGGTTTATGAATCCTTTATGAGACGGGTCCCTCATTATATATATATGACGTTGGGGTTGGCTTGATTTGATTAAATTCCATATTGTCTTAGTTTCAGTTGGTTATACTCAGCAGGTTTGTATGTGGGTATCCAAAACGGGCACTAGTCACGGCCAATCGGGTTGGGCCGTGACATGAGGGACTCGGTGACATATGCAAGAAACTCCGCACGAACATTACCCGACCCGGGACTCGGTAAAATGATAAATGACTCTATGCACGAGCAGAATATTATGAGCAATCATATGCAATTAAAATCATTTCTTATAACTCAATAGATTAATCAACGTGAACCAGCAAGGAGTATTACCAGAGATTAACGTTTTATCAAGATTATGAACCTTTAATACGATATGGAAATGTAAAATCTCAATGACTCTAAGAAGCACTACCATGGATATGAGAAATCACTATTGCCTTAGACATAGCCGATATATAGTGGAATAGTTGTCAACCCTAACTTTAACCCAAACCCTGACCTAAACCATAAACCAAAAACCCTAAGCCGAAAGTACAAAAACTCAAACATTCAATACTAAACATAAAAGTCCTATAAAACATAAAGAAAACCTATACCCTAACCCTAATCCTACCCCTAACCATAAACCTAAACACTAAGTCCAAAAATCAAAAACATTAAAAACTAAATTATATATTTTAAACAAAAAATCCTAAACACCAAAACTAAAACCTTAAAACAACTCTAAACACTAACCCTAACCTTATCCCTAACACAAAACCTAACCCTAACCCAATAATTGACCCTAACCCTAAACCATAAACCATAAATCCTAAACCCAAAGTACCAAAGCCCTTAAATTAAACACTAAATCATACATATTATAACTCAAATACTTAACCCTAAACCCTAAAACCTAAAAAACAACATATACCTTAACAATAACCCTAATGCAAACCCTACCATCAACCCTAAATAAAGTATCCCAAACATTAAACACTAACCATTGATATTAAACCTCAATTCCCAAACACTAAACCCAAAAACCTCTAAAAAAAACCTAACCCTAACCCTATACCATAAAGCCAAAATCTTAAGACCAAATTACCAAAAACCCAAATATTAAATACTAAACCATATATTTTAAACCTCAAATGCTAAACCCTGAACCATAAAACATAAAAAAAAACATACACCCTAACCCTAATAATAACCCTATCCCTAACTTAAAAAAATTCCAAAATATGAAAAAAAAAATATTAAAACTAAACCATAGATTTTAAGTTAAAATCCGAAATCACAAACACTAAATGGAAATAAAATCTAAACCTTAACCCTAACTCTTACCCAAACCTTAACCCTAACTCCAACCCTAAACAATTAACCCAAAACCACAACCAAAAAATACCTAACCCAAACATTAAACACTAACCATAGATGTTAAACAAAAACTCCTAAACCCCACAACCTAAAACCTAAAAAACCCTACGATTGCTTCGCCATTTCCCAATTTTTTCTCTCTCTCTCTAAAATTCATGTTCTTTCTAGTCTCGTTTGGTTTCGAGATCCTCCCTCTCCCTGTAGGTCGAGCCTCCTTTTCAGTCGCCCTCTCCCCGTCCCTTACTCGTCTTTTGAAAGCTGTCATCCTGGATTTTCTTTCCGTATGCCGGGGAAAGTACCTCACCCCCATATTTCTACATTTATTATGATACCTATGTACCCCTACTTCAATGCGTAGTCTGAAGCATGACTAAGAGTCTTAGGTTCAAATGTGAAGTTGTTCTTATCTCCTATGCTATAATGTTGGTGTGTGGTACCGTGGACCAATCACGGTCCGTGAACCTTGTTGTTGTTCTATGCTTGTTATGACCCCAAAATGGAATAGGAAGAACTATAGAGTCATATGGTGTATTTGATGTGGTAACCTGATTAAAATGATAAGAAAATATTTTTGGAGTTTATTTTAATGTTTTTTGATGTCAAACAACAAGGAATCACCATGAAATCCGAAAACTCATCATTTGAACCATTATGTTGTAGTATCTCGTTGTTGATGTTTGGTGTGTCTCTTAAGAGTTAAAACTTATAGAATTTACTCTTGTACTTAGAGTATCGTGTTCAATGCTTAAACGTTACTTCTCACAAGTTTGTCGTTTTCATACTCGCATTCATAACTACTATAAATTTTTCTAAGGATGTCATGCCCCTTCTTAAAATAATGGCTAATTAACAAAGGTATTGATAGGAATTAACACATCAAGCAAAGAGATACTAACCAAAATTCTTTGAGATGCTGCGGCAAGAGTGGCCATGGGTTGGTTTTTCTCATTTCCATGGCTGGCCTAAGCCAAGTGGTGAAAAAGGGATATGCTTCAAATGCATTTCACCAACATCATTTATATATGAAGTGGACGGCATAGAGGCCCCTCTACCACGTGCCCCACTAAGGCCAACTCACGATCTAATTCTTTTAATTGCCTTGAGTGGTGGGGCCCACTAGATTAATTTAATCCTAATCAGCCATACTTAATCCCTCACTTAAAAGTGAATGGCACTTAAGTTATCCAAATCCTACTTAATATAACATTTGGAATTAACATCCTTGCCTAATATTTCTTTAATCACTTGGAACTTAAAATAAGATCTCATTCCCTGGACTTACATCTACTAGTTAATGACGCGCACTACGTATAAAAATACGAGGCATAACAATATACTCTTAAAATACCCATACAAACCAAAAATCACCGTCCTCCTATTTTATAAGACTTGGAGTGAATTTCCCAAAAACCCCAAGCCATAAAAGAAAACTGGAAGGAACTTACCGCACCATAGACGCACAAGCATCAATGGTCTGTGGGTCAGACCACGCCCCATCGATGGGGTCTTGTTGGTTTCTCCTGAAGATCCTCCCCTTGCAAAATTGAAGACTTCATTGACGCCCCAAGTCGATGAGTCGTCGTTCCATCGATTGGCCGTAGTTTGGGTCGTCATTTGGCACTGCATGCAAGCTTCCATACAACTTCAAGTCTTGAGTTGGGGTCCTCCTCTAGGGCCCCTTGTAGGTCCTAGGTGAAGTCGTACCCGGACGTAAAACCTCTAAACACGTACGTCAAGGTATTAGGAAAATCTCCAAACAAGTTCAACATAAAATAAGCCACACAACATGTTAAAACACATCAAAACTCACAAGGACATCTAAAGTCTATCTTTCGAACTTCACCGGACATTCTTGGATGTTTGACCTCCAAATTTCACGAAACTTGAAACACTACCTATATTCACCATATTAACTCCTTTATTTACCTCATAATCTAATGAAGTGATGTTTTAGCATATGATGTGCTATGAAAGTTATAAGTTTTTCGCTAAATTTACCTATGACAATGCTATGAATGATAACTATGGGCTGCTTGTATAAGAGCTCCCAGACTCAATTACGCCATGTTAGTTCTAGGGAGTACTCCCCAGTCATGAAAAATATGGTATCAGAGCATGAGGTTTCCTTTATACAGCGGTTAATTATCGATCATTGGTGGTGAATCTAGACACATCTTTGAGCGAGAGGCTGTAGGATGATAGGGTTTCCATTCTTCACTATTCTCATGTCGTGCCATCGAACATAACTTTATAAGATCTTTCTCTTATATTTTCTTGTCCAATGGTCTTTTATATGAGATTTCTTGGATGAGATGTTATTTTATGCTTGAGAGAGAAAAGGTAAGTTTTGATGCTTATGTTGGTTTTATGGTTTGAGGAGTATTGGGAAGGTGAACTTTGTTTTATGTTGATGTGATGCACTTTATGGATATATATGAGATACATGTGAAATGGTATGTTGTGTTGGGGAATGTATGTCATGATATGATTAAAGCATGTTAGAAGTTGTTATGGTTAAAGTGAGTCTCTTTTTGAAATGGTGTGTACCTACATGGTTTAGTATGATGATAGTCCTATGATATTGGTTAGACTTGAAATTCTTTAGGAAGTGTGGTAGATTGCCAAAAATGCATGTGCCTATATATGTATGTTTAATAGTTCAATGTTGCCTTATGTATGTGTAGTGGTTGACATGTTACCCTTTGTGTATGTGTGCACCTTCATGGTTTCCATCCATGGATTAGAGTCTTTTTTATTAGTATTGGTCCTAGAATTGAAGGTAGTGTGCTTACATTGTAGGGTGATGATGTAAGTTTGATTGACCTAGAAGTAACTTAATTTAATGTTTAAAGAAAAGAAAGAGGCCTTGTGACTAAGTCTCCTTTAATTGTTTTCCCCTAATGTTGTAGGACCCTTGATGTTCAAAGTATTGTTGAAAAACATTATGTGGTTGGGTAGCATGACCTATCTTGTGTGTTATGGATTTTAGTTTGGTGTTAGGCCTAGAGGGGTGGTTATGATTGTGTTAGTAGACACCTTGAGATATTAGGAGTGGAAAACCTCAATTATGTTAAACCTTCCTGAGTGAAGAGTATGAAGGGTTAGTTATGACTTGTCTAGACCTTGGTGTTCAAGGGGATGAGGTGAATAGGCATACCCAAGTGGGGGATAGAGTGCCTAATGATAGGATTTTATATACCATTGATGTTTCTATGTTAAGTTATTGTAATTACTTTTATGTTGGTAATCACTTTTAAGTGATGGTGATGAGGGTTGATAAGCTAAGATTCTTTAGAGGTTGGGTTAAGTTGATCTTAATTGGGTTTACCCTAAGTAGGGGATGGTGATGTTAGTAGTAAGGTTGTTGATGATTTTATCTTGTCCTTCTATTCTAACTTGAGGTTGAACTAAAGAGTTTCTAATAGCTTGTTCATGATGGGAGTCTTGCATGAAAGTATGAGTTTCATGTTCTCCATATGTTATGTATGTCTAAGTCGACACTATGTTATGCATATTATGAAGATTATAAATTTGCATTAAAAAGGATGTTCGATCAAATTCATGATTTCTCATGTTGATTGTGCATATTGCTATGTTAGTTGTGCATTTAACTTCATGAGGTAAGATAAGAAACATATTTGAAGTCACCCATAATGTGTTGTATTTAGCCTCACAATGAAAAATTTGAGTCTTTTTAAAATTAAAATGATGAGTAACTTGAAGATACGTCACTTTTATGATCACTCTTGAAAAAATGAAGGCATGTCCTGCTAGAGTCCTTTTGTGTGCCTATAAATTGTACGATTTTCTTTAAATGATGCATGTTTAAGAAAGCTAATGTATGCTACAAATAGTAATTTTGAGAAATGACTTCTATGGTTGTGATTTTTGTAGTGTGAATTACCATTTTGACTTCACTAGAAAGAAAATATGAGCATGCTTTGGTTAAAAAGTTAGGAAATTCACATTTTATAATGAATAGAACTTTGTGCATAGCTTGGGTATGAACTCATCAGACATGTAAGCCTGTTAAGTAGAATGACATTCCTCCCTAAAATGGTATGGTTGAGTATGTACCCATGGAATTATTACTAACTACTAAAAATCTATGGTAAACCTATTTGACTCAAGTCTATGTGCATTGAAGTATGAATGCCTAATTGATTCTTGAATGATGTTAAATCTGCCTAAGTATGACATAAAAATGGTTGCATAATGATATCTTAATAAATTGGAATGTAAGTCCATGTTATGATAAGGAAAAGGATATTATTCCTATGAACATGAGTGATGCCTTGTGTTTCATGCATTTTGAAAGTGAGTTAATAAAAGTTTGTGCTTGTTTGTGTTGCATTGAGTGCTAAGTGTCTTGGAAGTTGGTGTTCCTTGTGTGAATGGTGGACTTAGGGTTGGTTGGCTGGAACAACATGAAATTATCCACTGGAAAGTCATACATCTATCCTCTTAACCATTATAAGGCAACCCTAGGGGACTTCCTTGGTAAGCTGTAGTATGATTTAATTATGAAATAGATATGGTACCTCTTCATATGCTCCTTTATTGCATTACTCTATGATAAAAAATGCTAGAACCGACTGATTATGCTTAGCAAGTGGCTTTAGTTCTAATATGTGACTAGAGTATGAAAAACCCTTTATATTTCCTTAACCATTTGCCTGCATGGGCTGTGTCCTTGTTCTAACATTGGAAAGTAGAACACCCTTATCGGAGTAGATTTGACTCTGGATTTCATGCTTAGCTAGATGGTCTCTTTCAGTTATTGTCTATTCTCATCATTTGGGATACATGCTAGTTTTGGATAATTTTTATGCAGTTTAGGTTGTGGAATGGGACTCTATCTAGACATTGAACAATAAGGCTTTAAAGATGTTAGTGTGTGAGTTTCCTAGGTCTTCTCTGAGACCATTATGTGAAATCCCTTAATTGTTGAATGTATCTTAAATGACTAAATGAACATAGTGACATAAGTTAAATACATGTGAACAAAAATTTACTTATCTATAGTAGCTTTAAGGATTGCTTAGGTAGACTTGGAAAGGGTGTATGGGCAATCTCTTCATGTTTTACTTAGGTGAGTCTTAGAGTAACTTCATGTAGGGGATTTAATAGAAATATAGTGAATAATTTTATTTTAGGAATACTTGAGTGTGTCTTAGGTGTGTGTGATGGGGTTGTATGGGTGACTGCTTCATCTCTCACTCATGTGAGCCTTAGGAGGACCTTTGGTAGGAGAATCTTAAGCTTGTATGGTTTGGTGTTGTGATATTCTATATTGTGTAACGTGAATGTATGTATTTACATTGACTTGCCAGTGACTCTTATGCTTGTCTTATGATGTCATACTAAAAAAGAGCATGTTTAATTCCAATGTCCTTTTAGCATGGTTTTAATTGTATGTCAGTATACTTAGTCGATTCTAATGTACTTATTCTACATTTTGTCTATCTCTAAAGGTGTAGGTGGCATTTGAGTGGAGTCCTTTGAAGTGGAAGCACGAATTAGTATTCATCCAACCAAAGTTGGGGTATGTCCTTAATGGATCCGAGGACATTACTATGTTTAGTATTCTTTGTTAAATTTATTGTATTTATGTATTTTCTATTGTTTATGTATGGGCCGTGTCCCAAGATATTTATGTTCGTAAGCAGAGACTTTGAGACTTAGCCTTTTTTATGATTTTCTATAAGTAGATATTTTGTTATTATTTAATGTGAAAAGTTTTAATTCTGCACTAATTTTTATACATGTATGCAATGAATGATGTTCAAGGGTTTGTACAAGACCTCTGAGAGGTCGAGTATGTCATGTTGTGATCCAAGGGAATACCATATTTTCTAGGGTGTGCTCTCGGGTCGTGACGAACTTGGTATCAGAGCATAGGTTATGGAAGTAGCTTTAGGAATACGAAGTCTCATTAAAGCCACGTCTAGTAGAGTCTTGTTCACTGGTGTGAGTTGTGGCACATCTATGAGCGAGAAGCTATAGGACAATAGAGTTTTCTTTCTTCATAAATCTTGTGTTGTTGCAATAGAGTTAAAAGTTATGAGCCTCCTTATTCTTTCCTTGTGCTTATAGTAGATGACTACAACAAGAATTTCTGCAATAAGGTAGGAAGAAGATGGAGTACATGAGGAATTTCGCCAAGTTAGAGTGGATCCATAAGTAGTTCAATTTCCTCATGATGCTCAAGTTCCTCCACAAGGTGATCAAGTCCACCGGACACAACTAATGGGGAAATTAGAGAGGCTTTACTTTCTTTAGATCGATCCATGACAACTCGCGTGACTAAAGACATTAGACCTATGATGAATTATGCTTCGAAGATTATATGACCTCTAGATTGAGAGATTTCAAACCCTCCTATTTTTCTTGGCATCTAAGGTGGGGGAGGATCTCCAAGAGTTTCTCGATGGTGTGCACATGGTATTGAGTGCTTTGGGGGTTACATCTAGGTACAAAGTGGATTTGGCTTCATAAAAATTGAGAGAAGTTTCTCATGTGTGGTAAACTCAATGGAAATATAATTCTACAGTTAAGTCGGGTCCTATAGAGTTGGAGGAGTTTCATGAGTCTTTCTTAGGGAAGTACTTTCCCTGTGAGAGGAGGGAGGTGAAAGTTGAGGATTTTATTAACCTTAGTAAAGTGAACATGAGTGTGGAAGAGTATTCTTTGAAGTTCATCATGTTGTCTAGGTATGCTCCTTTATTGGTGTCAAATCCTCAGGATGAGATGAGTAGGTTTGTGACTTGTATTGCCGAAACTGTGGAGGAAGAGTGTCGTACGGACATACTCCACAATAACATGAACTTGTCTAGGCTTATGGTGTATGGTAAACCATTGAAGATTCCATGATTAATAGGATTTCTAGAAATTTGAAGAGGGGTTGACTATTGTGCAAAACAAACCTAATTGGAAGAATAGGTCTCCAAAACATGATGGGCTTAGTGCTCCTAAGGTCAAGGGTGAAGGTGGGAGTAGTTCTCAAGGTATGAAGCCTACATGCTTTACTTGTGGGAAGCAGCACTTTGGGAAATGTTTAGCTTGTAGTGGAAATTGCTTTGTTTGTGGTAAGCATGGTCATAAGGTGAGGAATTACCCTAATATTGCATCAGAGGAAGAGACACAAAGGAAGCTATTCCTACTGTTCCAGAAGGTGGTGCCCCAAAGAGGAATCGCTTCTAGGCTCTCCAAGCCAAAGGAACTGTTATGCCTCGTATTTTTTTATAATACGTAGTGCGCGTCATGATCTAGTAGACGTAAGTCCGGGGAATGAGATTTTATTTTAAGTTCCAAGTGATGAAAGAACTATTAGGCAAGGATGTTAATTCCAAATGTGATATTAAGTATGATTTGGATAATGTAAGTACCATTAAGTTTAAGTGAGGGATTAATTAGTGGCTGATTAGGATTAATTTAATCCAGTGGGTCCCACCACTCATAATTAGTGGCTGATTAGGATTAATTTAATCCAGTGGGCCCCACCACTCAAGGAAAAATTAAAAAAAGGGATTCAGATTGGAGCTGGCTAAGTGGACACGTGTAGAGGGGGGTGCCTCCACTTCATATTATAAATGAGGTGGATTAAATCCCTCATACTAAATAAAAGTGGTGAAATGCAGTTCTGCTATCATCGTCTCACACAACTTGGATTAGGCAGCCATGGAAATGGAGGAAGGAGGAAACCAAACCCTAAATCTTGGCCAGAAGCTTGCAAATAATTTGGTTAGTTATCTCCTTGCTTGGTGTGTTAATCGTTAGGAAATTTACCTTGGTTATTAGTATCCATTATATTAAGAAGGGGCGTGACCCAGTAGCTTAGAAGGTTGGTTTAGTTATTGAAGGTGCTAAGTATGAACGGGAGGAAACCATAATCGGATATAGTGGGTCGTGTGGGGCTGGGGCTGTTTTGATTAAAGCAAATTGCAGGGAAAAATTTTATTTTCGCGTTATGTATATGTTAAATGTGATTAATGAGGTATCTACTCCCAAGATAATACGATAAGGTAAATGGTGTTGCGAAGTATAAAATGAGTTATCGCTCGGTTGTGTTATTGCTTCGCTGGCATGGTTGCCGAGACGGAACATGTTTTGGGGGGGGCCGCTATTAATAGATTCGTTGAGGTTTATATTGCGGTGGAAATTTGGTTTTGGTCGGATTTGGAACGAAGTAGTGAGGAAAATAGGGGAAGTGCTGCCGGATTTTCATTAGATTATAAGCTAGTTACAAGATAGAAAGCGCGACATTTATCAATTGCGACACAATTATTGCTTGTTATAGATTAATAGCTTTGAGCCAGTAAAAATGATATTGGACGTGCGGCTCGACTATAGGGTAGTGTAACATTGGTCCCCTCTTTCTTTGTTTGGCATTGATTTTAAAAATGCAAATAACGAACAGTTTGATACTTACCCTTTCGAGCGTGTAGTTGACGTATATTCTTGACTTCCACAACAATTATTCCTCTATATATTCGGCCTATGTTCTAAGGCTATGATGATTTTCATAATATGGTAGTGCTTCATAGAAATCATTGAGGTTTTACGTTTGCCATATCGTATAAAGGTGTCATAATCTTTAGATAAAATGTTAATCTTTGGTAATACTCCTTGCTGTCACGTTGATTGTTCTATGAGTCCAAGAAAATGATTTAATGCATATTCAGTCCCAGGCCGGGTAATGTTCGTGCGGAGATTTCTTGCATAGTCACCGAGTCCCGCACTAGAGGGCGGGATGTATATTATATAGATGATTGGTGATGAGGATGGTTATATGATGATGATGATGACGGAGATGAGTGATGATATTTACGGGCCCCTTACTAGGGAAAGTTGGGCGCCTTATATGTTAAAGATATGCATGATTTTTCACTAAAAGGGTAACATCGTGTAGCGATATTTTGTTAGACTTGCCATATTGGCTATCCTGTCATCTTTACCTTATGGCTTTAAATTATCAGTACATTGCCGTACTGACCCCCTTTCCTCGGGGGGCTGAGTTTCACGCCCGCAGGTGTTAGACGCAACAGGTTCTGTGATCCTCACGCATAGGATATCTACTCTGCTGATTGGAGAGCTCCACTGTCCGAAGCCAGTCGTTTTGGGTACTAACTTTTTGGGTAGTCTTTGCTCGTCTATGGGTATGGCGGGGCCCTGTCCAGTCGAGTTTCACTACTTTAATTTAGAGGTAGGGGGAATTATGTGTGTTGTAGATATATGTTTTGGATATGTCTGGACATGGTTTGTTTGGGATGTACGCTTGTGCAGGGGCAGCTTGTCGGACTGCGGACATCATTTCGTGTATTTGTGTAGTGGCAGCTTGTCGGCTCTTACGTATGTTATTATGCTTTGGATAGGGCGGCCTGTCGGCTAGCGTATGTTGTTAGGTTGAATGGTTTATGAATCCTTATGAGACATGTCCTCTTTATATAGATATGACGTTGGGGTTGGGTCGTGACAGGAACAAAGCCAGATGAGTATGATGATTCCGGTAAGCTATTGTTTTCTCTCTTGTGTTGTTATGGGTTCGTTCTAAGTGGGCGAGTATTGTGAGTAGTGGAGTTATGATTTGCTGTCTGTTATCTTCTGTTCTATTCAAGCTTGAGAGATACAATGTCATAGAAGTTGTTGCATGTTGCATTCTATTTAGGAGTCTCGTTCATTGTTCCTTGCATTGTGCCTTCATGAAGTTATTTTCCTGTTGTAAACTGAGTTTATATGGTTTATCGCTCATATTGTCATGCTTCCATTAAAAATTGTTTAAATGTTGCATTATTGAATCATTTGTAATAATTCACTTTAAGGTTTGGTAATTCACTCTAAGGATTTTTGAATTTTGACTAAATTGTGTTTCTATTGAAAATGGTGTAAAGTGTATATCATTGATGTATATGAGCATGATAATGTGTGTAGAAGGAGTTTCTCCTATTTGAAATAAAGAATGTGTATCTTATTGAATAATTAGTTGTGGAAGTAGTTTCTATCATGTAGTTGTTTTTTGAGTCTCTTGACTATTTGAAGGTTGTGTTCATCCTAATTTTGTATTGTGTATGGTGTGGTAAAGTATGGTGCTTCTAGTATTTAGTTTTCTGTCTCTTGAAAGTGTTTAAAATAAAGCAACTATAATTTGAGGACGAATGTTGTCCAAATGGGGGAGATTGTAATGTCCCTAAAAATGAACTAGGTGAAACTAGAACCTAACACGTGTGTCAAGAGGTTCTAAATTCCTAAAATGGTTTATAATTATATTAGTAGGCAGTGTGTAATGTTTTCTGATGTTTGGTTTTGGAGGCCAAACACTCAAGAACGTTTATGACGTTAGAAATATTTGTCTTGAAACGTGATTGTGTGTCTTAGTGTGTCCCTGCGGCCTTTTACTCGTTGTTTTTCGGTTTCTTTTTCTTTCGATTTCTCTATTCCCAGGCCACTTTTTCGCTCTGTTTGCCTGCGCCATCTCGCATTGTTACGCTGCTTGGATTCCGTTCTTCGGGTTTTCGTGCTCTTTTACCACGTTCTCGTTTCGAACCTACTATCATCCCGCCTACATCTTGTTGTTTCCTAGTCTCTTTCTAACCTCTACCATTTCCTTTTCTTACTATTTTTGCCTCTACTTCCTACTTGCCTATTTTTTTTGCCCTGTTCCCTTCGCTCCCCGCTTCTCTCTTATCCCCCCTTCCGGCCTGCTTTCTTACCTCTCCTATATTTTTTCTCTCGTTTCCTTCTCCCTCTCCCTCTTAACTGTGGCATATTTTATGTGTTTTTTGGAGTTCAAATTGATGTCAGCGGTTCCTAACATGTGTACGAGCATATTTGGGTTTAAAAAATCAGATTAAAACTCCCCAACAGTCAACCTAAGAGTCCTTGAGGAGGATCAAGCCTTGTACAAGCAAGTTGCCCAAGGCAGTAGCCATTTAGGCATTGGTGGAATTAGTCCACATCGCGGACGTTGTTCGTCAAGGGCCAAATGTTTCTCCGCGTAGCTAAAACAAGGAGGACTCCAATGTTTTGGAATTGAATTTGAAAAATCATGTGGGAGCATCTCCGCGTCGCAGACTTGTATCCCAACGAAAGTTCCAGATATTTAAGTTGAGTTTGACTTTGTTATAAGGTCCTATAAGTTTAGGGTCCGTTTGGGTATTTTGGGTTCTACCTATAGGCGGTTATTAAGCCTATTTAAACTCCAATTCACCATTCAAATCAAAACCTCTCTATATTTTCTCTCCAAAAACCTTCATTGGTGAAGATTTGAAGCTCCAAGATAGAATACTAATTTTCCATGCTTTTTCACCATCAATTTAGTGGCCTTTTAATTATAATTAATGTATGGTGTTTCATCCTTGAATCATCTTTCATCATGGAGTAAAATTCAATGGTTTTCAAAGATGATCAAAATGATGAATTCTTTTATTTTCATTATTGGCCATGGGTTCTTGTATAAAACGTTTTCAATCATTGAACTATGACACTTTGGAATATCCCGTACTTGGGAACAATCTTCCTCAAATGACACTTTGGACAATTTGAAAAACCTTGAACAACTCAATAACCTTAGAGCAATTCAAAACATTCAACACATCATCACATAAAAGTCAATGCACCAAACATACAGGGAACACCAATTTCAAACCATTTCACACTCAAACAACACAAGCAAGCAAAAACTTTATTTACTCACTCTTTTAATGGATCAAACACATAGTCTCTTTAATGTTCATAGAATAAACATCCTTCTCCTAATCATAACATGGTCTTTACATCTTATTTCATTAAGAGCTCAACATATCTAATCATTTTAGTCAGATATAGGCAGATTCAACACCACTTAAGATGAAAACAAGTAACTCACACTAGATGCACATAGATCATGTAGATCAATAAAGATTCCTCATACTTTTAGTTATGTTAAGGATGAATGTCCTACTCCTTTATAGAGTCACATGTTATCATAGAAGTCATAAAGAAACAACACACAAAGGTCAATTGATTTTAATGAGAACTTCTCAATTTCAACAAAAACATGCTCATACTTTCTTCCAGATGAAATCAAAATGGTAAACAACAGTACATAGATCACAAAAATTAGAAGTCATTTCATAAAGACTCAATTTCTAGTATGACAATAGTCTTCATAAACATGAATCAATCTGGGAAATTCTTGCAATATCTAGGCACACATCAAGAACATTACCTGAACATACGATCACTTCTCAAGAGTGAGCCTACAATAATCATTCTCAAATCATAAAAGCCACACATTGTTAAGAAACTCATCAATTTCAATTTAGATGAGACTCAAATTCTCATTGATGGCATAAAACACCACACATTATAAGTTCCATAAAAAATGCTCCTTATATTTTCTTATGAACATAAATGCACAACTAACCTATCAAGATGCATAATTGACATGAGAACACCTGAATTTGATCAAAAATACTTTTTCATTTAATTTAGAAACTTCAAATCATGCATAACATTGTGTCAATCAAGACATACATAACATATGGATAACATGCAACTATACAAGTTATAATTTTATGCCAGACTCCTATGATGAAAAAGCTACTAGGACGTCTTTGGTTTCAAACATAATTATGAATAGAACAAAATAGGGATATCTACCACCTTACTAGTCACATCATCATCCCCCTCATAGGGTAAACCCGAATAAGAGCAACTTATCTCCTTCTTAGGAGAACCCTAGCTTGCCAATCTTGATAACTAAGAACATCATCTCTCTCTTGAGATCTAAGCTAATGGATACCCTTCGTCTACATCACCTAAAAGTGATTCTCAACCTAGAGAAGTTCAAAGGAATTCAACAAAAGAATCTTAAGGTACTCAAAATCTCACTATCTATGCAAAATATCCCCCACTTGGTTTAATCATAATAACATCATGCCCTTAAACACCAAGCTCAAGGCAAGCCAAGACCAAACTTATATATTTCTCACATAAGAAAGTTTAACATCATTTAGGGTTTCCCATCCTACTCTCACATAAAGGAGTCTACTAACTATATCATGAAGAGGTACGTACCATCTCAAGCATCATCATTCCTGTATGCTTAACACCTGAAGGTAATCCATAACAATCAACTTAGGTCATACTACCCAACCACATAAGGCCCCGAATAAACCATGAATAACAAGGGTCATGAACACCTTGGGGGAAACAATAGAGGAGACTTTTCCATAAAAACCTCTTTTTTTCTTCCAACACTAGGGCACGGTACTTTCTAGGTCATTTCAACATGTATCATCACCTTGGGAGGAAAGTGTACAGAGCAACACACGAAACGAGACACACCGACACGAAGGCCACGAGGAACAACCGGGAGACACCGAAACACATCCAAGCGCTAGGTTAAACCAAGCCTTCCTCAAATGGTCATACTTAATATCAACCTTAAAAGGGCACTAACAACTTTAATGTAGGTCAACATCAACTCTCTCCTCCTCTTTTAAGGTTTAAGAGGTACATTCTACCCTCTAAGTAAACCTTAGGGAAAAACAGAATTCCAACCTATGTGACAAAAAACTCATTTATTCCTCTTTTTCCAACTCTTAGAATTGGTTCATAAGGGAACAAATCAACTAATCACAAGGGTCCTCCCATTAACTAGCATACTCCACAATCAACTTTAAAGGTAAGAATACTACCTTCACTTCTAGGATGGAGCTTATACAAAAGACTCCAATCCATACAAGGCAACTATGAAGAACCACACACAAAAAGAGGTAACATTTGACCATTACACATATATAAAGAGAACATGAATCTTTAGTTATTTACTACACTTCTTTAAAGCATTTTAAGCCTAAACCATAACATTACATTATCATCATACAAAATCATAAAGCAACATATAATATTAAAAGGGAACTCATTTAACCATAATAACTTTTATTAATCTAAAACTATATCTTAAAACAAAACCTCACATCACATGTAATTTCTCATAAATCACATATATAGACACTAACGGCATCACATCAACACATAAGAATTCACCTCCACATATACTCATCAAACCATAAACCCAAGATAAGGATCAAAACTCACCTTTTCTCCCTCCAGCATAGAGATATCATCTCATCAAAGCAATCATATCTAATAGACCACTGGACAAGAAAACATGAGAGAGATATCATATAGAGTTTAGTTTTATGGAACGACATAAGAATAGTGAAGAAGGGAAACTCTATCGTTCTATAACCTCTTGCGCATAGATGTATCGTGACTCATCACCGACGAACAAGACTGTACTAGACATGCAATATGAGACTTTGAACCCTAAAACAACTTTTTATAACCTGATGCTCTAATATCACATTTCTAACGATTCGGGAGCACCCCCTTGAAGTAACATGGCGTACTTGACCTCTCGAAGGTCTTATACTAATCATTCATCACATTGTCATAGTAATTTTAGGGGAAAATTTAAAATATTTATAGAACATCACATGCTAGAATCATCACATTATATATAAAAAATATTAGTCTTAAGACATTGTTAGACTCTAATTCTCTTTTGCCATCATATACTCAACATCAATAGAGTAGGATAGGGATACGACCCTTATCAACATAGCATATTAACTAAGCTATTACATATACTTTAAATAAAACATAACATATGAAATTCTTGAATCTTAAGGATCCCTTTCCTTGAACTTGGGGAAGTTATCCAAGCCCTTTACTTTATGAGACATCCTCTAGTCACCACCACCTACACTTTGTGTAAAAAGATGAAAAAGAATGATGTTATTACAAGAAGACACTAAGTATAGAAATTATGCAAAAACATTGATTTAATGAGGACATTTGGTTATAAAACCATGCATCACGCCTTATGGTAAAACCTAAAAAAAGATTGATACAATAAGTACAACATAACTCATATACTTCACATAGGCATAGACACTATTCATAACATCACATAAAGCCACATAATTCATATAAGGTACATTTATCATATTCATATTATTATATTTCTTTTACCTTATTTCACTTATCCCCAAGTAACCCTCTAGTTATACTTAGTGCAATGCATGAATAGTGTCCCACACCACAATCCACACTCAAGCATCACCTTAACGTAACCAAGACAAACATTCACATAACCTTAATTAACACAAAAAACATATACCTATACATAGTTGCATGAACCTCATATAAGATTCATTACAAGACAACATGCAAGTCAACACTGCGAATGACATCATAAGAGACAATAGTCAACAATAGCATGCAATTGACTTCACTTATAAAGACATCACAAGACCTTAATCAGAATCCCCATCTAAGCCTACTAATGAAATATACATGTGAAGCCCCATAACCTTACACATACTAAACAAACTCACAAATATACCACAAGCATCATTTACTTTATACATCCATATGGTAAGTATCGACAAATTCATACATACAAAGTAATACCTTCATCATATATTCAATAAGATCAACATATGCATATTAGGTAAGACCTCATCACATAGACTCCATAGGACTCATACCATGAATACTATCATATGTAGATCTCCCTTATAGAGCTACATGTGCATTGCATAGGTAATGTATCATACCTTAACCTACACTAAGAATATTTCCTTAGGTTATCCTAGTTAGGGTTCATTACCTTACTTCCATTGTCCATGTTTCTTTAGGGAAATCATTGCCTTAAATGAAAATAAGACCATGTAAGCCAAACATTGAATCTGGTGTCATCCTCTTTAACGACTCATCCTCTTTAACGACCCTAAAATGAACTACGTTTATACAGAGCCTCATCAGTTTTCTATAGACTTATAAATAGATTAATTAATTTGTTTGTGAGTTTTGATGTTAATACGGTTAAATTTGAATAACGTTATGGGACGACTAAGACGTTCGACGATTAGTCCTTGTGTGCTTGCATATATATGTTTATGTATTTATCATGAGTTTATGAGGTACTTCTACATTCAATAATAGTTTTTAAAGGAGGCATATTGAGTTTTGTAAGGTTTGGAGGTCAAAGTCCAAGACGTTCAAAAGTTCATTTTGACGTCCTTACGTGTTGGGTTGTGTCTTAGCATGTTTTATGTGTTCGTTTGTATTGAATTTTATTGGACATATTCCTAAGATCGAGACGAGCATGTTTAGGGGTCCAACATCGGGAATGAATCCACCTAGGACCCACAAGGGGCCCTAGAGGAAGACCCCTACTAAAGGGGAAAAACAGTATGGCACTGTCCAAACGATAGCCTCAAGGGACGACCAGTCGATCTGACGATGGCCCGTCGACCCTGGGCGTCAATTGAGACTACAATGTCTTAAGTGCCTGCAGGTTTTTAATGGGTCCAATGTATGGGTTCTTTACTCTTGTGAATCCTTTTCCCGAGAGGTTGTTTCAATATTGATTTCTAAATTACCCAATTCAATGGGATTTCCCAATTCTAATGGGTTCTCTTCTAAACTTCAAACTGATGATGATAGGAATTGTGATTTCCTATAACTAATTGAGTATATATTGTTGGTTAATTGATGTTAATTGATGCAATTTCATGTTTATATGTTCCCTTCCCCAATTTCCCCTAATCTTGGATCTTGGTAATGAGTTGATGTGTATTGAAGAATGATTTGATTATTAGACTTTTTTATTCAAATTCATTTATGGATTGACTAGGGTAATGTAGTGTTTTGGTTGGATCTAAATCTTGATAAATTTATGATGAACTCTACTTCCCCTAACTCTAGGTTCTGAATTGATGTTAATTGAGATAGTGATGATACAATAGACCTATTTCTTGTGTTAATTACTATCGATTGATGTTACTACACCTATTATTGGAAGTAATTGGTTGGTTGACGGTAAGACCATGATGATGGATTTTGAAGGATATTTTGTAAGTCTTTATAATCCTAACCTTTACTTCAATTATGATGGATTGATTGATGATGTAGTTCAATTAAAGTTGACTTGTGATTAGCCTAAGTAGGTGTTGGTATGATTATGTGATTGTGAGATGTTGTTTAAGAGGAAATGATATAAGGTTGGTTATGAAGTACCTATGTGCCTTATTATGAAATGATAATGATGATATGATAATCTCACATGTGAAGGCTGCCATGAAAGGATATTCTCATGCAATACCAATTGAGTTGAATGACTATGATTATACAAGGGATAGACCCCATGACCTTAACTAAGTGACGATGGTTAAAGAAAGAAATATGAAAAGAGACTTAACTTAGCATCGAGTGAACTTGACAATGGGAGGTGTTGACTTCCCAAAGAGAAATATTTACCTTATGGTTTCATATGAGGTGTTGACTCCCCTATGAAGGACACTCACCTAATGAATTCCCATGAGATGATGCTCAATGCCATAGGAATGTACAGGCTTCATGCATATCTCCTACTTCTAAAACTATATTGCAACCATAGTAAGACTAGCTAGTGGATCCACCTCGAAAGCTACATTTATGTTTTGTTCTACTTTTTCCAGTAGACTACCTTCCATTGGTGAAGATTTTACAACACCGGATTCCACACTTAGCTCATGTGGTCTATGTCTATTATGGAAAATGTTACCAAAAGTAAAATGAAATAATGATGTCAACTCTAGATAAGGTGACTTGAGAGGTTGGCTTAGTGTAGGTAGGGGGGTATGGGACTCTACCTAGGCATTGCACTAGATAGCTTTGAATGAAGTCCTAGAACGATGTTCTTATGATATAATGATCTTATAAAGTAAATGTTATTCTTATGTTGACTTTACTTGTTGATAATCCTATATGATGTTAGTTTCATTATGAACATGATATTGGTCTATATTTCTAAACATGATGATAGTTATTATTGACGCTATGCTTTTTGAGTTAGGAATTATTTGTGATCCTTTGTTTGGTTTTGTTTATTGAGTAAGATTATGCGGCTTTGCTTGGTCATTGCACTTGTAGGATAAATGGTGGGTTATGAGTAAGGGTCTTGCCTATATTATGATGTTATGAACTCTTTTATATGTTGACTTGACAATAATTTGTTCATGCTGGTCTTGTGTTGTACAGAAGTTTAACTTATGGATTATCTAAGTATTGGCTTATATGAGCTCTTGTTTGTGCATAAAGCCTTTCAAAGTAGTTTTAAATGGATTTGAACAAATGTCCTCTTTAGCATGATTTGACTTGTTTATTTATGTGCATATACTCATACTTATTACAGGTGTGTACTAACCTATGTTAATGTTTATTACAAATTGTAGGATTCGGCCGTTGAGCTTAGTTAAAGGGCATTGAAGACTACTTGGATATTCCCCAAGTGTTCGGTAGTTTCTCACCTTCATAGGACGATGCCACTATCTTTCTATTTGATATTGTTTAGTCTTAAAGACGATTTAGTTCATTCTCTTTCTTTGTTGACTTTGTATACGCCCTTTATTGTAATGAAGTATGGGTTGAACCCAAGATGTTGTATTCGACTTAGATGTTTTAATATGAGACGTATTCTCAACTTCTTATGAATCTCTATTGATATATATATGTGTGCAATAAAAGTGTAAGACTATGTAATCTTCCTATGCAAAGTGTCTATGTATACTCAATATAAATATATTATGTGTATGTAGAGGTCTATGTAAACTTCAATGTAGAAGTTAACGAAAAGTTTCAAAGAGGACGACGACGCTGGTTACGCCTAGGGGGTGCTCCCCGGATGTGATACAAATCACATAAAATTCTAACATAATGAAAAACATAAAAGACAACATAGTGGTGGTATCGTCAGATGCTAAGATGACACCAATCTTCTCTTCTTGGAAACTTTGGAAACTATACCCTTGCAAATAACTCAATCTTCTCAAGACACTACACGAAAAACATGTAGGCAATATGTGTTTGTACAATACGTACTAAGTTTGGATACATCATACCAAATATAAGATATCTCAAAGGGTTAGTCAATAATAGACGTAGTCATAAGAGATAAAGACATAAGCATATCATATGTAACATAATCATAAGTAAAACATCAATAAGCATACAAAAGTCCATTCTTAACTCATTTTATTTCTTACGATTATGAACTTTCTCACAAGCCACCTCCAAGTATCCTTGTGCAATACTAAGGTAGCATCCCATACTACTACCAAAGTTGAGTACCTCTCTTTGGTCATACTTGATCATAGTTTACTTTCGTAATTAATACCTAAGGTTTCATCATAACATATGAGAAGTATGACCCTAGGAAACCCCAAAACACAGTCGTGCAATGCATGTGAAGCATTCCATAATATCTCACACACTAAGAATATCTTGAAGTCACTTTACCTTGTTCATGTCTTCTTTAGGCACCACTAGTAAACCAAAGTTATTCCTACTAAAGAGTATTATACCCTTATAATTCCACAAAAAATGCTTGTGCAATGTACATAAGGCAGCCCATACTACCCCACATACAAAGACTATCTTGAAGTTACCATTAACATGTCCACCTTCCATAGTCTTATCATTTCTTAACTTCATTTAATAAGATTCTATCATCTTTAATTTACTTTATTCAGAAGGGTAACTATAGTTAAATCCTATCTTCAATCACTTATTCTTATTTACTTTAGATTTTACCTTGTTCAATGGACTTATGATTCCCCATAACACCATTCATGCAAGGTACTACTTTTGGGTCCTTTCTCTATTGCTTCTTACTATGGAGCCTAGCCCCTATCTTTTATCTTTTGAACACTATGAGATACTTTTTTAAGTATGTCTAAGTTCCTAAATGATATGGATCCTAGGAGATACTTTTTAATGTATGTATTAATCCCTTAATCATGAACACTACGAGATACCCCTTGAGAATGCTTAAGTTCATTCTCACATTATGAAATTATGAGATACGCCTTGGGCGTGTCTAAGTTTATTCTTTACTTTGAACACTACACGATTCTTCTCAAGAACATCTAAGTTCATAGGATATGGAGATCTTTACTAGCATACCTTGACTCAACTATGTGAAGGACTCCCGCCTCATGAGACCCAGTGGGATAGTCATCATAACTACTAGGTGTGACTCTCCTTTCTACATTGAGTGTGGACCCTTGCTAGACTATTCGTATCACTTTGCATAGCCACTTTGAGTCAAGCATATACTCCAAGGTTTACTCTTTAAGCCTTTCTCAACCTTCTCTCATGGAGTGATGTCCTTGAAAATCTCTCCATTATCAAGTGAATTCATCACTTTCATTCAATCATCCTAGATCTAAAGCAAATAGAACCATCCTAAGGTTCGTTACCATTCTATATTCATTCATAGGCAGATTGTAGGATATTCAAGCCTTAGCTTTCTTCTCACATTTTCAATACTAGGTGAATATTCCAATAATTCATTCATTAAGGTTCAGACAACCAAGACCAATCTTAATCAATCGAGTCTAGTTCAATTCATACCTAGATGATTCATTCATGATCTATTAACATAGAATACAATCAAGTTAAGAGGAATCAACATAAAACTTTTATCTAATCTATAATGGCCTACGATCACCATGATCACCTTAAAATTAAATTACTCTAATTCACTATGAAACTCCATTAAAACAGTATATAATGATCATATAAACATCATTGAATGATAACCAGTAGATTGGGATCACAATCAAGCCTTACCCACAATGCAATCACAACCATCTCTAGAATGGGGTTCTTTGGATTCAAAATTGAAGGTAAACTAGGGTGGATTCATGGATGTAAGAATCCACGAATGAATAAGCTTCACATACCTTAGATTAGAGCCTTAAACCCAGCTTGAAACCTCGGTGAATTAATCCTAAAACAACCTCCAATTTCTCTTCTTCTACATTGGTGGTTTTCGGAGAATTTTCGGAGAGAAAGGTTTTAATTTGGACTCTAGGATATTATTGGATATTATACTGCTTAAATACTCTTCAAATACCTATAATAACCTCCAATAATTAAACTCTAAAGTGCCCAAAAGAACCCTGCACTTAATGGACATTTTTTCCAATTCATATTTGAATTAACAACATTACCGAATTTGGGAGTTTACTGTACGTTGTAGAGGCATTTTTTTAATCTTGATTCTGGAAAAATTTGAGCCAGAATCTCTCATGACAGCCCCGCATTGTAGGGAATGATGTTTTCCCTTGCAAGTGATCTTGGATTCTTGGTAGCTTCGATGGCCCATGTTTGGGTCCTCCTAGGGGACCCTTAGGTTGGTCCTCGAGGTGTCTTTATTGGATGTTTTGACCCATTACATGTATCTCTATTTATAGGAACAATGGATACTCAATTTAACCCTCAAACCATCCTCCAAAAATCCACTACAAAACACTACGACACATTAGTTCAATTTCGACAAATTTCCAGACATCTTGGACGTCCTTGGGCGTTTGACCTCCCAACACATCCAAAATTTATATACTGAGTCTTAAAACTATTTTTAGTCATTTTAGGACCTTATAAGATCATAACACACATGTTAGGCCCTATCTATACCTAATTCATAATTGGGGTCATAACACTATGGGGCAACATAGTTATGGAAACTTGGGGGTATGTATGCAAATCCTCTTTAAGCCAATTGGGCATTATAGTTATCCATCTCGTGAGGACTATTGTGAAAAATCCTTCCCTTCGAGAAGGGGCACCTCTCATTATCAAGTTCACTCGGTGCTAATCTAGCTTCCCTTCATTGAAAAATGTTTATTAACTTTACTTCATAAAATGGCTTTAGGAGATTTAACTCCTCATATACTTACCCATAGGTTATACATGAAAAATGTTCTTTCATCAACATAAATCGTGTGAGAAAACCTTTCGCCTGGACATAGCATATCCAAGCACAATCAACTTCAGAGAACACTTGAGAATACATTTCAAGAGATCCCCTCATTACTAGATTATTATACATGCTTCATTTTATGCATTCAAGTGTGTGTATATCTACTTATATTAGAATACCTTTCACATAAACACATTTACATACTACAAATATGCATACTTCATGATATCATATACTTTCATGTTCATAACTTAATCATTCATTCATATACATGTACATAGAGTACTAATCCTAGGAACTATTCTATAATAGTATACATGTGCAATGTATAGGAAAAGTCCAATACCCTTGCCTACTCTAGTACACCTATAAATTAATCATAATTAAGATACATTCCGTACTTTGATGGACATATACTTTACATGTGTAGTACTACACAATGGTGCATATGAGAATTATCCTTTCATTAGACAGCATGAACTTATACTACTTATAGACATGCATGAGGTGTGTCTGTGTACATTGGACAAAATGATATCATAATGGCTATCAACATAATATTGAGTCAGAAACCCTTTTAATATCACAATACAAATTCATACATATACCACATACCACTTTATAGCGTAGGAGACAAGACATCTTTAACATTACATCCAAGACTCCTAATATTGTCTTAGATCACACATTCATATCGGAGTACATAGGTAATGTTTATTCACCATTAACACTTCGTAAATGCAATCACATAGACCATATCTATCCCTAACAATTCTTTTCAAATATAGAAGACACCATCAACACCTAGAACATGATACTAGATTAAGAGAATAGGCATAATACTTCATAGATGTGATCATCATAACAATATTTCATAATTCTCACACTTTCTTTCAAGGCCATGATCATCACATATAGTGACTTAAATTAAAGTAAACACCACTACTATAAGTAAACCAAACCACACAATGCAATACAAGGACAACTATACTACCGATTCTTAATAAAGTAGGAGGAATAAGTAAACCTTACCAATTCCATGCTTTGATCATCATTGATCAATTTCCATAATTTATAAATAATTCATATAGAAAGAAGTAGCTAAAGGTAAAATAACATAAATGAATTCCATAATTCAATCACCATAGGATAAAGATCACATTACCCATATCATAGTCAAAATTAAGATTTTGGGAGGAACATGGGTTCATAATGAAATGAAACTGGATTGAAATCAAAATTTTAAACAGTATAAAATCATCAATTTATAATAATAATGCTTTTGAAATCAATTTGAGAAAGAACCCATGGCTAGATTGAAAGATATAGAGTTTGATCATGAAATCTCTTTGAAACCTTTTCAAAGAACTCCTTAGATGAATGGATAACTAAGGATGAAGGTTCAACACACCTCATTAGATAAAAAATCCAAGAAAACTGGATGAAGAAACCATCACAATCCATCAACCAAGCTGTTCTTGAGCTTCATCTCAAATGGAGGTCTCTACAGAGGTTTTGTATTAAGAGGGAAGGGTAAAAATTGGAGAATGAACTGGGAATGGGGTTAATATACCTAAAATTCCCCATAATAACCTTCCATACTATTTTTTGGACATGGGGCGAATTTCCCATTCACTACTTCACTTGGCAGCGTGGAGGATGAAAACTCCTAACCCAAACGACGTGTGCATCGACAGATCATCGTTAGAACGACAGTGCCGTATAGCACGTCCTTTGATGGTGACTGAGGATATATTTTGGGGTTGAAATCACCCTTCTATGTTTTGAGAAATGCCACCATCAATGGGGCGTCGGTCAAGGCAAGAACCGCCGATCCTTGGGCGTCGATTGCACTCTGCCTAGGAAGTTCACTGCTAGCTTTTATGTCCTCCTCAAGGAACCCTTGGGTGTTCCTTGGAGAGTTAAGGACCTCCCCAATAAATTTTATCATCAAAAAACATTTACAACTTACCAAGGCACACTAGGACACACTAGAACGTCTGAAGAATGACTTTTGAACATCTCGGACGTTCTTGGACATTTAACATCCAAATCACTTCAAATATAATATGCATACTGTAAAAAAACTTAATCAACATATTATGAACCTTTTTAAGCACATGTGATACTCTAAGATCCTTAGTTCATTTTGAGATATCTTACAATATCCCACATTTGGGAACGTTCGTCCTCGAATGACACTTTGGACATTTTAAAACACTTTCAAGGACTGAATGAACAATAGAGCAATTCACAACATTCAACACATCATCACATAAAATTCAGCACCAAACTTACAAGGAACACCAACATCAAACAATTTTGCACTCAAACAGTACAAGAAAGCAAAACCTTTATTCACTCAATCTTTCAATGCATCAAACACATAGGCTCTTGTCATGTTTATAGGAGGAAAATTCTTCTGTTAATAATAACTTGGTATTTTCATCTTATACCATTAAAAGCTCAACATGTCTAATAATTTAAGTCACATATAGGCAGATTCAACAACACTAAACAAGCAAACAAGTAACTCACACTAGATGCTCAAACTTACTTCCTAATGAAGTCATTTCACAATTTTTTTATTTCTAGTATGAACATAGTATTTATAAACATGGATCAATTAGGGAAATTCTTGAAATTTATAGGCACACATAGAGACCATTAGCTAAACATAATATCACTTTCTCAAGAGTGAGCCTACATTAATAATTCTCAAGTAATAAAAGTCACACATTTTAAAGAAACTCATCAATTTCCATTTAAAGGATACTCAAATACTCATTGATGGCTTAAAAAACCATACATTGTAAGCCCTTTGACATCATTCATTGCATACATGAACGAAAAGTAGTGTGGAATTAAAATTTTTCACATGAAATATCTTAAAGCATCTTTCATATTAAAATCACAAAAAGCACTAAGTCTCAACATATGCCAATCTTATACTTAATATACTTGGGCCACAACCCATACGATACGAATATAGAATTACTTAGTTTATTCCAATACTTTGAATAAAAGAAGTCTAAAGATAGATATTTCCTGGACAAATATACCAGATGCCCTTCGAGTATTCATACATATAACCACGATTAAAGGTATAGGTGAAAGCACATAACATGACTCTAGAGGTACAACATAGGGATACAAGAAGATGTGAGTTTCTAAGCATCAAATAGTCTCTTATTCATAAGTGTGGCACACTTCACAATTATAAATAAGAATATACATAGACCTTGTTTAATGAGACATCATTTCTAGAGATATTCAACCTCATGCTCTGATACCTAGTTTGTCAGATCCAGGGACCACCCCCAGAAGGAACTAGTGTCATCCTAAAAAAGGAATAATACTAACCTTTTAGCATTCCTCATATTGCATTACGTAGGTGAAAAACGCGGAATATTTAAAATTTTCATCTACATTACTTTATGAGGTATACTTAGACCTCTCGCTTACAGATAATATATTCATATCGAGTATACATAGACTCTTCGTGTAAGAACAATGAATAGTCTTCTACTTTTTTGGGAAATATATATATAATATACATAACATAGTCTTAAAAGGTATGTCTCATATTAAACAATCTAAACAAGAGTATAACAACTAGGCATAGCCCGTACAACAATACTAAATCAATATAAAGGCAATACAATCATAGTACTAAAATGAATGAGAATGAAGAAAGTGTCCTTAAGACTATGAACATCAAATGCTAGAAAGTGGCATTGTCCTCAAAATGGTGAGGATCTACCCAACTTGGAGAATGAGAATCCAAGTCTTCTTCAAAAGTTTTCATGAACCCTTTAATGACCGAAACCTAAAATGTTGGGGGAAAAAAGGAGAAACGGGGTTAGCACATCACTTGTACTAAGCATGAAATTCATATGCACATACAACGTAGAAATCATGCTAAACAGGGACATTTAATTAAAGCATGCTAATTTACTTTGGAAAACATTATACACATTTAAGAACCAATACAAGTCAATAAGCACATACACCTTAAGTCAAGACTATGTACAACACAAGACCAACAATATCAAGTCTAGTCAAGTCAACATATATATCAACACACTTAATCTTATAATCAAAACAACTCCACCATCAACTTTTAATATCTACAAGCATGTATAAGAGTTTTGTAACGACCCGACAGTACCCCCTAGAAGTTAGGAAAACCCTTGGTTTATGACCAGGCATACTTGACCCTTTGGGTCTTGTACAAGCCGTTTAACTATCATTTATTACGTAAGACATGAAAAGTACTGCAAAATTAAAAATTTTCACAAAATTTAATATAAAAAGAATCTTTTATAAATACTACAAAAATCTCATTGTAAAGAAAGAAAATAAAGACACGACATAATATCTTAAGGACACGACCCTTTACATTTGAAAAAAATACATATTAAGAACTTATACAAAACTAAAAGAATTCAGAACTATGCCTACAAATATGTGAGAAGATACTTTACTTGAGAGAATCCAATCCCAAGCTTTCCTTCTAAACTTCAATCTTGCTTCCAGACCTATACTTATAGAGTATAGAAAAGTATGGGGTTAGTAAAATTAATGTACTAAGTATGGCATATGCAAAAACATGTAAAAAAGATCATTTTTAGTATAAATACATTTTCATGCCAATTAAACAAAACATTCATGAAGATAGAAGTAAAACAACATAAGAATCATCATTTAACACTTAGAGAATGATTTCTATAATTTTAGTAAGAAGATACACTTTATAGTGAAGTCACCAAAATATTACAGTAATTTCATTTTGACTTTTATGGAAGTGAAATCATTTCCGTAGGAGTTTTCTAAACTAAGGATTATCCTAAGACGAACCAAGTAAGACATGAAGGAAATGCGCATATGCCTCCTTCAATACACACAAAAGCGATCCTCATGACTACCCCTTTTCGGCTTACTCACCTTGGGAGAAAAAGTCCCCACTCGATGACAAGACATTAGAAGAAAACCTAAACAACCCACCAAGAGTTCCCTTTCGGAATTCCTACTTAGTGCAATGAGTAGATAGTGTCCCATACCCACCACCTACCCTAAGTAGTACACTCTTTTAGAAGTACAGGCAACAAGACTCCCTTTTCGGAAATTCTACTTAGTGCAATGGATAGATAGTGTCCCATTCCACTACCTATCCTAAGTAGTAGGTTCTTTAAGGAGACTTAGTTCATTCAATTCACATAAGGCTCACCAAGACTACCTTTTTGGAATGCCTACATAGTGCAATGGATAAATAGCGTCTTATTCTACTACCTACCCTAAATAGTACACTCTTTGGAGACTTAGCATTTTCATTACTTTTTTGGGAGGTTAGCTTAATATATATAGACCATGAGAGCTAGACATGGAATCCCGATATGAACCCCTATCGGATGAGGGATCCTCACTTTTCTAGAGTAAGGTCATTCTCTTAGATTTTACATGACTTGACAAATAGCTACACCTGCGGGCGCATATTTAAGGGTTAGAGACATTTCTACTAAGTAAATCATTCTCTACTAACGAGGAGTACTCATCTCAAGCGGTACATTGAAATACAACAGCTCATCTCACGAAGTGTAACCACATTTTCTTCATATTCTCTTGGTGCAAGGCATAACTTCCCACGGATTTTCAACAGTATATACTATAGATTAAGGATAACTACTGAACACCACATCTTAACTAACGGAGGGCATTCATCCTCCAACCAATCTAAGAAAGCTTTTAGGATGTAGTGGGGTTGCTACTAAGCACTTTATGTCAACTCACGCAGAGTGTTTACCCCAAAACTCCTCCTTTTGACTTGACTTGACTTCATTTATTGATTCGAGTGTGTGTGTACATGTGAGCACACCTTGCACATAAGCATCATTTCATTTACATTTCATTCTACACATGCACCTTCTTTCATCACATCACACACTTTAACATGCTTCACATAATCATATACGTCATTTAGAAATAATCCTTAGCATACTTATTATAACAAGCTTTATAAAAAAAATTAACAAGGATAACTTCATTTCCATCTTTATTCACGTAATATGCCTTCATGGCCTCATTCACAATACACATGTAACTACACATTCAAACACTTCAAGTAAACACCACCACCAAGAAGGTGGATCATACCACTCAAGAACATTTCATAATTAAGCAAAACAACATAACCAACTTACTTTTTTTCCCAATCTTCCATCACCTATAACCAACATTTCAAAACGTTTTCATGCAAGACCCATATTTAGAGTTGAAGATAGGAAAAACTAGGATTGAATAAACTCCTTTTGAAATCCTTTAGAAAGGGGATCCTTGAATGGAAGAGAGTTCAAGGATGGATACCTCTCCTTATATAAGAGAAACTTCAATGATTTTGATGAATAACTTAGCCACCAACAGCTCTCCAATCTCTTCTTGACATCTAGCTTCCATGGAGACTTGAGAGAGTCTTCTAAGAGGGAATGGTTTTGGGTTTTAGGAAATGATATCTAAAATTAGGTCATAGGGTATAAAATACTTTAATATACCTAAATAAACCAAAAAATGACTTCCTTGGTCCATAAAAGATTCGGGGTGATTTAACAAACACCCCAAGCCTTGGCAGATTTTGACAGCTTTTTGGACTGCAACATCGATTGATGCAACCAACACACCGTCTGTCCATCAGTTGTCCGTTGGTGGGGTCTCTTGGTTTGGAACTTATACTTATTTGAGGCCTGGATATACCACCTTGCAGATCCAATCGATGGGGCAAGTCAGCGGGCATTATCTCATCACATAACATCATTAGTGGTTTGGAACTTGCCCCTTTAATGTGTGTCACACTCTTATTTTACCCCTCTGGGGTTTCATTTTCTCGTCACATAACATCTTAGGTTCACTTACTTTTAAACATATGCTAGTCTTATGAGACCACGCATAAAAGCCATGAGGCTTCATTCATAGTTTGTCTAGGTGATTCGTATTTACCCAATATTATATGGTAGAAGAGTTTTGAATCTTGTAGATATGCCAAGATATTGATTTCGATTATTGGAGGCAGCATTCATTAAATATTTATTCACGTATGACTTATGTATCAATAAGGAATTGGGCAAGGGAATCCGATTTCGAATTATTTGAACAACTTAATATAATATTAAACTTGGTACTTGCATTTTTCCTGTTTGGGGGACCCAGGTCGATCCCCATCAGTCCCATAATATTTCCTTTCTTTTCCCTCCTCCCTTTCTCGTTTAAGGCAAAGAGGTTGTGGGATCAATCCCCTATAAGATCATTCTTTTTCTCTTAATTTTTCTCTTAACTTTCTCACCTATCCAACAGGTTGTTGTTTCAATCCCCACTCACCTCATTTTATTTTTCTCCTAACTCTCTCATCTATTCAAGAGGTTGTGGAAATAATCCCCATTCACCACATTTCTTTTTCCTTTTGTTTTTCTCATGAAATATTTATGTAATTTGCATTTGGTGAAGTCTTCGGTTCAATTCCCAGTGACCTCATAATTTTTAGAAAATTTTAAAACATAGCTCACTTTTTCAAATTTTTGGTCGATATCAAAATTTCCAGCAAGCTGGAAATTTGTCTCTTTCAATCCATGTTTCTCTCAAGTTTTTATGTTGATTCTTGGAGTTAGTTGGGTGACATTTTTTTCAGCAACATTACCCTCATATGAAAATCACACTTTTAATATTTTCATATACGAAAACACAACATTTATAACACACAAATTTTTCAGGCAGCAACATAGTTAATTTAAAGCATAACCATGCTCAAAAAATTAACGTAAATCACTTTTCCAGAATACGTCTTTCATTCCTTACATAATTTCCAAATACACATTCAAGACATAATCACAACCAGACCTAAAATTTTCTACCAGAAGACATACCACACATGCTTTGAATATTTCAAAGGATCTAATGACAAGGGCATGCAACGGGGACAACCTTTGTTTCTCGATCTTAATTTAAACTGAACTTTGGGGTCTCGTGGGAAAGGGAACAAACGACAAGAAAACCCATACCTTAATGTCGTTCAACACTTGTTTCAATGCTGTCAATTCCCCCGAGAGCACTGCCTCACCTCCAAAATCCCAAACACAATTCATCGAGAAGAATGTTGTTGATTTTTGTTTTTATCTTAGATTTTCATTTGAGTTTTTGTGTGTAAGTTCTTCAAAAGTGAAGAACTATTATTTTCAGTTCTTTTACTGATAAAAAACGTTAGAATGAGAATGAGACATGTGAGAATTAGAGGATTAGGATTATGTGAGTTAAGTGGAGACTTAGTCAAACTAGGACTCCTCATAATTTATTAATTTTATTATTTTAAAAAAAATAAAAATCTGATTTTCCTTTAATTATATCAGGAAATTTAATATTAATTAATTTAACTAATTCACTAAATACAATAAATCAATTAAATCATTGCTTCCATCAAGGCTCGAACAGGGGTGGAGCAAGATTTTGCCTAAAGGGTCAATTTCGTCCCTCCCTACCTGAATTTCCCTTCACTATATTAGTTAATTAATTAAATATTTAGGGTAATTACAATACTACCTTTAGCCTGGAAAAGACCATTTTATCCCTAGACCCTCCAAACTTAAGATTACCCCTTTTTAAGTCTGGTTAAGACTAATCTGGTAAATCTTCATATTCGGGTTCCCTACATGCTAGACCCAACCATTCCTAGCTCAAATAACTCATCAAGTTAGTTGGCTTGGCTGTTGCAGAGGTTCAGAGGTCTGGTTCTACACGCATCAATCCATGTGAAACCGGTCTAATCTAGGCATTCTAGATACGTTAGACATTACTTAGCATAGTCATTTTTAGGGTTGTTACACCAATGAACCCCCATTAAGTCCACTAGTGCAATGACTAAGTAATGCCCCATAACCTTTCTCAATCAAGTAAACTTAACAAGAACCATAAGAAATGCCCACTTCACATACTATATCATTAAAAAAAACATCATCATATTTTAACAATAGAGACCAAATTTCTACCTAGACTAAGTCAAACCTCAAAAGTCATCCTAGTTAGAGTTTACTTTATTACTTCATTTTACTTTTGGAAACATCTTACCATAACAGACATAGACCACATGAGCCAATGTGGAATTCGATGTCATGAAACCCTACATCGAAAGAAAGTGGACCAATTGCCAAGGTAGTACCAAAAAATTAACATACTATCTACATGGATCAAATTTCTAGTATTCATATGGGGGATGTAGTTTGGACCCTCTTTATGCTACATGCATTATAGTCTCCAATCTCATGTGTAAATTAGTGATCCTACCATACCTATGTGGGAAGGGACACTCCTTACTACTAGTTCACTCGGTGCTAAGTTAGAGTACCTTTTGAAATTTCTTTCATTAATAATCATAAGTTAGTTTAGGTCATATGGTCTACCACTTATATATTTATAGATATAACTCAATAGTAAATGAATGAGAACATCTTCCATTACAACCCTCATAAGTAATATTGGCACATGAATATCATTATATCAAAGTAAAGCACTTAGGTACTTCATCACCAACCTTGTATCATTACATCATAAGCATAATATCATAATAAAAAAATAAAGATATTTCAATTCAACATCATACAAAACCTAATAAATCTTATCATACGGTATACTTTAACATAACTTCATCACTAAAAACAATAAATTATGATTGAAATAAAGGTTGGACATCACAAGACTTACCCCAATAGCCTTCACAAGACATCATCATAGTATTACTATAAAACAAGTCAATTCAGTCCTCTAGTAAGTTTAATAACATCCATAAATTGTAATTAACATAATAATGAAGTTAATTGAATCACTACAGATCAATTCATCACTAGTTCATAGCCTAGGGTAAGGGACTTAGGTCAAAATCATGATCTACTTCACAACCTCGGTTAATTAATCAAGAACTAGCATAATTGGATTAATATACAACATAATCTTGTCATATTCATCTAAAGAAATCAGGAACAAAGCCATTTGAAAGATCAAATTTTTAATAGAAGAAAACCCACTTAGAACTCTTCACTTTGAAATTAATTTGAAGAAACCCTTTGGGGAAAGGAATCCCATACATTGTTAATAGATGAAGGTTGATGGAGAAGAAAGGTATTCTTTCTGCACTAAAGCCCCCTTTTTCTTGGTCTTTTATGGAGTTTCTTTGGCAGAGAGAAAGAAGAGAGAAGGAAGAGCAATTGAGTTTTGGAATTGTGGGAGTTGAGTTTAGTTTAACTAACTTAATTAGACCTTACTTAAACACTAACTAATCAATTAACCAGCTAAATATACAAACATTCACTTCTATAAGCGTAGTTCACTTAAAATTGCTATAACAAAACATATATTTCAATATTGTACAAAAAATCAAGGCAACATCAAATAAAGTAATTATTTTCATTATAAATGGGAGAAATTAACCTTAGTTATCAAATATACAAGGGTAATGGGACTTCATGTCGGCTCGACCTCCCATGTAGCACCCTCAAGTAGGTGGTTCTTCCATAACACCTTTACGGAAGTCACCTCCTTCCTTAACTTCAGTACTTGTCTCTCATGGATTTCAACCGGAACCTCCTCATATGAGAGATTCTCTTGCAATGTAGACCCTCAATAGTAAGAATGGACTCGGGATTACTGATACACTTCTTAAGCATGAACACATAGAACAACAGATTAATCGAAGCCAATTCACTCGGTAACTTCAACTCATATGCAACCTTACCAACCCTTTTCAATATTTCATAGGGACACACATAACGAAGAATAAACTTCACGTTCTTAACAAATCTCACCACTCTCTTCATGCGTGAAATTTTAAGATACACATTATCCGCTTCTTGAAATTTTAAATCCCTTCTCTTATGGTCGGCATAAGACTTTTGCCGACTATTGGCTGTTTCCAAGTGATTCCTCATCATGTTAAATAAAATTGATAACCAAAAGTGAAGACTCACCTACTTCAGACCATTCAATTGGATACCTACATCGGCTTCCACACAAAGCCTCAAAAGGAGCCATTGAAAAAGATGAATGCTAACTATTGTTATAGGAAACATCAACCAAAGGCAAGTATTTATCCCATTTCCCCGTGAAGTCAATTATAAAAGATCTAAGAATATAATCAATGGTTTGAATAGTACTTTCCGCTTGACCATTCGTTTGGGGATGAAAAGCGGTGCTTAGCTTCACCTTGGTACCCAACCCTTTTTGGAATGGCCTCGAAAACCAAGATGTGAATTGTGTACCTCTATCCGATATGATGGATAATGTAATACAACGGAGACACAAAATCTCATCTATGAAGATTCTCGCATAATCCTCAGCCGAGTATGTGGACTTGACAGGAATAAATTGAGCTGATTTGGTCAACCTATCCATAGTCACCCATATAGAATCATTTTGTTGTTGTGTGTGAGGCAAACCTTCCATGAAATTAATATTTATGTCTCCCCACCTCCAAGTGTGAACTTAGATTTCTTGAAGTAAACCACCTTGCTTTTGGTGTTCACCTCTCAGTTTCTAGCAATTTGGACATTTTGCAACAAATTTTGCAATGTCCCCTTTCAAGCCTTCCCACCAAAACACTTCTCCAAGGTCATGATACATCTTTGTAGAACCCGGATGAATGGAATAATGTGAACCATGAGCTTCCTCAAGAATCCGATTTCTCAAGTCAATAACAAGATACCATCCCCCCCCATGGAGAATGACTCATTAAGCTTACCAAGAACCGACTCTTTCAACTTCATCAATGATTGATCATGGTGTTGCTTAGACTTCACCTCAACAACCAAAGATTATTCGGAGTTATGATGTACTATGAAACCACCATTCGAGAATCTTCTAGCATAACACCTAATATAGCCAACCAATGAACATCTTTCTCTAGGTCTTTCTTGGCTTCATATACTAGAGACACATTACCCATGTTCATGCATCTTGGAGCATCGACAACCACATTATCCTTGTCGGGTTGGTAGAGAACACTCATGTCGTAATCTTTCGATGATTCCAACCACCTCCTTTGCAGAAGATTCAACTACTTTTGAGTAAACATATATTGAAAAGACTCTTGTGGTAATTATACATATCAACATTTATAACATAAAAATAATGCCTCCACATTTTCAAGGATTATACCATGGCCGCTAACTCAACATCATGAGTTGGACAATTCTTCTCATGCACCTTAAGTATTCTAGAGGAATAGGCTACTACATTTCCATATTGCATAAGAACAATCCCTGAACACACCCTAAACCCACTCGGATGCATCAAAATACATAACGAAGCCCTTGGTACCCTCCGATAAAGTCGACACCGAAGCGGAGGTAAGCCTCTCTTTCAAGATATGGAAGCTTGTTTCACACGCCTTTGACCACTCAAATTTCATACTCTTTTAGTTCAGAGTACTCAAGGGAGATGCAATGGACGCAAAACCATCCACAAACCTCCTATAATATCCTGCTAGGCCAAAACAACTCCTAATTTCGGTTAAAGTCAATGGTCAAGGCCAATTCTTGACCACCTCAGTTTTCCTTTGATCAACCTCAATCCCCTCACAAGAGATGATATGATAAAGAACAATCATGACCTTAACAAAAACTTACATTTGCTATACTTTTCAAATAGTTGGTTGTCCTTAATCACATGTAACACCACTCTTAAATCATTCATCTGTTCACCCTCATTTTCCGAATATACTAAGATATCGTCAATGAAGAAAATGACAAATGAATCTAGGTAACTCGAAACACCCTATACATGAGATCCACAAACTCCGCCGTGATATTAGTGAGATCAAAGGACATTACTAAGACCTCATAGTGACCATATCTAGTCTAAAATGCCACATTTTGTATATCTTTACCTGTCACCCAAAGTTGTTGATACCCCAATCTCAAGTAAATCCTAGAGAAGTATTGTGCCCCTTGGAGTTGATCAAACAAATAGTCAATCTGAGGGAGAGGATAATTGTTCTTAATAGTGACTTTATTGAGTTGTGATAATCAATGCAAATTTTAACGGACCTATCATGCTTCTTCACAAACAAAATTGGCGCACCCCTTGGCAAAATATTAGGTCTAATGAAACCTTTGTCTAGTAAGTCTTTGAGTTGAGCCTTAAACTCTTTTAATTTGGTCAGACAAGGAGGAATTGAAATAAGGTTGGTACCCGGTATACAAAAATCAATTTCCCAACCGAGAGGGATTTTTGAGAAGATCATTTGGAAAGACCTCCAGAAATTTCCTTACTACAGGGAATAACTCAATGGGAGTATTTTCGGAGTCTAAATCTTTGAATCCTTCAATATGATAGAAACATCCTTTTGAGATCATCTTACAAGCCTTTAAACAATAAATGATACAACCTCTAGGAATAGAACCCCCCCTTCCACTCTAAAACGGGTTCATTTGGAAAATTAAACTTAAACAATTCTTATTCTACAATAAATAAAAGCAAAACAGTTATGCAACCAATCAATCTGCAAAATGACATCATAATCTACCATATCAAGTTCTACTTATTCAACATAAGTAACTCTATAGGGAAACATTGTAGCACAATTTCTATATACCCTATTTGCAACAACCGATTCGCTTACGGGGGTAGTTACCATGAAAGGTTCATTTAGAAAATCGGGCAGAATACCAAACTTTGTAACTATCAAGGGAGTAACAAAGGATAATGTAGCACCCGGATTAAATAAAACATAAATATCAATAGAGAAGACTCATAACGTACCGATCACCACATAGGGAGAACTCTCTTGGTCACCCCAAGTGTAGAGAGCATAAAAGTGATTCTTCTTTAGAGCTCCATATTAGAACCACTATCTTGAGCTTGCCCACTTCCCTTGTCTTTCCCCTTCAAATTTGGGCAATCGTTAACCTTGTGGCCGCTATTGCCCAACCCAAATAAATTGTAGTCCCAACTAAGTAATCACCATAGTGCTTCTTGCCACACTTTCCAAAAGTTTTCTTCTTGTTTGGAGGACTAGTACCTCATCCCTTTTGAGATTTACTGTTAGACACCCTATCATCATGAGCCTTGGGAATTTTTGAAGGGACTTGGTTAGAAAATAATTTTTGGAACCTATACTTGTCTTGAATGTCAAGCCTACCCTTAGAGTAACCATCTTCATAAGACATGGCCTTTTTGGCCTCCCTACACTTTCTACTTACCCTAATTTCTCCCACTTGTTGAGCTTGAACCATGAGACGAGATATATTCATACTATCATGAAGGATATCAGAACGACATTCTTTAATAAAGTCATCGGACAACCCCGTAAGAAAGCGACTCATTGGTTTGAAACCAATGACGGAACATACTTGGACAACTTAGTAAACTTCAATGAGTAGTCAAGTACACTCATACCACCTTTGATGAAATTGATGAATTCTTCCACATTAGCTTCCCTTATCTCTCTAGGAAAGAACCTATCAAGGAAAGCCTTTTTGATGATCTCCCAAGTCACTGGACTAGCTCTTAGTGCCCAATTATCCCTCAATTGCACATACAAGTTTAGGCCACACCTTTGAGTAAATCAATCACTAACTCGATCTTTCCAGTTAAGGTCACCTAGCATAGAGAATTTTATAGACCTCATCAAGGAAATCTTGTGGGTCCTCATCCCACATCGATCCGAAGAACATAGGTGGATTCATTCAAGTAAAGTGTCTCAATTGCGATGCCATTGTGTTGGCATGTTGAGGCACCAAAGTCCAACCTCTGAATTCATTTGGGCCATCATAGCTTGAACTTGATAAGTAACGACATTAGTTGTGAGGTCATGGATTAAGTTAAAACTGAGAAAAACCACCCTTATATCTTTACCGGTAATTGCTGGAGGAGCATCCGAAACATGATCACCCATAGCAACTTCTTCAAGTGGAATCACTTAGTTGACTTAATCCCCCACATTAGCCATTTCTTCCTTGGACCTTCTAGAATCTGCCCTTCGAATATTCATACATATAACCACGATACAAGGTTTAGGTGAAACAACATAACAAGACTCTAGTGGCATGACATAGGAATACAATTCTATGCAAGTTTCTAAGCATGACATAGTCTCTTATTCATAAGTGTGGTGTACTTCACAATTATGAATAAGAATCTACATAGACATTTTTTATGAGATATCATTTTAGAGATTTTTAACCTCATTCTCTGATACAAAGTTTTTCACATCCGGGGAGTACCCCCTTTAAGCAACTGGTTTCATCATCCTCAAAAAGTACTAAGACTAACCTCTTGGCATTCATCATTTTGCATTTAATAGGTTAAAAAAGAATAAAACATAATACTTTACATCTACAATACTTCATGAGATTTACTTATACCTCTTGCTTACACATAATATATTAATATCGAGTATGCACAGACCCTTCATATAAAAAGAATACATAGTCTTATACTCTTATGGCGCACACACACACACACACACACACACACATATATAGAAGATACATAACATAGTCTTAAAATGGATGTCTCATATTAAACCATCTAAACAAGAGTATAAAAGTTGGGCATATCCTGTACATCAATACTAAAGCCACATATAGGCTATATAATTTGAGTACTCAAATGAAAGAGAATTGAATGAAGTGTCTTTAAGACTAATAAACATCAATTGCTAGAAAGTGGCATTGTCCTCGATATAGTGATGACCTACCCAACATGGAGAATGAGATAACAAGTCTTCTTAAAAAGTTGTCACAAAACCTTGAACCACTGGAACCTAAAGTGTAGGGGGAAATGGAGAAACGGGGTTAGCACATCACTTGTACTAAGCATGGAATTCATATGGACAAACAACGTAGAAATCATGCTGGAAATTAACATTTTATTAAAGCATGCTAACTTACTTTGAAAAGAATTATGAACATTTAAGAACCAGTACAAGTCAATAAGCACATACACCTTAAGTCAAGACCATGTACAAGACAAGACCAACAATATCGTCTATTCAAGTAAACATGGATATCAACCTAATTGGACATATAATCAAAACAATTCTACCATCAAGTTATAATATCAATAAGCATGTATAAAAGTTCATAGCATCATACCCAGAGCAAGACCCTCATCCATGAACCCCCATTAAGTCTACTAGTGCAATGACAAAATAAGCCCCATAACCTCACGCAATCAAGTAAAACCAACAAGAACCATATGAAACGCCCACTTTACATACTATATCATTAAGAGTAAACATCAACATATTTTAACAATAGAGACCAACAACATGTTCATAAGTGAAATCAACTTCACATAGTGTCCTTAACATGTAAGAACAACATATACATATAATTTACATTTACAAGCATATAAGTATATAAGAAATTCTTTCTAAGACTTCTCTAAAGGATAAATAGTGCAATATATATGTAGAGTCTCATACCCTTACCTAGACTAAGTCAAACCTCTCAAGTCATCCTAGGAAGAGTCCACTTTATTACTTGATTTTACTTTGGGGAGCATCTTGTGTTAACAGACATAGATCACATAAGCCAATGAGGAATCCAGTGTCATGGAACCCTAAACCAAAAGAAAGTGGACTACTTGTCAAGAACTAGGGGATGTAGTTGGGACCCTAAACCCTAAACATGAACATAACATCTACATTGATCCACTAGTTAACATTCCTACGGGGGAAACATAGTTCAAGAACTAGGGGATACAATTAGGACCCTATTCATGCTACATGCATTATAGTCTCCAATCTCATTAGTATATTAGTGATCCCACCTTTCCTATGTGGGAAGAGACACTCCTCACTGCTAGTTCACTCGGTGCTAAGCTAAAATCCCTTTTGAAATGTGTTTTATTAATAATCATAACTTAGTTTAGGTTATAGGATCTACCCCTTATATAGAAATATCAAGAGAACACATTTCAGTACAACCATCATATTTGAGATTAGCACATTAACATCATTATATCATTCATAGTAAGGAACATAGGTACTTCATCACCAACATTATATCATTATATCTTAAGCATAATCTCACAATCATAAAATCAAGACATTTAAATTCAACATCATATCAGCTCTAATCAATCTTATCATAAGGTATACTTAAATATACCTTCATCAATAAACAAAATTAATCATAATTGAAGTAATGGTTTAAGATCACAAGACTTACCCCAATCTCCATCACAAGCCATCATCATAGTCTTACCATCAACCAAGTCAATTCGATGAAATAATAAGTATAATAACATCAATCAATTCTAATTAACACAATAATGAAGTCAATTGAATCACCACCCATCAATTCATAACTAGTTCATAGCCTAGGGTTGGGGACTTAGGTCAAATTCATGATCTACTTCACAACCTAGGTTAATTAATCAAGAACTAGCGTAATTGGATTACAATGCATCATAATATACTCAATAATCATCTAAAGAAATCAGTAACAAAGCCATTTAAAAGATAAAACTCATAATAGAAGAAAACCCACTTGAAACTCTTCTTTTTGAAATGAATTTGAAGGAGCCCTTTGGGGGAAGGAGTCCTGAAGGTGAAAGGAACCCCATATCTTATTAACTAATGAAGATTGATGGGTAAAAAGGGTCTTATTTCTTCCCTAAAATCCTCTTTTGCTTGGTCTTCTATGGAGTTTCTTTTGGAGAGAGAGAGAAGAGAGAAGGAAGAGTAATGGAGTTTTGGAATTGTGGGAGTTGGGTTTAGTTTAATTAGGTCTGGGGTACTTATAGAAGTCATTAACTAACTTAATTAGACCTCCCTTAACCCTTAACTAATTATCTAAGTACCTAATTAATTAATTTGACTAACCTAAAACGTGGCAGCAAAACAGTGACCTGACCTACAAAACCCAGACCTACGGGCCGTAGGTCAGTTAACGAGTCTTGGGACTAACCATCCTGCAGGCCCATCATTTTGGTCATAGTGTTGTCAAATTTGCCATTTTTGAAAATGGATAAGTGTTGGTCGACGGAGGCAATCGACGCCTTGTGTATCGTCGCGTGCAAAACGTAGATAGGTACTGCCTCAGAGACAGCTTTTTTGCCAAAGTGTAAAGGACCTCCTCAAAGACCCTTTGGTTGGTCCATGGGAATTCGTACCTGAACGTTTCAACTATAACTAACTCTAATACATTTTATACACCTTACCATCAAATTTCACCATTATCCAACTCGTAAAACCTTGTCAAATAGGATAAGGCACGCTAGCACCTCTATAACTAGTTTTCGAACGTCATCGACGTTCCTTGATGTTTTGATTCTAAAACCTCCTAAATGACTTATATACATTTTATTTGACCATTAAACACTGTTACAACTCTAAGACTCTCATATTAGGCTAAAGATTAGACTTTAGACTTTTGGAGTATTACATCACCTTCCTACTACACTTTTAGATATATACAAAACGTATGTAATTAGTACAATGCATGTACTACGTATGACTTAATGCATAAATCACGAGAAACAAACATTTATGAGAAATATATTTCTTTTTGATAAAAACATCGCATCAAAAGTGTATGAGCGACATTTAAACACCAAACATCAAATTTAGAACACAATACAAGTTACACAACACAAGTTATATGCAATTTATACAATTTATCACATCATCCGGTAACGTTACACTGAACTTCACTGTAACCTCAATGTAAGTTCAAGTAAAAATTACACCTTACACTATCGAATCAATAACACTTACAAAACACATAAACATGAGATCGTCCTACCAAAGTTGATTCTAAGGCTCACTTGAGTGAGTTATGAAGCGACCGCCCATACAATCTTTTCAGACACACCTAAGAGATCCTTTAGACTACACAGGATAAGATTATTCTCATTACACACAATAATATATATGTATATAATATGCCATTTTCCTCACAAAGGTCATCAACTAACATACTTAAGAAATTCAAGAAGAGAAGACTCATACCCCCTCTCCAAGATTAACTAAATAATCCATAAGAGTACCTATGTTTAGGTCATGCCCACTTTATCAATCTAATTTCCCTATATAGAGTCATTATTAATACTTCCCTAGGTAATATATGAAGTGACCATTCCTATGCCCCCTTCACACCATAACTAGGAAACCCTTAAACTACTCTGGGTAAGTACTTATTCATTTAACATGCTTTCTAACTTAAGTCATTATCTTCATTAGTTTACTTAAGAGATATTCAACATATAAGGACATTCAAATTTTGGTCTTGGAGAAGACCTAGGGACTCACTCATAACATCTTCAAACCCTAATCATGAATATCTAGATAGCGTCCTATGCCACCACCTAAACTTCATAGATTTTATTAAACACTAGTAGGTATCCCATATGATGAGAATATGCAATAATCGACATAGGCCTTACTAGCTATCCATGGAATCCGGAGTCATGAACCTACTTCGATGGAGGTTTGTTCTACGGGCCAATGGTAGAAATAGGACACATCCCATGTATGTACATTGTTAAGGAATATGAAGGGTTCTTTGTACTCTAATGTCATCATATTTTAGAGAAACTCCCCTAACAATACTCACTCGGGGCTAGACTTTATTCTCATAGAGTATTTTATTATTAAAAGGTTCCATATCTATTTCACAACCAAATCACATTATACCTTATCAAAAAGGTCCCACTAATTCTACCTACAATGGTCAAGAGGATAGCTCAATGACTTTTCGAAGTATGATTTCATAATGTTTCATCCAACCAACCTTATGTCTACCATTCACACGAAAAGGATACCATTACAGATTTCCATTTCAAGGTTATCATAACCTTACAACTAGGTTGAAGGTTCCACATAAAGGACCTTCTTAACAATGTTCAAGGTCACATGTCAATCACACATACAAGACTAAGAAACTTTATCGTACTAAGTCAAGAAGTCATATCACATTCTTCATGTATCAATTAAGGGACACAAGTCTACCAAAACAAGATACACACATACTCCACATATAGCATATCATTCTAGAAGCACATAGGCACAACAAACATCATATATAGGTCACCCATTTCACTATTATAATATAATCAATTTAAGTGTCACAAGTGTCATATAATCTATCAAGAAACATCATTCTTCACCCTCAAGTAATTCACATAATGACTGCATTATAGTCTACAAGAGACACGCATGATCAACTAGAACACTCATACTTTGACTCCACATAAACACATAAGTTCATCAAGATATTCATTATATTCACATGATCAAGTTATAACATAATAAAGACATAGTATATAAAGTATTGCCAAAGAGGACTCATTGATTCACAATTCATAAACTAATGCAGACAAGGCCACATTATTCACATGTATAGTACATAAGCCCCACCACCATAAGTGGACCATACCAAACATCACTACTATCTAAAGCATATACTACATAATATAGAAAAAGTTAAGTCCACATACCATTTATCCAACCTCATAACTTTTAACCACATCCTCCTAACTTAATTATAACAAATTTTAAGGCTTTAAAACATCAAGACACAAGTGTTAGGATCTAGTTTCACCTAAGTCACCTTTGAGGTGTTATAATATCCCCCCTTACACAACATTTGTCCTCGAATGACACTTGCTTCATTTTAAACACTTTCAAGAGACGAGGAATTTAATACTAGCATCACATAACTACACCACAGAAGATATAACACCAGATTTAGGAGGAACATCAATTTCACATCATAAAGAGACTCATAACACAACGAAGAAGCTAGAAACTAATCCACGACTCATCATGTTATAAGACTCACATTCTTAATTTCAAATAGCAATAACTCCTTCTACGCTTATATACATCAATTATATTCACATTATAACAATTTTCAACGAAAGAGAAATTTAGTCAATATTTTAAAATATTTATAGTGAGCTGCCAACTTACAGTGATTTATGCTCAAAGTTTAAAAAAATATAACTTTAAGCCAACTGATGATAAATTCAGGATAATATAAGAGGTAAAACCATATAAGCTTAATTTACAACATAATTCAAAACTTCATGAGAACATAATGCAAAGAATCAATGATCCAATATGGTGTTAGTTTCATTGATGAACATGATATTGATCTACGATGATGTACATGATTATGAATATGCATTATATGATGATATTTGAAATGTTGACATTTTTTATGATCCTTTGTTTGATTTACTTTATTATGTTCGTGCTTCACATAAGCATTACACTTGTAGGCTTGGGAAGGGGTTGTGAGTAAGGGTCTTATATGTTGTGATGTTATTAACTCTTGTACATGAATTGTTGTTATAATGGTATGCTGGCATTGGCATGCCCTTGGTTATAGATTCATTGAATTACTTTAGAAGTGCTTATAATATATTTGATACGCTTACTACACAAGACTGACATATGATTAGTATTGCATAAACATTTGGGTATAGATTACATAACCACTTTGTTGGCATAGGCCAATTTTACATTCTTTCATGCTTGGTTGGATATGTATATTATTCATTATCCAATCTTTTAATTATTTAACATAATATTATAGCTATTTGGATGCAACCCTTTTGGACAATGTATTGTTAGCCATTTTATTGGCATAAGCCAAACAATCACTCAAATTTTGATTTCATGGAGATCCTTTTAGCCAACCTTATAACATAACTTTAGGCATAACGATTTTAAACATCTTGTACAGCATAATATTAGCATTTGATAAATATATCACCTTTATAACATCATATTAACAGCAAGTATGCACAACAGACCCTAACATCTTCATACATAACATTTTTCGACATATCTTTAACATAGTATAATTCTTTTAATTTACATAATAACAATTAGCATCAACAAGTCCAATTAATAGGTTCATTCAATAATTATTTAATAAAAACCACACACATTAAGATCAGCCATCACCACATACCAACAACATGATTTCTAACTTATTCAACATTAAAATCGTAACAAGGATACTTAAGAAAGGAGTTCGACAAGAACGATGGGAAAAACCCTAGTTTTCAAGATCTTTGAATCGTTCGAATGAAAGTTCTCTTGGCGAAAGAAGTCCAGGAGAGAAAAACATACCTTATGTAGAACTTAATCTACGAAGACCACCTTGAACGAAACCTTGAAATCTCCCTAGAGAAATCGATAAATTTTCTTCCTTTTTCTTGCGTTCGTTGCTTACTGTTTTGCGTCCTTTTGATCTATGAGTTTGAATGTGATTTTTAGGTTTAAGAACTGATCTCGACTCATTCAACTTAAGTTTTAATAAGTTAATAAACTAAATTAATTAACTTATTACTAAAAAGACCCTCTTAGATTGACTAGAACTAGGAAAACACAATACTTAGTCAAATCTAAAAAATTTCCTAAGAATTTCGTTCTCCCCCTTTAAATTAATTAATTAAATGTCTAATTTAATTAATTAAGGTACCTAGGGTAACTATTAAAGTGCCCCTAAATCATTGGAACAAAAATTAACCCTTTTGGACCATCCTAGGTTAAGTACTAGGATGTTTCTTGAGTTGTACTAGGTTAGTACAAGAATTTTGGTTTGACCCCTTTAATTTAATTAATTAAATGTACAATTTAATTAATTAAGTGACTAGTATAATTACTAAAGAACCCTTAAGTCGTTATAACCATCACTAATCCTTTGAACCATCCTAGGTTAGATACTAGGTTGTCTTTTTTCTTGTTATAACCGAAATCTGGATATTGCTTTGTGATTTCGGTTTGGCCCCTTTAAATTAATTAATTAAATTGATAAATTAATTTATCAAGTAGCTTAGGATAATTACTAAACTAACCTTAAGTCTTTAGGATCTTAACTACCTCTTTGGACCATCCCAGGCCAGGTACTAGGTTGTTCCTTTCTTGTCTTGACCGAAATCTAAATTTCGGTTTTAGCCCCTTTAAATTAATTATTTAATTTGCTAAATTTATTAATTAGGTAACCTAGCGGAATTACTAAAGTACACCCCTAAGTTGTTAGGATCATAACTAACCTTTTGATCCATCCTAGGTTAGGTACTAGGTTGTCTCTTTAACTAGTACTAGGTTAGTGTCAACCCGGTTTTGGTCCTAGGTTGTCGGGTGCACTAATGGGTCCAATTCAGTTAGTCCTAGGTTATTTTTATAGTTGGGACAGTTATTTAGGACCTAGAGTTTTTTAGGAAGTTAGGCCCCATATGGAGTGGTCCCTTGTGCACGTTTTCCCCCCTAACTAAATTCGGTTAGGGTGGTCCCCTCCTTTGGCAGCTTCTTCACATGTCTTGCACATGTGCTTCACATGGGTTGGTTGTACCTACTTAACTAACTATTATTTATTGTTCATTTGGGAATGTTCACTTGTTTTCCCATTTACATGATCATGTGCAATAGTGTCAAGCCTAGTACTTGGTGTGGTGGTATGGTTGAATATTGAATTTTAGCTTAGAGTCTTCCTTGCAGGTACATTTATTAAACATAAATCTTGGATTTGGGAATGACAACCCAAAAAGTATATTTCTTATTCGTATATAGAAAATTTGCTAATATCCCTTAGCCAATTTTTCTATACTATGCCCAATATTTCTCAATATTAGGCATTGGGGTGCCTATGTACCCCTAATAGGCTATCCTAAGGGCATACTGGCTCTTCATTAGACATATGATTTTCCGAAATGTTACAGTATCCCCCCCTTAGGAACATTCATCCCCTAATGAGACTTATACATCATTTAAACAAAGAGGGTGACTTACTTTGTCGTACTTAAACGTTTCTCTTTTGTGAATATCTAATTCACATTTATTTGGATGATACATATCATTCAAGATTATTTGAAGCTCTATTTTTTTTATTGAGGAATTTCCTTCTCAATCACACTTAACTTAATGCACATCACAAATTATGCAACACAACAATCATGTCTATGCTACACAAAAACAGCGCATGAAATGCAAACACAACTTCAATTTAACTCACATACTGCTATTATAATACATACGATTAGTGATGCCCAACTTAATTTCAAAGGGACTTGCCACTATGCCATCTACTTCTCTACATACCCCTTCGGCCTTAACACTGTCTCCTATGGGAGTACTAACTAGAAACGGTTCATGTAAGATCTCAGGAAGTAAGTCAAATTGATTAGCCACAAAAGGAGTTACCATAGACAAGGTAGATCCTGGATCTAATAATGCATAAACAGGAAAGGAGAAGACAAGCAAGTTACCATTATCCACATCCGTGGACTTCTCTTGTTCCTCTCTTCCTTTCAACGCATAGAACCGGTTTCTCTTTGGGGGTTCGACTACAACATTTGGTTGAGCTGAGCATCTGCCTTGGCCTGTTGGATTTGAACCACTCCCTTCTCATCTTAGCATAACTTATTCGGAAATTGAAGCCTTACTACCATGTTTCTATAATCTACTATAGTATAACACTTATGATGCAAATCCATGTGTAAGCCAAATTTTTGAGTTACATATAGCCAACTTATCCTTCTCCTCCTCATTAATACTCATATCATGATTTTAAACATTACCATGCATTCACCTCAATGTGAACAACCACATTCACCACACGTCTCTCCTCCACATTGGGCATTTCCATTATGGCCCCTTCCTGGGAAGGCCAGATCTTGAGCCTGGCTCCTTAGACCAGTTGGCCATCCTAATTCTTGTGTGTATTCTTCTACGCGTTTTGACACAAGAAGGAAGTTAGATACTTATAATGACAAAGTGTCAAATCTCTAGATAGCACGATAAAGATTAGAAGAAGGGAGAATTCCTATCATCGCTTAGTCTCTAAGTCACGATTGTGGCGCGCTTCACAGCCATAAGTTAGAAACTACATAACATGGTTGTGTTGAGCTTTAGATCCTAGGTAATTTAACCTCATTCTCTGATACCAAGTTTGTCACGACCCATATTCTAGAATCATAATCGCAACCGGTGTCGTTGACCTCTCAGAGGTCGCAGACAAGCCTCATCTTGCATTCATCACATCATATGGTTAATTTTTGCAGAAATTTAAAACTTTTAAACGTATAAAGTATTGATAGACTTCATATAGTTATTTCATGAATTCATCATATACTAAGCTCAACATAAATGTAACAATCATCTATCATAAAATCAATTAGAAATAGAATAAGAATATATCATAAATACGTTTCCCAAACACGGCTTTATTACAAAAGCTTCGAAATGAAAGTACGAAAGAAACGCTAGGGACAACATCCCCTAGCTTTGTCTAAAACAAAGGCTAGACTAAAACAGTAGCATCCTTGAAATCAAGAGGACCTATCAAATGGTCTGGAGAAATGATGATGTCCAAATCATTGCAAGAGTCGTCAATCTGTCCCTTAAGCTGCATCTATACAATAGTAAATAGTAGGGGTTGTTAGTACACCACTTCTTCTAAGTATGGGTGTATGCACACATACACATAAGGCTATGCATGATCAAAGAAAGCTCTTCCTAAACAACATGCTATTTCTGGAAAGCCTAGTCACTAGACTTTCCTAAATCGTTAGTTGTGAATTGTGGTATGAATACAATGTATTTTAATGCATTCAAGGCAAACAACAAACATTAGTGTCATCAACATAATTTTGGAATAACTCGGACGATGATTTGAGATTTTTGATCCTCTTAGGCCGAGAGCTCCTCTTTTACACTTAGATTATTTTTCAGTCTTTTCTTCTTCTTGTTGTGTAGTTCAATAATTTTTTTTGTCCTATATTTTACATGCAAGTGCAATGATTTATTGTAGTCCCATACCCACAATTAATCGATGTAAGTAATCCAACGAATAAGAATGATTTCCCTACGCTATAGTGAGTCATTCTTTACACTATATATTCATTACCTTTAATAAGAAATTCCCTATTGATCATGCCATTGATTTAATTACTTTCATGTTTTATATATTATACATTTCATATGCACGAGATTTTGGAATTGTTGATGTAGCATTAAGACATCTCAAGTGAGGGCCCAACATATGGGACCTCAATTCGAGGGCCTTATTTAGCTTAGCAAACACAGAGTCTGCTTCATTCCTTCGTTCTTACTTCACATTATTCATTTCATACATTTGAAGACTGATCTAAACACCAGCTATACCTAGGATGAAGTTTAAAACTCTCATTGGGATCATGAAGTGCAATGACAAAGAATGACCTAATGTCATTACTTGAATCTGATTTCACCTCCTGGTTGTCTTGCACAAATTACTTCGATATCGTTCACTTCATTATCTTTCATACTTTGAGCTGGCCTCATTCTTTCTTTAGGAACTTTAACCTTAACCGACATAGATCATGTGAGCATCATGAAATCTAGTGTCTGCCCCACTCCGAAAGGAGGTGGAATCACCGGCCAAAGTGACCCCAACATGCTAGCGTATATAGGGAGTCAAACCCTGCCAGATCCCTATTTTGGAATTATATGTTCAAAGACTAAGACATATAAGGAGACCCATACCTGGTATGCCAGATAGTCTTATCTAATGAGAGTTACGTTAACCTCCTCCCTTCCCGAACGAAGGAATCACCGGTCATAGCTAGCCTATCGGTGCTCAGTACAAAGTTCCATTACATTCAACTCATACATCATGGAAGCTGACTTCTAGCATGAGGGAACGTTGCTCATTAGATGATTCTCATATCATCATTAGTATTAAGTGTGAATTGTCCTTACACTTACATATAGAGTATGACTGAGACTTGTATCTTGATATTCAACACTCTCTTAGGTGAGTACTTTTAGTGACCTTTAATTATGCTTGGTTGAGACTTGTCTCACCATTCATCTTAGCCTCTTATCATGTTGTCAACATTTTCATTATCATCATAGATTAAAATAATTTCTTTCCTCATTACGTGGATGTTCATTTCTTCTTTATCTTTTAGTGTTGACTCAAGCATTATGGAGTCTTGATTCTAGATTGAGATTTACTTACATTATTGTTGACTGGTCATCCTTACTTTACATTGATGAAATGTGAATTTTCCTTACATATCATCCTTTGGTGTTAATGAGACTGGCTCACACATTCTAACACCTTCATGCGTGAGTATTCTTTTAACATAGTAGCTTAGGTGTAAGTACGACTTGTCTCACTTTCTTTAACACCCCATTCTGGTCACTTACTTAATTTAAACCCCTTTAGTTATGTTATAAGTCACGTTACCTCTTTACTTTAGTTTAGTAGCTTCATCTCATCATTTATTGACGATGAGCACTTCTTTCAGTGAGTTATATATGTTCACAGTTCATTCTTTTAGTGCATGTTGGGAGTTGTCCCAATGGATAGCATGCCCTTGGTTATGGATTCATTGAATTACTTTATTAGTGCTTATAATATATTTGATATGCTTACTACACAAGACTGACATATGATTAGTATTGCATAAACATTTGGGTATAGATTATATAACCATGTTTGTTGGCATAGGCCAATTTTACATTCTTTAATGCTTAGTTGGATATGTATATTATTCATTATCCAATCTTTTAATTATTTAACATAATATATAGCCATTTGGATGCAACCCTTTTTGACAATGTATTGTTAGCCATTTCATTGGCATAAGCAAAACAATCACTCAAATTATGATTTCATGGAGATCTTTTTCGCCAACCTTATAACATAACTTTAGGCATAACGATTTTAAACATCTTGGACAGCATCATACTAGCATTTGATGAATATATCATCTTTATAGCGTCATATTAACAGCAAGTATGCACAACAGACCGTAACATCTTCATACATAACATTTTCCGACATAACTATAACATAGTATCATTCTTTTAATTTACATAATAACACTTAGCATCAAACGAGTCCAATTAATAGGTTCATTCAATCATTATTTAATAAAAAACCATAAACATTAAGATCATCCAGCACCACATACCAACAACATGATTTCTAACCTATTCAACATTGAAATCGTAACAAGGATACTAGGGAAAGGAGTTCGACAAGAACTACGGGAAACAACCCTAGTTTTCAAGATCTTTGAATCATTCGAATGAAAGTTCTCTTGGATAAGGAAGTCAAGGATAGAAAAACATACCTTATGTATAACTTAATCTACGAATACCACCTTGAATGAAACCTTGAAATCTCTCTAGAGAAATCGATAAATTTTCTTCCTTTTTCTTGCGTTCGTTGCTTACGGTTTTTGCGTCCTTTTGGTTAATGAGTTTGAACGTGATTTTTAGGTTTAAGGACTGATCTTGACTCATTCAACTTAAGGTTTAATAAGTTAATAAAATAAATTAATTAACTTATTACTAAAAATACCATCTTAGATTGACTAGAACTAGGAAAACACAATACTTGGTCAAATATAAAAATTTTCCTAAGAATTTCGTTTTCCCCCTTTAATTAATTAATTAAATGGCTAATTTAATTAATTACGTTACCTAGGGTAACTATTAAAGTTCCCCTAAATCATTGGAACAAAAATTAACCCTTTTGGACCATCCTAGGTTAAGTACTAGGGTGTTTCTTGAATTGTACTAGGTTAGTATAAGAATTTTAGCTTGCCCCATTAAAATTAAATGGCTAATTTAATTAATTAAGTGACCGACGATAATTACTAAAGTACCCTTAAGTCGTTATGACCATTACTAATCCTTTTAACCATCCTAGAATAGGTACTAGGTTGTCTTTTTCTTATTTTATCCGAAATCTGGATATTGCTTTGTGATTTTTGTTTTTCCCCTTTAAATTAATTAAATTGCTAAATTAAATAATTAAGTATCCTAGGGTAATTACTAAATTAACCTTAAGTCATTAGGATCTTGATATTGCTTTGTGATTTCTATTTTGCCCATTGACGCCCGTTGATTGGCACACACCCCTTCGATGGCACTTGTCTGTGCACACTGCCTTGGGCAGTCCTTTGACCCAAAAATGCAAGGGTCCTCCAGGGCCGTTGGTTGTTCCTTGGAGAGTCGTGCCCAGACATTATGACTATGAATTAACTCTAATACATGTTATACACCCTTCAACCAATTTTCATCATTTTTCGTCTCCTGAAAGTTTGTCAAAAAGGCTAAGGCATGCTAGTACCTCATTGAACTAGTTTATGGACGTCATGGACGTTCTTTGACGTTTTGGTTTCTAGACCTCCTAAATGGTTGATATTGATTAAAATTTACCATTAAACAGTTTAAAAACCTTATGGCACTAATGTTAGGATCTAGAACACGTCTTGAATTTTCTAAGTTTTACATTATCCCTCCCTTAGGAACATTCGTCTCCGAATGACACTAAAAATCTTTTGAAAGAACGAATAGAATCAAGAAGAGCAGCCCAACCAAAAATAGTACATCATACTATCATTTACAACATCAATCATATTATTTATACAAGGCAGTTCAAAATTTCAATCACCATATATAAGGCTCAAATACACTATGAGGAATTTCCTTCTCACAACAACTACGTGAGCTCAACATATCATGTGTGAGTTAATTATGCCAAATCATAATTTCTCAACATCCTTCATAAATTTTCATAAAGACTCACTATATCAAAATGCACAACATGACTCAAAACAAGTAGAATTACACTTTTTAAGTCAATATGCACAATTTCACTTTAACTTCACTATAATGACATCAAAAATTCATATTTTTACAAAACTTCAATTTTTAGTCATTATTATCATTATTAGTAAGAATTAATAACCTTATTTGTCAAAATAGATGAGGGTAACAGTTCTTCATGTCTGCCTCGGCCTCCCATGTCGCACCCTCAATGAGGTGATTCTTTCATAACATATTTATGGAAGCCTTCTCTTTGTTCCTCCATTTCATTATCCTCATAAGAGAGATTATCCTTCACACCAAGACCCTCAATAGGAAAAATAGACTCGGCATCACTGATACACTTCTTAAGCATGGAAAACCGGATGAATCGAAGCCAATCCACAATGCAACCTTAACTCATAGGCAACCTTACAAACTTTTTGCAAGATTTCATAGGGACCCACATAACGAGGACTCAACTCCCCTTTCATGCCAAATCTAACCACCCCTTTCATGGACAAAATTTTCAAATACACTTTATCACCTTCTTCAAACTCTAATTCCCTTCTCCTATAATCGGCATAAGATTTTTGCCTACTTAAGCCGTTTGCAAGCGATTTCTTGTAATATGAACCTTCTCCAATGTTTTATAAATCAAATCAGACACCAAAATAAAGACTCACCCACTTCAAACCATCCAATAGGAGGCCCATACCTCCTACCATACAAGGCTTCACAAGGAGCCATGTATATGGATGAATGAGAACTATTATTGTAAGCAAACTCCACTAAAGGGAAATGCTTATGTCAATTTCCCTTGAAATCACTAATACAAACCCTAAGCATATCCTCAATGTTTTAAATAGTACGCTCCTCTTGAACATCCATTTGGGGATGAAAATGGTGCTTAACATCACCTTAGGACCCAACCCATTGTTTGAATGACCTCAAAAACATATATGTGAATTGCACACCGCTATACGATATGATGGATAATGGAATACCATGGTGACACATAATCTCATCTATGAAGTCCTTGCATAATGCTTTGTCGAATAGGTATACTTGATGGGAATGAAATGAGCGGATTTGGTCAACCTATCCACGACCACCCATGTAATATTGTTTTTGTTTCAGAGGCAAACCTACCATAAAATCCATATTGATGTCTTCCAACTTCCAAGTAGGAAATTGGATTTCTTGTAGTAAACCACCCGTCTTTTGATGTTTGGCTTTCACTTGTTGGCATTTTGGACACTTAGCAAGAACTTTCGCTATGTCCTTTTTCAAACCTTCCCACCAAAACACTTCTCTAAGGTCATGGTGCATCTTTGTCGAACACAGATGAATGGAGTAACGGGACCCATGAGATTCCTCAAGGGTCCGGTTTATCAAACAATCAACATTGGGAACACACAACCTTCCTTGATATCTCAAGATAAGGAGAATGACTCATTAAGATTACCAAGAACCAACTCTTTCAACTCCATCAAAGGTTCATCAAGGTGTTGTTTGGACTTTACCTCAACTACCAAAGATGACTTGTAGTTATTATGGACCATAAAACCACCATTTGGAGAATCTTCAAACCTTCTTTCTTGGCTTCCTCTATATGAGACACATTACTCATGGTCATATGACTTGGAGCATTCGGAACCACATTATTTTTTCCAAGGTTATAGAGAACATTCATTTTATAATATTTCAATAATTCCAACAACTTTCTTTGTGAGAGGTTCAACTCCTTTTGAGTAAACACATATTTGAGACTCTTGTGGTCTACATACACATCAACTTGAACACCATACAAGTAATGCCTCCATATTTTATAGGAAAATACTATGGCCGCTAATTCAAGATGTTGAGATGGATAGTTTCTCTCATGCACCATAAGTTGTCTAAAAGCATAGGCTACAACTTTCCCATGTTGCATAAGTACACATCCTAAACGCACTAGGGATGCCTCACAGTATGCAACGAATCCATTGTACCCTCCGGTAAAGTCAACAATGGTAGCGGAAGTAAACATATCTTTTAATATTTGGAAGCCTTTCTCACATGCCTTCGACCACTAAAATTTCTTACTCTTTTGGGTCAAGGGAGATGCAATAGACGCAAAACCATCCACAAACCTCCGATAATAACTCGCTATATCCAAGAAACTCATAATATCGATTGGACTCAATGATCTAGGCCAATTCTTGACAGCCTCGATTTTCCTTGAATCAACCTCAACTCTCTCACTAGAGATGAATGACCAAGAAACTCCACCGACTTCAATCAAAACTCACATTTGCTACATGTAACACCCTAAATGAACTAAGGTGAACTAGAGCTTCGTGATTGTTTCTTGAGTAAATTTTATAATAAAATGAGTTATATTACTGTCGTTAGGGTGTGTGAAGTTCTTTAAAGTTTGGAAGTCAAACGTTCGAGAACGGATGTTCACAAAGTGTTCCTTAGAAAGTTTTCATGTGTCTTGAGGTATTTGAGTGAGTTTTACGTGTTCGTTTTGTTTCAAATTGGTATGGAATGTTTCTAAGACCTAGAAGACTGTAAACATCTGGGTACAACAACCCCACCTTAGGACCCAAGACAATTCCTAGAAGAGGACCCAAGACATAGATCCCAAGCTGCCAAGAACTTGGCAATCGACGCCCAAAGTCTACTTATTGTAGACTCAACGTCACCCCGTTGTTTGGGGGGCGTAGTCCCACACTTAGTGGAAGCCTAACCCCTAATGAAACAGCCTCTGAAGCCATTGACGCCCCAGCAGGATGGGCCGTCAATCAAACGACGCCCAGTAGCTTGGGGTTGTCGATTGGTACCTACAAAAGCTGTTGGACGCTGCTGCCTTGGCTTCAAGTGTTTGGTAAATCGACCCAAGTCTTTTATTACACTAGAATGATATATTTAGGGTTTGGAAGGTATATTTAATCAGTTTTAATTCCTAGACCTAGACACCCCTCACTTAAAATATTCAAACTCTCGCTCTAAAGAAAAACTATCTCAAGTCACCATTGGAGCTAAGACTCAAGGAGAACTAGGAGGGATGGTTTGTACGTGTTTATTCATCAAAAGCAGTGGGTTTCCTCTGCTTGAGGTATTATAGTCATCCTTGAACCCCCTTCCATTCAAGGAGTCATTTCTAAAAGATTTTTAAAAAGGGTTTTCAAACTCTATCATCTTCTAGTTTTGATTGTAAGCATGGGTTTTCATGTAAAGTGTTTTAATGATTCAAATATGTTTACTCTAGTATTAATTGATTATTTTAGTGTCAAAACTCTAATAAACACATGTTTATGAATATTACACTTTTAGATTAAGAAAAGGGTTAAATGAATATGATTGTGTTGTGTTTGAACCTTGGTTTCCTTATGTATTTTGATACATTTGGGATGTATTGTGAGTATGGATTTGAAAGACTAATATGTGGAATGAGTGATAATGAAGATGGTTCTTGTAATGTGTATTATAAAGCTAGAATTGCATGTTTTGCTTAGTTTATGCCTAAATAAAGTAATGTATATGTTAAGCATGTTTAAGTGTGTAATTCTATGAATGAAGGTCTAAGAATGTATATAAGTTTAATGTAAGTGAAATAGTGCTTATGGGCAAGGTGTGCTCACATGTTTACACACACACTCACACTTGGATGAATGAATGAAGCTAAATAAAGTCAAAGGGGGAGCTTTGGGGTGAACACTCTTCGTGAGTTGAGATGAAGTGTTTAGTAAAAACCTCACTACATCCTAAGAGTTTTCTAAGATGGGTCGGAGGATGAATGCCTTTCGTGAGTTGAGATGTTGTGGTTACTATTTATCCTTAACCTATAGTATATAATGTTTAAAATCTGTGGAGAGTTAGGCCTAGACCCAAGAGGATATGAAGAAATCTTGGTTACACTTTGTGAGATGAGTACTCCTCGTTAGTAGAGAATGAGTTACTTAGTAACATTCTCCTTATCCCTTACCTATGCGCCCACATAGGTATAGCTATTGGGAAAGCCATGTAAAAGCTATAAGAGAATGACCTTATTCTAAGAAACTGAGGATACCTCATCCAATAGGGCTTAATGTCGAGATTCCATGTCTAGATCCATGGTCTATGTCGGTTAAGCTAATACCCACAAAATTAATGAAAGTGTAACTCTTCTAAAAGAGTGTACTACTTAAGGTGGGTAGTCGAATAGGACATTATTTATCCATTTCAGTAGGTAGGCATTCCGAAAGGGGAGTCTTGATGAGTGTTATATAAATTGAATTAACTAAGTCTTGTAAAAGGAAGTACTTCTTAGGGTAGGTAGTGGTATGGACGCTATCTATCCATTGCACTAAGTATACCTTCCTAAAGGGGAGTCTTGGCACTAAGCCTTCTAAATGAGTGTACTACTTAGTAGGAGGTGGAATGGACGCCATCTACTCATTTCACGAAGTACGCATTCTGAAAGGGAAGTCATGGTGGTTGCTTGAGTGTTCTTATAAAGTCTTATCATTGAGTGGGGGGGGGGTTGTTCTCCAGAGGTGAGTAAGCCTAGAAGGGCATTTTGGTGTGTATTGAAGGAGGTGTATGTGCACTTTCTTCATGTCTTACCTCGGTGACTCTTAGGATAACCTTAGCTAGGGAAACTCCTATGGAAATGAGTTCACTTACATTCTCTTTGCTTAGCCTTTGAAGTTCATTGTTTAAGGAATGATTAGTTCACTAGAATATCCAAAATGGTTCACTGTAATTTTGAGAAGTTTACTGTAAAAATGCTCCCTTTTGCTAAAAGTTTGGGAACCCTTCTCTATGTGTTAAATGATATTTCTTATGTTTTTTTACTTCTATATTCTTGAATATTTTACTTAATTGACATGAAAATGTGGTTTTAGTAAAATATCCCTTCTTGCATGTTTTTGTTTATGCCATACTTAGTACATTATTTTGTACTAACCCCATACCGTTCTATACTTAATTAGTATAGGTTGGAGGCTTTTGAAGATTTGAAGACGAAGCTTGGGAATCTACATTCTCAAGACAAAGTATGTCCTCATATATCCGAGGGAATAGTCCTATTATCTTAGTTTCTTATTTAAAGATTTATTATGTATTTCCATTCAATGTAAAGGGTCATGTCCTAAGATATCACGTCATGTCTTTAGGATTTGCTTGTGACGATGAGACTTTCTTGGTATTTTATGAAAAATATTTCCTTTATTAAATTATTTGTGAAAATTTCAATTCCGCATTACTTTTCATGTCTTATGCAATGAACGATAATAAAAGGGCTTGTACGAGACCCCAAAGTGTCAAGTACGACTTTTCCCGATCCAAGGGTTATCCCTAACTTCTAGGGAGTATTTGCGGGTTGTGACAGACTTGGTTTTAGAGCATAAGGTTATGGAAAAATAGTTTAGGGTCTAAAAGTCTCACAAGCAACGTCTAGAAGAGTGTTGGTCATTGGTGTGAGTCGCGACACATCCATGGACAAGAGGATATAAGGTGATAGAAGTTTCACTTTCTTCTATATTCTAATAACGTGCCTTAGAGTTGATTTATATAAGGTGTCTTCTCTCATCCTCTTCTCTTTGTGTTTATAGGACTTTAATACGAGGAGATCAACATACTAGAAGGGAGGAGGGAGGTTTAGCTAATGAGAGGATCCCTATCCTTGTTGACCAAGTACCTATTGTTGGCCTAGAGGAAGAGAATGAAGAGGTTCCCCTTCGAAAACCTCACGTACCACCAGAACCTCAAGAGCCTCAAGTTCCCCAAATGCGCCCTATGCCTCAAGCTCCTTTTTTTGAATGGGATATGACGAATACAGAGTTGTGGGCTTGCCTAATGAATTTGCTCATGACGGCTCAATCTCATGTCGTCAATAATCATTTTGTTGCCCAAGCTAACCAAGGGGGTGGACATCAACCTAATGCTAGTACTCCCACTCATAGAATTACTGATTTCATTAGGATGAACCAACCTACATTTCATAGCACTAAGGTGGATGAATATCCACAAGGTTTCATATATGAGATGTTCAAAGTGGTGGATGCTATGGGTGTGAACCCTAGGGAGAAAAAGGATTTATCCGCTTACCAAATTAAGGATGTGTCTCAAGTGTGGTTTGAGCAATGGAGGGATGAGAGACCCTTGAGAGATTGTCCGATTGATTGGGAGGTGTTCACAGAGGCTTTCCTGGAGGTTTTTTCCATAAAATAGAGGGAGAAGAAAATGGTTGAATTCATGAATTTCCGTCAAGGGTGAACGGGTGTGCATGAGTACTCCATTAAATTCACCCGACTCTCTAAGTATGCCCCAACCATGGTATCCAACCCTAGGGCTAGAAAGAAAACATTTGTGATGCGAGTGTCTAGCTTGGTGGAGAAGGAGTGTCGTACGACAATGCTTCTTAATGACATGGATATTTCTAGGCTCATGGTGTATTCCCAACAAATTGAGAAGTACAAAATTAGGGAGGTAAGGCAAGAGGGTAAGAGGCATAGGTCGGATGATTCTAGTCACCAAAAACCTAAGAAGAGGTTCTACCACCAAGAGTTTTCCATGGGGAACAAGGATATGGCTCCCAACCAAAATTTCCAAGGTCGTGCCCATACTTTTGAGAGGACTAGGTGTACTTCTTGCTGAAAAAAACATTTGAGTAAGTGTCTTGCCAGAATGGATGGTTGTTTTGGATGTGGTAGTAAGGGATACAAGATGAGGGACTGCACTAATGTCAAAGCAAGAGGAAACTAGGTTAATAAATCTCCTCAAATTGGTCTATATCCCAATGATCCAAAGAAGAATCATCCCTATGGGATGGGAGCTACGAAGAATAACTAATCCGGAGTGGATAGTCCTTGTAAGTCTTAACTCTTTATGGTTGTTGTTTTTATGTTATAAGATGATTTTATATGGTTTTATATTTCGTATGATATTATTTTCTTGGTGAAATGCTCAAGTTAATGAATTGTTGAAATTCTAGCATGTTTCACTGTATTATAGTGATGCTTACTAAGAAAATTCCAAGGTTGAATAAAGTTGCATTTTCTTGAATTATGGTTTCAATGTGTGTAAATGTGTTGTATATGAGCATGTTTAATGTTTGAGAAGGTATTTCCTCCATAAAATAAGGACAAGGGTGAGTTTTGAATTTGTGAAGTTTTGCAAATGTTCGCTATGTTGCAAAGTGTTTGAAGATGTGAAATTTTTTCTCCTTGTTAGTTGGTGCCTTGATTATGAGTCTTTGACCTTTGATTTTGTTTGTTAAGTTATTCTAGTAATTCCTTAATGTACTTAAAAGGGTTTAGTGTCATTTGAGAACGAATGTTGTTCCAAGTGGGGGAGAATGTAACACCCTAAAACATACTAAGGTGAACTAGAGCTTCGTGATTGTTTCTTGAGTAAATTTGGAAATAAAAGTTATATTAGTGTCCTTAGGTAGTGTGTGAAGTTTGGTTAAGTTTGGAGGTCAAACGTCCATGACGTACGCAAAGTGTTCCTTAGAAAGTGTTTATGTGTCTTGAGGTATTTGAGTGAGTTTTGCGTGTGAGTTTTGTTTGAAATTGGTGTGGCATGTTCTGTAACACCCTAAAATGAAATAAGGTTAACTAGAGCTTCGTAATTGTTTCTTGAGTTAATTTTAAGTTAAAATGAGTTAAATTGATGTTCTTAGGCAGTGTGTGATGTTTCAAACGTCCAAGAACGTCAATAACGTTCGTTAAGTGTACCTTAGAGGGTGTTCATGTGTCTTGATATGTTTGAGTGAGTTTTACGTGTTCGTTTTGCTTGAAGTTGATGTAGGATGTTCCTAAATGAATGATGTGATGAAGCCTTGGTGTGTTTTTTGGGTGTTCTTTTGTTGTATTGCCATTGAGTGGGGGGCTTGTTCTCCCAAGGTGAGCACACCAAATAGAAGGTAGTATTGAGGATCGCTTTGGTGTGTATTGAAGGAAACATACATGTACTTCCTTCATGTCTTACCTTAGTGAGTCTTAGGATAACCTTAATAAGGGAAACTCTGATGGAATGAGTTCACTCCTCATTGGTAATACTTTTGAAGTTCATTACTTTGGAGTCATTTTAGTTCACTGTAATGTTAAATGAAGTTTACTGTAAATGCTAAGTAGTTCACTGTAAAGTTTGGAAAGGTTACTGTGAAGTGCATCCTTTTGTTATAGTTTTGGAAATCCTTATCTAATTGTTAGATGATGTTCCTTATGATGTTTTGCTTCTATATTCATGAATGTTTTACTTAGATTGGCATGAAAATGTTTTTTTACTAAAATGACCCTTTTTTCATGTTTTTTGCATATGCCATACTTAGTACATTGTTTTTTTTACTAACCCCATACTTTTATATACTAAGTATGGGCTGTGGATGCAAGATTGAAGTCTAGAAGGGAAAGCTTGGGGAAAGTTCCTGTCAAGACAAAGTGTGTCCTCATATATTCGAGGGCATAATTCCTATCTTCTTAGTTTTCGTATGTTAGGACGTATTATGTATCTCTTTAAAATGTAAAGGGTTGTGTTCCTAAGATAATTATGTCGTGCCATTAAGTTTGGCTTGTGATGATGAGATTTTCTTATAAAGAATTTCTATTTATATAAATTGTCGTGAAATGTTTTGATTCCGCACTACTTTCATGTTTTATGTAATGAATGATAGTTAAAGAGCTTGTACAAGACCCCAAAGGGTCATGTATGCCCGGTCATTATCCAAGGGTTCTCCCTAACTTCTAGGGGGTGCTTTCGGATCGTGACAGACTTGGTATTAGAGGATAAGGTTATGGAAAGAATTTTAGGGTCTAAAAGTCTCACAAGCCAGGTCTAGTAGTATCTTGGTCATTGGTGTGAGTCGCGACACATCCATTAATAAGAGGATATATGACGATAGGGTTTCACTTTCCTCATTACTCTTGTATCATGAAATAGAACTTAACTCCATAAGTTAACTCCATAAGGCCTATCTCTCTTATGTTCCCATTGTCCAGTGGTCTTCTAGGTGTGATTCCTTGGAAAGGGATATGTTTCTAAGTTTGAGTGAGAGAAAAAGTAAGTTTTGATTTCAGGATGGTGTTGTGGCTAGAAAAGTGGATATGAAGGCAAGTTTTAAAATTGTGATGTGATGCCATTTATGGCTAGGTATGATTTATGAGATTGGATGTATTGTGATGAGAAACTTTATGGTGTTGTATGAGTTATCTTGCGATTATGTTCAATGATTGTAGAAATTCTATAAGGTATAAATTTGAGGAATGTTTAAAGAATGTGGAGATTTTGTAGGAGTTGAGGGAAACCCTCTTTTGTGGTTAATGTTTTAATAGTTGTTCTTGTGTTTTGGTTGAAGTTCTTGTGTAGGCTTACACTATGTAAGAAATGTGGTATAAATACCTAGTAAGGGAGCCTTCTTCCATTAGATTGAGTTGAGTGGTGCCTAAGAGTTAAATGAGGTGATGTTTAAGAAAGTTTATCTAGGCTTGAATCCTAAGAGGGGAGTGTGATTCTTGACTAGTAGAGTTGATGTTTAGTCTTTATGTGCTTGAGTTGGGGGTAGGGGAGTTCCTACCTTGTGAGAAGTATAGTGGTAATTTGAATTATGATGCCATGAAAATGGTTTTAACCTAAGTGGGGGAGAATGAGTTGAGTATAAAGGTAGTTGATATCCTCATCTTTTCTTTTTGTTTTTATCCAAGTTTGAGACCAAATCATTAGTATTTTGGTAATGATCAAGAGTCTTTCATAGTGAAGGTTGAGTTGAATTGCATGTAATGTATTACTCCAAGAGAATCCTCAAGGGTCACTAAGTGGGAGTGGTAGAATGGGACGCTACTCTCAGATTGCACTTAGTGAAACATACCAAGTCTCTTTGGAGTAAGTTAGTGTGGTATTTTCCCTCATATTGTCATGCCTTCTCATTAAAGTTTCTTAAAAGGTGCATTATTGATACTTTAAGCATGTCACACAGTGAAGTTTTGAATTCACTATAAGTAAGTCCAAATTTTGAGGAAGTTGCATTTTTCATGAATTATGGTTTCAATTTGTTATAGGTGAGTTTATATGGTATTATACTTCATATTATCATGCCTTTTTTATGAATTTATCAAAGAATGAAATATTGAAATTTTAAGCATGCTTAACAGTGTTACAGTAATGTTCACCATAAGATTTATGAATTTTGAGAAAATAATCTTGCTTTTGATTGAAGTTTCAATGTGTATAAAATTGTGACATATGAGAATGTTTAATGTTGAAGAAGGTTGTTCCTCCATAAGTGAAGGATGAGAGATGATTTTGAAATGTGAAAGTTGTTACAAAGTGCTTGTGTTACAATGTGTTTTGAAAGTGTGAAATAATGCTTATTTCTAGTTGATGCTTTGATTATGGGTGTATTGAGCATGATTATAATGTGTTATGTGATTCTAAGTGAGTCCTTGATGGTCTTAAAGTTTAGTGTCATTCGAGGATGAATGCTGTTCTAAGTGGGGGAGAATGTAACACCCTAAAATGAACTAAGGCAAACTAGAGATTCGTGAATGTTTATTGAGTGATATTAAGTTAAAATGAGTTTCATTGATGTTCTTAGGCAGTGTATGAAGTCTGGTGAAGTTTGGAGCTCAAACGTCTATGACGTTCGCAAAGTGTTTTTTAGAGAGTGCTTGTGTGTCTTGGTGTGTTTGAGTGAGTTTTACGTGTTCATTTTAATGGAAATTGATGTGAAATGTTCCTAAGACCTAGATTAAATAGTTTAGGGGTATAACAACTGAGCACGACCCCACCTAGAATCTACAAGCGGCCCTAGAGAAGGGCCCAAGACTTGGACCCAACACTGCCTAGGCAGTGTCTAGCAACGAGACCAAACGACGGCCTGTAGGTGAACCATTGGCCCGTCGTCTTGGTACGTCAATTGGACCTGCAAGGTAAGTTTTACAGGATCCAAATGTAGCTAAGAATCAACCCTCGAAACCCCACCAACGGACTGTTGATGGACAAACAGTCGTTGATTGCAAACCCTCGATGATGTTGTCCGAAAGCTGCTGAAAAATCTGCCAAGGCTTTGGGTGTTTGGTAAATTAACCCCAAGATTTTATGAACCTAGGAAGTTATTTTTAGATTTTATTAGGTATATTAATGTATTTAAAACCATAAGACCTAATTTTAGAGCTCATTTCCTAAAACCCAAAACCCCTCCTTCTTAGAAGTCTCTCTCAGGTCTCTTTGGAAGCTAGAAATAAAGAAGAGCTAGGAGGGCTGTTGGTGGCAAAGTTTTTCATCAAAATCATTGGTGTTTCTCTTATCTAAGGTATGGTATCCATCCTTGAACTCTTCCTCCCTTCCTATTCAGGAGCCCTTTAAAAAGATGTCAAAAAGAGATTCAACCCTAGTTCTTCTATCTTCACTCTAAATATGGTCATGCTGAAAAACAGTTTCTAAGGATTCAAATAAAAATTTTGTTGTGTTTATTTGGTGATTTTAAACTGATAAATGATAATGAAATCATTATAAGTTTTTTCATCACCTTTTGTTAAAGAAATTTATTAAATGCGCATGAAGGGTAGTCTTTGAGGTTGGTTTTTGTGATGTATTGTTGTCTAACTACTTCCCAAAGGGATATGATACAATGAAATATTGAGTATAATTTTATAGGTAATGAAATATTGGATTAAAGGGTAAGTTGGTTGTGTTGTTTAACTTAAATTTTGAAATGATCTTGAGTGGTATGGTCCACCTTCTTGGTGGCAGTGTTTACTTGAATTGTATGAATGTCAATTTACTTGTTTATTGTTAATAAGAACACGAAGTTCTGTTATTTTAAGTAAGATGATACTAATGTTATTCTTGTTAAATGTGCCTTATGAAGATATTATGTGAAATAGGCTAGAGAGTATGCTCAAATAAAGTTATTCTTGTTAATAGTTTTCTGAAGCTTGTTATGAGAAGTATGTTGTGATTATGTCTAAATGACTTAGATGATTATGTGAAGCATGTAAAGTGTGTGATGTGATGAATGAAGGTCTAAGCATGTACATAAGTTAAATGTAAATGAAATGATGCTTATGTGCAAAGTGTGCTCACATGTACACATACACTCACACTTGAATGAATTAATGAATCTAAGCTAAGTCCAAAAGGAATGTTTTGGGGTGAACACTCTTCGTTAGTTGAGATGAAGTGTTTAGTAGCAACCCCAATACATCCTAAGATCTTTCTAAGATAGGTTTGAGGATGAATTCCCTTCATGAGTTCAGATGTGGTGTTTACTAGTTATCCTTAACCTACAGTTTATAATGTTGAGAACCCGTTGCAAGTTATGCCTAGCACCGAGAGGATATGAAGAAAAGGTGGTTACACTTCGTGAGTTGAGATGTTGTATTCCAGTGTATCTCTTGATATGAGTACTCCTCGTTAGTAGAGAATGAGTTACTTAGTAGCAATCTCATTATCCCTTAACTATGCGCCCGCATAGGTTTAGCTATTGAGAAAGCCATGTAAAAGCTAAAAATAATGACTTTACTCTAGGCAAGTGAGGATCCCTCATCCGGTAGGGGTTAATATCAGGATTCCATGTCTATATCTCATGGTCTATGTCGATTAAACTAACCTCCTACAAAAGTAATGGATGTGCTAAATCTTTTAAAAGAGTTTACTACTTAGGGTAGGTAGTGGAATGGACATTATTTATCCATTGCACTACGTAGACATTCCAAAAAGGGAGTCTTAGTGAGCCTTATGTGCATTGAATGAACTAAGTCTCCTAATAGAACGGACTACTTAGGGTAGGTGGTGTTATGGGATGTCTTTCCATGGCACAAGGTAGAACCTTCCGAAAGGGGAGTCTTGGTGCCAAGACTTCTAAAAGAGTGTACAACTTAGAGTAGGTGATGGTATGGGACGTCATCAACTCTTTCACTAAGTAGGCATTACGAAAGGGAAGCCTTGGTGTGTTGTTTGGGTTTTCTAGTATTGTATTTCCAATTGAGTGGGGGGCTTGTTATTCCGAGATGAGTAAGCCAAAAAGGAGGTAGTCTTGAGGATCGCTTTGGTGTGTACTCAAGGAGGCATATGCGTACTTCCTTCACGTCTTACTTTAGTGAAACTTAGGATAACCTTAGTACGGGAAACTCCGACAGAAATGAGTTCACTCCTCATTGGAAATACATTGGAAGTTCACTACTTTGGAGTCATTTTAGTTCACTGTATTATTGAAAGAAGTTTACAATAAATTCTAACTAGTTTGCTAAGCTAATGATGTCTTGTCTTTAAGTTTGTCTTGTGGCGATGAGATTTCCTTAGCATTTATAAAGAATTCCTATTTATATTAATTGTCGTTAAAAGTTGTAATTTCGCACTACTTTTCATGTCTTATGCATGAACGATAATTAAAGGGCTTGTACAAGACCCAAAAGGGTCTACACCCAGTAATGATCCAAGGGTTCTCCCTAAGTTCTAGGTGGTGCTTTCCGGTTGTGATAGTTATCTATCAGTGCACTAAGTTGATCTTATGAAAGGGCAGTCTTTGTGATAAGCCTTCTAAAAGAGTGTACTACTCATGGTAGGTGGTGGTATGGGACGCTATCTACTCCATGCACTAAGTAGGCATTACGAAAAGGAAGTCTTGGTGTCTTATTTGAGTGTTCTTCTAATGTCTTATTATTGAGTGGTGGATTATTCTCCCAAGGTGAGTAAGCCGATTGGGGTAGTTTTGAGGATAGCTTTGGTGTGTATTGAAGGAGGTGTATGTGCTTTTTCCCTTCATGTCTTACCTTGGTGAGTCTTAGGGTGGTAACCTTAGTTAGGGGAACTCCTAAGGAAATGAGTTTACTTCCTATTTTCTTGGCTTTGGAAGTTCACTTCTTTAGAATACAGATAAGTCACTGTTTTAGAGTTAAATGGGTTCACTGTAAGGGTAAGTTGGTTTACGGTAAATGTTAGGTAATTCACTGTAAAGTGTACCTTTTTAATAAAATTTTGGGAATTCTTCTCTAAGTGTTAAATGATGATTCTTATGTTGTTTTACTTATATATTTAAATATTTTACTTAATTGTCATGAAAATGTGTTTTTACTAAAATGTCCCTTTTTGCATGTTTTTGCATATGCCAGTCTTAGTACATTGTTGTGTACTAACCCCATACATTTCTATACTCTAAAAGTATAGGTTGGAGGCTTTTGATGATTTTGAAGGTGAAGCTTGGGAAATCTATTCTCTCAAGATTTGGTATGTCCTCATAAATTCAACGACATAGTCCATGTCTCATAGTTTTGTTATTATGTATTTTTCTTTCAATGAAAGGGCTATGTCCTTAAGATATTATGTTGTGTCTTTAAGTTGGACTTTGATGATTGATTCTCTAGGTATTTATGAAAGAATTCCTTTTTATTGTAAATGTCTTGAAATGTTTTAATTCCACACTCTTTTCATTTCTTATATAATGAAAGATAGTTAAAGGTTTTGTACAAGACTTTAAAGTGTCAAGTACGCCTGATAATTACCTAAGGGTTCTCCCTAACTTCTAGTCCCCAATGAAACAACTTTTGAATCCATCGACGCCACAACATCTTGGGGCCATCGATCGGCACCTCCAAATTTGTTGGACGCCAGCTGGCTTGGCTTGGGGCGTTTGATTAATTTACCCCAAGACTTTTATGACCCTAGGATGATATTTTTAGGACCTTTAAGATATATTAAATTAGTTTTAAGTCCTAGACCTAGACAAGACTCCTCACTTCAAATATTCAAACTCTCTCTCTAAAGAGAAACTCTCTGAAGTCACCATTGGAGCGAAGATTCAAGGAGAACTAGGAGGGCTGGTTTGGACGTGTTTATTCATCAAAATAAGTGGTTTTTCTTCTACTTGAGGTATGGTAGTCATCTTTTAACCTCCTCAAAGTCAATGAGTCCTTTCTAAAAGATTTTCAAAAAGGGTTTTCAAACTCTATCTTCTTCTAGTTTTGATTTTAAAAATGGTTCTTCATGTAAAAAAAATTTCCACGATTCAAATATGTTTCTTCTAGTATTAATTGATGATTTTAATTTCAAAACCCTAATGAACTCATGTTTATGCATATTTCCAACTTTTATCTTAAGAAAAGGGTTAAATGAAAATGATTGTGTAGTGTTTAAACCTTGGTTTGCTTATGTCGTTAAAATAATTTAGCTAGTTCTCTATGGTCCATATTATGATTAAATATTGAAGGACTGATTATACTTTGTGAAACCTTTGTTAAATGGTGAGCTGTTTTATTGTATTTCTTATTAGAATTGCTCTTGAGTGTTATGTTTCACCTTCTTAGTTGTGGTGTTTACGTGATGTATTTGGATATATTTGGTATGTATTGTGAGTATAGACTTGAAGGGCTAATATGTAAAATGAAGCTACAATTGCATGTTTTTCTTAGTTTATACCTCAATAAAGTGACGTATATGTTGAGCATGTTAAATTGTGTAATGTTATGAATGAATGTCTAAGTGTAATACCTTGAAAATGAATTTGGTGAATCTAGAGCCTAACATGGTTGTCATGATTGTCTAAGGTCCTGAAATTTTCTATAACGTGGTATTGAGGCAGTGTTTAGAGTTTTAGGTGATTTGGAAGTGAAACGTCAAGGGACGACCAAGATATTTCACGACTAAGTCACTTAAGTGCCTCATGTGTGTTTATGTGCTTATATGTGTGTTTTATGAGTTAATAAGGTCATTATATGAATTATTATTGTGTTTACACGCAGTGTGTCAAATTTCGTATAGTTTGGAGGTCAAACGTCCATGACGATTGAAAGATTTTCCTTGAAATGACCTTGTGTGTCTAAGTATGTTTCGTCTAGTTTTACGCGTTTGTTTTTTATGAAATTTGTGTAGGAGGTCCTTAACTCATATACGAACGTATTTGGTTTGGAAACGTCCAGGTGAAAGTCTCGATATTGAGCCACATAGCTCCGCCAAGGAAACGACATCGAGCAAGATCGTTTGCTCCCCTTTCTTCTTTAGGAACGAGTTGAAAGCTTCTGAAAAGTGGTCGCCATCAATTTGGGAAAGGTTTATGAATTTTGAATTTTGGGGATTGGGTCTTTATCTTTATCCAAAATTTTCATCTTTCCCCCCAGAAATTTGCCCTCATTTTGGCTATAAATAGCCATTTGTTTTTCATTATTTTGGGGGGGGGGGGGGGGCTGGAGATTTTTTTGTTTGGGTAGTTCTAGTTGGTTTTTACGTAGCAAGAAAAAAACAAAGAAAACTTGAGCAAACTACACTAAATACACCTCGTAAGGAGAAGAATTGTTATTTTCAATGCTTTGCCTTAAGCTCTCATCCAGATTCTTGGTTTTATTTCGGAAATTCGAGTTCTTTTTTGTGGTAAGAAGATCTTCGTTTGTCTCATTTCGTCCCTGATTCGCAGCTCTACAAGAGGTAACAAACTCGCCTTATCTTTGTTTGACGCCTATCGATTTCTATATTTCGGGAGGTAATCTAATCTAGTCGAATTTCCTTAAATTTGTTCGAAGTTCTTTTTCCCGTTTTGCATCCTGTTTAGAATATGAAGCTTGAACATATTATGTTTTATTTTCTTACTACCGTTATTTTGTTTTGTGTTATGATTTGGTGTCAACCATGATTGTAGTCTTATACATTATATCTATTAAAAAGTAAAGCATGTTCACCTTCTCTCCCATACTTAAATGAAGTTGTATGAATATTGGAGTTCTCTGTTTGTTTATGTCATTCATGTACTATTTTATCAATATTATTTCGCGGATTCGTGCATGTGCCAAGCTTCAACTCCATTTTACTATCTCATAGTCTGTTTTTCACCTTCTTAAGCATGTAAAGTCATGTTTTGCATTTTTTTTATAGCACCTGGAGTTTTGTCGTTTGGCAAGAAAATAAAATGTTGTTCATGTGTACTACTTTGACAAAAATGAGTAAAATGGTTAGATAAACTGATTATTCCAGCCTGCTGGAGTGTTCACTCATGTTGGCCGGACTTGTTTCTTTCTTTTGGGATTATTGTTAAACACTTTTTTGTTATTCCAAGCATGCTAAAAAGGGATGTTAATGTTCATCCAATGTCGCTCTTAAAATTGGTATTCAGCTCTGTTTCATCATCATCCTTTTTATGTTGTTTTGGGTTGTGACTCCATTGCCTAAGATAATCTCTTGTTCAATCCTTTTCTTTGTATTGCATAATATTTCTTGTTTAAAATGGAGTAATGCTATTGATTGAGTTGAGCAAACACCCTTTTTTTTATTATTATTTTGCTGCTTCGTTTTCCAAATCTTGCTTTTGTCAAAGTCTGATTTGTAAAATCATTTGGGACATTATATCTTTTTTAATTAGTCTTTCATTACGTGACTTGTCAACTCATTAATTCCAAGATAATTGCTTGTGGCTCTATTTGTTGTCCACATTCTTAATTATGTATTTAATGTATATCAATATGCGAGTATGCATGAAGTTTAAAATTGACATAGGCTAAAAGATGGAAATTTATATATCATTCGTGCTTATAGTGCCTAGTTTGTATTCTTGTTATTAAATTTCTTTGCTTGAATGACACACGATGTGGTTTGGCCCTCTGAAAAGTGGTTATTAGTATTTATGAGTATAAATCAAAACAACCCCCTTTTACCCATTCTTCTCACTGTAGCCAGTAACTGGTAATTGGCCAAGTTATTTAGGTTATTAATTAGTTCTTAATCCTTTGTTGTGATTTGGTGTTCTAAGATACTTGTCACTGTAATGACACTCATTTATTCAAATGTATCGGTATTTTCCTTACCCCGATGCTAATGCTAATGTACTTTATTTTATTATCTTGCATGTGAAATCCGCTCGAGTTCTTCATGAACTTTTATCTCCCTCTCTTGCAATTTAGGAGAGCCCTAGAGGCTCAAACTCCGCCTCCTCGAGTCAGCTAATTAAAATCGATGAAAAGGTCTCAAAGTCGGAAAAATTCAAAAGAAGTTGAAGATTTTGGGCATAGATCCTAAATTTATTTTCTTAGTTTTTATTTTGTATTTTGATATTTTGTGCCTAAGCCCTTGTTTTTTTTATCATTATTGTATTTCTAGAATTTTAGGACATGTAGAAATGGGCCAAAGGCCCAAAACAAAATGTGTCCAAATACCATTTTAGGCAGACAGAAACCGGATTTGGACCCAACTCTCTACCTCCCTCTTAACTTTACCACTTATTTTCTTGTTCATATTTGTTATTAGATTTAGGGTCGAAAAACTCAAATCCCAGCAAGACGTTGTCCTGTTTTAACTATTTGAACTAAATTGGTGGACCCTAAATAGACTTGAAAATAATAAAATCTTTCAAGTAAAAAATTTCACATAAATAGTAGGATGATATTTCTAAATGTTTTCAAATAAATTTTTAATTTAGAATTAATTTACAATTATTTTAATCCAAACAAATTAGTTGCCGCATAATCGCAAATAAGCTAGTAGTAGGTGCTGTCAAACCCTTTCTAAAATATTAATAAGAACCATCAAGCCTCTTTAATTTTTTTTAATAGATTCCTTGTTTTAATCTTTTGAAAAAATAGTTTTCTTCATTTTTCTTAAAAAATTAAGTGGCGACTCTAAACTAGTCTTAAAACACGAATATATTCTTTAAATAAAAAACGAGCAATATAGAAGGTCAAGGCTGACATAAAGTCACGTTACCGTTATTTCTTTGTTGAATAAGGTTAGTTGATCCTACTAATAGTGAAAATAATTAATAAATTGAATTTAACTTGTTTTGCAAAGATGTGCATAATTATGATATAGGTTATTGCTAAAATGAATTTTCATATGAAAATGCTATTTTACTCAATTTTACACTTATTTGTTTATTTAATATGTTGTCGCCTATATGAAATGAGATTCAACATGTTAATATGTGTTGAAAGAGATTTAGTGTAAGTGACTATATGTTGTGTTGAGCTCATGTTTTTGTTAGGGAAGGTAATTCCTCATGTTGTGGTTTTGATCTTGTATGTGGTGCACATTGATGTTTTGAGCACTTTGTAAAATTTCCATGTTATGTTGATTGAGTTGTAAATCATATTGATTCTGCATGTTGTTGGTTGGTCTGCTAGTATTGAGTCTATCCTTCCTTTCAAAAGATATTTTTAAGTGTCAGTCGGGGACGAATGTTCCTAAGGGAGGGGGGGGATAATGTAACACTCCAATAATTCAAGACCTAGTATAGAGCCTCACATGAGTGTCTAAGGTTTATAACACTATTATAAGGTCAATAATAAGGTATAAAAGTCATTTAGGATGTTTTAGAATCAAAACGTCAAGGAACGTCCAGGACGTCTGGAGACTTGTGCAAAAAAGTGCTAGTGTGCCTTAACCTATTTTACGGGGTTTTAAGAGTCGGAATTGAAAGAAATTTGTTGAAAAGGTGTCTGACACATATTAGAGTAGTTTTAGGGCCAGAACGTCTATGTATGACTCCCAAATGACCACCCTAAGGGTCCTTGAGGAGGACCGTTCCATTTTGGCCAAGAAGCTATCACAAAAAAGTGTGAACCAACGGTTGCAGGCGACGAGGTGTAGGTTCATCAATGGGGCGTCAATGCCTCCATCGACCAACAGTTAGTCATTTTGACAAAAAGGTCAAAGTGAAAACTCTCTGACCAAAATGACGTTGTGCAAGATGGTTGGTCCAAGGCACCGTCAACTGACCTATGACCCGCAGGTCGTAGTCTGGTAAGTAGGTCTGAGATTTTCACTATTATTTTTTTATTGTTTCATTTAATTAGTTAGTTGGTTAGTTGATTAATTAGGGGTTAAGTGAGTTCTAATTATGTTAGTTAAGGACTTATATAAAGACCTAAACCTCATTAAACTAACCCATCTCCCACAATTTCCCAAACACAATTACTCTTCCTTGTCCCTAATTTCTCTCTCCCAAAGAAGAAACTCCATTATAGATCTAGGTCAAGGTCATTAGGGCAGCACGAAGAGAACTTTTCTCCATCAATCTTAAACAAATAATAAGGTATGTGAATCTTCACCTTTGGGATTTCTTTCCCCAAAGGGTTCTTCCGAAAATTGATTTTTAAAAAAGATGATTTCATATAGATTTCTTCCTAATACGAATTTGATCTCTAAATTGTATTGTCTATGGTTTCTTCTGGTTATTATGAATATATTATTTTGTATTAGTGTTAAGTTGTAGTAGTTCTTGATGTTTAACCTAGAATTATTGAAGAAGTGATGAATTGACACCCCAAATCTCTAACCTTAGGTTTGAATTAGTATAGAATTGAATTGTACTAATGTAGTTGACCTAGTTATGATGTTAATTACTATTGATTGATGTTATTAAACCTATTATTCGATTGAATTGATTAGTTGATGGTATGACCATGATGATGGCTTTTGAAGTAATTTTTGTAAGTGTTGATATCCTAAACCTTTACTTCAATTATGATGGCTTGTACTTGGTGATGAAATTCAATTGAATTATGTCTTTTAATTGGATTGAGTACGTGTTGTATGATGATGCAATTGAAATGTATTGATTATGTAATTGTGAGGTTATGCTTAAGATGTAATGATATAAGGTTGGTTATAAAGTACCAATAAGCCTTACTTCAAATTATTGAAAGTTGTTCTCATGCATTTCCTATTGAGCTAATGACTATGACTATACAAGGAGCTATTATCCTATGACCTAAACTAAGTTATGACTGTTAAAGAGAGAAATTTCAAACCGGACTCTAGGTTAGAAACGAGTGAACTGGTAGTGAGGAGTGTCCTTTCCCAAGTAGGTAAGGTAGGTTCACTATCTCTTACTTCTTGAACAATGTTTCCACCATAGGAATATTATCTATTCGATCCGCATAGAATGTTATGTTCATGTCATAGTACTAACTTGGCAAGTAGTCCACCTTCTTTTGGTGAAGGGTTTCGTGACACCGAATTTCACATTTAGATATTGTGGTCTATGTCCGTTAGAGCAAGTTTTCTCGAAAGTTGAATGAAATAATGAAGTGAACTCTAACTAAGATGACTTAAAGGGTTTGAATTAGTCTATGTAGGGGCATGAGACTCTACCTATACACTGCACTAGTTGGTCTTGAAGGAAGTCTTAGGAGAATGTTCTTACTTTCTTATGCTCTTATAAAGTCAATGGAATGCATGTGTTAACTTTTTATGTTGATGGTACTATAAAGATGGTTTCATATATGAACATGCTATTGATTATAGATAAACTATGATGATGACTACTCTTAATGCTATATTATGTGATGTTAGAACTTGCTTGTGATCCTTTATTTGGTTTTCTTGGTTGATTAAGGTTAGGGGGCTTTACTTGGTCATTTCACTTGTAGACTTGATGGTGGTTATGAGTAAGGGTCTTGTATGTGTTGCTATGACATAAACTCTTATACATGCTTTATTGATATAACATGATGTTGGAGTTGGGTTTGCTATCGCTCTAATATGCTATTAAACATGTTGACTTGATTATACTTGACGATTTTGGTCTTGTCTTTAATATGCTATTATCTTAATGAATATGTGGTTATTGTCTCATATGGGTTCTTGATTATGCATAAGGCTTTTCAAAGTAAATTAGCATGGTTTTGAATGAATTTCCATTTTAGCATGGTTTGTATATTGGGTGTGCATATGTTTTCATACTTAGTACAAGTGATGTACTAACCCCTATTTCTCCCTTTTTCTCAAACATGTTCGGTTCCGTTCGTTGAAGGGTTCGTGACCAATTTGCAAGGAAGGATTGTATCATTTCTCCAAGTGTGGGTATGTCCTAAAGTTTCAAGGATTATGCCTTTTCTCGTTCTTCCTATGTGACTTGCTAGAGTCTATTGACATTCGTTTCCCTATTCAAGACATTTTTGTAAGCCCTAAGTGGCAATTGTACATATGGTAAGATTTATGTCAAAATTGTTCTATTTTGACTTAGATGGTTTTATATGAGACATCTCTATTAGACTTTATATTGCTATGTTATCTAGGTCAAATAAAAGTAGAAGCCTATGTAATCTTCTTGTGTGAGGAGTCTATGTAAACTCCCTATGTGTATGTGAGAGGCCTATGTATACCTAAATGTAGAAACAGATGAAAATTTCTAAATTTTATGCAATTTAACCTATGAAATGTAATAATGAATGCTAAGAGGCTAGTCTTAGTCCTCTCTGAGGACGATGACACTAGTTACGTCACAGGTTCTCTCAATAGCTAGGTTATTGCTCTTATGTGATTATGATGACAAAGATGAACAAACACACTCTCTCATGCATACCTATGAGTAGGGTAGATTCATGGTGTCAATTGAACGGATAGTTATCATATGCACCATTATATATTGTTATGCTTGTAAAGTATATTATTTATGAGTTATGAGCATGTGTTTCTTGGAGGTGTTTATGTGAAGCTATTTCTCACATATGAATGCACACAGACATGAATGTATGAATGATAGAATTATCTGAAAGGACATTCTCACATAATATAGATTCTATGATGAAAGTTCATTCTAATCTTAGAAACCTTTGAGCTACATGATGTATGAGGGAGAAAGTACATAAAACCTACTTTATGAACTAATGCTAATAAAGTCTTTAAAATGTTTAACAAGGAAGTTTGAACTTAGCACCGAGTGAACATGAAAAATGTGAATGGGGGCTTCACGTTTAGTAAGTCCGACTTCCCACAAGAGAACCTTCACGTTAGCTTGTCCAGGTTCCCAACATAAATGTTGTCTCATGAGATAGAAACCTCCACGTTAGCAAGTCAAGGTTTCTAGTAGCAATCTCCTTGTTTCTTAACTACATGGACCCCTAGGTTATAGCTAGTGGACCCACCTAGATAGTTATTATGTATGTTCTACCTTGGCAAGTAGAACGCCTTTTTCGGATGTGGGGTTATACAACTCTGGATTCCATGTGACTCACATGGTCTATGTCAGTTGTTGCTAAGCATTCGTAAAGTTAAGATATGAACTAACATAAGATTATGAATATTAGGCATGTTTCCTTGAAGGGACTACTTAGTGTAGGTAGGACAATGGACCCTACTAATACATTGCACAATGGACTCTAACGGAAGTTATGATGAAGTTCCTTTTATGGAATAAAGATTATGGTTCATGTATGTAAATATGATTGTATGTCAAGGTAGACTTTACTTATGACTATGCATGTGAATTGCACTTATAGCATCTAAATGGGTTTGTTTTGTATATGTGGGGGTATGGGACTCCATGTGTACATTGAACAAGTAAGATTGTGAAGGGGTTGCGAGCGTGGTCTGCGAATCATATGAACTAAATGACTTATGATTAAAGTTGTAGTAAATGAATGATTTCTTATGTGACCATTAAAGAAGTATGTTAGTCTTATGTTTAAGATTATATTCATGTGTGGTATGTCATGGAATGTGATGTGTCTAAGTCTAGGATCACTTGGTATGATTAGTATAATGGGATGCTACTTGTACATTCCACTAGTGAGATTTAGAACTTGTCTTAGGTGATGGTTCTTATGTGTAGATTGTGCCTTAATGAATGTGCCTTAAATGTGATTAAATGGCTTCAAGTATTGTTATGACTGATATCCATGTCTATATGATGTATGTGACAATATTCTACATATTGTATCAATGTTCATGAAGTTTTATTAAAAAGACATGATGCATGATTTCTAACTCAATGTCCTCTTTAACTTATGTTTTTGCATGGTTATCATACTTTGTGTATTCTTGTACTAGTACCATTGTTCTTCGACTTTCTACGCAAAGCGTAGGTGGTGTGGCTAGAGAAACCTTCCTAGAATGAAGAGCTTGGATAGCTATTCCCATGTTCAAGTGTGTCCTTATGATTCAAGGACCTTCATGTCAAAGATGTTATTTAAGTCATGTAATAGTTTAGATTGTTCTTTAATGTTGTTAAGGGTTGTGTCCCTATTCTATTCTATTGATGTCGAGTCTAAGATGGCCAAAAGAGACTTAGTGTAAAGACTATGTACTTATGATTTTGTAAGAGAAGTGATGTTTTAGAATTTTATGTTCTACGAAAATTTTTAAATTTTCTACTATTTTTTTGATTATGCGATGAATGAATGCTAAGAGGTTTTTCCAAGACCTCAGAGAAGTCAACGCCGCTGGTAACTTCTAGGGGGTTCTCCCCGGTCGTTAAAGTATACATCAGGATCTCCTCCTTATAAATCTAATTGGATCAATGGGGAATACGATCAAGGAATAAACCCAGTTGAAAGTACGACAAATAATAGGGAATACAAGCTCAAACACTAGAAAACAAACACCAACAACTCCAAATGACATTACCAACACCACACTCGACCACCCATAGTACAAAACTATCTCACACTTGTACTAAGTATGGAAACATATGAAAGTAAAACCATTGAAATCATGCTTAAAAGGACATTTTTCTTAAAACCATGCCAAGTTACTTTAAAAGGCCTTTATGCAGAAATAAGAACACATACAACCCAATGATCATATACTCACTTAAGACAAATCCATATTCCGCACAAGACCAACATCACCTTATAGTCTAGTCAACATGAATGGCATCATATTAAGATCATATAGGCATGAATAACTCCATCATAAAATTATAACAACAGTTCATGTATATGATTTCAAAACATCACAACATATAAGACCCTTACTCACAACCCCTTCCCAAGCCTACCAGTGCAATTCTTATGTGAAGCCCCATAATTCCACATATTCAAATAAACCAAACAAAGGATCATAGGCCTAGTCTTCATTTTCATATATCTTCATGTCATGCTTATTCATAATCATATATATCAACTTAGACCAATAGCATGTTCATCAATGAAACAAACATCATATAGGATCATCAAAATATAAATTGATCATATACATTTAATTCATATCATAAGTGCATAAGAACAACCTCCTAGGATTAACCTCTAGATCAACTTGTGCAATGTATAATTACAGTCCCACTACCCTACCTACACTAAGTAGAACCCCTTAAGTTACCCTATTTAGTGTCCATCTTCATTACTTCATTCATTCATTTTACTTTTGGGAACAACCTCCTTAGCCGGCAATAGACCATGTGAGCTAAAATAGAATCTAGTGTCATGAAACCCTACACCGAAAGAAGGTGCTCTACTTTCCAAGGTAGAACTAAAACATGAACATAGCATTCAAGATTTATCCAATAACTAGTCTTCCTATGGAGGCAACATAGTTAAGGAACTGGGAGATACTTCTTGAACTATCTACATACCCATCATCATTGGAGTCCTCATCTCATGAAACCATTGGTGAATCTCCCTTCCATTGGGGAGTCAACACCTCTCATTGTCAAGTTCATTCGGTGCTAATCTAAAGTTCCTTTTTGAAATATCATTAAGCCTTTATTAATCATTATATCTTAGTATAGACATAGGAGACTAATCTCTTATATATAATTTCATTAGCTCATTAGGTATTGCATGAGAATTTCATTTCATTACAACCCTTCATTTGAGATATAAACATATCATAATCATATCACAGTTAGCAACACAAGTGATTCATATTCAACCTTGTATCATCATACCCTTAACATGATATCACAATTCACATAGTCAATACATTTCATAACATTCATCAAGTATAAGCCATCATCATTAAAGTAAAGAACTCAACAAAGTCTTTCCACATAGCCTTCATAAGCTTCCTTCAAGATCTTACCATCAATCCAACCATATTCATCCATCAAATAACTTAATAACATCATACAACAGTAATCTATACATGAACTAAGTCAATTGCATCATCATTAATCAAAACAACCTCAATTGACAACCTAGGGTTAGGGAAAAGGGTTCAATCATGGATTCTTTCATACAACTAGGTCAAAGGCTAAGAAATAAAACAATTAACCCATAAACATTCATCATCTATCAATAATAATAAAATGAAATCAACATCAAATCCAATTGAAAGACAATTCACGAAATTAAAATGAAACCCATGTTTTTGACAACTTTTGGAAACCAATTTTGAAGAGCCTCTTGGGGAAAGATATCCCAAGAGTGAATATCTTTCAAACCGTAGGATTCCTTGAATATTGGTGGAGAAAAAATGAAGTATTGAATACCTAGCGTACCTTGAAGCTTGGTCTTCAATGGAGTCTTTGAATAGAGAGAAAGTATAGAGAAGTTGGAGATAATTGGGTTTGGAAAATATGGGGTGTTAAGTTAGTTTAATGAGGTTAAGTCCTTATATAGTCCCACAAATAACTTAATTAACCCTCCATTAACGTTTAGTTAATCAACTAACCAGCTAACTAATTAATTCACTTAACTAAAACTTTACAGTAAAGTCGACCCAAACCAACGAGACCCCAAATAACAGATCGTCGATGGACCATGGACCACCATGCTGGTCTGTTGTTAGGGTGAGAGACTGTATTTTCGAGCCTTTCCAAAATATGGGCACCACCTCCCTACTTGGGTGTAAAAAGGTAAGTCCTACCCACGATACCATCAACCGTCTAGTTGAATCATCATCCAACGGTGTGAATCACGATGTGGTCCATTTACTCATCGAAGGCTCGTCAATTGGTTCGTGGACTGCCACTGCAAAGTTAGGCAGTTTTGGGTCAAATTGAAGGAAAAGGGTTGTCCTTGGGAAGTCGTACCCAACCGTTTTGACCTTAAACACACTCTTCTATGTATTTAATACTTTTTTTTTACAAACTTTCACTAAATTTCAACTCTTAAAACCTCATGAAGTATGCAAAGGCACACTAACCTTAATTTCACTAGTCTCCGGACGTCATTGTCGTTTCATGACGCTTTGACTCTAAAACTCCTAATTGATTTCAATGCATTATTTTCGGCTTAAAAACAGTGGTTCATGTCTTGGTTCATCATGTGAGGTTCTGGACTAAGTCATGGACGTTCGAAGAATTACATTATTCCCCCTTAGGAACATTATTCACAATTCCATTCAACACATAAACGTGGAATTGTGCATAGCAACTCAAATCACAAGTCACAACATATGAGATATCGTCTTTGCCATTCTATATTTATAGTAAATATTTGCGGGAGAGTGCTTCCTGGGAGTGTTATTATTTATGTTATTTGATTAATGGGTCATAAGGAATAATGGTGTAAGTTGGAGATGGCTACTAATTAATTTATTGTAGCAATTGGGTAGTATTTGTTAAAAAAAAAGGAGAAAAATGATCGAAGTCGAATAGTTGAATGGCGTTGCAGAAGGTTAATCTTTTTTGGGATTTTGTCAAAAAAAAAAAAAAATTAAAAGATTTTTAGTTCAGAATGGTAGGAATAAGATTGAGCCAATCATTGGACAATCATTGTCAATGATTGTCAATGATTGAAATTTGATAAATATTTTAGGAAATTGGCACTTGTTTACAGATGAATTTCTTCAAAAAAATAATAATAATAATAGATTTTTAATTTGGAAATTTAATGGCGGAAGTCTTTTTTAATGTTAGAATTATTAGAGTGGTGGGAGATAAGAGTGGATGCCAATCATTGTGCAATCATATGCCAATGATTGGCATTGGGATAAAGATGTTTGAATTGGCAATGTGCAGGATTGTAAAAAAAAAAGGGGGGGGGGGGGGGAGAGGCGGGGGGGGGGTGAGAACGTTACACTGTTTGCAATGGGTGGATTTGGTTCATGTATTCATATTTAAAATGATTTGTTTTTAATATATGAGATATGGTAATTACTTATGGGTTATATAGTATATGGTTTTAATATGAAATTCTAGGGTATTAAGTGATTAAGGTTACATTCATGGCTGAAATTCGACAAATATGATAAATTTTGGCATATAAATTAGGATCAAAGTGGGGGTTTTATTAGAAATATGATTGTAGTTTTAGGGTTCTAGGACTACTTATAATAATTTGAATGTCCACAAAACTCATCAACGTCATTGAATATTGAATCATGGTAGTAATGAGCATTTCGAAAAACTTTGCGGAAAAGGGAAGGAACTATCTTGAAGATTCGTGAACGAGGGTTCGGCTATTAAGGTAGGTTAAAGAGCTTTTAGACTTGTTGACTGAAGGAGGTTTTCCTAATTAAAGATTACAAAAAAATGAATAGACAAAGGATAAGGGCGAAAGAGGGGGGTCTCGTATCAATGGTTTTGTGACGGGCCAATGGTACGAGTACCGGTGTTATTAAAAGGGAAATTACTACTTAGAATGTGGATTGTAATTGAAATGTCAAGCATATGGGCAGTAGGTGATATATTATTAACTTGAAATCCTTTTGTGATTGTTGTTTCTTTATTCACCCGTTTATAGTTAGTGATATCGAGGTGGTATGTAGTATGTTGATTATTTGAATGATTTCAGGGCATATCATCCCCTTTATTGATATAATATTGTGTTAATGCAGTGACATGAGATGAGTATAAGTTGGGGCACATGGAGGATAGTCCGTTCTGGGGGATGGTGAGATGTAAGATGGTAATTTAGGCACGTGCGAGACCGTCGTTTGGAAAATTGTTGATATTATGATAGTTGCGTTGTTGAGATCGTCCGCGCACAAAACACGTGGAGATCGTCCGTGTCGGTTATATGGACCTCGACGAGCCCCCATGGGTATGAGCTCTCTATGTATTCTGAGGAGTATCAATGTATAGTAACGGTGAGTGAGTTATTGGTATTCTTGAGACCATTCATTACAGGGTACAATTGCATTGATTTAATCACATTCATTCATTTTTTATGATTATGTGTTTTTTTGGGATTGAAAGTACTGATGTTGATTACCTCTTATTGATGAGAAAGTAAATAGTGAGTGTATAAATATACGATACTAATATATTTAGATTTTTTTGTTATATAAAACTCCTGTCACTACTCTTCAGTTTCGGTCAATGAGTCAATGAGACATACTCGGTACACGTGGTTCGTACTACTAGACACTTGTTGACTCTTTGTGGGTGCAGATTCGTTCTGAATAGGAGCACATCTCATGGAGCAAAATTTGAGTCGAGCTGAAGTTCTTGGAGTTGTGGTGAGCTACGTGGCGTCCGGTGCCCCACACCTCCTCTATCTTTTATTTATTCTGGTATTAGTATTAGGACAAGGATATCCCTTTATTGTTAGATTTGTCAATCTTGTCGTTTCAGACTTGCATCGGATGTTAGAAGCTCTTGTACTTCAGACACCAATTCTTGGGGTGATATATTTTTTTTCTAGTTTCCGCATTTCGTACTTTAAGGAACTCAATGTTGGAGATTCTTGCCAAGTTTTTTTTTTACTTTTCTTTTTTTTAACCCATTTGTTGGTTGCGTTTGGTTAATATGTTTGGTTGGCTTACCTATTGAATGGGAACATAGGTGCCATCACGACTCGCAAATTTGGGTCATGACAAATAATAATTACAACAATAATGATAATAATGATAATAATGATAATAATAATATTAATAATAACAATTATTATAACAATTATAATAATAAAAACAATAACAATAATAATCATAATAATAATAATAATAATAACAATAATAAAAATATGATATTGATAATAATAATAATACTATTAATGATAATAATAATAATAATAATAAATATAAACTAATAATAACATAATAACGATAATAATAATAATAACAATAAGATAAAAGAAGAAAAAATACTAATGACAATAAAAATAATAATAATGATAATAATTAATAAGGATAATATGATAATAATAAATAATAATAATAATAATAATGAATAATAATAATACTAATAATAATAATAATAACACTACTAAACTACTATAATAATAAGAAAAAAAAAAGAAGAAGAAAAGAAGAAGTAATAAGAATATAAGAAGAAGACGAAGATAAAGAAGGAGAGTGAAGAAAAAGAAAATAAAAAAGACAAAAAAAGGGGTAAAGAACACAAAAACGACCAGAAGCCCGCGAAGTAGAGGCACCCAAATGTACTCTCCTATGTGAGCGAACCAACAATCTAATCCCCAAACATTTCAACCATAAATAACAGAAAATAAATGCGGAAGACTTAAAACCACTCATTAACGAAATCAATTAAATAACTCTAAATTAATCCATTACTATTCCCAAAACCGGAAGGTCATTTCATAACAAAGAACAGCTATCCTCAAATTACTAATCTAAGAGTATCTAAGAAACTAAAAATAAGTAAAAGAGATGGGGGTCATGTCGAATTCAAAGACATCAAGACCGCGAAGGAAAGAAATCCAGTCGAGCTAGGAGTAGCTAGGATACAATAGCTCACACTGAAAGCTGATTATGTTGAAGTATGGCTAGAGTTTGCGGTTGAGTCGAAGTCGATGGCACGTTTGTTGCACTCCACATAAAAAGAAAGAAACATACAAGTTGGGTAGTACAAAAACAAGTACTGAGTAGGGATCATCGGCCAACTCCAAAGTAGAAAACAATATATTCAGATATAAATTCATTAAAATCACTAATATTCTAACAGGTGACAACAACATTTACAAACCCTTGGCCATAACACCCAAAGCACATCTATGAGGACGCAGCCTCCACACCATACTCATTGGGAAACAGGTTCTTTAAATTGAGTATATTAACATATTACAAAGAATTCATTCGTCTTTATATATTGGTGTTTTTCGGAACGTGTGACACTACATACACTACTATCCTGGGTGTCGGAACGTGACACTCCGATCCATACTATCCTGGGGTGGAACGTGACCAACCCGATCCATTACTATTCCTGGTCGGGAACGTGACACCCGATCCACTACTCTATCCTGGGAGTTTGTCTAACGGTCACACCCGTCCACTACATCCTGGGTGTCGGAAAGTTACACCCATCCAACTATATCCTGGTCTGAAAAGTGAAACCCGATCAACTGACTATACTGGTTGTCGGATTGAACTCGATCCCAATACTAAGTGTCGGTTTCGTGACAACCCGATCACATTAACCTCCTTCTTTTAGTTCATCAAGCTTCTTTTATGCCAGACATCATCATTAAAAAGATTTTTTAAGGTTGAGATTTTTTGGCAACAACCTCATAATGCTAATTCATCACAATATATAATCACATTCATGCATGCACACAATTAGACTTAGGAGACTACAATTACTTACCCAATATCATTCATTCACGATAGAGAGTTTACTATGTGAAATAGCATAAACCATAAACCTACCTCCACCGAAGAATTCGTGAATCACTCAAGCTACTCCTCATAAATTGCTTTCCTCTTCTTCTCTCTCTCTCGCTCGTTTCTCCCTCTCTTCTGTTCTTTCTAGTGTTCTTATTCAACCCTTTTTCTGTTACCTAATTGGTCCATATAATTAAGTATAAAAGATGATAAAAATAACCCCTAGTTATTTCAAGGTTATCTCCTTTAACCCCCAAGTAATGAAGTGTTTAACATAAACACTAACTTATAATTATAAGCAGGAGGAATGTCCAAAACGCCCCTTAATAATAAAACATTTAAAAGCAATACGACCCAAGTCAAGGTTACGCAGCCGTTTGACGGTCCGTCGTTACTTACGACGCGCCGTCTGCAAGAGTCGTCACAGAGGCAGAGAATCAAATTCATGACAGCGTCTCTGTGACGGCCCGTCATGCCTGCGACGGTCCGTTCCCCTGCCATCCCATGTGACGTCAGAGAGTCGACGCAGTACTCAAATTTATCAGGATATCAGGGTGTTTGGAACGGAGAACCCTCAACGGTCCGTAGCGCCCATGACGGTCTGTCGTGGCCATCGTCGACCCAGACAGTTATACCAGAATGAACTCTACTTGAAAAAAACGACTAACAGGTCGTTACATAGGTAACCAATGTAAAACAAGTAGAAAGAAGAGATAAAAGAGAAAAAGAAGGAAAAAAGACGGGAGAGAAATCTAGGGAGTAGAAGTACCGAATCTGTAAACAGCGGTGGGGTATTTGTCTTTGGCATATAGCCCATTCTCCCAATGGACTCTTAACTGGCATTATTCCATGAACTTTGATGGATGAATTCTCCCTTGATCTCAACTTACGGATTCTCTATCCAGAAATGCAAGAGGCTCCTCCTCATAGAACAAATTCTCATCACGAAGCAATTGAATCCCGACAATAATCTAGGTTCCAAACTCTATGGTACTCTTTTCAGGCATAGACACAGAAATCCGGGTGCACCCTGACGTCCTGGAGGTTAAGGCAATTTTCCCCTACGCCCTCTCCTACTCGTTGTTAAGTACTCAAATGGCCATATACCTTGGGCTTACACACACCCTGTTACCAAAACCGCCATTCACCCGATTTCCATGGGTGAAACCTTCAGTAAGACTTGTTCACCCTCCTAACTAAAGTCTGATAACCGTTCGATCTGCAATTCTTCTGCCCTATTTGAGCAGCAAAAAGCTTTGTCGTGAATGCATGTTCCACTTTTCTAACGATTCCCTCAGAAGTCAGTACCCCAAGGTCTAACCTCAAATGCATCAAACCACCAATGTGAGACCTATATCTTCTACCATACAGTGCCTCAAATGGGCCATATCAATTACTTGAGTGATAGCTATTATTGTATGAGAAACTATGCTAAGGGTAAGAAGTTATTCAATGACCACCAAAGTATCAACACATGCACTGAAGCATATATCCCAACCTGATCGTTCGCTCAGATTGACCATCGGTTTGGGGGGAAAGTGATCGAGCAGTGAGTACTAAGATCCAACTAGACCTAATTCGGGCATGCTGCAAATGTTTTTTTCCAAACAAGAAGTAAAAACTACGTAGCCTATATCGGAATAATGGAAAGTAGAACTCCATGAATAGAACAATTTCTAAGGTAAAGGTGGCTAACTTTGCTTATAAGTTAACCTTGTTGTAACGACCTGGTTAGTCCGTTTTGGCAACAGATTTATTCTGGGAAAAACTGGCAGAGGTGACGGAGCCACGACGGAAACGTCAGGCACGACGGACACGTCGTGGAGGGTTGTCGTTCCAAAAACACTTGGCGAAACTGAAATTGGGTTACTGAAAAGCGACTCTTGAACGTCAGGACGGAATGGAAGGACGGGACCGTCGTAGGCTCACGGCCCGGTCACATTCGACTCCACAGGGGGGGACTTACACNGTCAGAAAAGGGCTTTGTTGGGTTAGACAGCTACTACCATCGATTTGTCAAGGGATTCTCTTCATCGCTTCCCAATTGACGAACTTGACTAAGCAGAAATGTTCCATTTGTATGGTCGGATGAATGTAGGAAAGCTTTCAAAAACTCAAGACCTTGCTGACTACCGCACCTATCCTTACCTTCCGTAGAGTGGTAAGAAACTTCGTTGTGTATTGTGATGCATCCTATTCTGGTTTGGGTGCAGTGCTAATGCAAGAGAAGAACGTAATTGCTATGCTTCGAGGCAATTAAAGGGTGAAACTAATTATCCGACCCACGATTTGGAGTTGGCTGCGGTGGTGTTTGCATTAAAGCAATGGAACACTATCTAAACATGGGGTTAAGTGTGAAGTCTATACGGATCATCGTAGCCTCCAATATGTCTTTACTAAAAAAGATTTGAATTTGAGACAGAGAGATGGATGGAACTACTGAGGGACTACGATATTACCATCTTGTATCACCCAGGAAAAAGCTAATGTTGTGGCAGACGCTTAAGTAGAAAAGCAAGGGAGCATGGGTAGTTTTAGCCACTTACAAGTTTCTAGACGCCCATTAGCTAGAGAGGTTCAGACTCTGGCTATGACATTGAGTTAGAAGTAAATGAGAAGGGAGGATTTTGGCCGTGTGGAGGCCGAGATCTTCTTTTCTTGACAAGATCAAGGGAAAACAGTTTGATGATGAGAAACTAAGCCGAACTCGGGATTGTGTTGCGAGGAGAGGCTAAAGAAGCAATAATGGATGAGGAAGGTGTTTTGAGAATTACAGGGAAGGGTAGTGTGCCCCGTGTCGATGATTTGATCCACACTATTCTTACAGAGACCATAGTTAGGATATCTATAATCCTGTGCCAACCAAGATGTACCATGACTAAAGCAACCATTTGGTCTTTTTGGTGGTAGAATGAAGCGCGACATTATTGACTTTGTTGCCAAATGTCAAATTGTAGCAAGTAAAGTATGAAACACCAGAGGCCCGGAGGAACACTTCAGAGAAATGCCCATTCTGAATAGAAGTGGGAGAGAATTGCAATGGGATTGTGTGGTCTTCCAAAGATATTGGGAAATTTGATCTATTTGGGTATTTGGGACAGATTAACTAGTCTGCTCACTTCATTCCGGTTAAGGTGACTTACAATGCAGAGAGTTAGCCAGACCTCTACATCTCAGAAATTGTTCGGTTGATTGAGTTCCATTCCATCATATCAGATGGAGGTACGCAGTTTACTCTAAGTTTTGGAGAACATTGCATGCGAATTAGTACTAGGTTGGACTTAGTACTGCATTTCACCCTCAGACCATGGTCAGTCTGAGCGAACAATTCAGGTGTTGGAAGATATGCTTCGTGCATGTGTGATAGAATTTATTTGTGGTCATTGGGATAACTTCTTCCTTAGCAGAGTTTCTCAATACAATAATAGCTATCACTCAAGTATGATATGTCCCATTCGAAGCATTATATGAGAGGAGATGTAGGTCTCCCTGGTTGGTTTGATGCATTCGAGGTTAGACCTAGGGGTACTGACCTTTGAGGGATTCATTAGAAAGGTGAAATCTATTCAGAAAAGCTTTTACTGCGGCTCAAAGTCGGCCAAAAGGAGTATGCAGATCGACAGGTTAGGGGACTTGGAGTTCATGTAGTGTGAACACGTCCTTTGCTAAAGGTTTCTCCCATGAAGGGGTGATGTCGGTTTGTGGTACAAACGTCGCTAGCCCAAGGATATTGACCATTGAAGTACTTAAGCGAGGAGGGGAGGTTGGCTTATGAATTAGCCTTGCAAATTCCAGGTGCTGTCCCGGAGTGCATCCGGAATTTCATGTGTCTATGGTGAAAGGATACCATGGGGAATCGGAAACTACAATCATTCTTTTGGTATTCAGTTCCTTCTTGATGAAAATTTGACTTATGAGGAGTAGCCTGTTTCCATTCTAGCTGAGAAATTCGCAAGTTGAGATCAATGGATATGCATCCATCAAATTTAATGGAAGAATCGACCATTTGAAGAGTCCCTTGGAGAAGGAGGCCTTGATATTCAAGAAAGATAACCCACACCTGTTTACAGATTCAGGTACTTCATTTTTGCCCTTGATTTTCTTCTTATGATCGTTCGAGGACGAACGAATGGGTCAAATTGGTATCTATGGTAATTGACCCTGTTTATGGATTTCGTTTGGCATCATATTTTTATTTCGTAAAAACTGGGCAGAAGTCAACGGATTCCAACTCGGACCGTCATAGGCACGATGGACCGTCGATGGGGGGACTCGTCCCCAAAACACTTAGAAATTTAGCAATTTGGGGTACTGAGATGGACTCTCTGAACGTCAGACGGGGTGGCAAGACGGACCCGTCTCATTCATGACGGCCGTCACAAGAACTTTTACCTGACATCGATTCTCTGAGCTTTGTGACGAGCAAGCGCAGAACGGACCGTCACAGATGTGTGACCCTGATTGGGTCGGATTTTCTGTTAAATATTTTAAGGGGCGTTTTGGACTATTCTGCTTTTAATTATAAAGTGAGTGGTTTTTAATATTAATAATTCAATTACTTGGGGGTTAAAGGGAGAACCTGAAAACAAGTAGTGGGTATTTTAACCATCTTTTCTACTTAATTATATTATTTTTAGGTAAAAGAAAGGGTTTGAATAAGAACAATAGAAAGACAGAGAGAGAAGGGATAACGCACGAGAGAAAGAGAAGACGAAAGGAACACAAAAAAACTTTGAAGATTAGCTTGCTTGATCACGAATTCTCGGTGGAGGTTGGTATGGTTTTATGCTATTCGTATAAACATCCTTCATAGCGATGATATGTATTGGGTAGTATTGAAACCCTTCTATATGCTAAATTGTATGCTTGTATTAATTTGATTACATACTTGTGATAAAATAAGCATGATGAAGCTATTGAATCCTAAATCTTGAAAAACCTAATCGCCTTGTAATGAATTGATGATGCCTTGGTATAAAAGAAGGCTGATGAACTAAAAGTGATGCGAGTATGGGACGGTGTCACACCGACACGTAGAATTAGGGGACGGGTGTCACAAACCGACACGTCGTTTAATTGGAGGCGGAGTGTCACGTACCGACACGAGAGAAATAACATAATGATCTTGAAGATGTGAATATACTCAATCTAATGAACCTAATTTTCCACATGGGCAATACATTTGAGGCTTTGAGCCCCATGTGTGAACTTGGCGGTGCTTTATTAATGATTAATAGATCTTGTTGATGCCTACATGTTTGAGTATGTGTTGATTTATGATATTATTTGAATATATACTGTTTTCCTATTTTGAGTTGGCCGATGATACCAACCTACTCCAGACTTGTGTTTTGTACTGACCCCTACTTGTAGTTCTTCCTTTTGTTCATTGTGGAGTGCAGGCAAAAACGTGCCATCCTTAACTCAGCCTCAACTTACCCTAGCCACATCTTCATCAAGCCAGATGTCAGGGTGAGCTATTGTCTAGCTTGGGACTGTATCTTCTCGTCATGTCTTGTGCCTTTAGATTCCGGAATGGACTAACCTTTTACTTATTTTTAGCTTCTTAGAAGATACTCTTAGATTAGGTAATTTGAGGATCGATGTTCTTGTGGGTGATTATGACTTCCAGGTTTTGGGAATAAATAGTATTGAGTTTTATCAAGTGATTTTATCGATTTTTCATTATGAGTTTTTAAGTCTTCCGTATATATTTTTGTTATTTATGGTTTGAAACGTTAGAAATTTGATGGGGTTGGTTCGCTCACATAGTAGATAAGTGTGGGTTCCAGTCGCTGTCCATTTGGGTGGGTCGTGACAAACTTGGTATCAGAGCCTTAGGTTCGTTGGTTCTCATCACACAAGACAGGTCTAGTCGAGTCTTAAAGAACTGGTAGGGGGACTCCTTACTTTTCTTTGGAGGCATCAAGACTTTAGAAATTCTATTCCTTCTTCTTTGTCGTGCGATACTGGAATCCATTGGTATCTAGGTGATACAATTGGTATCTGACCATCTTCCGCATTTCGCAGATGGTTAGAACTCGAGAAACACTGCGCCAACAACCCACCAGCAACCGATAAGACATAGAGTCTGAGCCAGCCACTGGGGCTGTAGCCTCGAAGAGGAGCAGTGGCAAGAGTGGGTCCGCGGTAGAGGTCGTGGGATGACGTCCTCTAGTAGGAAGAGGACAAGCACCTGCCCCCATCTATACTAGGCGTGACGTCCCTCCACCGACTGAGGAGTAGTAAGAGAGGTAGTAAGGGGAAAACTGAGCAAAGTGCAGAATGAGGAACTACAACCAACCCCAACCTACCCCAAGAATGATTAATCAGGTGCTTGCTTATCTTATCGGTTATCCTGATCAAGGCCAGACACTTCCAGTGTTTTATGGCAACCAGCACCTCAGGTTTTCCGGAAGTCACGACCTGCCCGCTGCTCGAGGCCCCCGATGTATGCCCTCCTTGGAAAAGGCACGTTTCCTCGTTTGACTACAGGGCCTCATATGAACAAGACGGGTCAGCATGAACTTTTTTAGTAAGTTCTTGAATTGAAACATCCAGTCTTCAAGGGTGCTGAATCAGAGGAAGCCTATGATTTCTGGTTGATTGTCATGAGTGTACTAACATAAAATGGCATAGTGGAACACTTTTGGCGTTGAGTTTTTAACCTCTATCAGTTCAAGGACGCCAAAATGTGGGTGGCGGGTCACATGTCTAGTGTCCAACCCGCGCAGGCACCACCTATTACTTGGGCCTTCATTCTCTAGCTTATCTAATGGAGAATTACATCCCCGCGGACCGTGAGGGCTCAAAGAGGAGAGATGAGTTTCTTGAGCCTAGAGCCCAAGGCAGATGAAACGGTCATTGCGTATGAGGATCAGTTTTTTCGTGCATTATTAGGGTTTATGTCCGCCAGCTTGCTTCAGTTTCACAAGAGCGGATTCGCCGTTTTGTTAAAGGGCTAAGGTCGAAATCTGCGGATTTTAGCCTTACAGGTAGCGGCTACAGCGAAATCCTTCCAGGAAGTGGTAGACTTCGTGATAGAGGTGAGGGAGTGAATCAGCTGACTTCACCATGGCATCGCATCTAAAAGGGTTTCGAAAGGGAGGTGAGTTTAATGTTTCTTATCTAGAGGACAGGGTTCAGGAGGTTACTCTCTCCGAACCAATTCATTCTTCACTACAACGAGTTGGGGGTCACCATCAGACCGTTCCAACTTTCTCTGAGTTGGAGGTTATTCCCAAACCTCGTCAGTCTCCAGAGACCTATGCTAGACCCATAGAATGTTATGGGATGTGGGGAGACGTGGAATATAGGAAGGAATTTGTCCAAAACAGAGTTCATAGAAGACCCCCAATATCTAGAGGTATAGGGTGTTCATTGGATAGGCCGTTTATCTTGAGGTGAACGTGGTGGCCGAGGTAAATGGGTGTTCACCAAAACACGACCGGGGTGACGGACAAACTGGAGCTTACCACAAAAAACCACATGGTAGGGGAAACGGGCAGACAGGTGATAGGGCCCATTATTACGCTTTCCCTGGGCTTTCTGAAGCGGGGCAAATCAGATGCTGTTATCACGGTAATCTTTTGGTTTGTGATTTCATGGCCTTCTGTATTATTTGATCCTGGTCCACATTTTTCATTGTAAAAATCTCCTCATTTGCACTCTGGTCTAATTTTACCATTGTGAATTGCTTTGAGCATGCCTATTCATGTTTCCTACTCCGGTGGGCAGTTCCTTTGATAGTTTTTGAAAAGGGGTATATAGGTCCTTGTCTGGTGACTTTGTGGGGAGCATACGCATGAGACTTGGTTATCTTAGAAATGGTTTGATTGTCGATGTAATTCTGGGTATGACTTGGTTTTTTCCAAATGTTGCAATCTTCCGATTTGTAATGCTAAACGTAACGTTGGCCACGCCTGGGACAATCCTTAGTCATGGTAAGGGTAACTACACTTCCACTCCAGTTCGTATCATCTCCTTTCTTATGCTAAGAAAAGGTTCGTACAGGGTGTTTTAGAGCGTTCTTGCACCCTCAGGATGATACTACCCAATTACCTTCGCTTGAGTCGGTTTCGGTAGTTCGTGAGTTTCTGGATGTGTTCCCTTCAGACCCTTCCTGGATTCCACCGGAAAGGGATATTGGACTTTTGCATTGATTTGGAGCCGGGTACTCGTCCCATTTTTCCATAACCCCTTATAGAATGGCTCCAGCAGAGTTAAGGAGTTAAAAGTCCCAACTTCAAGAATTGTTAGGGAAAGCTTTAGTAGAACCGAGTGCATCCCTTTGGGGGCTTTCCTGTTTATACTTTCCTTTCAATCAAGCTACTAATCAATAGTATCAACCTCAGCTTTTAAGCACTCACAAGAGTCGTAATTACAATACAAAATTTTGTTAACCAATAATTTTAAATATATAGTTGCATCCTAAATCACTATCCATTACAATCCGTTTGTTATCGTCATGGCTAATTAGTTTCTTCATCTTCATCTCAAAAGTCAATCTTGTCATCTACATGACACCCCACACTCCAACTATAACAGTTCAAAATCCAAAGGGCTACCCCAATGTAAACGTGTTTTCCTTACTAAAATTCTAATTTACCTTCAAACATAATATACTATACTCTCAACTTCCTTTACCTTTAAGTTTCATATGATTATCAATCCACTTCCTGGAGCTTACGATGGAATACAACTCATTTAAAAATCTTTGATATAATTAAATAACATAATTACCTTAATATAAACTCCAAAACAATGGTATCAATTACAAGCCCGCTAAAGCATTACAGTGAATCAACCAAAAATAACCAGTCTCATATGAACTTTGTTTGTTATGAGTATAACCAGAGCATACCAAAGTAATGAAGGTTTGCTAGATAAAAAAATTACTTTACTGCCTCAACAAATCTCCCAGAAGCTCGGAAAATAACACATCACATATATCACACCGCTGGGCTAGTACCTACAAAATCATAGAAGCAAGGAATAAGTACCAAACCACACGGTACTCAACAAGCAAACCTCTAAACACAAGAGAATGAAATACGGGTACCCCTACCACCCCAACCGAACCTTCACAAACCTGCATAAAAATCAGCACACCCTAACAGCTCATAGTTTACACAACACATAGGTCGACAACACTTACACAAATTACATATCCTTGACAACAACACTTTGACAAATTACATATCCTCAACAACAACACTTGAATAAATTACATATCCTCCACAACAACACTTAAACAAATTACATATCCTCAACAACAAGCTGAGTTTTCATCAATCACAAGTTTCCCAAAAAGGCATTTTCAAGATCAGCAAAACACAATATCAAGTTCACTAATGATAAGCGTGTGCAATGCAATGGAATGCAATGTCAAGTATAAATTCATGTCTGACCTAGTGATACACACCTGCTGTCTCTCAGTCCGGGACCATGGGGGCATATCTATCTATGAATCTGTCATGGCGCACGACACGATACTCAATAATAGTAACCATCTCGGAACGCGATACGTCCATCAAAATGGTAAATCCTCTTTAAGTTCTCATTCTTTGTCAATGCACATAACACTTGTCACAACTATGTCTCAGAATAATGCAAATGACATGTTCATACAAATAATGAGGAGATGAACATTTTAATAACGTTGCACAATTCACAAAAACACAAACATGATATCACATCAACAATGATTCAACAAACTTTCGAACCTTCCTCAACACATCACATATAAACAATTAATCACATTGACTTTTGTTACCCCTTTTTCATCATTAGAATTAATCAATATGGACAGTCAACCCATCACCAAGTCCATTACTCCCAAACATATACCACAAGGAAAATACACGCATTCCATACACTTAACAAGAGTTTAGAAATTCACTTGCCTAAAATTATTGAACAATCACTCTGAGACTTTAGCCTTCCACTTTCGTTGGACTTCCAAATCAATCCAATCTATTCAAATAAATAATCACAATAAGGTTTTGATAACTTAAAGTATCCACATTACTACGTGTTTAACCTTGATCTATAAATTTGCTAGACTTTATTATCAAGCTCATAAATTTTGATGCCAATTAACATTTTACTATCATATTTTTCAAGTGTCAAATCTAGGATTAAATACTAAATTCTCCCATATTATAAATATAATAATATTCATATGATACAATACTTCTATTGTTAAATTATCTATCTTAATATATGAAAATTTTAATTTTATAATACGACGAATGTGAGTAAAAGAATATTGAAACTAAAACTAATATATAACCAACAACTCACCGAACGCTTAAATATATATTCCCATTCATGTTATCTATCCTTATTAAAAATTAATTACTCATCGCTGTATATTATTGTCCAATCAAAGCACTTTCTCCCAAAATCTAAAAGAATACCCTAAAAGGGTTACTGCAATTCAAAGTGCAAAATACTTTCTTTTTCACTAAAGACAAAAATGTCATATGCAAACATATTCCACCATATATAGCTATAAAAAAACATAGTTGTACTAATTAAGAAATTGTGAATGACTATTACCTGAAGAAATTAGTTCCTCTCATTGACGCCACATAGTTTTTCTTCGTATTCGATTTATTTTCGTTTTCTACAATAACTAAAATGCGATAAATTCACTAATTTTATTTTTATTCATTGGTCAAGTGATATAAAGGATTTTAAATAATGTATGGGTCTGACCCATTAGTTCCACCTAATTAAATTATATATTTAATAAATAATTGTAGTTATCCAATAATTTAAAATTTTTCGAGCCAATTTTGCGGACCGTTAAAAATAAATAACTCGAGACATTTATCGAAATGGGTAAAACGGTAATTTTATAAAATTTTCAAAAAAAAAACACGATTTTCCGGGTCATTACAGTCCTACCACTCAATTCATAAAGATTCTACAATGTTTAATTCTATACTATGACATAAAGAAAGTGGTAATAGATTTGTAATGACAAAACAATAAATATATTTTCCTAAATGTCATGTGTATTATAATAATGTGACATTTAATATGGATCCACATTTTCAATCACATTTTTTCTTAATGTAGACTAATAATTAGTCTATTATAATGAGATATTACACTTCTTATATATTTATTTTCTATATAGTATAAAATTTTCATTAAACAAAAATATCTATTGAGCAAATATAAAATAATTTTTTGTTTTTTCAGCATAGTAATGATTTTTTATCGATCTAAAGCTAATTTTAGCATTTAATTATTTGATTAAGGACACAAGAACCCATCCCTTATGTGATAATATTTTTTTTAAATGTATTAATAGTCCAATTTTAGGATTCATTGACACTGATACGGGGTTATTTTAACGTGATATTCTCTCTATATTATAAAGTAAAGAACTTCGGTTTACTGTGAGTACATGTAAAATATCCATACCAATTTTTCATAAAATCAATTTTGTAAGTATTCATAATACGATACAATTATATATTCAATACATCAATAACCTAATTTCTATTGTGCAATTTCTTTCCACTACTCTGTATATGACATAAAAATATTTTAAATAATTAATTTGTTCTCCTCCATTTTCCTACATAAATTTTTAAATTAATAAAATAAATTAATCTCTTATAAGTTCATGTTGTTTCATTATGACAATGACCATATGACATAATTTTAACGGTGACAATTAACTCTAATGACCCATCTAATCGTGAATTTGTATTTTTAGTCTGCATTCTTTCTACTTTTTACAATCTTTTGAATTTAATGGTAAATAGTGTCATTCGCCGTCGCTAGTAAGGAGCAGACTAAACTATTATATTATAAATGTTTTCCATTGATAGCAATACTAGAATTTCACAAAATTAAGTACTTCATTACCTATATTTATTACAATTTTGGTTATTATCGCAGAATATTGATAAAAAAACTATAAAAACATAATTGTGCAAAAGCTTTCATATTTTCATTTTAAATTGTTACCCGGCCAAATCGTTTGACACCCCCCCCTTAATTTCCATAAATATCAAATTTGATCTAACGTTTTGTAATCAAACTCCTGTCGATTTATATTCTATTTTGTTTGACTAACATGCAGTCCCTTTTTATAAAAAACATTTGTTCATGAGAACTCGTGGTCTACAAACAAAACCATAGATGTTTATAGATTATAAATGATCTTCTAAGAATAAATGAGAATATTTTTGAAGGTCAAAATGTTTATTAAATATGTTAAGACATCATGCTTTGTTGAAATTGACTACGAATAAAAATATGCCACATAAATTAAAGTAAAAGTTACATAAATTATCGTTGTGTTAAAAGCTAATTACATTATATCCCTACTCTTTTTAAAATTACAAAAAATCATATTAAAAAAATTCGAATCCATCAGCAGAAATGCGGATATATCGATCGTGATACTATGTAACGACCTGTTTAGTCGTTTTGAGCAGCAAATTTTATTTCTGAAAAAACTGGCTGAGTTGACGGATCCCACGACGGACCGTCATGGGCACGACAGACCGTCGAGGGAGTCTCCGTCTCGTTTTCAACACAACAGACTAGATTAGAAATTTGGTATGAGAAGCGACTCTCTGCACGTCCGACGGGGTGGGCAGGACGACCCGTCTCAGGCATGACAGGGCCGTCACACACTCTTAATGAATTGGAGTCTCTGAACCTTGGTGACGGAAGCAGCAGGACGTACGTCGCAGGCAACGACGGGCCGTCACACACACCACAGGCTGCGTAACCATGAACTTGGTCGATTTCTTTTAAATATTTTTTAAGTGGCCGTTTTGGATATTTCCTTGCTGATAATTATAAAGTTAGTGGTTTAACTGTCAATAATTTAATTACTTGGGGGTTAAAGGAGACAACCCTTGGAATAAATAGGGGTTACTTTTCCATCTTTTATAACTTAATTAATGATTATTAGTGTAAAATAAAAGGAATTTTGGAATAAGAAAAATAGTAAAACAGAGAGAGAGAGAGTGAGAAAACGACTAGAGAAGAGAAGAACGCAGAAGAATCAAAAGTTTTTGGAAGATAGCTTGTTTGATCGCGATTCTTCGGTGGAGGTAGGGGGTGTCTGGTTTATTCTATTTCATAGTAAACCTCTTATTAGCGAATGATATGTATTGGGTAAGTACTGTACACGCCTCTATAATATGCTTAATTGTGTGTATGATGATGTGTTTATATATCTTGGTGATGAACTACATGATTAGGCTTAGTTTTTTTTTTTAATCTTAAAAAATCCTAAATTTACTTTGTTAATGATGATGCCTGGTATAATATAAGGCTGACTAACTAATCATGAGATTAGAGGATGAGTGTCCGTTCCGACACAGGATAGTAATGAGGTCGGGTGTCAACGTTTCGGCACCCAGGATATATAGGTCGGGTTCACGTTCGAAAGACGGAAAAAGAACGAGGGGGTAATTCACCAGGATATATAATGGATCTGAGTGTCCACGTTCCGGCACCATGATAGTAATATGGATCGGGTGTCACGTTCCCGGCACAAGGTGTATATGGAACGGAGTGTCACGTTCCTGCACTATGAAGTATATGGATCGGATTCACGTTCGACACCAGGATGTATAGTGGATCGGTGTCACGTTCCGTCACCAGATCTATATGGAGCGAGTATCCACGTTCCGACACCAGGTTAGTATAGAATCCGGGTGTCATCGTCCACACTAAGATAGTAAGTAGTGAGCGGAGTGTCCGTACCGACACAGAGGGATAAAGATAATGAATCTCTTGAAAATGTCATAAATTACTCAAGCGCAAGAACATGTTTTCCTAAAAGAGTAATTGGTGGGGAAGGCCCTGAGTCCCATGGCTTGTGGTTTGGTGATGTTATAATTTTTTTATACTTTGGTTTATATCACCTGTTAAGAATATTGTTGAATTTTATGATATTATCCTGAAATATATGCTTTGTTTCTATTTTGAGTTGGCCGATGAATACCTACTCGTATCGTGTTTTGTACTGACCTAACTTGGAATTGTTTTTCTTCGTTGTGTATTTGTGGATGCAGGCAAACGTACCATCGTCTTCAACTCAACCGCAACTCTAACCATCTTCATCACGTCGGATCTCAGGTTGAGCTAATCTTCTAGTCTTGGCTGATCATCGTCTTCATGTCTTGATGCCTTGAAGTTCCGTCAATGGACTACCTTTTTAAACTTATTTTAGCTTCCTTGAGATTACTCTTAGATTAGTAATTCGAGGATAGATGTTCTTGTGGTGATGAACCTTCAATTTTGGGATGATAAGTATGAAATTTTAGAAGTTATTTAAATTGCTATCGTTAAGAGGTTTTTAAGTCTTTTCCGCATTATTTTTCTGTTTATTATTGTTAGAATGTTGGGTTAGAACGGTTGGTTTTTTCCTCACATAGTAGGATAAGTGTGGGTTCCCTCGCAGCTCCGTTTTTTGGTCGTGACAAACTTTATATCAGAGCATTAGGTTCGTTGGGTCTCATCACACAAGAACGAGTCTATAGAGTCCTCAAGGAACTGTGGGGAAACGCCTTACTTTTTCTTTGAGAGGCTATAGTACTTTATGAAAATTCCATTATTTCTTTCGTTCGTCCTATTACTTGGATCCAATTTGGTATCTAGGTGAAACAAATTGGTATCGGACCATCTTCATTCTATTTCGCAGATGGTTTAGAACTAGATCAAACAAAACTGCGCCAACCTAGCAACCCGGCACAGCAAGATACGTCGGAGCCAGCCACTGTGGCTTAGTAGCTCAAGATGATCAGTGGCAAGGGGCCGTGGTAGAGGTCGTGGGATGACGTCCTCTAGAGGACGAGAACAAACACCTTTCCCCATCTGTTAACTAAAGGGCGGGACTCCTCACCGACTTGAGGAAGTAGTAAAGAGAGGGTGAGGAAGGGGAAGGTGAGCAAGTGCCTAATGAGGATACCCACCCCAACCTCCCCAGAGATGATTAATCAGGTTCTGCTTATCTTATCGGGTTATCTTATCCAAGGCCAGACACCTCAGTGTTTTTCTGCACCAGCACCTCAGGTTCCAGAAGTACGACAGGGTCCCTCTGCTGAGCTCCCCGCATGGATGCCTCATCTGGGAAATAGGCACGTTTCCTCCTCGTTGACTACAGGGCCCATAATGAACAAGCGATCAGCATGAACTTTTTTAGTAAGTTCTTAAATTGAAACCTCCAGTCCTTCAAGGGGTGCTGAATCTGAGGATTCCCTACGATTTTTCTGGTTGATTGTCATGAGTTTACTACTACATAAAATGGGCATAGTGGAACGATTTGCATTGGATTGTAACCTATCAGTTTCGGTAATGCCAAAGTGTGGTGGCTGTCACCTGTTGATGTCAACCCTACAGCACCCCTATGACTTGGGCTCTCATTCCGCTATCTTATTATGGGAATTATATCCTCCGTAACCTTGATGGATATGGAGGAGAGATGAGTTTCTTAGGGGAGTGGGGGGGGGGCCTAGATCAAAGGCACGGATGTCGGTGACTGCGTATGATGCTAATTCCGTGCATTTAAATCCAGATATGCCACCACTTTTTGGTTTCAGTCCACAAGAGCGGATTTGCTGTTTGTGAAGGGTTGAGGGTCAGATTTGCAGATTTCATCAGCCTAACAGGTAGCGCTACAGCGAAATCCTTTTCAAGAGGTGTGAGACTTCGTGATAGGTGGAGGGATGTGGAAGCCAGATGAACTTCACCATGCATCGCCATCTAAAGGTTTCGTAGGGAGGTGAGTTAATGGTTCTTACTTACTCCTAAAGGGCAGGGGTTCATCATGAGGTAATCCCCCAGCCCACTATTCAGTCTTCACTGTCAGACTGAGTTGGGAGTCCACCGAGACCGTCAACACTTCTATGAGTTTGGGAGTTATCCCAGACTTCGTCATTCTCACACCTACCTATGGCTTGAATCCTGAGAGTGTTTATGGATGTGGGGATACCTGGGCACATCAAGAGGTATTGTCCCAAACAGAGTTACAAGACCTCAAATAGTCCCCCCAGAAGGTAGAGGTGGTCATGGGAGAGGAGCCGCCATTCCTGGAGGACGTGGAGGCCGCGGTAAGTGGTCACCAAAACGGCCGGGGTGACGGACAAATGTGGGAAAACTCTGCACTACTGCAGCGCAACATGTAGAGGCAATGGCAGACAGGTGATAGGGGCCCACTTGAACGCTTTCACGGCTTTCCCTGCTGTCGGAAGCGGAGACCATCATATGCTGTTATCACAGGTAATCTTTTGGTTTGTGATTGCATGGCTTCTGTATTTTTGAGTCCTGGCTCCACATTTTCATATGGTAGCTTCCTCCTTTGCTACTCTAGGTCTTAATTTTACATTGTGAATTGTCTTTGACCATGCCCTATTTTGTGTTTCTATTTCTAACTACTTCCCGGGTGGGTGAGTCCTGTGATAGTTGAAAAGGTGTATAGTTTGCCTGGTGACTTTTGTGGGGAGGCAACACTCATGTAGACTTTGGTTATCTTAGAAATGGTTGATTTCGATGTAATTTTTTGGGTATGACTTTGGCATTTCTCCAAAGTTTGCAATCTTAGATTGTAATGCTAAAACTGTAACGTTGCCAAGCCCTGGGACAAAATCCCGTTAGTGTGGGAGGGTGGACTACACATTCCCACTCCAGTTCGTATCTCTCCTTTCTTCGTGCTAATAGAAATGGTTAGTAAAGGTTGCTTAGCTTTCTTGGCACAATATGACACTCCTTTCTCTCCTCCCCCCGTACCAGATACATTCAAGTGAGTCGGTTCCGGTAGTCCCGTGGGGAGTTTCTGGACGTGTTTCCTCCTGTAAAGAACACCTTCCTGTTACAACGGAGGCCGACCGGTATAGCGATATCAAGACTTTTTTTGCATTGATCTGGAGGTCCGTGTACTCGCCCCATTTCCATCCCTTCCTTATAGATGGCTCCAGCAAGAGTTAAGGGAGTAACGGCCCCCCTTCAAGATTTGTTAAGGTAAAGTTTCATAGACCAAGTGGCATCCCCTTGGGGTGCTCCGGTGTTATTTGTGAAGAAGGAAGGATGGGAGTTTCGGTGTCATAACTACCGGCAATTGAACCAGTAACTGTTAAGAAAAGTACCTACGCTAAGGCTCTTCCCCGCATTGATGATTTGTTTCAGTCATTACCAGTGCTTGTGCCCTTTCTCAAAAATGTGATTTGAGATCTGGTTATCATCAATTGAAAATGGCAACGGATGTGCCCGAAGACTGCTTTTCAATACCAGGTAATGTGATTATGAAGTTCCTTATAATGTCTTTTGGGCTTACGCTGCCCCCTGCTAATTCTTTTCATCGAGCTTGAGTAACTGGATTTTTAAGTCATACTTGGATCTCTTTTGTGAGCGGATTTATGTATTGATGACATACTGATATACTCCAAGATTAAAGGAACATGAAGGATCATTGAGAATCGTGTTGTAAGTATTAAGGAGAAAAGCTTTACGCCAAATTCTCCAAAGTGTGAGTTTTGGCTAGATTCAAGTGTCCTTCTTGGGGCAACGTGGTTTCTAAGCGATGGTCGTTATGGTGGAATCCTTCTAAGATTGAACAGTGAGAAATTGTGGGTAATACCTACTAATGTTCAGAAATAGGAGCTTTGTTGGGTTAGCCACTACTACCCCGTCTATTGTCAAAGGGAATTCTCTCTATGCCGGTCCCAACGTGACGAACTTGACTAAGCAAATGTTCCATTTGTATGCTGGATGAATGTGAGGAAACAGCGTTCAAAACTCAAGACTTTGCTGACTACTGCACTATCCCTTACCCTTGCCAGTAGAGGGTAAAAACTTCATTGTTTATTGTGATGCATCCTATTCCTGTTTGGGGTGCAGTGCTAATGCCAAAGACGAAATGTAATTGCTTATGCTTCGAGGCAATTACAGGTGCATGAAACGTAACTATCCTGACCCATGATTTAGAATTGGCTGCAGTCGTGTTTAGCATTAAAAAGCAATGGGAGACACGATCATTGGGGTTAAGTGTGAAGTCTTAACTGATCCATCGTAGCCCTACAGTTGTCCTTTACTCAGAAAGATTTGAATTTGAGACATAGGAGGTGATGTGAACTACTGAAGGATCTGATGTTACCATCTCTTGTATCAGCCCAGGAAAGGCTAAGGTTGGTGGCAAATACGCCCTTAAGTAGAAAATGCTGGGAGCATAAGGTAGTCTAGACCACTTAACACAAGGTTTCTAGACGCCCCTTGGCTAGAGAGGTTCAGACTCTGCTAATGACTTTATGAGGTTAGAAGTAATAGAAGGGAGGATTTTTGGCCAGTGTGGAGGGAGAATCCTTCTTTTCCCTTGACAGATCAAGGGTAAACGTTTGTGATGAGAAACTAAGTCGAATTCGATAATTGTGGTTGCGAGGAAGGCTAAAGAACATATGTATGAGGGAAGGGTGTTTTGAGAATTAGGGAAGGGTATCTGTGCCCCGTGTTGATGATTGTATCACACTATTCTACAAGAAGAGCTCCATAGTTTTCAGGATATTCTATACATCCTGGGCAACGAAGATGTACCGTGACTAAAAGCAGACACTTTTTGTGGAGTAGAAGAAGCGCGACATTGTTGATTTTGTTTTGCCAAATGTCCAAATTGTCCAGCAAGTAAAGTAAATGAACACCAGAGGCCCGGAGGAACACTTTCAGCTAATTCCCATGTCCTGAATGGAAGTGGGAGAGAATTGCCATGGACTTTCATTCATGGTTGGTCCTTTCAAGAACATTGGCAATTTTGATTCTATTTTGGGTAATTGTGGACAATTAACTAAGTCTGGTCTCACTCATTCCGTCAAGGTGAATTAGCACCGCAGAGAAGTTTGGCCAACCTTATATCTCAGAGGTGGTGTGGATGTCCATGGAGTTCCACTGTCCATCATATCAGATAGATGTCCGCATTTACTTCTAAGTTTTGAAGAACTTGCATGCGGAATTAGGTACTAGGGTTGGACCTTATTACTTCTCTCTCATGGCATTTCCCCTCATACCGCTGGACAGTCTTGAGCGAACGATCAGGTATTGGAAGAATTGCTTTCGTTCATGTGTGATAGACTTTGGGTGGTCATTGGTATAACTTTGGGTTACCCTTCGCAGAGTTCTCATACAATATAAAACTATCACCCAAGTATTGATATGGCCGGCCCGTTCGCAGCCTGTATGGGAGGAGTATGTAGGGTCTCCCATTGGGTTGGTTTTGGATGCATTTGAGGTTAGACCTTGGCCTACTGATCTTTAAAGGGATCATTAGAGACTGAAGTTCTCAAGAAAGGCCTTTTAAGTCGGCGGGCAAGGAAGGAAAGCAAAGGAATATGCAGGATCACAAGGGTTAGGGAACTTGGAGTTCATAGAGGGTGCACAAGTTTTGCTGAAGGTTTCACCCATGAAGGGGTGTGATCGGTTTGGTAAAGAGGTAAGCTAATCCCGAGGAATATTGGAGACCATTTGAAGTAGTTTTTTAGCCGAGTAGGGGATGTGCTTATGATTAGCTTTCCTCCAGGACTCTCAGTTGCACCCGTTAATTTCATGTGTCTATGTTGAAAACAACATGGGGATGGAAACTACAATCATTTCGTTGGGATTTCATTTCTGCGTTGATGAAAATTTGACATATAGGAGAGCCTTCTGCCATTTCTAGATAAGAAATCGGCAAAGTTGAGATCAAGGGAGATTGCATCCATCAAGTTCAATGGAATAATCGACCAGTGGAACAGTCCACTTGGGCGAAGGGAGTTGAGATGAAGAAAAATACCCGCGACCTGTTTAACAGATCAGGTACTTTCTCCCTTTTGCCCTTGTTTGTCTTCTTGTGTCGTTCGAGGAAGAACGATGGGTAAATTGTATCTATTGTAACGACCGCTTTTTAGGGTAGTTAGTCCTTTTGAGCAGCGATTTTATTTCCTGGAAAAACTGGCTGAGTCGACGGATTCCCACGATGGACCGCCTGGGCACTCCTGACCGTCGAGGAAGTCCTCATTTCAAAACCTTAGAATTTAGAAATTTGGGTACTGAGAGCGACTCTCTGAACGTCAGGCGGGTGGCAGGACGGACCGTCTCGGCAAATGACGGGCTGTCACAACAAAGACTCTTTATAAATTGAGTCCTCTGAACCTTGTGACGGAAGCACAGACGGACCGGTCGCAAGGCACATGGACCATCACAACACACAAACAGGCTGCGTACCCTGACTAGGTCGGATTTCTGTTAAATATTTTTGGGGCGTTTTTGGACTAATTTCCTACTTATAATTCTAAAGTTAGTGGGTTTAATGTAATAATTGAATTAATTGGGTTAAAGGAGTACAAACTTGGAATAAATTTGGGTTTACTTTTACCATCTTGTATACTTACATTATGGATTATTAGGGTCAACGACCAAAGAGTTTTGAATAAGCCAAAATAGAAATAACAGAGAGAAGAGAGATAGAGAAAACGAACGAGAGAAAGAGAATAACTCAGAAGAAAGCAAAGGTTTTTGGGAGATACTTTTGTTTGATCGCGATTCTTCGTGGATTGTAGGTTATTGTTTTTGATGCTATTTCATAGAAACTCTTAAGAGCGAATGATAGTAATGGGTAAGTATTGTAACCCTTCTTATGCCTATTGTACTGTATGCGGATGTGGTTTATATATAATTGTGATGAAACTAGCATGATGAGGCTGTGAATTCTTTAATCCTAAATATACTTTGTTAAGATGATGCCTTTGTATAAAAGAAGCTTTGATGACCTAAAGTAATGAGATTTAGAGATCGGGTTTTCTGTTCCAACCAGGATAGAAATAGAGGCTCTCGGGTGTCACGTTCCGGCACCAGGATAGTATATGGATCCGGGTTTTCCACGTTCCGGCAACCAAGGGATCGTATATGTCTGAGTGTCACTTTTCCGGCACCGCAGGATATAATGGATCGGGGTGTCCAACGTTCCGGCACCCAGATAGTATATGGATCGAGTGTCACGTTCGCCCATATAGTATATGGATCAGAGTGCAACTTCCGACACCTGGAATTATATGGATGGTGGGTCCACTTCCGGCACAAGGATAGTATAGAATAGGATCGGATTGTCACTTTCGACACAAGGATAGTATATGGACGGGTGTCAACGTTCCTACCAACCAGGAATAGTAGTAATGGAGCGGATTGTCACGTACCGTACCGAGAGCTGATAAAAGATAATGAATCTTGAAATATGTTAATATCTCAAATCCAAAGAACTGTTTCCAAAAAGTATGGGTGGGTGGAGGCCTGATCATGGATTTGGTTTGGTGATGTTATTAAATGATTTTTAAATACTTGTTGCTATCACCCTGTTAAGAATATATTTTTTTTTTTGATTTTAATGATATTTCTTAAATATATTGCTTTTCTATTTTGATTGGTCCCGATGATACCTACTCAGTACTCGTGTTTTTGGGTACTGCCCTACTCTTGTAATTGTTTTCTTTTGTTTATTTGTGGATGGCAAGCAACGTACCAATCGTCTTCAAACTCAACCCAACTCGAGCCCATCTTCCTCACGTCGGATCTCTGGGTGACTATGCTTCTAGCTTGGACTGTGATCATCTTCTTCATGTCTTGATGGCCTTTGGAAGTTCCGCATGGACACGTTTAACTTATTTTAGCCTTCTTAGATACTCTTAGATTAGTTATTTGAGGATAGATGTTTTTCTTGTGGTGATGATTCCTTCCAGATTTTTGGGGATGATAAGTCTTAAAATTTTTAGAAGTTTATTTAATTGATTCGTTAATGAGTTTTAATCTTCTGTATCTATTTTGTCTATTTATATTGTTAGAATGTTGGGGTTAGATCGGTTGGTTCGCTCACATAGTAGGATAAGTGTGGGTGCCACTCGCGGCTCGTTTTGGGTCGTGACATACTATTTAGGAAATTTGCAGACACATATCTCAAGGATGAATCTTCGAGGGGAAGAGTGTATTCGAAAGAGAATATGAGTGTATCTAAGAGGAGAGAGATGTACCTAAAAGAGGATAGAGATGTATTCAATAGGGGATAAAGATGCATTCAAGAGAGGACAAAGATGCATCCGAGAGGATATAATAATGTATCTGACAAAGGATAGGGATGTATCTGAGAGTAAATTTTTGTAATTTTTTATAAAAGGTAGGAAATTTTAGAAACTATAATAAAATAATATGTGAATGTGGGTATTTTTTTAAAATTAAAATTTAAAAGATAATTAATTATATACGCATTAGATTTGAATTCATAAACAATTGAATCAAGTTAAAATATTTATATTCGTATACAAAATCTTTCAAATCTCAAGGGGAGAAAATCGAATCGCAAGAAGTTTGTTGCGAATCGGAATTAAATGAAACTTTAGCTATGCCATCGATTTTGAATTAATAGTTTCCTATAATGCACAATTTCTCCTTTTAATATGTGTTTGGTATAAAGGAAAATATTTTCAGAAAAATGTTTTCAATTTTCTCATGTTTGATTGGGTTAAATGTTTTCTAAATCAACTCATTTTCCTCAAATTTAAGGAAAATAACTTCCTTTCAAAACTTTAGAAAAATATTTTCCAAAACTCTCATCCAACTTCAAAATACAATTTTTTTTTGTTGAAAAAATCAATTTATTTTACCCTACCCTCAAACCAGCCCCTCCTCCCAACCACCCCCATAAAAAAGATAAAAATTTAAAGCTTGTTTTTAATAAAATGTTTTTATGTTCAATTTTTTCATCCCACCCTGCCCCTGCCCCCAACCCCCTACCATCGCCAGCCCCACCCACCCTACCACCGACCCCCCTACCACCCAAAAAAAATAATTTTTTTTAAAAAAAAAAATATTTTCAGTTTTTAAAATTTTTATTTTTTTTAAAGCCTTACCCTCGCCCCTCTCCCCCCACCCCCCCTCCCACCCCCAAATAGTTTTTAAGTTTAATTTTTTTGAAAATATTTCAACAAACTTCAAAATTTTAATTTTTTGTGCACCTCTACCCTCGACCCCCCCACCCACCCCCCCCCACCCATTTTGTTTAAGAAAATTATTTTTTAATTTCAAAATTTTAAATTTTTTTCACCCCTACCCTTGACTGACCCACCGACCATGCACCCCCCCCCCCTCCCCCAAAAAAAAAATACAAAGTTTTTTTCGAAAAAATATTTTCAACTTCATTTTTATTCTTTCACCCCTACCATTGACCCCCCCCCCCCCCAATATTTTTTTTTATAAATATTTCGTGCTAAGAACAAGCCCAACAAACATAGATTGAATTTGTAAGTAATACAGTTCATTCGTAGTTATAAATAAAGGAAACGCGAACAACAAACAAGTGAAAAATTATAAATTAAAGCCATAATCAAATAAAAGTTTAAGTCAATTGATCGATGAAATTTATTTTTGTAAACAACATATCAATCATAACATACTTGAATCATTGTATATTTTTATTGCTTGCCGAGCACAATTTCTGTCACATGAGGACAATTCCTCTTTTTGGACAATTCAATTATATCAAGTTCTAACAAAATACCGCACGACGAACTCCAATAATAGAAATACAAATTAATCATTCACACCCCAATTATATCAAGTTCTAGCAAGCATGCCACTTGTTTGGTCAAAGTAAATAATGGAGTTGCAATTGCTAAACATTTACTTACAATAGATGCAACTCCTAAACATGTACCTAAATAGATAGTTCAAACACTCTGCTTCAAAGTTATATCATATCACCATAAATTTATATATGATCTTGATTTCTTTCCTTTTTTTGTTACAAATGTTACTGACTTCCATTAAGGCATCAGCCTGCGCCCATAGCTCTGGATAGAGTTTGACTCGCTACTTCTCTCTGCTGCAGGAATTTACATATGTTCTGATTTTTTTTTAGGGATCTCGTTGATTTCTCTCTATCTAGTGGGGTTGGACTTAAGCAATATTACAGGTTGTTACTTGTTATTCCAATTGTGCTTGCTTTGATTGATGGGTCATTTTTTTTCACTTCTGTTGGAACCCTATTTCATCGATAAGTTTTGCTTTATCCTCTTCCTGCAAGAATAGCTTATTCTCATAATAGAAATCTTGACTACACAAATGATGATGCTAACATTCACTTGTAATGTCACGATCCAAAAATATTAAGTCGTGATGACATCTATGTTCCCAACCGATAGGTAAGCCAACCCAATAAATTTTAGCATTTCAACTTAAACATGAAAAGATAATATCAACTAATATCTAATATACTAAGTTTTCAAAATAAATGCGAAAAAATATACCATCCCAGATTAAGTGTCATAAGTACAAGACCATCTACAATAATATACAAGTCTAAACTAATAAGAAAATCTAACCATAAGAAATATCCTATCAGAATACCAAAATAACCTAATAAATAGAGGTTGATTGAAGGCGTGGACCGCAGAATATCCCAAGCAGCGCACCACAACTCCAAGAAGTTCAAACTTATATTCAAGATCCAAGAGCGTGCCAGAATTTGAAATCGAATCTGCACCACAAAAGAGTGCAGCAAGTGTTGTATTAGTACGAAACTACGTGTACCCAATATATCTCATTGACCGACAATGAAGAAATAGTGACGGAAGTTTATATAAGAAAAATTCAATTCTTTAATTATACAAGTCTACATTACACTTACCAGTGAAGTGTCATCAAATAAAGGTAATCAACCATCAGTTAACTTCCAACCACCAAATGAAACACATAATCATCAATAATGAAGGATGTCATGAGATGCAATACAATATGACACCATGAAATGATATTCCTCAGAATACCCAGTACTCTCTCAATCGTATATACATGATACTCCTTGGAAAAACATTGAGAGTTCATGACCCATGGGGGACTCGTGAGGTCCATATACCGACACGGACGATCTCCACGTGTCTGTGCGAACGATCTCAATGCACCATCATAAAATCAAATAATCCCCAGCACGGACGATCTCCACGTGCCCAAATTATAATCATCATCAATCAACTCGCACGGACGATCTTCAGTGCCAAATTATAAGCTAACTCGATCTCATCACAACGACCACACGTGTTTAGAAGACTTTCTCATACTTCAACTCATGTCAATGCATGTTCCAAACATTGTTATTCAATCAAGGGGTGATAAACCATATCAATAAACCAACTATCGCTATGACATATAATCACTTCAATCATCATAATTACACGAGTTCAATAAAGGAACACATCCACACACAACAAATCATGTCACTAAATACTTCAGTTAATGCCCATATGCTTTGGCATTCTCTAATTTTAATATATCATATTATAGTAATAGATATTCCCTTTTATAATGTTGCTACTCGTACTAATGCCCGTCACACCATTGGTACGAGACCCATCTTTCGGCCTTACCCATTATCTATTCCATTTTAATCATTAATTAGAAAACATCTCTCAACGAAGTCTAAAAGTCTTAACAAACCTTAGATGCCGAACTCATGTCACGAATTTTCAAGATTTTTTCTTTCCTTTTTGCAAAGTTTCAGAGAGTTTCCAATCTACCAAATGCGATATTTGTAAGTAAGCGAGTTCATAGACACTCATATTACTACACTTTTAATCTATACCAAAAACTCATCAAATTGCTATAATTCAAGCTTCGTCAGTTTGTTCAATTTTCTAATATGTGCTACACTATATGTCCACATCACCCCTTCTAATTTTCTAAAAATCAAGCCTAGGATTAAGCCTCAGTTTCATGAGCTTACAAATTTTCTATGGTACAGTACACCGAGTACTCCTTCTCCAAATAACAACCAATCTTAAAAGAGAGAGAAAAAAACGTTGATATCTTAATTCCTATGGAAGGAAATCTAAACTTACGAATTTGCATGAAAACTGTACCAATTTTTTTCTTTATTCTAAACATTTAAATTTGGCAGAACATTTAAACCTTTAAATTGTCACACCCACTTCAATCATTACACCTTCTTTTAGTTAATCATCACCATATAACAATTTTCCAATCCCAACATGTTGCTCCCTCTTCTCTTTTTATTTTATTTTAAAAAAACTTTCCCATTCAATTTTATAATATTAACAAAAGAGATCAAGAATTAATCCACAAAATCTAACTCCATAAGTCTGAAACAAAACTCCCGTTCTTTCCTTTCTTATTAACAATATACTAGGCTGGTAATAACAACTCTCTATAAGAAATCAACATTTCATGTAACAAAAGAATAAAAATTTCAAGACCCTTCATAAATCCATAAAAAACTAGAAGCAATTGAGTAAAATAAAAACTCAATTCTCTTATCCAACCCAATTTCGCTAATCCTAGTAGGATGTCAATACATTAGAAATTTAAGATTAAGAATTATTCTTATGCTTACCTGATCTGACTAAAGTTCGTTGGTTTTCTCTCGCAACCGCATAGTGAGTTTCTGGTTCTCGCTTCTTTTTTTTTTCTAGGCTAACTGAGTACTTAAAATTATAAAACCCACTAACTTAATTTTTTTAATAATAATTTGTCAACTAAATACTCATAGTTATCGAATAGTTTAAAATATCCCTTTATGTTTTTCGGAAAGAGTCAAAATAGTCCTAGTTCTCAAAACAACCTAGCGGGTCGTTACATCATCTACCACTAAAATAAATGTTCTGTCCTCGAATGGTAAAAGAAATAAAGTAACTAATCACTTAAAACTAATATGGACATTTGATCTACATGCCCAACTCACTCCCCCAAGTAGCCCCTTCAACTGTTCCTTTGAACCCTTTTTGAAATAACTTCTTTCGACCTCAACTTCCAAATTTTTCCATTCATGTTAGTTACCAATTTCCCCTAAAAAGTAAGACTCTAATCAAGTAACACAGAATCACATAAACAGCATCCCAAATGAAACTTCTCCAGCATTTGGATTATGAAATATAAGATGAACACCTTATAAGTCATGTGGCAAGGCAAACTCGTAAGCCACCTCACCTATACGCTTAACAATATCAAGGGAACGAATACACCTCATGTTCAACTTGCGCTTTTTCAAAATCTCATCACACCCTTATTGAGTGAAATCTTTAATAAACCTCTCTAACCATGAACTCCAAATTATGAACCTTTCGATCTGCATAACTCTTTTTCCTACTCTGAAACATAAGGAACTTATCCTGAATTAACTTGACCTTATCCAACGACTCTCTCATTCTATATCATACCCCACAACTAACATGATATAGACCATCCCAACCAATTGAAAAATCAAATCACATACTATACAAAGCCTCAAATGATATCATCTTGATGCTCAAATGATAACTATCGTGGTACGTAAATTCCACTAAAAATAAAAAATTATCCTAATGACTATCAACATTGATCATACATGTCCTAAGGGACTTGGATAGTCCATTCAAATACACCATCAATCTAAATGTGAAAAGTTGTACTAAGATCCATTTGAGTACCCAACTTCTTCTGCATTGACCTCCACATAGCTGATGTAAATTATGTATCTCAAGGAAATAAAACAAAATTAGGCATCTCATACAAGTGAACTATCTCTCGAATGTATACCTAGGCTAAATTATCAAGCTACAAGTAATTTTAATTGATATAAAATATGTACACTTGGTCAATCGACCCACTATAACCCATATAATATCAAACTTGCAAAAGATACGTGGCAACCCTATCACAAAATTCATAGCAATATGTTTCCACTCCAACTCTAGTATGAGCATCTTTAAGTCATACATTCATGCTTTTGGTTCTAAGAATTTAATCGATAACACATCTAACACGATATATAAATCTGATACATTCATATGACACTATCGATAATATTGTTTCAAGTTAAAATATACCCCAAAAGCCTCTGGATGAATAAAATATCTCAACTACCAGCCTTTTTCATGATTAATCTAGTCAGCTCACATATTGGAAGAACATAATAAAATCTCTTATCCTTAAGACTCACACACCACCAAGAATTTCTTCCTTGACTTTTTCTTGTAACACCTTATCGTAGTCGTACATAAATTTCCATCACCAAACTATCGAACATGAATCTTTGGCAATAAGGACTATTTCATCTTCATGTAACAAAGGTAGACTACTTATACTCACTGTATTTCACCCTAAGTTATCTACTATCACATTCACTTTTTTCCTAATGATAAACAATAATCATTCCATAGTCCTTGAGAAACTTTTATATCCATTGTCTTAGATTCCTCTTATTAAATATTATACTAAAACATCTCGCAGTACACACTATAAATAAGATTCCCTCCACCAAGTTTAATCTATAACTAAGACATTTCTTCTCACGAAATTTTAATTATCTTGAAGCATAAGCTATCACTTACCTTTCTACATTAATACTCAACCAAAAGATAAAGTAGAAAGAACACCACCTAAACGCAATTGCTGTTCGGGACCTAAAACAGTATCTTGCTGACCTCTAAATCTAATCTCCACCGTTTAAATCAACCACGAAGATATCAGGAATACTCAGTCCAAATTTCATCTCAATTGAACGTTTAGTTAATTGAAAAACATGATCTGAAGGTTGCTGGTCGGAGAAAAAGACAGCATCAAAACAACTCTTTTTTCTTCTCTTATCTCTTGTTGAAAGCTTTCTCAAAAACCTCTCTTATGTCCTAATGTATTTCAAAGAAAACACTAATGAATAATTGAATTATTCTCTCAATACCTTCCTCTATTAATAGAGTTGTGCTTTTTCTTACAAGTCAAACCCAACTACAAATAGGATTACAGTTTCAATCATTTTCCTAATAGAATTGGAAACCAAATAAAGAGAATAATTATAATCATTTTACAAGTAGGATTAGGCCATGAGTCATTTAGCTGGAACATGGGCAATAGCCTAACATTGCGCTTTAGAAAGCTCAACTAACACTCAAACCATTGAAAAGTCACTTAATTCTAGATTAATCTATTCAATGCAGATGTAATGAATGAGAGTACATCGATATTAACCAACTAGGCCTAAGAACTCTAAATATCCCAAATAAAATAGGTCAGACCCAATTTCAAACTACCTCAATTCTCTTGGGATCCCTTATAATACATTCCTTGATCACTACACATTTCAATCATACCACCAAATTAATCGAAATCCACACTTTAAAAAACATGAATAGAGCTTAATTTTATGGTTTTTAAATTTTTTAAGAACCATCCTCAAATAATGCTCATGATCCTTCCTACTATGGAAATATATCAATATATCCTCGATAAAAATAATAACAAAGGAACCTCAATATGATAGAAACACCCAATAAATGTACACTTGATCCAACAAAATTTTTTACTCAACAAGTCTTATTACCGTTCTTTCAAATTCACTGGAGGATTCCAATAAGAAATAACAGAAATATGCCAAGTGTCTAACTATAAGTCAATACTGAATTTATATCAAACTCACATGGAATACACTAAAAAAACTCTTTCACTGTTGAAATTGTCTCTAAAGGAGACATATCATCACTAGCATCACAAACATAAGGCGAATATAGATGAAGCAACACTTGTTCCCACAAATTAAAACTTTAGAGACGCAAATACCCTTCTTGAATGGGTACTGGAACTATCCTGCCACATTAAATTAGGATTACCTAACACATTTGAGGTTATTGTCTTAGACGTATAGTCATAAAATTCATGACAGTGAAAAAATTCAATCCATATTCAAATAATGTTTAAATCTTTCGTAAATAAAATAATTAAGTTTTTCCATGTGTCCTACACTATTATGTCAATATAAGATCGATATAATCGATCTACCACTAAGAACCATCTACAGGTGTAGAAATATGTATAGATATAAGAGAAAAGTCATAAAGCATATTCAAATCCAAAATTAGGTACATACTTACGAAGTTGATCTACACTCGAAATAAAACTATAGTCAACTAAGAGCATATCGAATGATACTTTGAACAACCTTGATTATCCCAATAAGATTAGTTATTTATGAAGATAACATTCTCAATCACTGACATATTGGTCTATGATCTATTTAGCAATTTATAACTACTATGCATACATCTCTATAGGTGTCCTTATGTAGCGTCATACAACTATCCAATTCAAAATTTCTTAACTAAAAAAATCTTTTCCACCTCTTATTTTCAGTTATTATTGCTAATCCTCAATTCAATATGTGAAAAGCTCCTTTCAATATGAAATTTATCACTATTTGTCATTAACACACGATGTCTTTACTGACTGATATTTAATTTAACCTTTTTATAATCTTTTGATGTATTAGACTTAACCAACCTTGTGACTTCTATCCAATAAATATTAGTGTAGTCATAATGCCATTCAACTTAAACTATTAAAATTATCTTCGGTATACCTACACTCTAAGGATAAAAAGGAAATCTGTCGTACAAATCTTATAACAAATTTTACCCTCTCAAACATCAAGTGATCACATTTTATATTCTATCCTTTCTCAACTTTTCCCCACATCCTTACTATAATCACTAAACTCTTATTTGATCAATTGAATCTTCCTAATCTTATCATTCTCTTCAAGACATTACAATATACCATTTCATTACTAAAATGTTCACATATCATAAATAAGTTATAAAATTCTCCCTAGTAAATTCAAATGAAGTGCAAGTATCCTTGTTTAAGTCATACCTTGAGAAAGTTGTTCTTATTATTTAAAACCTCGTCAATTTCATTATTTAAATTCGAATTGCTCAATACTAAGTTATTTTGATAACCACACAACTTATGTACTATACAACATAATATCATCCCCTACCACACATGTCAAATCTTAAAATGTCTCCTCACTGTTGGTGAGAGAATGGAACAAGAAATTTTAAACTTAAACTAAACCACACACGCACGATTAGGAATGAAAGAAGAAAGTTTCCTAAAGTCCTATAGCCTCTTGAAGATAAGTAACAGACGTTTCCGCACCGATCCACAAGACTCTACTAGACTCAGTTCTTGTACTCATGAGACCGATTAACCTAGGGTTGTGATACGAATTGGTCACGATTCAAAATAACGAGTCCTGATGACACCTATGCTCCCAACCGATAGGTAAGCCGACCCAATAAATTTCAACATTTCAACTTAAACGTGAAAAGATAATATCAACTAATATTTAACATACTAGTATTCAAAATAAATGCGGGAAAATAAAAATAAATGCGCAAAATTATCACCCCCAGATTTAGTGTAATAAGTACAAGAGCTTCTACAATAAGATACAAGTCCAAACTAATATGAAAATCTAACCATAAGAAATATCCTATCAGAATACTAAAATAACCTAATAAATAGAGGTAGATTGAATGCGTGGACTGCAGAATATCCCAAGCAGCGCACCACAAAAGAGTGCAACAAGTAATGTATGAGTACGAAACCACGTGTATAAAATATATCTCATTGACCGACAACGAAGAAGTAGTGAAGGGAGTTTAGATAAGAAAAAATTAATTCTTTAGTTATAAAAGTCTACATTACACTTACTAGTGAAGTTTCACCAAATAAAGGTAATGAACCATCAGTTAACTTCCAACCACCAAATGAAACACATAATCATCAGTAATGAAGGATGTAATGAGATGCAATGCAATATGACACCATGAAATATATGTATCGGCACTCTCTTAATTGTATAAACATGATACTTCTCAAAAAATATCGAAAGTTAATGATCCATGGGGGACTCGCGAGGTCCATATACCGACACGGACGATCTCCACGTGTATGTGCGGACGACCTAAACTCACCATTATAAAATCAAATAATCCCCAGCACGAATGATCTCCACGTGTCAACTTATAATCATAATCAATCACTCGCATAGATGATCTCCACATGCCCAACTTATAATCATGATCAATCACTCGCACAGATGACTCCACATGCCCAAATTATAAGCATAACTGATCTCAACATGGACGATCTCCACATATTAGACCTTTACTTATACTCAATCTCATGTCAATGCATATGCACAATATGATATCAATCAAAGGGGATGATACAACATCTTAATAAATCAAATGTCGCTATGGCATATAATCCCTTCAATCATCACAATTATACGAGTTCAATAACGGAACACATGCACACACAACAAATCATGTCACAAAATACTTCAGCTAATGCCCATATGTTTTGGCATTCTCAAATTTCAGTATATCATATTATAGTAATAGATTTTCCCTTTTATAACATTGGTACTCGTACCAATGCCCGTCACACCATTGGTACGAGACCCCATCTTTCGCCCTTACCCATTGCCTATTCCATTTTAATCTTTAATTAGAAAACATCCCTCAACAAAGTCTAAAAGTCTTAACATACCTTAGATGCCGAACTCATTCTAGGAATCTTCAAGATTTTTCCTTTTCTTTTCGCAAAGTTTCAGATAGTTTTCAATCTACGAAATGCGATATTCGTAAGTAAGAGAGTTCATAAACACTCATATTACTACAGTTTTAACCTATACCAAAAACTAATCGAATTGCTATAATTCAAGCTTCCACGCCTTCTATTTTCTAAAAATCAAGCCTAGGATTAAGCCTCAGTTTCATGAGCTTATGAATTTTCTATGGTACAGCACACCAAGTACTCCTTCTCCAGACTTTAGCCAATCTTAAAAGAGTGAGAAAAAAAGAACATCGATATCTTAATTCCTATGGAAGGCTTATCTGAACTTACGAATTTGCATGAAAATTGTATCAATTTTTTTCTTTAATCTAAACATTTAAATTTGGCAGAACATTTAACCTTTAAATTGTCACACCCACTTCAATCATTACACCTTATTTTAATTAATCATCAATCATCACCATATAACAACTTTCCAATTCCAACATGCTGCTCCCCTCTTTTAGAAGAACTTTTCCATTCAATGTTAGAATATTAACATAAGAGACCAAGAATTAATCTACAAAATCTAACTCCCTAAGTTCGAAAAAAAACTCCCGTTCTTTCCTTTCTAATTAACAAAATACTATTCTGGCAATAACAACTGTCTATTAGAAATCAACATTTTATGTAACAAAAGAATAAAAATTTCAAGACCCTAAATAAATTCATAAAAATACTAGAAGCCATTGAGTAAAATACAAACTTAATTCTCTTATCCAACCCAATTTCGCTAATCCTAGCATGATGTCGATACACTAGAAATTTAAGATTAAGAATTATTCTTATGCTTACCTGATCAGACTAAAGTTCGCTGGTTTTCTCTCGCAACCGCATAGTGAGTTTCTGGTACTCGCTTCTTTTTTTTTTCTAGTCTAACCGAGTACTTAAAATTATGAAACCACTAACTTTTTTTATAATAATTCGTCAACTAAATACTCATAAGTACTGAAAAGTTTAAAATACCCTTTTAACTTTTTTGAAAAAAGTTAAAATAGTCCTAGTTCTCAAAACGACCTAGTTAGTCGTTACATGTAAAGGAGCAAGACTACTTACAAAGTTACAACCTAAGATCTATGACCATATTGTGTTAACTGTTCTTATTTCGTTCATTCCATCGGTATGCTCCCAAGTACCTGTAATTGTAATCCATTTTCCAGCATTCTGAGTAACTCCTCAACCCTGAATTTCAAAATAACAAAATTTGTTAATTCATATTATATTATATTGTATTTATATAAATATACTTATCTATATCTGATATATCAATGAATTAGGTGACAAACCCACAGTTGGATAAGACCATTTTGAGTCTTGCTCATATAAATTCTTCAAAACACTAATTGTATTACCAGGTAATTTTCCTTCATTACCCCTTCTACTTCTAAAAAATTCATTCCCATATTCAATTGTTTATCCAAATTTCAATTGATAGCTATTATATCCAAAGCTAACCATCTCTTGCTAATTGGGATGCATTATATCATAGTAGTTGTATTGCCATGTAATTTTCCTTCATTCCCATGTTGTTGCTTCCTGCATTGGACAGTAAATTGTGCTAAACAAAGTTTCATAAAAGAGAACTTATTAATCTATTTGATAGAGAGACCCATATGCAAACAAAATGGTTAACTAAAGTGGTTTGCTTTCTCTATCAGCTTAAAGAACGTTATAACGTTCTCATATTCGCATTTCACTTCATTCAGTTCAGGAGGAAAAAGCTTCATTTGTCATGCCTAGAGGCAAATTCGAACATAGATATATATTTGTTCTTTCTCCGAATCTCTTTAGATTTATACAACTTTAATACATCCCCAAGTTCAATTCGAAAGAGTGGAGACAAATGAAAATTCCAAAATACACTATACAACATAGATACGACCAAGCACATATAGGATGTACTCCCTATTGTTTTAGTATGTAAATTTCTATTATTAATTAGTAAATACGAGGTGTTAACAATTCGGTTGATAGTTATAACAAAAGTAGTATAAATTTTGTATTATAGAGTTGGATCTATCTCATTAGTAATTAATTAGATACATGCCCTGCCATTCTACTTCAGTAAAACACATGTATCACTTTGGATCTAACTCTTTAATGGATCAGATTTAATTCTACAATTCTCAATTTCCTTCACTATATTATGTTTCTCTACAACTCTCATTCTCCTTTGCTACTTTGAGGTATCATCTTGCTTTGGGTGAGTTTCTCAATTGTCCTTCCCTTATTCTTATTCACTCTTTCAGTGTTAAATTTTGTAGTTTCTCTATCTGACACTTTCTAATTTAATATTGATGTTCTTCTGCAGCTATGTACATCTTACAAGTTAAAGAAAAGATAAGGTTATCAAGTTCTTCTCTTCTATTTTTCTGTATTTCTTTCTACTGAGTTTGATTAATGTTCACTTCTTGAGCTCCGAAAGTGTTTCAATATAAATTTTATTAATTTGAGACTTTTAGTTAAGGTATAATTGGTGTTTTCTAAAGAGGAATTTATCACTTATCTTATTGGTGGAACAAACAACTGAAGAGTAGCTTTTAAATGTTCATAGAACCTTTTTAGGATTATTTCATTGCATTAAAAGGCAAGGACAACAAATATATTGATGTACGAAATCTTTGAGTAGCTTATATGGAAAGCTAACTCCTCATTAAAGACTCAAAATAATCCCTCATCTTTAGGTTAAGGCTCAAAGTAGTTCTTGAGTTTTCACATGGAGCACTAATAGTCCCTCGTGTTTACAATATTGGTGCACTTTTGGTCCTATCCTAAAATTTTTCTTATTTTTAACATTAATTTTGTCCAAAATTTTATTTAAGGAATGTTCAATTGTCTTTTATATATTTAATAGAAATAATAACTCTATCTTGAAAGGTGGATAAGAAAAAAACACCTTGTTTTGGGTTCACTAGAAATATTACTGCCGCTAAACTAAACGATTCTAATTAGAACGTATGATTTTCAAGAAAAAAAAAATTATAATCCTATTGCGCGTGAAATATCGTGATGAACCTCTCGACTTTAACCTGAATACAAATTTCTACTAAACAAATAAGTGTTTTTTCTTCTCACATTCTTTGATACGGAGTGTTATTTCTTAACAACAAAAAAAAAATAAAATAATATAACATGAACGCTTGGACATCCCCTACATAGGTTATGGATAAATCCTGCAAAAAAAAAATAGGTAATATTTTAAAGGAGGACCAAAAGTGCACCAATATTGCAAACATGAGGGACTATTAGTGCTCCATATGAAAATTCAAGGATCACTTTGAGTCTTAACCAAAAGAAGACTAATTTGATCCTTTCCTCACTCCTCAATTCCCGAAAAAATTGTAAAATTCCTTTTCTTAACAACGGTCACGTAATTGTCATTCCATGTTTGTTGGTTTAAATTATTTTCTTATTCTCTCTGTTCTTTGCTTTCAGTTCTTATTTACACATAGACTTTTATTTTGTATCAAATAGTTTCTACACTAGCTTAATTATAACTCTTTCAATGTACTAGTTCACATACCTATAATGTTTGACATTCTAATTTACTTAGATACTGAAACAGAAGAGAAGAAAGATTTTATATGGTCTACGCTCTAGCACATCAACCTACAATATTTTAAAACGCAAAAGTCATAGCATTATACTCTTAACTAACTGAATTTTTACACTACCCGAGCTATCGAAATACTCTTTTGGTACAAAATTCATCCACATAAACTTTCATAATTTAAATAAATTCAATAAATACAAAATTCAAACTCTTTAATTAAGAGCTGATTTTCACCAATATTTGAGCCCCCAAATTATTTTTTGTTTAATATGAGTGGAGCTAGATATTATTACAAGGACAAATACTTATCAAATGATTTATTTATTTATTTATTTTAAAAAAATTAAACTTAGAGAGATTAGACGGAATAATAATGATATAAACCAAGAAATTCAGCGACGAAATTTAAGCAAAAGTTAAAAAAAAACTCACTAAAATTGAAATAGCTTAAATAGAAGATGAAGAAAACTAAAAAGTAGTCTTTCAGAGTTTCAAAGTTGAAATTAAAGACAAAAATATAACTTATCTAAGATTGCAAATTCATGTTGAGAGAGAGAGAGTTCGTAGGTTGAGAGAAGTAAAAGGAAACCCAACCTTGAATCTGGAAGAGAGTGTGATTCTATTATATTTGTGAGAGAGACGGTAGAATTTTCTAGATTTCACTCACTTTAGGTTTTTCCAAATTTTTCTAGATTACAAATTTTACTTACTCTTACCATTGGGTGAAATTACTTGACTACCCTTGAGAGAAATAGGTCCCACCATTTTGGATAGTATGACTACCTACTTATGGTGTTTTTTTATTCTTTTCATGTGAAGGAAGTACATATGGTAATCATTATTATAGCTACTTTATATTACCCATGAAAATGGAAATATTTACAACCTTTTCCTTGGTCGTCCTCTTTTTCGCCTTTGTAACGATCCGCTGGTCGTTTTGAGAACTAAGACTATTTTGATTTTCTGCGGAAAATTTAAAAGGATATTCTTAAACTAGTCGGTAACTATGCGTATCTAATTGATGATTTTTTTTGTTAAATGAGTATTATATCACATCCATAACTAATAGTAACCACTTGACCCACGTAATTAAATTATGTTAGTGGAGTCAGTTTAGAGAAAAAGGAGAACAAAAAAGAAGAGAACTCCCACAAACGAAAACAAGAAACCTACAAACTTAGTTGAGGATCGCTTCAGGTAACTCCTTTTGATTATTTGTTTTCTAACAATTGGATATTTAATTTGGTAGGTGAGAATGAATACATTAGTAAATTATTAACTACTTGTAGGTTAGCTTTAGAATCAGTATAGTTAAGTTAAGGTTTTTAATTTCTTGTTAAGTGTGGGAAAGTGGAGAATGTTAATTTGACCGATACTGCTAATAATTGAATGAACTAATGATTACCTAATAATCGCTAATGATTGCCGCTGTGGTAATGTGTAGGATTTAAGATTTATGTGCGGCGGCATGAGCAAAGTTGCAGATTCTAGAAAATAATTGGATTCATAATTCTCTTAATATTATTCTTATTTTATTTTTGGGTATTAAAAAGGTTGAGGGACAAAAGTTTGTGCCAATCAGTAGGCAATCATTCCAATGATTGGCACTTGGGCATATAATTTTGGGGAAAATGGCCATTTTTTCAGAATGAAGGTAAAGTAATAGGGCCACATTACATACTTTTTTAAATGGTGGAATTTGTTCTTATTTTATTTATTTATCAAATTAAGATACTAGATTTTCCTATATTGAGATAGTTAATTAATTTTTAGGTGTATATTATATGATTCATTATTGAATTTTATGGTATTTGAGGAGATGAAAGTTTAATTCTTGATTTGAAATTTAACAGATATGATAATTTTAGCATATAAATTATATCAAGATTTTGAGCTTGAGTAGAGATATGAGTGGATTTTAAGGTCCATGGTAGACATATAATAATTTAAATGCCTAAAAACTCGCTTACTTATGAATATTGCATAATTGATACATTGGGAACATTCCGAATCTTTATAAAAAGGAAAGGAAAAATCTTGAAGGTTCGTGAGACGAGGTTCATCATCTAAGTTATGTCAAGACTTTTTAGACTTGTTGAAGGACATTTCTTAATTAAAGATTATAAATGAAAATAGACAAAGGGGTAAAGCCAAAAGATGGGGGTCTCGTATCAATGGTGTGACGGGCATTGGTACGAGTACCGGTGTTATAAAATGGAAAGTTACTACTACAGAATGCGGATTATAATTTGAGAATATCCAAAGAATATGGGCATTAGCTGATATATTATTGACTTCAAATTATTGTATGATTGTGTTTTTTCTTTTATTACACTGTATTGTTGTGATAATTGGGTGGTTATATATTTATGTTGATATTGATTAATTGAGATGCAATCAATACATACCCTTATATGAAATAATATTGTATACATGCATTGACATGAGATGAGTAATAAGTTGGGCACGTGGACGATCCATTCGTGCTGGGGATGGGTGAGATGTTAGTATTGTAATTTGGAGGCACGTGGAGACCGTCCATGCGAAATTTTGTTTTGATATTATATTAGTCCCGTTGAGATCGTCTGCAACAGATACGTGAGAATCGTGCCGTGTCGGTATATGGACCCCTCTCGCGAGTCCCCATGGGTCATAAGCTCTTCGATGTATTACGAGGAGTAATCATTTATATAACGGTTGGTGGTTTCTGGGTAATTCTGAGACATGTCATTACATGGTATTCATATTGGGCCATTTTTCATCACTCCATTCATTCTTGATGATTATGTGTTTTGTTTTGTGTTTGGAAAGTACTTGATGTTTGATTACCATTAGTGATGAAACTTAAAAATTAAATGTGATATATATTATATATATACTTGTAATACATTTGAGAATTTATTTTTCTCATAGAAACTCCCGCACTACTTCTTCGTTGTTGGTCCAATTAACATAGCTTGGTCAAAACGTGGTTTCGTACTCATACTACACTTGTTTGCACTCATTGTGGTGCAGATTCAATTCCGAGTAGGAGCCCATCTCGAGGAGTGTTTTGATCTGAGTTTGGAGTATCTTGGGAGTTTGGTTTAGCTGCTTGGTTGTTCTGTGGTCCCACCTCCCTCTCGTCCTTTTACCTTATAAGTTTCAATAATTCAAGTAGGTATCCTTTTGTTAGATTTGTCATTTTAGTTCAGACTTACATCATATTTTAAGAAGTACTTGTACTTATGACCCAAATTCTTTCTTGGTAGTAATTTTTTTTGTTTCAATTGTCCTCATTCGTACTTATAAGGACTAGTGTTGGAGATTTGGCTTTTGTGTCTTTTTCACACAATTAGTTAAGTTTTGTTAAAATAGTTGTTGACTTACCTATTGGATGGGGAACTTAGGAACCTCCCGAATGCAGAGGTTGTTCATGGGGATTGTGCATGATTCGTGTCTAGGGGGATGGGATAGCTCAGGATCCACCATCACTATTGTCCAGTCACCCCCGTGCTTCAAGATAAACCTTGCTCGTATGTTGAGACTGCCTAGAGGAGATGCCCGGCAGGATATTTTTCCTGTCACTTTTGAATGGTCACAGACCCGTGTTAGAGGTCAGACTCTAGAGCCCAATAGTTTGCTCTAGATTCTCAGACTCCCAGGACTCAGCCAGCAGCTGTTTGTAGCTCCTCTTTTTGCAGTATGAGTTTCCAGATAATTGCACACAATTTGGGAACAGACTTTCTATGACCATTGATGAGTCAAAAGATGTTTGGGAGCTTAAGATAATGGAATCCTCCTACTTTATATTGGGACTTACCTTATGTGCATATGAATTTACTACGTTGTTTGTTAGAGCGGTTTTTGCCTCATCTTGAATTCGTGTAAGTCACAGGGAGTTTGACTACATCACGTGTTTCAGATGAACTGGTTCTGCAGCAGTGGTGGACAGTATTATTAATAGTAGTAGGCGATCTGGCTCTCCTCCACTATCCAGGACCTCATTTACTCCAGGTACTGAGTGTGGGTTTTATTAAAATTTGTTCCACGCAGGTAGAGTGCGCGCAGAGGATTTAGTTTTGGAGTGGTTCGCAATCAACGGTGGTGTGTCGTGCAGAGTATGAGGTGTAAATTTTATGCGTTGCTGGCATGCTTCGTGATCTGTCCCACAGAGGCTGAGAGAGTGAGGAGGTTTGTTAAGGGGTCTGATTATTCCGATTCGTGCTAGGATTTTCTCAGGGTGTGCTGGCTGTCTGGTGTTCCCCTCCAGAAAGTGTGGCTTCTGCTAGGAATTGGAGATGATTCCCTGACGTGATGGATTTGATCAGCGTGAGGGCAGAGACCCGTTTATTCGGTGGATTTTAGTGTGCTCTGCCTCCTCCGCCTATGATCGAGATTATGTAGGATCGGTTATCCACTCTCAGTCAAGCAGGCCCATTCATGTTGCTATACCTGCGTCTGAGGCTTGTTACACTGGGCATAGTTCTTCAAGCTCAGTGCATACTTCACAGGGTTCATCTTCTAGGCCTACAGTTTGTGGAGGGCATTCTGGTCAATCAAGTTCCTCTCATCAGCCTGAGTCTCGTAGGGGCTGTTTTGAGTGTGGTGATATGGTACACTTTGTGAGAGACTACCCTAGGACCTGAAGTGGTGGCTTACATTAGGGTTCTCAGGCTTCGACTTCTAGGGCTACACAAACTCTAGCTAGGGGTGGTTCATAGAATGGTAGAGGTGGTTCTCCTTCTAGTCGAGGTGGTGGTCATGGAGGTTAACAATTTGAGGGAGGTTGTTCTCACTGTTATGCTTTTTCGGGTAGGCCAGAGGCTGATGCTTCTGATGCTGTTATCACATGTATTATTTCGGTTTTTCATCGACCAGCTACTGTATTATTTCATCCAGGCTTTACTTATTCTTATGTGTCCACATATTTTGCTCCTGAGTCTAGATATATTATGTGAGTCCCCTCTGAAATTTTCCTATACGTGTTCTTCTACTCCTGTCGGGAATTCTGAGTTTGTAGATCAAGGTGTATTGATTATGTAACTGTTAAACCTTGATGGGGTAATGACATTCATTCAGATTGAAGGTCTCAGATATGATAGATTTTGATGTGAGTTTTCGTATAAGATTGGTTATCTTCTACCACGCAAATTTTAACTTGCCATGCCAAGAAATAACTTTAGCTAATGCCAGGAATTCCTATAGTAGAATGGAGAGGTTCTCTTAGTCACCCTCTTGAGGGTGTAATATCATTTCTTATGGCTCGTCAGTTGGTACAGAGAGGATGTTTGGCTTACTTGGCACACATATGAGATACTAGTATTGAGATTCATATGCTTGAGTCTATTCTAGTAGTGAGTGAATTTTCAGAGTTATTCCCGACCAATTTGCTAGGTCTTCCACCAGATTGTGATGTTAATTTTTTTATTGATGTGGAGCTAAGCATTCAGCCTATTTCCATTTCTCCTTATTGTATGGCACTGGCTGAATTGAAACAATTGACGCACCAGTTGCAGGATTTGTTGAGCAAGGGTTTAATTACACCGAGTGTATCTTCTTGGAGTTCTCTAGTGTTATTTGTAAATAATAAGAATATGTGTATTGACTATCGGCAGTTGAATATGGTAACCATAAGAAATGAGTATCCGATACCTCATTTGATAATTTATTTTATCAGTTGCAAGTTGCTTCAGTTTTCTCCAAGATTGATTTGAGATTTGGTTATCACCTGCTGCAGGTTAGGGCGGTGGATAATCCCCTAAGACAACTTTCGGACACGTATGGTCATTTACGAGTTTTTTAGTGATGTCCTTTTTTTGGATTGCTGGCCCCTGCACGGTTTTATGGGACTTGATGAATGGAGTTTTCATGTATTTGGATTGCCTTTGTTATTGTCTTCATAGATGATTATTTGTCTCTACACCCACTAAGGAAGGAACATGAACATCATTTGAGGATCGTGCTTAGGGCTTTCTAAAGGAGAAGAAGCTTATTAAATAATGCAAAGTTTAATGTGTGAGTTTTTTGGCTTTAGTTCGGTAGTAATTCTTAGGAATGTAGTTTCCAAGGAGGGTATCATGGTGGGATCCTAAGAGATTTAGCAGTTAGAGATTGGGTTAGACCTACTTCCCAGTTCTTTGAGATTTTGAAGTTTCTTAGCCTTGCAGTTTATTATCGATGAATTTGTTGCGGGTTCTCATCCATTGGCATCTCCATTAACTAGATTGACAACACAAAAGGAAAAAGGAGCATGTTTATGTGGTCTGACCGAGTGTGATGTTGATTTTCCAAAGCCAAGACTTTATTAACTATAACTTAAACTACTCTCCAATTTTGCCCTACCTGTGGAGAGGGGGGAAGCGGTTTTTGTTTGTATATTGTGATGATTCTTTTGGATTGGTCTTGGGTTGTTATTAAATGCAAGAAAGGGAAAAGGTGATAGCTTAATCGCTTCGAGGTAGTGAAGTTTTCATGAGAAGACTACCCTAATTCATGATTTAGAGTTTGGCGGCGGTTGTGTTTGCATTGAAAGATTTGGAGGCATTATCTTTATGGGTGGTGCATGTTGGAGTGTTTCACCGAATCAGCGTAGTCTCCATATATATTCACATTAGTGGGATCTCAATTTGAGGCAACGGAGATGGTTGGAGTTGCTCAAGGACTACGACATGACTATTCTTTATCATCTAGGTAAGACAATTGTTGTAGCAGATGCCTTGAGTCGGAAGGCGGTAAGTATGGATAGTCTAGCCATGTTACAGGTTGGTGAGCGTTCTTTAGATAGAGATGTTTAATCCTTTGCCTTAAGCTTTGTGAGACTTGATATTTCAGAATCTCGTAAGGTGTTGTCTTATATGGATGCTAGGTCATCCTTGTTGGAGCAAATTCGAGCTCAATAATTTGATGATGGTGATTTATGTAATATTAGAGACAAGGTGTTAAAAGGAGAATCCAAGGCTGCAATTCTTGATTGTGGGAGTTTTGAAGATTAAAAGTCATATATGTGTTCCTCGGACAGGTGATTTACTAGATTGATCATGGAGGAGTCCATAGTTCGAGGTACTCTATTTATACAGGGGCTACTAAGATGTATCGTGAGTGAAGCAGCATTATTGGTGGTGTCGTACAAAGAGGGACATAGTTGATTTTATATCTCGGTCTTTGAATTGTCAGCAAGTGAAGTATGAACACCAAAAGCCTGGAGGTATGACTCAGAGGATGCCCATACCTGAGTGGAAGTGGGAGGCATTGCTAGTGACTTTGTTGGTATGGTTACCACGTACCTTTGGGTATTTTGATGCTATATGGGGCATCGTGGTCAACTAACTAAGTCTGCACACTTTGTACAAGTTCAGACTACCTATAACTCACAGAAGTTAGCCCAGATCTATATTCGATAAACAGTTCGTTTGCATGGGGTTCCTATATCTATTATTTCAGATTGTGGCACCCAATTTATATCTCATTTCTGGCGGTTTATGCAGAAAGAGTTGGGCACTCTGGTGGGTCTTAGTAAAGCCTTTCACCCTCAAACTAATATATTCAATAATAGGGATCTCAATTTGAGGCAGTGGAGATTGTTGGAGTTGCTCAAGGACTACGACATGAATATTCTTTATCATCCAAGTAAGGCAAATATTGTAGCAGATGCCTTGATTCGGAAGGCGATAAGTATGGGTAGTCTAGCCATGTTACAGGTTCGCGAGCGTCCTTTAGCTAGGGATGTCTAATCCTTGACCAATAGATTTGTGAGACTTGATGTTTCAGAATTTGGTAAGGTGTTGGCTTATATGGAGGCGAGGTCATCCTTATTGGAGTAGATTCGGGCTTAAAAGTTTGGTGATGGTGATTTATGTAAGATTAGAGACAAGGTGTTAAAAGGAAAAGCCAAGGCTGCAATTCTTGATAGTGAGGGAGTTTTGAGGATTAAAAGTCATATTTGTGTTCTTCGGACAAGTGATTTGACTAGATTGATCATTGAAGAGGCCCATAGTTTGAGGTACTCTATCCACCTAGGGGATACTAAGATGTATCGTGATTTGAAGCAACATTATTGGTGGTGTCTTATGAAGAGGGACATAGTTGATTTTGTATCTCGGTGTTTGAATTGTCAGCAAGTGAAGTATGAACACCAAAGCCTGGAGGTATGACTCAGAGGATGCCCATACCTGAGTAGAAGTAGGAGCGCATTACTATGGACTTTGTGGTAGGATTGCCACGTACCTTGGGTAAGTTTGATTCTATATGGGTCATTGTGGATCGACTGACTAAGTCTGCACACTTTGTACCAGTTCAGTCTACCTATAACTCAAAGAAGTTAGCCAAGATCTACATTCGAGAAATAGTTCGTTTGCATGGGGTTCCTATATCTATTATTTCAGATCGTGGAACCCAATTTACATCTCATTTCTGGCGGTCTATGCAGAAAAAGTTGGGCACTCGGGTGGATCTTAGTGAAGCCTTTCACCCTCAAACTGATGTCAGTCTGAGTTCGGAAAATTTAGGTTCTTGAGGACATGTTGCGAGCGAGTGTGATTGACTTTGGTGGTCACTAGGATCAGTTCTTGCCATTAGAGGAGTTTGCTTACAATAATAGTTATCATTCAATCATTGAGATGGCACCATTTGAGGCTTTGTATAGTAGGATATGTCGATCTCCAATTGGTTGGTTTGACGCATTTGAGATTAGACCGTGGGGTAGAGATTTGTTGAGGGAGTCCTTGGACAAGGTCAAATTAATCCAAGATAGACTCCTCATGGCTCAGTGTAGGCAAAAGATTTATGCAAATAGGAAGGTTCGTGATTTGGAGTTTATGGTTGGAGAGAGGGTTCTACTTAAGGTTTCACCCATGAAGGGTGTGATGTAACTCAGAAAAAAGTTTAAGTTGAGTCCAAGGTATATTGGTTCGTTCGAGATTGTGGAGAGTATTGGGGAGGTCGCATATCAGTTGGCTTTGCCACTTGGAATGTCAGGTGTCCATCCTATATTTCACATTTCAATGCTGAAGAAGTATCATCAGGGTGGTGCTCATGTAATTCAATGGGATTCACTGTTACTTGATCAGAATTTGACTTTTGAGGAAGAGTCGATAACCATTTTGGATAGGAAAATTTGTAAGCTAAGGTCCAAGTAGATTGCTTCAGTAAAGGTTCAAAAGAAGCATCGTCCGGTGGAAGAGGCTACATCGGAGACAGAGTCAGACATGAGGAGTAAATATCCTCATCTTTTTTAGCGTTCAGGTTAGCTCTTTTCTTTTTCCGTTCGAGGACAAACGTTTGTTTAAGTGGTAGGTGATGTAACGACCCGCTGGCCGTTTTGACAACTATGACTATTTTGGCTCTTTACGGAAAATTTTAAGGGGTATTTTTAAACCAGTCGGTAACTATGCATATCTAATTGGTGATTTTTTTTTGTTAAATGAGTATTATATCACATCCATAATTAATAGTAACCACTTGAGCCATGTAATTAAATTATGTTAGTGGAGTCAGTTTAGAGAAAAAAGGAGAACAAAAGAGAAGAGAACTCTCACAAACGGAAACAAGAAACCTACAAACTTAGTTGAGGATTGCTTTAGGTAAATCCTTTTGATTTTTTGTTTTCTAACAATGGGATATTTAATTTGTTAAGTGAGAATGAATACATTAGTTAATTATTAACTACTTGTAGGTTAGCGTTAGAATCAATGTAGTTAAGTTAAGGTTTTTAATTTCTTGTAATGTGTGGAATGTGGGGAATGGTAATCTGATCGATACTGCTAATAGTTGAATGTCCTAATGATTATCTAATAAGTGCTAATGATTGCCGCAGTGACTATTTGTAGGATTTAAGATTTATGTTCAGCGGCGTGAGCAAAGTAGCAGATTCTGGAAAATAATTGGATTCATAATTCTCTTAATATTATTCTTATTTTATTTTTGATATTAAAAAGGTTGGGGGACAAAAAGTTTGTGTCAATCAGTAGGCAATCATGCCAATGATTGGCACTTGGACATATAATTATGCAAAAAGTGGTCATTTTGCAGAATTAAGGTAAAGTAAAAGGGTCATGTTACATACTTCTGTAAATGGTGAAATTTGTTCTTATTTTATTTATTTATCAAATTAAGATACTATTTTTTGATATATTGAGATAGTTAATTAATTTTATGGTTATCTATTAATGATTTGATTTAACGAGATGATAATTTTAGCATATAATGAATCCAAGATTTGGAGCTGAGTAAAGTATGAGTGGCTTTTGAAGGTCTATGATCGAACATATAATTAATTTGAATGTCACAAAACTTGATTAACTTGCGAATTGTTTGTGCCCTAATGATAGTTAGGAACGTTCCGAATCTTTGCGAAAAAGGAAAGGGAAAAAATCTTTAAGGTTCGTCGTTGCGCTTACAAATTTTCGGCATCTAAGGTATGTTACGATTTTTTTAACTGATGAAGGACGTTTCCTAATTAAAAGTATTTAAAAAATAGAAACAAAAATAGACAAGCAGGGTAAGCGGCGAAAGATGGCGGGTTCTCCTATCAATAGTGCTGATGGGCCATTGCCGTCCGAGTACCAGTGTTATAAACAGAAAGTTACTTACTATACGAATGCGGATTTAATTTGAGAATCTCCAAAAGCATATGGCATAGCTGTGATATATTATTTGACTGAAAATTATTGTGTGATGTGTTTTTTTTATTACACCGTATTAGTTGTGATTAATTGAACGGGTGGTTATGTAGTATGTGATGTTGATTGAGCTTGAGATGCATCATTCATCCCCTTATATGAAATAATTTGTGTACATGCCTGGACATGTGCATTGAGTATAAGTGGGCACGTGGACGAATCGTTCGTGCTGGGATGGTGAGATGTTAAGATTGTAATGTGGGCAAATGGAGACCGATCGTGGCGGAAATTAGTTGAGATTATGATAGTGCATTTAGATCGTCCGCACGGACAGTGGAGATAGTCCCGTTTACGGTAATGGACCTCGCGGTTCCCCCTGGGTCATGGCTCTAGTATTTTTAGAGAAGTATAATTTATATGCGGTTGAGTAAGTACGGTATTTGAGCACATATCATTACATGGTATAATATTGACACTTGCATCTTCATAACAGCATCATTTTGTTATGGTTTGTTGGTGTTGGAAGAGTATTGTTGTGGCTTTACCTTTATGATGAAAACTAAAATGTAAGTGTATATCTTATATTTACACTTATAGTAATTTAAGAATTTATTTTCTTATATAAACTTCCCGTCACTACTTCTTCGTTGCTGTCAAGAGAACATACTGGGTACAAGTTATTTCGTACTCATACTACACTTGTTGCCTCTTTGTGGTGCAGAGATTCGATTCTTAGTAGGAGGAATCCGAGGAGTAGTTTTGAGTCCGGTTGGATGTTCTTGGAGTTTGGTGAGCTAAGCTTAGGCTGTTATGTGCGCCCACACCTCCACTAATCGTTACTTTTTTGTTTATTCAGTATTCAGACAGGATATCTCTTAGGTAGATTTGTCATTTTAGTTTATAAATTTTATTTCTTAAGAAAGATTTATAGACATGAACACTTATGTTTGTTTTTTAGACCACGATGTTTAAAAATATTATATTTTTTTAAAACATTATATAAATCGAGATGGAGTGAGTACAAACTTTAGTTAAGTTTTTTTTATTAAAATTATTTTTCTTTTTAACAAAATTTAAAATGAAAATGCTAAACCTTTTTCACAATTGTATTTTATAGTTTATAAATCAATATATAGTCGATAAGAACAAAATTTTTAATATATATAATAAGGATTAATACAGAGTAGCATAATTATGAAATCAAGTATTGATATTATGAGAAAAATATTATTGATTAGATAGTAAAGTATTCAAATATAATATTAATATTCTTCGTACTCGCAAACTAATTTTTTTTAACATAATTTATCATAATTCACGCTTGTCAGTAGAATCAAGACAAAAAAGTGACAACATCATTATTAAGGTGTAACGACCTGTTTAGTCGTTTTTGAGCAACAGATTTGATTCTGGAAAAAAAAAACTGGCAGAAGTACGGATACTGGCCACGACGGACCGTCACGGGCACGACGAACCGTCGTGGCGTGTCGTTTCAAAAACTTGAAAAAATCTGAAATTGGGTCCTGAAAATCGACTCTAATGACTTCGTACGAAATGCATGACTGGACCGTCACCAGGTGTGCCGACCGTCACGAGTCTTCAGATGCAAATTCACTCTCTGCCCTTGCGACGTGGACAGAAGGACGGGGGACCGTCGCAAGGCACGACAGACCAGTCACGGGCTGCGTAGTCCCAGGCGCGGGGTCGGAATTCCTGATTAATTAATTGAAGGGGCGTTTTGGGGACATTCCTGCTTTAATTTATAAGTAATGGGTTATGTTAATAGCTATTACTGAGGGTTTAAAGGGGTAAACTTAAGTTATTTAAGTGAATTATTAGTAGCCATTTTTAACTAAATGCTATTGATTGATAATTAGGGTCAAGAAAGAGGGTGTTTGAAATAAGAAAGAAAAAGAAACAGGCAAGAGAGAGAGAGGGCAGGAACGATCAGGGAAGAAGGGGAGAACGCAGCTTGCGGAAATTGAATTGTTGATCGCAATTCTTCGGTGAAGGTAGGTGGGAAGTGGTGATGGTTTATATGCTATTGATAGTAAACTCTATATAGCCGATGATATGGTTGGGGGTATTAAGTATTATAAGTCTTCTATATCTTAATTGTGTGCATGCATGAGTATTTTATATATATATGATTGTGAGAGAAATAAGCCCCCAATGGATTTAATTTGAAAGATATTGAATCCAACATCTTGGATAAAACCTAATCTCTAGTAATGATCCCCGCTTGGGCCGTGATATAAAAGAAGGCTTGATAAACTAAAGTTGATGAGAGGATGATGCCTTGGTATAAAAGGGAGGCTGATGAAAATTAAGAAATGAGATTAGTGGATCGGAGTGTCACGTACCCCGGACACATAGAGTTAGTGGGATGGGTGTCACGAAAAACCGACAAGTAGATGTAGGGGATCGAAACAGTCGTACGTCGTACCGACAATAGAATTAAGTGGGACGGGTTCTTGTCACGAAACCGGACACATAGAATTGGTGGGGACGGGTTTTGCTGTCACGAACGACCGTAGATGTAGGGACGGAAGTGTCACGTTCCGAAACATGTAAGTAGGGGATCGGAGTGTACGATACCGACACAAGAGCGATTAATGACATACGAGGATCGGAGGTCACGTACCGGACACAGAGGAAATATAGATAATTAATCGTGAAAGAGCTCATCATACCAATCTAAAGAACCGTATCCCAAAAGAGTTATGGTGTGGAGGCTTGAGTCCTCATAGATATGCATCGTTGATATCTATAAATGATGTCTGTACTTGTTGGCTACATGTTAAGAATATTAGTTGATTTATGATATTATCTGAGATATATATGCCTTGCTATTTGGGTGGCCGATGATATCTACTCAGTACGTCGTGGTTTGTACTGACCCCATTAACTTTATGTTTTCCTTTTGTTTATTTCGTGGACGTGCCAGCAAAATGTGCCCGTATCCTCACCTCAACAGTATTCTAAGCCAGTCTTCGTTCACACGAATATCTTCCAGTGGGTGAGCTAATGCTTCTAGCTTGACCTGGATCCTTCCTCGTAGTCTTGATGCCTTGACAAGTTTCGGCGATCAGACTAGGCTTTTATGTTTTAGCCTTCTTAGAATACTTGCTTAGTTTAGTAATTGAGCATAGATGTCTTGTGGTGATGACTTCCAGATTTGGGAAAAATAGATGTTGAATTTAGAAAGGTTATGATTGTCTGTATTTATGAGTTTAAGTCTTTCCGCATTGCTTTATGTTGATATTAAATCGAAATGTTGAAGGTTTAGTTGGGTGCGCTTCGCTCACATAGGGGAGGGTAAATGTGGGTTACAGTCGAGCTCGGTTTGGGTCGTGGACTACCTGGGATCCAAGGCATAGGTGCGTGTCGTCTCCACACCAAGAAAAACAGGCTAGTAAGAGTCTTAAGAACGGTGGGGGAGCCTTACTTTTCTTTGAGAAGCTATAAGACTTTAGAAAATTACATTCTTTTCTTTCTTTCTTTCGTGTGTGATATTACTTGGGTCCAATGGTATCTAGGGTGATACAAATTGGTATCGACCATCTTCACTTATTTCGCCAAGATGGTTAGACCAGAGAGCAACAACGACTACTGCCACACTAAACATCAGCAAGACAAGATGCATACGGAGCCAGCCACTGGGGACTGTAGCTCGAAAGTGGCTGAACACGGTTCGGCAAAGCTGGGCCCGCCGGTTAGAGCGTCGTGGGAAGTGGATGTCCTCTAGGACCCGGAAGAGGACGAGCACCTATAGCCACCGGGGGACCGGGGGTACTAGGGCGGTGATCATCCACCGATGAAGAAGTAATAGGAAGGGGAGGAAGGGAGATAGTGAACAAGTACAGAATGAGGAAATGCCACCCCCCACCTACCCCCAGGATGATCAAATCCAGTGGTGCTCGCTTATATTAGCTGGCGTTGTCTGATCAGGGTAAGGCACCCCAATGTTTTCTGCACCAACACCTCGAGTTTCAGAGGTACGACATGCAGCCAACTATCGGCCCTCGTATGGATGCATCATTGGACATAGCGAACGTTTTCCACGGCCCTGCTACTGGGCCGATTAATGGACAAATGATCAGATATGAAACTTCTTCGTAAGTTATTGGAACATTGAAACCTCAGTCTTCAAGGGTGCAGGGATCGGAGGATGCTAACAATTTTCTGGTTGAATGTTCAGGAAGCTACTTACAACAGGAATGGGGTATAGTAGAAAGGTTTGGTTTTTTGATGGTGTTGAGTAGTGGAATTAAGTTACCAGTTTCAAGGTGAACGCCAAAAATGTCTGGTGGCGGTCACATGTTGAATGTCAACAAATAGAGGCCACCCACCTATGACTTGACGGCCCATTCTCTAGCTTGTTTATGGGAAGTAAATCCCCCGGACTTGATGGGATAGGAAAAAGGGACGAGTGTACCTTGAGCCTTAGAGAAGCGTAGATAGGATTGCTCGGTCAATGATCATGAGCTAAGTTTCGTGCACTTCCATGATATGCCCCACACAACTATGTTTTCAATCCACAAGAGCGGATTCGCCTTTGTGAAGGTGTAGAGATCCGAGTCTACGAATTTCACCTTACAGGTAGCAGGTACGGCAAAATCCTTCCAAGAAAGTGGACGTTTTTAGAAGATTTCGTGGCGAGAGGTGAAGGAGTCGAAGCCAGATTGAATTCACACGGCATCGCATCAAAGAGCGTTTCGAAAGCGGGGGTGCAGTTTAATGGTTATTACTATAGAGGAAAGGGTTTCGGTGGGTGATAGAATGGGGCAGAAAGCCTATCCCCCATTTCAGTCTTCACTCAGGAATGTGGTTGGCGCGGGTCCCTCAGGACCGGTCAACAGCTTCTTGAGAAGACCCATTGCACGGACTCCAGAGAGTGTTATGGATGTGCGGAGACTGGCACATTATTAAGGAGAATTGTCAAAAGAGTATAGACCCCATAGCTCGGCAGGCAGAGGTGGTCATGGAGAGAGCCGTTATTCGGAAGACGTGGTAGGTCGAGAAGGTTAATGGCGGTCACCAAAACGAGCCGGGGTGTGGGCAAAACTGGAAGCCCCTACATACACACATTGGTAAGGGGCAACGGACAAACAAAACGAAAGGGCCCATTGTTCATGCGGTCCCTGGGAGATCGGAGTTGATAGGAGGACATCCTGATGCTGTCATCACAGGTAATCTTCTGCGGTTTGTGATGCATGGAATCTGTATTGTGTGATATGGATTCACATTTTCTTATGTATTTCATATTGCGAATGGTCTAAATCTACCTTATGAATACTCGATATGCCTATTCGTGTTTATATCTGTGTGGGTGAGTCTGTGTGGTAGTTGAAAAGGTTATATAGGTCTGTTTGGTGAACTTTTGTTGGGGGAAAAGCAACAACTTATGTAGATTGGGGTTGATCGTAGAAATGGTTGATTTTGAGGTAATCTGGGTATGACTTGGCTTTATCCGCAATTTGCGATCTTGGATTGAATGCTAAAACGGTGACGTTAGCCAAGCTGGACAGATCCGTTCGTGTGGGAGGGTGACTACAGGTCAAATCCAGTGGTAATCATCTAATTTTAGTGCTAAGAAAATGGTTAGTTTATGCTAAAAGGGTCGTTTGCTTTCTTGGCCCCATCTCTAAGGATGACATACTCAAGTATTCAATTGAGCGGTTGCGGTGGTCCGTGAGTTTCTTGATGTGTTCCGTAGATCTTCCTGGGTATGCCACCAGATAGGACATTAGACTTCTTGGTATGCAATATTGAAAACCGGGTACTCGCCATTCTCTTACCCCTTAAGAATGGGCCCCCGCGGAGAGTAAGCGAAGTTAAAAGCCCAACTTCAAGATTGGTGCAGCCAAAGGCTTCATTAGACCAAGTGCATCTCCTTGGGGTGCTCGGTTTTGTTTGGGAAGAAGAAGGAATGGGAGTTTTAGGATGGGGTTGGATCGACTACCGGGTAGTGAACACGGTGACTATAAAGAACAAGTATCCAGTTCCTCGCATGAGGACTGGTTTCGATCAGTAAAAGGTGCTTGTGTCTTCTCTAAGATTAGATGGAGAATCCGGTTATCATCAAGAAAATACGGGCAACGGATTGTGCAAGCACTGCTTTAGAACAGTAGGGCATTACGAATTGTAAGTGATGTATTTTGTATTCGAAGGTGCCCTGCTGCGTTCATGAGTTGATGAATGGATTTTTAACGACAATTTGGTCTCTTTGTGCATTTATTATTGATGATTATTACTGAATACTCCAAGAGTAAGAAGGAGGAACAGTTGAGGAAGAATTTGAGATGTGTTGAGAAATGTTTGAGGGAGGAAAAAGCTTTATGCCAAGTTCTCTAAGGTAGTGAGTTTTGGCAAGATTGCAGTGTCATCATGAGGGCACACGTGAGTTTTTAAGAGAGTGCTCGAGGGTAGATGGTGGATACCTACTAATAGATCGAAGTAGTAGATAGAAGCAATTGGCCGTAAGACTAACTATGTGACTCAGACAAGAACTAAGTAGCTTTGTTGGGCATAGATGCTAACTACCGCCGACTTTGTACAAGGATTATCTTCTATTGCTCCAACTGCACGAATAGATAGACCTAAAAAAAGAAAATTACATATCGTTATGCGTCGGATACCAGTTTGCCTAGGAAAAGAGCTTCAGAAGCTCAAAGACTCTTAGCTATTGAACTACTGCACCAATTCTCACCTATGCCCAGTGGAAAGGCAGAAACTTCTTGTGTATTGTGATTAGCATCTTAATTCGGGTATTGGTTTGTTTTGCAGTGCTAATGCCAAAAAGAAGAACTGTGATTAAGTTCTTATGCTTCAAAGACAATTAGTTAGCAGCGTATGAACGTAATATAATCCGAACCCATCGCATTCTAGAGTTGGCTGCGAAGTGGGTGTTTGCATTAAAGCAATGGAGCGCTACTTATATGGGGTTTATAAAGTGTGAGGAGCGTCCTAGTAAGAATCATCGTAGTCTGACAGTATGTCTTCACTCAGAGCGATTTGATTTGAGACTGAGAGAGATCGGAATGGCAGACTGACTGCAAGGACTACGACATCGCACTTTTTGTAATCATGCCTGGGAAAGGTACGAATGTCTTCGTAACTGGTATGCGGATAACAGCCTCTTTAAGTAGAAATTGGTGGAAACGCATGAGTAAGTCTAAGACTCACACTTGCAAGATTCTGTGCCGCCCATTGGGTATGCAGAAGTTCGATTCTGGCCTTATAACGAACTTATGAGATTAGAAGTAAATGATGAAGGAGGCAAGTCGATTTTAAAGCTTAGTGGTGGCAGGCAAGATCTTCCTTCATATAGACATAGATTAGAGGAAGCAGTTTAATGATGACAATAAATTGATCCGGATCCGAGATAAAGATGGTTGCAGCGAAAGCGGCTTAAATGAAGCGAAATCGACAGGATAGCCCCGGTGTTTGTGCCTTGATTAGGAAGGCCAAGTGAGTATGTGTAAACTCTGCGTCGATGACGATTTATTACTTGATAAAACTATCTGACAGAGGCCAGGTCATAAGTTTCAAGCAGTACCTATAACCGTTTGTGCACAAGATGACCCTACCGTGACCTCAAAGCAACACTTTTAGGTGGACAGTAGATGAGCGGGATTATATTGTGGAATTTTATGACTCAAAATGCTCCAAATTGTCATAAGCATTGAAAGATATGACGAGACACCAGAGCGACCCGGTGGAACACTTGAAGGAAGATGGCCCATTCCGGAATGGAGAATGGGAAGAGAATTAGCATTGGATTTCGTGGTTGGTCTTCCAAAGACAATGAGCGTAAGTATGACTCCTATTAGAACGTTGATATGTTGATAGGTATAACTAGAGCTCTGCTCATGATCATTCCCTCTAGGCAAGGTCATGACTTACAAATGCCAGAGAAGTAGCCCAACTTACATCTCAGAAGTTGTTCGTAAGTTGCAGTGAGTATCACTGTCCATCATATCATGATAGAGGTACGCAGTTTAAACTCTATGTTTGCTGGACATTCTGCAATGCCGATTAGACTAGTCGTGCGACTTAGTACTTAGCATTTCACCTCGAGCGGATGGTCCGTCCTCAAGCTGAAACCAATTCAAGTGTTGGAAGATATGCTCTGTGCGTAGTGTGTCAGAATTAGAATCTGGGATTGTGTCATCGTGGTGTAATTTCTATGCCCCTTAGCGGAGTTTCTATAGTAAGAGAATAAGCTACCACTCAAGTATTGAGAAATGAGCTCCATTTGAAGCACTGTATGTATGGTATCTAGGAGATGTAGGTCCCCCATTGGGTGGTTTGAATGAAGTCGAGTTAGGCATAATGAGGCCGGTACTAGATAATTCTTGAAGAGATTCTTGCATGAAGAATGTCGAAGTCAATTCAGGGAAAACTAATCTAGCCGGCGGACCCAACGTAAGGCAAGAAGAATATGACAGACGACGGTGCAGAGACTTAGAGTTATTGTGAGGGTGAACAAGTGATCTTGTTGAAGGTGCGACCATGAAAGGGGTGATATGGACGCGTTGGAAAAGAACGAAGCTTAGTCCATGGTATCGAGATCCCATGAAATAGTCATAGGAATGCCGTGCAGTAAGCAGGGCCAGGTGCCCTTATGAAGTAGCTCTTGCCACCAGCACTCTCCCGGAGTACATCCGGCACTATTCCATAGTGTGTGTCGCTTTTTAGTTGCAAAAAGGATACCAGGGGGGGTATTGAGAAGACTACATTGATCCGCTTAAGGCGATTCAGTATTTTGCATTGATGCCAGAATTGTCTTATGAAGCGAGACGGGCATGTTGTGCTCATTTTATAGATAGAGATATGGATTTCCGTTTGAGGTCAGCGGAAATATGCATCCATAAGGTGCAATGGGAAGAATCGGACGGGTTTGAAGAAGCTATTGGGAGAAGGAGCGACAGAATTTACAAGAAAGATGACCCACAATCTGCTTTACAGACTCAGGTTACTTCCTTTCACTCAACTGGTTTCTTCATCATGATCGTTCGAGGCAACGAACGGGAATTTGGGGGGTAAATTAGTAGCTATTGATAACGACCTGTTTAGTCGTTTTGAGCAACAGATTTTATTCTGGAAAAAAAAACAAACGGCAGAAGTGACGGATGCACGGAGGGACCGTCACGGGCACGACGGACCGTCGTGGAGTGTCGTTTCAAAACACTTGGAAAAATCTGAATGGGTACTGAAAAGAGACTCTATGAACTTCGTAAAGAAATGGCAGGAAGGACGTCACAGGATGTGTAACGGACCGGACCGTCACAGAGGTCTTCAGTGCAAATTCCTCTTGACCATTGCGAGGACAGAGGACGGACCGTAGCAGGCACGACGGCCCGTCACGGGGCGCGTAGTCCCTAGGCGGGGGTGGATCCTGAGTAATTAATCGTAAGCGAGCGTTTTGGACTATTCCGGCTTTAACCCTTACCCCCTAACAGATCCTGGGTTAATGGTTAATAAGTCAATTACTTGAGGGTTTAAAAGCACCCACCCCACCACGTGGTAACTTTAAGTTATTTAGGTGAATTGATTAGTGCCATCTTTAGCAAACACGAATATATGATAATTAGGTAAAGGAAAGAGGGTTTTGAATAGAAAAAGGAAAACAAAGCACAGCAAGAGAGAGAGAGAGAGATCGATCAAGGGAGAAGGGGAGAACGCAGCTTTGGGAAGAAGATAGCTTGTTGATCGGAATTTTCGGTTGAAGGTAGGTTTAGTTATATGTATTCGTAATAACACTCCTTAAAGCCGAATGATCGTGTCTGGGGTAGTATTATAAGTCTTCTATATGCTTAATTGTGTGCATGCATGATGTGATTTTATATTATATGATTGTGAGGAAATAAGCCATGATGAAGCTATGAATCCCAACATCTTGATAAAAACTAATATTCTAGTTAAAGATGATGCCTTGATATTAAAAGAAGGTTGATGAACTAAGTGATGAGAGATGATGGGCCTTGGTATAAAAGGAGGCTGATTAATTATAGAATAGAATTAGTGGGATCGGAGGTCACGTTTACCGACCACATAGATTTAGTGGACGGGGTGTCACGAAACCGACACGTAGACTGTAGGGGATGGAGAAGTGTCACGTACCGAAACATAGATAGTGGAGGGTGTCACGGAACGAAACGTAGGATTGTAGGGGATCGGCGGTGTCAGTAAGAACACAAGAATTGGCTGGACGGGTGGGGCGGACGAAGGGCACGTAGATGTAGGGGATAGGAGTGTCACGTTACAGACACGTAGTAGTAGGGGATCGAGTGAGTGTCACAGTACCGACACAAGAGGATTAATGAAATACGAGGGATCGGAAGTTGTCACGTTACCGACACAAGAGAAAAGGATAGAGAGGAAGATGTCCCCCCCCCCCCCCCACCCCCTGAAAGATGCTAATTACCAATCTAAAGAACATGTATCCAAAAAGAGTATGTTGTGGAGGCTTTGAGTCATCAATAGATTATGATCGGTGATATTTATAATGGATTTTGTAATTGTTGCCTATCACATTGTAAGAATATTGTTGCTTTTATGTATTATCTGAGATATATTGCCTTCTATTTTGAAGTTGGCCGATTTGATATATACCAGGACTTGTGGTTGTACTGACCCCTCTCCTACTTTTATGTTTTCTTTGTTAATTGTTGGAGTTGCCGAAACGTTGACGTTCATCTCCGACTCAACGTAATTCATAAGCCAGTATTGTCACACCGGATCGTCAGGGGGAGCGAATGCTTCTAGCTTGGAAGGATCTCCTTCCTCGTGTCTGATTGCTGAGTTTCGCCTGACTAAGCTTTATTGTTTTAGCTTCTTAGACTACTCTTAGTTTAGTAATTTTAGTCATGATGTCTTGTGGTGATGACTTGCCAACGATTTTGGCAATAATAGAATGTTGAATTTTAGAAGTTATTGAAGTTCTTTATTTATGAGTTTAGTTTCGCATTGCTTATGGTTGATATTAAATCGCAAATGTTAAGGTTAGATTGGCTTGGTTCGCTCAATAGGAGGGTTAAAATGTGGGTGTCCACGCGGATCGGTTGATGGGTCGTGACCCAAATATAATGTCAATCCGTAGTTTATATCTAATGTCAGAAGTTCCTGTATATGATATATTACTTGTCACGACCAAAATGAGAGATGAATGACACACACACTTAACCTCCTAGGTGGGCGAACCAAGGAATTCCAATCCCAAACATATACCAAAAAAATTCAACATAAATATCAAAATAATTTGGAAGCTCCAAAATTTATAAAACTATCATTCCCAAAAACCTGAAAGTCTCAAACAAAGGGACATCAATCTCCATTTACTAGTCTAGAGTTCAAAGGACAACAAAATAAATGAAATAAAAGTAGTTCATGTCGCAACAAGGAAAACATCAGGTTACTGACCGAGAAAAATCCAACCAAGTTCGAATTGGAATAGCTCCACCCTTGAAACACATGATATGCGAGGACTTGATAGAGGTGAGGTCAGTAAATTGTCGTACACTTGTTGCACTTCATAAAAGGAAAAACAAAGAAAAAAAGCAGGCTCAGTACGAGGCAAAGATGTAATGAGTACAGTATAATCGGCCAACCCCCAAAATAGTAACTAATATAAAAGAATAATAGTAAAAATCAAAGTATAACACTTTCATCGTGAAAAGAATAAAACATGAACACGTGACAAAGGAAGAAAGTACGTAACCCAATCGCAATATCAAGCACACACGAGGATCATGCTCCCACCAGGTCATGGGGGGAAATGAATTCTTTGAGATTGAGTACATTAAATTAATTCAATATCCTTTTACTTTAATGTTACTATGTCGAAACGTGACATTCCAATCCAATTATACTGTTTCAGAACGTTACACTCCGATCCAATTATATAGTGTCAGAATGTGACACTCCGATCCAAGAATATCGTGTCGGATTGTGACACTCCCATTTAAATATACCGTGTCGGAACGTGACACTCCGATCCAAAAATACCGTTAATTTATCATTTATTTTCACCACTTTCAATTCATTGATAATATTTCATCAAACCTTATTTATTCAAGGCATCACTTCGATAAAGAGGGTTCAAGATTATAAATTCCACGGTCTCAGGATTTCAGACCAATCAGAAACCACACAACCCAGCTACAAAATCACGTAGTCAAGTACATAAAGGACTTCACAATATCATCCAATGCATATTAATCACTATTAAGAGTTTACCATCAAATAGCATAAACCATAACCTAGCTCCACCGGAGAACTGAAATCATGCAAACTATTCTCCAAGGGGGGGGACCTTTCCTTTTCTTAGCGCTTCTGAATGTTCCAATAATCAGTTAAAATATATATATAGATATATAATATATGTATATAGATAATATATATATATATATATAGATATATATATATATATAATATATCTATATATATATATATATTATATATGTGTGTGTGTGTGTGTGTGTGTGCTGTGTGTGTGTGTGTGTGTGGGTGTGGTGTGTGGGTGTTTAGCCAGACCCACAAACTCGCCTAATTATATAATAATGTCCTTAAAGGTTCAAATCTAAGGGTAGGTCTTAATTCCACCAATTAACATAACTTCAATGTAATGCATATAATAAATTATGCCTTATATTTAATTACCTATCTCAATATATCAAAACTTGATTTATAATACGATAACTAAAGAAAATAAAAACCGACGCCACATAACGAAATTATCATGTTGACCTCACTCTGTGCAGAAAGAATAAACCTTTAAACTTAAATCTAATTACAAATCCTGATCTTAGTGTTCCCAATATAAATCATCAATCACCTTGTACAAAATCTGTTAAACAAATTTCCCAAATAAATTATTTCTTTTCAACTGAACTATTGTCACCACTCAAAATTTCAGCGCATCCTATAAAAATTCCTAAAAGTTCAATTTTGACGTAATTTAGTTTCTGACTTTCTCATTCAATTTATCAAATTTTCTTTTACAACCCACATCATCGTAATAGTAAAATAATATGATCAAAACCAATATATGAATTTAGACCTAATGAATGATTACCTCAAGAACTCATCCTTTCCTGCTTAGCCGCCGCACGTAAGCTTTCTGCCCTCAAACCCTTATTCTTTCTACAGAATATTTACTTCTTAATTATTATATAAGACTAACTATAAAAGTGTGAAAATAACCCACTATTAAGTTTACATTTATTTTCTTTAACCACAAACCAAATTAATTATTAAAAACTACCTCACTAATTTTATAATTATAATTATGAATAGTCCAAAATACCAATTCAAAATCTGTCGAAAAGTATTTTATGAAATAAAAAGGTCTAATATTTAAAACGACCAAATGGGTCGTTACAATAATTCTATGACAAATTAATTTTTCATCCCATATATTTATACTATTTCAAAATTTATTCCGTTAATTGATTATGTACTTAAACTACAATTATGCGGTCATTACTTATCAATTTTTACATCAACTCTACATTCTTTTTTTTTATCTGTTTAGAATTGTGCTATTTATTTTCTTATTTAAGTCACAATTTTTAAAGATAAAATAAATATTATATTGGAGATAAAATATGTTGAATATATTTATATGAATACTTATGTTTAAAAAACATTATATATATTAAAAAGGAAATTACAGACATGGATTAAGATGAAATAAATATTATTTTTTGAGATAAAATATGTTAAATAAAATTATATGAATACGTATGTTTGAAAAATATTGTATATAATTAAAAAGAAAATTACATGCATGGAAGATTGTAGGAATATACTAAATATATTGTAGTAGTAATAAACATAGATTAACGATAAATTGTCAAGAGTATAAAAGTAAAATTATTTTCACATTATTATTATAATAAAAAAACAAATACAAATTGATTTTTTAAAATAAAATAAAATGAGTTTGTGGGCCACACATGAAACAAAACTTTTTGTGACTCTTGAAAATGAAAATTGAAAACTTCTAGAAAACTATTTTGACAATTAATTAAATATACCCCTGAATTATTGTAAATGATAAGTGTATATCTTCGTTATTCTTAGACCTGTCAAAACGGGCCAACTCAGCCCTACCACGCCCAAGTATTGCTGGCCAAAGAATTTGAGGGGTCGAGGAGGGCTGACCCTTCATTTCAAAGGGCTGTAAAATGGTCAATCCGTCCCAACCCTAGAAGGGTCAAGGGCTGGGGTGGGCCAATCTTTCTTTTTTTGTTTTTATTTTATTTTATGTCAAATCAATGTCACAAAAAGTATCATTGTTTCAATAAGTCAAATAAAATCTAACAATAAATATTTAAAGAGAAAGATAATAATCTCTTAAGTTAATAATATATGAAAAACAAACTAGTAAACTAAATAACACTTCGGATTAAAACTTTAGTTAGCAATACATAATTGTTGAAAGTATTTTGTTAAATGAAATAAAGAAACTAATTAATTGTTCAAGACATAAGGCATTCAAACACATATAATTTAAATAGCGTTTACAATCCAAGTCTTATATTCAAAACTAAATAATAAAGAAATTCACGAGGTAAGCTCTTTAAAAAATCTCCACAAAAACTTATCACGTATCCAACACCAATGTATCATCTTCTTCAAGAATATTTCAATCCTCGTGTGATAAAATTTTATTAACATCTCCATCTCCATCTAACTTCATGTGCAATATAATTTGGTTAAATATTAACAAACAAGAAAACCATAAAAACTAATAGTATCATTACATAAAAAAAAATTACCTCTTTGATCTTGGATAAATCCGTGCAATCAATTTCAAGTAACAATCAATGTTTGCACATTTTCATGATGAATAGAACTTCTATATTTGATAAGAATATGACCACCAATGTTGAATGTTGACTTTGATGCAACAGTAGTAATTGGAATACTAAGTACATCACGCACCATCACAAAAAAATTGGGATATTTTTTACTATAGTCCTTCCAATACATGTTGACATTCATTTCTCCAAACTTTTCAAGATTAAGCTTTGGTTCCATTAAATAAAGATTCAATTCAAATTTTCCATCATTATAGACAGATTCGTACTCATGCTTTGAACTCTTATAAATAGAAGGTAGACTAAAATATGAAAATTCATATATCAATTAATAAATAATAGCAATAAAAAATACTGCCATTACTATTACTACATAGAGTACTACTACTAAAAAAGTACCACTACTTTGTTTATGCTACAACAGTACGAGTACTACTACATATACTACTACAACTGATAATAATACTGAAAACCCAAAACTAAAAAGAAACAAATATATAAATAGAAGAATTTAATTTACATCAAAATAAAATTATTTACGTCAAATATTCGTATTCACTTTCCTTTAGATTTACTTCTTGCTTCACTTGATGTATTCAAAGCATTAGAAGAATCACTTGCACCATTTTGCTTAATTACATAATGATCATAGAGTTTGTATAACTTACTCTTCACATCTTTTATCTTGTCTTGAAAAGAAACTGGATCCAACTTAGTGTAACAAAACTTTAAAACTTGCAATTTCATGCGGATCAAGGATTGCTCCAAACGCAAGTACTACACTACATATATTTCAATAATTGTTAAATTTTTCATGCATTTTTGTAGCCATTTACTTAATAATACCATCCTTATTATTCAAATTCTCTTTGAGAATGCATTCAAATTCTCTATATTTGCATAAAATATAAGTTGGAAGTTGGATAACTTGAACAAGAAATTAAGTTAGTTGTCTCATAAAAAGGATTCAAGAATTGACATATTTTTTCTATCCTTCTCCATTGATTGAATGTAGGACAATAAGAATAATTTCTATCAATCAGATGTAGACTAGCAAAAGCCTTTTCATACTGAAGTGCATTATCAAACATTAACTATGTCGAATTTCATCTAGCGGACATATCCAAACGTAAACCAATATTGGTTTCAATTCCAACTTCCTTAACACGTTGCTCAAACTTGTGGTTTCTCCCATCCGATCCTTCAACATACTTAACACTTTCTCTAATTGCAAATAAAGAATCACTAGCTGCTTTTAAACATTTTTGAATAATCAAGGTCAAAATATGAGCGGAACATCTCAATGAAAAAACTCGCCATCACATAACAAACTCTTTTACAATCTAAGATGCCCTTTTAAAATATCTTGTAAGTTATTATTGGCAGTGTCATTATCCAAACTAATTGAAAATACCTTCTTATCCATACCCCCATTCTTTCAAAATAATGTATAGTAGTAGCTAATTCAACTCCAGTGTGAGGTGGATACATGTTAAAAGTTGTACAACATCAGCCCCTATTGTTTAGTTTAACTAAGTCTGCAGTATAGCTATATTTTAGCTTTTAGTTGGTAGTTTTTTTCTTTTCACGTGATAGTTTTTCTATTGTGTAGTATTTGCAGAATTGTGTGCCTAATTTTTAGGTGAGTTGGCTTAGTGGAATTACAGTAGTGGTTTAGTGGGAATATGTTTCCATAATGTGTAAACATATATAAGGCTACATAGCATATTGAATCAAATCATCCAGTAACAATCACTGCAACAGAATTTGTCTATCTTGTATTCTTCCTATTATTTCCATTTTCAACTATTGACTTCTCTATCAAAGTTGTCTTCATTATTTGGCATTAGAGAAAGGTTTAAAAGAAAGAAAGAGAAGCCGCACATCTATTGCGATGACTGATTTACAAGCCATAGGTGGAGTTAAGAAACTCAACCATCAGAATTACAAAACATGGATGACATGTATGACTTCCTACATGGAAGGTCAAGATTTTTGGGAGGCCGTCAATGGAAGTGAAGTCAAACTAGGGGAATAAGAACCAAATGGGGAATTGAGAAAATGGAAGATTAAAGTAGTAAAAACATTATTTTCCCTCAAGACGACCATCAAAGAAGACGTGTGGGAACATGTACGAGATGCTGGAACACCAAAGGAAGCTTGGGACGCGCTGGATGCATTCTTTTCAAAGAAGAACGACACACAACTACAACTTCTAGAAAGTGAGTTATTGTCGATAGCTCAAAATGATATGAGCATCGCACAATGATTTGAGAATGGCACATGACTACAACTTCTAGAAAGTCGATATGCCGTGAAATTTCAGAATTGGAACCAACAACTCCAATCAGGGAAACCAAGAAGAAAAGAATAATCATTCATTGTTTGAGATCTGAGTACAAAAACTTTATCAATACAGTACAGGGATAGAAAATTCAACCATCACTTGTGGAGTTTGAGAATACAATTGTTGGCCAAGAAGCCATGGCTAAGCAAATGGGCGGAATTTCACAAAAAGGTGAGGAGGAAGCACTCTATATCAACAAAAGAAGATGGACATGCAAGAAGTACAATCTATTTGGGACGAAAAGAAGTAATGATAAGGAAAAAAATCATTAAGGAGAGGGGAATTATCGTCCAGGGGGAGCTACAAAGAACTATTGGGGTAAAAACAAGAGGTTTGAAGGAAAGTGTCGTCACTGTGGAAAGAAGGACCATAAAGCCAAGGTTTGCTAGTTCAATAAAAAGGCTGTTGAGAGCAACAATGCAGCCACTACTAGTCCAAAAGAAAAGAGTGAAGATGATTCGGATACTGAAGCATTTTTTTGTTGTAGAACAAGAGGAGTAAGCTCTTACAGTAACAACCTCTAAAAAAATTGATTATGAGAATGCTTGGATCATTTACTCCGGGTGTTCAAACCATATGACTGGCGACAAGGAAAAGTTGCAAAATCTAACCAAGTATAAGGAAAGTCTTGAGGTGGTGACAACCGATAATACAAAATTATCGATAGCTCATATTGGTAAGACTGTAGTGTCACCAAATAGTAGTGCTGATCTGATATTGCTTCAAAATGTTTATCATGTCCCAGGTTTGAAGAAAAACTCCTTTCAATAGCACAACTAACATCTATGGGTCATTTTTATTCTATTTGGCTCGCAAGATGTAAGAATATACGTGATCTTGAGATTAAAAAAGAGCCAATAATGAAGGGACAAATATTGAATTTCGTCTATATAATGTCGGTAGAAACTAAATATATAGACAAGAAAAGGAAGAATGAAACTACAGACTTATGACATATGCGGTTGATCCATGTTAGCTACTCTAAACTAAGTGACATATGCGGTTGATCCATGTTAGCTACTCTAAACTAAGTGTCATGATGGAAAAGTCCATGTTGAAAGGTCTTCCAAAACACTCAGTAAGGAATGATATTATATGTGCGGGTTGCCAGTATGGTAAATCACACCAGTTGTCGTATTAGGAGTCAAAATATAAGGCCAAGGAACCATTAAAGTTAATTCACTCTTATGTATTTGGACCTATCAAGCAACTCTCTGTTTGTGGGATGAAATATATGTTAACCTTCATTGATGATTTTTGTAGGTATGTATGGATTTATTTTCTGAAGAAAAAGTTTGATACATTTTCAAAATTCAAAGACTTTAAAAAGGTTTGTGAAGCAGAAGTTGGCAAGAAAAATGTTTGCCTGCGAACTGAAAATGGTGGAGAATACATTTCATATGAATTCTCTTAATTCCTTCAGAAGTATCAAATACGTTGTCAGCTCACGTGTCCAAATACGCCACAACAAAATGGTGTAGCAGAATGAAAAAATAGAAACCTAGCACAAATCTGTTGGAGCTTGCTTCACGCAAAAAATATTCTGGGACAATTTTGGACGGAAGCTATGAAAACTGCAACTTTTGTAATCGATAAAATTCCCCAACATAGTTTAAGTTTTCTTTCATCTTTTGAGAAGTTATGGAATGTGAAACCATCATTCAGCTATTTTATTATTTTCGGATGTGTATGCTATGTATTTGTACCTAATCATCTACGTTGCAAGATGGACAAAAAGGTTGTTAGGTGTATATTTTTAGGGTATGATAGTCAACGAAAAGGGTGGCGTTGTTGTGACCCAAACACGGAAAAGTGTTACACTTCTCGAAATGTGATATTTGATGAAGCTTCTTCATGATGGTATTTAAATAAGGAAATCCTTCTAGATTAAAATGTTCTCAAAGATGTATTGGACTCGTCCCATATCCAGCTGAGTCTAGACGAAGCTGAAGATGAATCTAACAAAGATATTTATGAAGAAGGCTTGGCTCAAAATCCTTGCCAAACTGGTGTATATCAACAACAAAGTGAAGCAGATGAGCTAAGTATAAATAACACACCCAGTCTCTTAGAAAGTCATCAAGGATCAAAAAGCTCAATCCATAGTATGCCAATGCTGCCATAGTAGAACAAGAATATAAAAAGAACCAGAGAATTTTGAGGAAGGATTCCAAAATCAAAATTGGATTAAATCTATGAAGGAGGAGATTGATGCGCTTGAACTGAATCAAACTTGGGAGCTCGTGGTAAAGCCAAGTGATGTCAAACCTATTTCTTGCAAATGGATTTACAAGATAAAACGTCACACAAATGGGTCAATTGAAAGAAACAAAGTTCATCTTATAGCCCGAGGCTTTTCTCAGCAATTTTAACGACCGTAATCTAGACCCCAGATGATACGGGTGTCGTTGATCTCATAGAGGTCGCAGACAAGCCTACATACGTCATTCTTACTTCATCTAGGTTAATTTTAGCGGAAAATTTGAACTTTTTGTTTTCTTATTTCATGCTAAACATTTTAAACTTAACATCATACGCGTTCACAAATCCACCATCTAATATAGAGATACTCAAAATGAAGAAATAGTTCTTAATTGCATTAAACGTATTCTTGCCAAAACGACACCAATATAAAGTCTGAAATGAAAGTGGAAAAAACACTAGTGGAACATTATCCACTAGATAAATCCTACATCTAAGCTAGATAATAACGTTAGACATGCCTCGAAAGCATGAGGGCCCCTACCAGTACGTTATGAAATATCCACGTCCGGATAGCTGCCACGTCAACCGATAAGCTTCTTGCGTCCCACCTGTTTGCCGAACCTAATAATATAGAGTGTATGCGATTAGTACACACTTGTACTAAGTATGGGTATATGGCAAGCACACCACCAAGAATGCATGAGTAAGAATAGCTCTTTCCTAACAAACATTGATTATGGAAATTCAAGTCAGTGGACTTTCCCAAAATTGGGATTAGGAAAGGTATTGTGACCTTCCCAAATTGGATTAGAAAAGTCATGCCATAAGAGTAACATGCAATCATAACTTATCATATTGCACACATCACATAACATCTCGCACATAGCACAAACATATTGCACAAAGCACATAACCATTTTCATATCATTTTGTTTCACTATGCATGAGACCTTAGAATCAGTTTGTTTGTATTTTATGGACTGCGACATCAAGACTATCTAACATGAGGGTCAACATTATGGGACCTCAACTAGGAGCCTTTCTTTAGCAAACATAGAGTCTGCTTATTCATATACGTACTTCATTTTCATTTCATTCACAGGTAGTGTGAACACCAAACTATAACAGGATGTAGTTAAGTACTTTATCGGGTTCGCTGGGCAATGCAAGAATGACATAGTATCATTACTGATCTAGCCCACCTCTTGAGTATCCATCCTACAGCTTTGGTATCATTCATTTCATTGTGAATCATGTGACGATGGGACTTATTTCATAATTGGGAACTGGACCGTAACCGAAATGATCATGTGGTAGTCATAAGTGAAATTTAATTGAGTTCTTCCCCACACCGAAAAATTGTATGTGTTATTTTTATCATGGGCCAAAAGTGACCCAAACATGCTAGAGTAACATGGGAATTAAACCCCGCCAGACCCTATATGGCAGTATAGGGTTTCAAAGACTAGGAGATATAAGGAGCACTCATACCCGAACATGCTGGACAGTCTCATCTCATGAGATTATGTGAACCTCTGCCCTTTCCAAAAGAAGGCATCACCTCTCTAGCTAGTCAACGCGTGCTCAGTGATAAAGTTCATTACATTCACTCATACATCACGAAGTTTGATGTTCCATGAAGGTTCATAGAGACTGATCTTTCATTCTTTTTAACTTTACTCTCTCATAGGTGAGTACGTTTGGTAACATTTTACTTAGCCTCATATCATGTGATTTCGATTCAAGTAGGCATCATATTCTGAATATTTAATGAACAGGACTTATGTATCAATACGAAATTTGGCAAGGGCACCTTATGAATCCCTTGGAACAACCACTCATTTTCATTTTATTTTTATTTTGGTCCCACCAAAGTTGGAGGACCCAAATCAAGCCCCAAGGCCTGTATTTTCTTTTAATTTTCTTTTCTTTATATTTCTATTTCATGGTGAGTGTGTAGGGCATCGAACCCTCACAACCCCTTTTATTTAAATTCTTTTTCTATGGCTTTCTCGATGTGGACCATGGGTTGTGGATCGAACCCCCACAGCCCACTTATTTTTAAGGGAACTCTCCTTTTCCGCCTAGAGGCGTGGGTTCGATCCCCATACCTCACACGATTTTCTTCTCATTTTTTCTTAAGCTTAAACCTAGAGGTGTGGGTTGAACCCACTCCTCTCATTCTTATTTTCATACTTTATTTTCCCATCCAATACCATGGTTCGAATCCCCTTCACCACATCCCTTTTACTTCTTTATTTCATGGTTTTAACATGGTAGGTCACGGTTCAATCCCCAGTGATCTCACATATTTTGATCATTTTCTAGCATGAAATTCCCCTAGCTTGGCCGAACTCATCTAACAAGATGCTGGAAATTTAGCAGCCTATTTTCTCCACTTCTTTAACATTAAAATGTTTAGACGTTTTAAGTAGTTTTTAGTGAGTTCTTTAGGTGCATTTTTAAGATTTCGTTCGATAAATATTGCACTCAAATCAACATCTTTACATCACTTATGAACATCACGATTTACATAAACATGTGTACATGAAATACAAAGAACTAACATCACATTTTAGAGCCTTAAACCGGAGGCACATAGTCATGGTTCACATTGCACACACATGCACATAGTTTCGGATCACATAAGTGATCCTTCATAATATTTCAAACACACATACATGAATATATTCATCACGAAAACACAACACACACCTAATATCAACCAGCAAACATACCCAACCTATGAATCATCGGGAGCTAGTGACAGGGACATGCAACAGGGAACAACTTTAGTTTTCGGAATAGATTCGTCTGAACCTTAGGGGTCTCTTGGGAAAGGGACGAGAGAGAAGAGAACTCATACCTTTTGTATATTCAAACCTTGACTTTCTGCCAAAAATTTTATCAAAACAATGTCCAACACTGAAATTCCAACATTCCACTCGACAGAAAACCTTCTCTTTGCTTACGTCATTGATTAACATTTGTTTTTTTCTTATATTTTCGTGTGTGAGTCTCAAGTGTGAAGAACTGATAAATTTATGTTATTGAGGTTATTTGGCGACACGAAAACGTGAATGGCGAGGAGAGGGAATGAATCATGAAATTTTGAGGAGATAGCGTGAGAGAGTGAGAGGTTTTATAGCTTAGAAGTCTAGTTTAGGACTTAGTCAAATTAAGGTTTTATTAAAAAAATATTTCCCTTTATTTTAATCATCTAATAAATAATAAATATTAATTACAGTACATTAATTTCCAAACTTAAATAAAAAAATAATTTAATTTTTTGTTTTCATTTTTCACGAGGTTCGAACTCGGGTGGAGCAAGACTTCACTCTAAGAGCCAATTTTCGGTCCTTTCTCCCTAAAATTCCCCTCCACCTTATTAATTAAATAATTAATTATATATTTAGGGTAATTAAGATATTATACTTAGCCTGGAAAAAGAAAATTTACCCTAGACCGTCCAAACTTAAGATCTCCCCTTTTTAAGTCCGATAAAGACTCATTTGAGTAAATCTTCATATTCGAGAGCCCTACATGGCTGGACCCAACCTTTCCTAGCTCAAATAACTCCCCAAGTTAGTTGGATTGGCTGTTGTAAGGGTTCAGAGGTATGGTTCTACGCGCATCAATCCGTGTGAACCCTTTCTAATCATAGCCATTCTAGACACGTTAAGCATTGCCATTTTTTTAGGGTTGTTACATTATCCCCCCCCCCCCTTAGGAACATTCGTCCCCGAATGACACCACTAACTATTTTGTGTAATGCCAGTTAGATCATAACATAGTTACTATACATAATCAAGCAATAGCGACAAAGAATGAAGAGATAAGGAAACTTAGATTTAAAGTAGGAAGTCTAACCTCAAGAGCTGAAATGATGGGGGTAGCGGGATCTCATATCGGCCTCGGAATCCCATGTAGCACCCTCAACAATATAATTCCTCCACAATACCTTCACTCTGGCAATCTCAATGTTCCTCAGCCGCTTGACCTATCTGTCTAAAATCTCAACAGGTACCTCCTCATAGGACAGATTTTCATCATCCCCCAAGCCTTCAACAGGTAGAATCGATGAAGGATCACCAAGGCACTTCTTTAACATAGAGACATGAAAGAATAGATGAACAAAAGCTAGTTTTGCAAGCAATTCCAACTCATAGGCCACCTCTCCCACACGTTGTAGGATAGCATACGGTCCAACATACCTCGGACTCAATTTCCCCTTCCTGCCAAACCTCATCACCCCTCTTCATAGGTGATATCTTCAAATATACCTGGTCACCAACATCAAACTCTAAGGGCCGTTTTCTGTTGTATGCATAAGACTTCTGCCGACTGTAAGAAGCAGCCAACATGGTCCCTAATCCACCTGACCTCTCTAAGGCCCATGAATGATATCTTGGCACCCAAAATGGATTAAACTCTCCAACCTCGACCACCAAAACTGGAGAGCCCTACCACCTCTACCAACAGTTCCTAAAATGGTGTATCCCACTGCTAGAGTGATAACATTATTATATGAGAATTATCAAGGGAGATGATCATCCCAACTACCCTTTAAAGTCAATCACACACGCCCTCAAAATGTCCCCAATTTGAATGGTGCGCTATGCCGCCCATTAAATTTGAGGATGAAGCAGAGTACTAAGCTTAACATGCGTGCCTAATCTCTTCCGGAAAGGATCTACAGAATGTAAGTGAACTGAGCTCTCTTGTGAAATGATAGACAAGGGAATCCATGCTATCTTCACAATCGAACAAGTTGATTCACATAATCCCTCGGCTCTGTTTATGTAAGTGAGACTTCACAGGGATAAAGTGGGCAGACTTAGTCATCCCTATCCACAATAACCCGAAGATTCCCCATATCGGTCATGCTGTCTCCAGTCTTCGAAAGCCAACCACGAAGTCCATATTAATGGCCTTTATTTCCAAATTGGATCCAATGGTCTGAGTAAGGACGCCAGGCTTAAGATTGTTTACCTTTTAAAAAAACCACAACTTCCCTTCTACTCCCCCAACCAATTATTGACAATTAAGACACGTGGCACATTCTAGGCAATGTCCTTTTTCATGCCATACCCACCAATAGATCTGCTTAAAGATCATGATATATCTGGTGGAACCTTAAATATGGAGAGTATCGGACCAGGGTCTCTGCATGATCATGGTCGAAAATCTCCAATCTGGTACACACAGCCTGTCCTGGTACCTAAGTATACCGTCATCTCCAAAAGCAATGACCATTCTTCGAACCAACACTAGTCCTTCAGCTCATCAACACAGGGATCAAGATGCTGACCCTGCCTTCCACTTCAAAGTACTACGATTGATTCAGATTAGGATGAACTAAAAACACCCCACTACTAGAGTCAAACTAACCTCACAAACTAGTCTGGACAGTGTTGTATTCTTCACAGACTCTTATTCTATCCTCAATGTGGGTTGTACGTCCCATGTCATCCCCTACTCAAGACATGGCTACAACATTAGCCTTTAACCCTGGATGGTAGTGGGAATTCATGTCATAGTCCTTCAATTGCTCCAATCACCTCTGGCCACCTGATGGAGAGCAACGCCCTCTCTGGGAGCACGTATTGAAGAAGGGGAGGGGCGTGGAACACATGGGAGAGGGGGGGGGGGGGAGGGGAGGGGAAGCGGGGGGGGGGAGAAGGGGGGGCCGAGGGAGGGGGGAAAAATCAATTACAAACAAAATTTTTTTTTTTTTTTTTTTTTTTGTTTTTATAAAAATACGTGATTTCACGGTATTATTAGCTATTTTTTGTTAAGTTTAGTGTGTCCAAAGCCTTTATGCTTATTTTTTATATAAATTTTTCCTTATTTGCAGGAAATATGTCCCAAAGATGAATGCGGAGGTTTTTGAAGCGAAGAAATTGCAGAAGGGACCACCTACGAAGATTGTGAAGGTCCGTCATGCTTGTGACGGTAAGTCAAGGTGGTCGGCAGCGTAGTTAGTGGCAAACTGCTTGAAGGAAGATGGGGAAGTCTGACCAAGTGTGGGGTATGAGAAAACGTGACGGACTGTTGTACCGTAACGATCCTCATACCTACCATCGAGAGTAATGAAGGGCAGCAGCAGGAAGAAATTTCATCACGTATGGACGATAGAGGTCCATGACGGTCCGTCGTGACCACGAAGACCAGGCAATGTAGTAGGATCCAGCCGCGTTGTTGACAGAGTTCCAGCAAATAGAGTCCTTGTTTAATTAGGTTTTTATCCTTTTCTATAATAGTTTGAAAAACCTCGTTTTGAGGTTAGATTATATTAGGACTTGGATTAGTGGTTAGGACTCTAGATTAGTAGGGTAGACTTTGGATTATTTGGTTAGGCCCTTTAATTATATTAGATTCCTTGATTATTTTGAGGATTCTTTGAATTGATTGTTGGTGATTTCTGGTGATTAATCAAAAAAAAGTGAACTTGCGGATTGGACTCTTCTCTTGAAGTAAGTACATGAATTCTGATACGCGATATATTTGGATATTGTGATTATGACTAGGAAGTAAACTAGAATCCATAAACTAGGGTTATGGGAACATAGGCAAATAATGAGGTAAAACCTAACTAAAATAATCAATTCTAGAATAGGTCTTGCAGTATTGCTAATTCTTTCACATTGAAGTCTTTTAACGATGGACAACGTAGACTCGCCTTAATGCTACTTGCCGGACCAAGAAGGTAGATTAATAGGAAAAGAATTATATCAACATGATTAGTTATAATACCTAATAGGCTAACATGATTGGTACTAGGGTAATAAACTAGTCAAATATCGAATACGATGCTGATATGAGGTAAATATAAGGGTAGGATAGCAACACCAGTTAGACGGACCAAGGTCTCGGAGTGAAATTTATAGATGCCGGACCAAGGATTAGAAATACATACTTATCACTTGCATTGCAAGATACTAGGAGAAAGAATTGTATAGTAAATTATCAAGTTTGAACCTGTGGGGGGGATCAAGTAAACCTAGTTACTTGATCAAAGACTAAACTCCAACAGCGAAGCGTAGTTGTCTCCTTTTATTTGCTAGTTATTTTCCATTTATTTAGGAAATAGAAACCCCCCCTTTTATCATTTTTGCTTTCGAAGGAAGTAATTGATGAACAATAGTAGCTAATAATTGAAGTTAAGTGTAAACTATTTTCCTCGTGGTAACGATCCAACCTCACTGTTGGGTTATTTACGGACACGACCGCTCTTTACTTCTTATTTGAGAAAGTAAGTTGAGTGTATCAAATTTTGGCGCCGGTGCAGGGGACAACAGCTTTTAGATACCTTAAATTATCCTATAGTTTCGTTGATATTTCTTGATTTTACTTTGTTTTTTGTTTTGATTCGTGCAGAAACCACCGCTCCTTTTATGCCAACTACACGGAGAGGAAATAGAACCCTTGTTTCCATCTGATCCCGAATTCGAGGTACACTACGCAACATGAATAGAAAACTGGGAATTAATGATGAAGAAGATCCAAACCAGAACATCCAGCTCCGGTGATGTCATGGTCAGTTGGTCATACCCGATGCTCCGGGTGAACACCAATAGAGGGGACAAAATCCCGCACCCCGGCCCCAGGCATATACAAAGTCTATGACAAAATAGCAGACTCCGATGGGCCAATGTTCTGCCTTCCTTTCTCCAACCAGCCACACCTTCGTGGTAACTAGTTGCTGATATGCAAATGCTCACTACCAGAGGTTTTTTCAGGGCTACCTTCGTGCGGAATATTTCACATGCCCCCTATAGCCTTTTAAAAGGTACGGGACAGAGTGTGTAAAACGTGTGTAGGAGGCCCTGACTGGACTTGAGATTGTAATAGGGCTTAGAGTGTGTCCTCTCACACTCGGGAGCTGGGCTGCTATATGGTTCACTGAGCTCCCTTTTACAACTCAATTTTCACTTGGAACCAACTAAGGGATGTTTTCTTAGCACGCTACTATCCGGTCTCAAAGAAACTAAACCACAAAGACAAAGTGAACAACTTTGTGGCACTACCAGGAGAGTCAGTTAGTAGTTCTTGAGATAGATTCACGTCATTCTTGAGAAGCGTCCCAAATCACCGTATAGATGATGAGTCGGTGAAGGAATGCTTTAATCGGGGACAAGATGATAATATAAAGCGATGTTGGACACTATAGCAGGTGGATCTTCTGGGGAGTGTCCTTATGCTGAGATTGCTGAAAAATTAGAGAAAATCTCCCGGAATCATAAAGCTTGAAGTACTAGGAGTCAGATACTGGGAGATAATAGAAATACTTCGCAGTACAGTACACTCACAAACCCATCCACAGATGAGATTCGTGAAGACATGGCTCAGATGAGAACTAAGCTGGGTTGGTACTAAAACATATTACTGAGGGTGCATGCAAAGTAAAAGCAGTTAAACTTGCATAAACCACCACCTCCTAATGATGACTGCTATATGCGGATGACTCCTATGCAGGAAATGAGCAGACGCGGGGTTCCGACTGAGCGTCCAAGGGATCAAATCAGGATAATTGGCGCCAAGGTATAAGGGACCAAGGTCGAATCTATGGTAATACAACCGTGAGGGTAATTATGTCCGAGATGGAAACTACAACCACGACAATAAACGTCAACTAGGAGGTAACTACGGTAACAGGAAATGATAGGAATGGGCCATATGTCCATAAAAATCGTGTGAAGTTACTCTAGGGATGGTGGAGCTAGTATGGCTCGAGTTGAGGATATGTTGCCAAAAATGCATGAGGAGGTTTGATGCTAGTGAGAGCACATTAAAGAGTAAGGTTGATTTAGCAGGTTTGGGAACACAAAAAAAAAAAACTTTTGATCACATGCAAGATCATTAAGCAAATCGAGTTGCAAATGGCCCAACTTATTGCGACTGTGAACACCCGGCAACGGGCACTCTTCCTTAGAAACACTATCAAAAATTTGAAAAATGATGCACCCTGTATGGCATCACTACTCATGGTGATAATCAAACCATTGACCCACCTATGCTAGTTTCTAATGAGATTAAAGATAGGTTAGGATAGCAAACACGTAGCGGATTCAAGGTGCGGAGTGAATTTTCTAAGATGCGGACCAAGGACTAGAAACTTAGAAATACAAAACTTATAACTTTGCATGCAAGGATACTAGGAAAGAATTGTTATAGTTAAACTCTATCAGTTATGAACCTGTGGAGAAACAAGTAAATATCGGCGGTTTTTATAACAATGTTGAAAGGCGCTTTTATACAATGACCCTTTGGTAGAGCTTTGAACAATTGCTCGGTTATGCCAAGTTATGAAAATCGCGTTAGCAAGAAAAGACTCGATCTCACTTTCGAGGATGATGATAGGACTGCAGCATTGTAGTAGTGCTATTGCTTGCTACAAGATCTCTCGTACAAAAGAAAGACGATTGGGTGCATTAACTATTCCTTGTACAGTCGGGTCCATTACATTTTGCGACAAGCATTATGTGATCTGGGGCAAGCAATACTCCAAGACCCTTTCAATTTACAAAAGTGGGTTTGGGTGACCCAAAACCCACTGCGATGAGCGCTACTTATGGGCTGACTTTGAACAGTGAAAAGGCCTATAGGATACTCCATGATGTGCTATAAAAGTGGAGTCATTCATATTTCTGGCATTTATTTTGTTATTCTTGATGGGAAGTCCGATTTTGAAGCGCCGTCCTATTATTCTGGGAGGCCATTCCTTGTACAGAGAGAGACTTAGTTGAAATGGAAAAAGGGGCAGATGAAATTTCGGTTGAAAACAATGAAGAAGCGACCTTCAACGTTTGTAGGACCATGAGGCAGAGGCGTGAGCTCCAATTGGTACTCCGCCATATCCATAAAGAAAAGAGAAGAAGAGAATGAATAAAAAAAGTTTTGGCAAACAAGAGTTTATGGTTGGGGAATTTGCTGCTTTTAGACAGATCTGGGTTTCCTTGTCTTCCAGGCAAGCCAAGTCCACCGGACTGCCCTTACTTGATCACCCAAGTATTTCCTCATTGAGAATGAGTTAAAAAACCAAGGAGGGAGTGCGGTTAAGGTGAATCGAGAATGAATAAAACCCTTTTTGGCAACTGCATCGGTGAAATAAAGTGATAGAGGCATACCATCTTGATGAAGGCTGAGTAATCAAGTTCCTTAGTCGTGTCGTGACGTTAAATCGGCTACTTGTTGGGAGGCAACCCATTTTACTTATAGTTTTTCTTCTAGTAATTGGTAGGCATTTTCTACTAATGGGTTTTAAATTGCAGGACCATCACAAGGAAGGAAATCTGCAGAAAATTACTCGTGCAGCAGTCACTGACGGATACAGCGACGGACCGTGTTTCAACTGTGCCGGGACCATCGCATAATCGTCATTCAGGTACGTTTTTCTGTTATTTCACACTAGGTCACACGCGACGGGAACCAACGACGCCTTCCCCAAATGAGAAGGGACCGTCATCGTGGAATCGTCGCGTCATGTAGAGGAATACCAACCCGACCGGCTGGGGTTTTAAAAAAAAAGTCAACATTGAAAAAACCCAACCCGTCATTTTACCACATGTCCTTCACTGCTGCCTCCTAGTTCCCTCCCGTTTCAACATTCCAAAAAATCATCTCCCTCATTCAAAAACGATATTTTCCCCAAATTCTCGAACGTCCTAAAAGTCCCTCATCACTAGGTGGAGTTGCTGCTGGGGGGGGTATTCTTGATCACCAAGTACATTTTCCCTTGTTTTTCTCAAATTCTCAGGTATGTGTCTCAACTTCTACTCATTTATATTGCATTTTGTTTATCAATACTAAGTAGTCTAGTTCTTCTTGATACGCTTCATTCTTTATCAAATTTTGTCTGACCTAGGTTAAAAAAAAATCCCAAAACGCCGTGTTAAAAACCCTAGAAAATAAGGTCGTGTTAGCCATGCTAGTTTACTAGGTATTTGGTTAGACAAATGTAGGTCCAAACAATAATAATTCGATTTGGTCATAGGGGATTGAATGGGGCATCTCCAGTTTTGTCACTGAGTTACAGAATGAGACCCCGATGAACGGACCGTCGTAATTCAACGACGAACCGTCATTGGGTCCATTCCAACCGCCCTCCTAAACACTCCATGTCCAAGTTTTCTCCAAGTGTCCACCAAACGTCCACATGCGACGTACCGTTGTTTCCCGCCGACTGGTCCGTCATACACAACCGTTCTGAGTGTCGAGACCCTATACTAAGGGTCTCTCACTTTTTTGTAAGTGTCCTTCAACGGACACATGCTCGGACCATCATACTACGACGTCCGTCCTGCACAATCGTTCTGGGGTGTGAGAGACCCTTATCCTAAGGGTCTCTCTCTATTTGTCTAAGTGTCATCAACCGGACAATACGACGGAAGTCATAACCTCGGACGATCCGTCCTGCCATGACCGTCTCATGCGGTCAGAGACCCCTCTCCTAGGGTTCTTCATAGTTCTTTAGTGTCCTCTAACGACACCTCTACGGAGCCGTCGTACCTGTGAGGTCGTTCTGACACATACAGTCATACTTGTCAGAAAACTCTCCCCTTATGGTTTCTCCAGATAAATATATCCAAGTAAGACAACGACAGACCATGGACGGTCTGTTCGTACTCAAGAAGAACCGTCACCTGGTCCGTTATGTTTCACTGTTACGTATAGCAAATGTCATTTGTATTTTATTTTATTGATTTTTGTGTTGGTTTTGTTGTCTTGTTTGCTCCTTATAGCTTACTCATATTGATCCTTTACAGGTACTATCTATATGGAACCAAAACAAGATCGATTATGCACGCGGGCGATCAAGTTTGTTCGCACCGTCTGTCCGCCTGGTTATTTGGGATCTGATGATGAGCGTGACCCCAGTACGTGCCCCCACAGGCACTTCCACCCATCCCGTGTACACGTGCTGCCAGAGCCACACCCAAACAGGTGGCATCCGGCGTAGTTCAATCTCCCAGTCTGATGAGGAGCTCCAATGAAGGCACACCTTCTAGGCAGCCACTAATGAAGAAAGAGCATAGTCTCTTCAAGGAGTTTCATGGTCGGCGGCGCCTCCGGATCTGCTGAGGTTCCCGATCCGCCACCGCTTTTGCAGCGTCGCCTTTTCTGATGAACTAACAGTTCGGAATCCACATTGGTTCACCAGCTCGTGTTCTCACCCCGGTTACTGACCCAGCCCGACCGGTGGTGTGTCGACGCGGCAGTTTCAAGCTACTATTCCGATGCAAAAGTTCCTAACTGATAAAGGAGTTATGACTCGGACAATTAATTGGAGCGGAGGGTCCTTACGAAAGTTCCCAACGATGCCTGAGATCCACAATTTCTTCACCAGACTCGACTGGAGTGGACAGCACGTCCATTGGGACGTATAGTGAAGAGCTGGTCTGAAGAGGTTCTACGCATCCTATGGTAGCGAATCTCCGATCGACAGATTGATAGGGGGGTGCCCACCGCCAAACAGGGGCCCCACTAGAGCAGGTCTAGTACGTGGTGTATAGTTGATATATCCCTGCCTGCTTATTTTACCAGTTTTCGATATGGAAAAGAATGTTGATGACTAATCGGACCTCTCTCAATGCGGAGTTGCTACGATGCAGATTTCAAGATGGCAATTTATGCGTTGAGCCATAGCTGTGGAGAGGGGAGACCACCAAGAGGGGATGGCCATGAACTGTCTGTTAATGGAGAACGGTGCCGCTGGGGTCGAGCCGAAGCAGGCCATCAAGAAGGCCAACCGACTTTACGGCGAAGTTTTTAAGTTTTTGTTGGTTGATTGTTCGCCACTGCCTTTCCCCTATAGCCGCTGATAATTCGGTCACAATGGGATCGTACGCAGTATTGATGGCGGCAATGATAGCCGGTTCGAGGTTGCTTTATTTTGTGTGGGCTTCTAAAGTCGGTCATGCATAGAGGGCTTTTTAATGGTCGACAACTACTTACCCTTTCTGTGATGATATTTTTCCCTGCAGATCTGAAGGTGTGCCTATATGGATACGTTGATCAGCTCAAGACCCCTCTGGGAACTGTTGTGGATAATCGCCTCTCCAGAGTTGAGGTGAAGGCCAATGAGTGGATCCACGCAGAGGGCGCCCGTCCAGAGCATGCGTTCCACTTGGTGACAATCGGATGCTACGGTAGAACAGGAGGGGCCGCACGGCTACGCAGGAGGCTTCCACTGACAACTACCCCGGTCGAGTCTATTCCTCACGGTAGAAGCACCGCGCCGAGCTCCTCTACTCAGCACCTTTCCCGCTCTGGTCCCGCTTGCAGGGTCTAGAAATTAAAGGTGAAATGGCTACACTTTAAATCTATATCCAGCCTTGGATGCAGAGGTCTAGTACCGAGCAGAAGAGCGATTGGCACCGGAGAGAGAATGGTCCAGCACACAGAGCGGAAGATCGCTGAGGTTAATCAGCCGCTTTGGAAACCTTTGAGTGTCGAGTGCTAGCCCGTCAAGCCCTTGGTGGACTGTGTCGACCCTTCAGGATGCCGGGTCAACAGTCTTCGAGACATCGATATTGATATATTCTTAGCGGCTAGGGTGCCTAGTCTGAGGCCCCTCTGTAGAGCTGCTGAAGACACAGTGATGGAGGCCCTATTCGCCACTTCAGAGATTCCACCACCTCCCCCCGAGAGCAGGCAAGAGGCATGGTGGTCGAGAGGAGGATGAGGGCGAGCAAGACGAGGAGCGCCGGAGATGGAGGCTTACGAGGAGGCCTTGCTTGCTGAAGAGAAGGCACGTGTGAGTGAGAGCAGGAGATTTACGCTGCTGGGCGTTCTAGCTCGGAACGTGTGGAGTAGAGGGAGGCACTGCTGAGAAATTGTTGATGCTGAGGGTTGTCAAGAGGTAAAGAATTTTGGTAGTGGGTTCCGGGGAACTGGACCACCAGCTTTCTTGCTGATCGTCGGTGCTTGCGCCCCAGTTGCTGCACCTACCAACTCTAGTTTTAAAATTTTTTTTTATGCATGGGGACAATGAGGTTTTTTTGTTGGGGAGGGGGGGTAAAGATAAAGTGGCTGGTAGTGCTAGGGTGAGCTGAGGAGCCCCCCCCCCCACAATTCAATCCTCTTTTGGGGTTCTAGGGTTTTTCTGACTGTGTTTTTTCCCCGAAAGACTGATTACTTTTAACGTTGAACCGGGCATGTCTATTATCTTGGGTACATAGTTGAATTCTGTGGAGCATGACGCTAAAATGATATCCTGATATAAAATGGAAAATTGATTGCATGACTAGCATAGTAATTGATAAAATTGTGTGGCTTAAGCATGACATAGAGGTACCACCAATGCATGACCCTAAGTCTCAAATTCGAACTAGGTGTCATGATAATCTGGTAGAGTGATGAGCTGTCAAGTGAGTGTGAGGACAGAAGATTTGGAATAGTCCACTATTTGTACTGAGCAGAACTTCCTGGTTAGTCTTCTAAAAGTAAGTTGTATTAGACAATTAGGGAAAGGATCATAGGTATGATCAATCTAGACCATTTTAGCCTTAAATAAAAGAGAAAACCAAATTAAAAGTTGATCCCTTTTGATCCAAATGACTTGAGCTAAATTAGACCTTTTTTCTCACCCCAAACTGATTTTCTGGAATAATGTAATGTGTTGGGCCCTGGTCCCTCTTGGAATTGTGCACCTCAGCTTATGACCAAAAGCATAAGTTGAGGGGGTAATGCAGTAAACAACCTTTTATGTCCAAAAAGTAGGTTGAAAGAAAAGTAAAATGAAACAAAAAATACAAGCCAAGAAAAAAGAGAGTACTTATTCAAATGAGAAAAAAGGGAAAACTAGCAAGGTGAAAGAATGTGGGAAACTGAAACTGGGCAAAATAAAATGATAGAAAATGGTAATTGTTTAGCCAAATTCAAGGAGGACCAAAAAAGTCACTCTAAAGTATACATAAATAACCCCTACCTGACCCTAAGCATATGGTACAATCTACAAAAGTTCCTATCGTGATCTAAAGGTTTGTATAGCGAAACTTTAAAGCAGTGAAAATAAGGGCACGCTTAGGGCAAAGTATGAATTGTGTGTGAATCTGTTCTGAGCCGTGAGTGGTGACACGTAATTTTTATACTCAAACTGAAATCATACTGTGTAAATGAGGATTTTGTTTTGAAGTGAGGACAATAGTTTGCATTATCGGAAATAGTTAGCACCTCGGTTTGCGCAAATTGAAGAGGATAGGTGTTAGTGCCATGGTGAGTCTGGTCATGGTCTGATTCCACATCATAATTCAAGTCTAATAGTGGATAGCATGCCTAAATATGATGAGACACTCGTCAATCGGGATGATAGCCAAATGATTGAAAGGATAAACATGGATTTATTGCACCAAAAGATTGTTTATTGAGTCATAGTGCGTCGCATGAGGACAAACAACGAATTTAAGTTGAGGGTGTTGATATACCGTGGTTCCACGGAATTATTTTTAAGATTTTTCCTTAAGTTTGTGTGTCCAAAAGCCTTTTTGTGCTAATTTTTATATAAGTTTCTCTTATTTGCAGGGAATATGTAAAAAGATGAGATCGGAGGTTTTTGGAGCGAAGAAATGCAAGAGACACCTACGGAGCTTATGTTGACGATTCGTCATGCTTGTGACGGTCCGTAGGTGGAAGCGTTTTAGGCAGCTTACTGAAGGAAGATGGGGCAACGTCAGACCAAAGTTTGGGGTTACGAGAAAACGTGACGGACCTTCGTAGTCATGACGGTTCCGTCTGCAGGCTCGTCATGAAGATTTTAGCGAGTAGCCCCGTACCCATATTCCAAGAGTTCAAGTGTTTTGGAACGGAGACCATCGACGGACCTTTGTGCTCGTAACGATCATCATACCTGCCGTCCGCGGGTAATGAAAGAGAGCAGAGAGAAAAATTTCATCAAGTATGGACGACGGAGTCCATGCGGTCCGTCGCGATGTCGTTCAACCGCTGCCATTTTTACCAGATTTCTAGCAATAGAGTCCTTGTTTAATTGGTTTTTATTTTTATAAATAGTTCAAAAAACTCGTTTGTGAGGTTTAGACTCTAGATTATTAGGTTAGACTCGATTATTAGTTAGACCTGGAATTATTAGGGTAGACTCTGGATTCTTTGGTTAGGCCTTGATTATTGTTAGATTTATCGACTATTTTGAGATTCTTTGATTGATTGTTGGTGAGTTTGGCTGATTAATAAGCGAACTTTCGTTTTTTACTCTTTCTCATTGAAGTAAGTACATGAATTCTTATACCCATATATTTGAATATTGTGATTTGACTGGGGTAACTAAAATCCATAACTTAGGGTTGTGGGAACATAGGCAATAATGAGCTAACCCTAACTAAAAATTATCAATTCTAGAATAGTGTCTTGCATGATTGATAAGTCTTTGATAGAAGATCTTGTTAACGGATGCACAATGTTAGAACTCGCCGTAACCTTAATGTACTTGCAAGACTAGGATGGTAGATAATAGGGAAAGTTATCAAAATAGATTTAGTGTATACTATTAATGGTAGTATTAATTGGTAGAGGTAATAACTTTGTCAATATCGAATAGATGCTAATATGAGTAAATAAATGGTAAATATAAGGGTTTATGAATAGAAACACACGTCGCCGGACCAAGGGTGCGGAGTGACCTTTTCTAGATGACGGACCAGGATGGATTTAGAAATACATAACTTATCCACTTTTGCATGCCAATGATACTAGGAAAGAATTGTTATAGTTAGACTTATTCCAGTTAGGAACTTGTGGGAAACAGTAAACCTAGTTACTATGACAGCAATTGATTTAAACTCCAACATTCGAAGTGTTAGTGTCTCCTTTTATTTCGCTAGTTATTTTCATTATGTAGGAATAGAAATCCCCCCTTTTATCATCTGCTTTCCAGGAAGTAAATGACTGAACATTAGATTAGTAACAAATTGAAGTTAAGTATTAAACTATTTTCCTCGTGGAAACGGACCCAACATCTCTAGTTGGGTTATTCTACTTGACACGACCGCTTTTAATCTTTAAAAATTTTTCAAGAAGTGAGTTTGAGCGTATCACACGCACATGAACTCCACACAAGTAGTGCCTCCACCAATTTCAGGGCAACATACCACAGCTGCCAACTCCCAGGTCATGAGTGGATAATTCTATTCATGAACCTGAGTTGTACTGGACGTAAAGCTATAATTATATTTCATGAACATTGAGTGTCTGGACGTTAAGCTATCCCTACCAACTTCATAAGACACAACCCAAACCAACCCTAGATGCATCAGAAACATAGTGTAATTATACCACAATTAGGCAAAGTAAGCACCGTGGGTGAAGGGAGTCTATCCTTGAGTGTGGAAACTCTTCTACAAGCATTCCGTCAATTCAAACTTGGCCTTTTTCTTAGTCAAAGCTATTAGTGAGGCAGTAATGGGAAGAAAAAACACTCCCCCAAACCCCTGCGATAATAGCCTGACGATTCCATAGAAGCTATGAACACTCTGTGGGAGTAAGAGGTTTTGTCCAGTTTTCTAACAACCTCAGTCTTCCTGGATCTACCTCCCACACCTTGTTGGACACACAGACCCAGGAAGGTCACTAATTTAAGCCAGAAGTTCACACCTTTTGCGGGCTTTGAACTTTGGCATACAACTGATGTTGGTCTAAGACCTGCAGGGTTGTATCAAAATGTGTTCATGCTTCCTGGTCTTAGAGTAGCTGAGACTGTAATCAATGAATACTATGATGAAAAAGTCAAGGTATTCACGGAACGACCCTGTGTATGAGATCCATAAATGCAAGCAGGCAGCCGAGGTGCATTGTGAGACCCCAATGACATAATAGGAACTCATAATGACCATAACTAAAGTAAAATGGGTACGAAAGGTTGCTTTGGGATATCTCCATCCCTAACCATGAGTTGATGGTACTTGAACGAGATCGATCTCGAGAAGAAGTAGACCCCTGGAGTGGTGATATAACGTTGGTGTCATAGTATTATTAATACTTTTTCTAAGTTTAGTGTGTCCAACGCCTTTTTGTGCTACTAATTTTTAATATAAGTTTCCTATTATTTGCAGGAAATCTGTCCATAGAAAATGCGGAGGTTTTTGACGCGAAGAAAGAAAGGCAGAAGAAGAGAGACAACTACGGAGCTTGTGCGGTCCGTAGGTGGCAGCGTAGTGAGCTGCTGAAGTAAGATGGGGGAAGTTGCAAGTGTGGGGTTCCGGAGTCCATGACGGTCCGTCGTGGTCTATGATGGTCAGTCCTGCAGGTTCGGTCATGAAGTCAGAGAAGTAATTCCAGTCCCCATATTCCATAGAGTTTAAATGTTTTGGAACGAGAGCCCGATCGACGGACGTTGTGCAGGTTGACGATCTCCGTCATACTTGCCGTCGGGGGAATGAGAGAGCAGCGGAAAACATTGCACAAACATGGGACAACGGAATCCAACGGCCCGTCATTGGACCACGATGATCGTCGCGAGGTCCGTTGACCCAGCCGCGGTTTTGAGATTTCAGTAAATAGAAGTCCTTGTTTAATTAGGTATTTTATTTTCTATAAAAGTTCGAAAAAACCTCGTTTTGAGGTTAGACGTGGATCAATATAGACCTTTTGAATATTGTGAGACTCTTGATAGGGGGACTTCTTGCTTCTTGGAGACTATTTGAGAGATTATTGAGTCTTGAGGACTTTTTCATTGGGGTGTTTTGGGTTTTTTTTTGAGTTTTGTTGATAATCAAGCGAACTTTTGGATTTTACTCTTTATCATTGAAGTAATACATGAATGGAAATTGATTATATCTATATTGAATATTATGATTCTGACTATGGGTAATTAAACTCCATAACTAGGGTTGTGGGAACCATAGGAAATAATGAGGTAAAACCTAACTAAATAACCAATTCTAGAATAGTGTCTGCATGTATTGATAATTCTTCGATAGAAGTCTTTTTAACGGTGGTCAACGTTAGAACTAGCATTAATGCTACTTCCGGACCAAGGAGTAGGTAATAGGAAAAAAATTTATCACAAGATTTATAGTATACTATCTCAGAGGCTAGTATTGATTGGTTACGAGGTAAACTTAGTCAATATCGAATGACGATGCTTTAATAGGAGGTAAAGATAAGGGTTAGATAGAAGAAAACACACGTAGCCGGACCAACGGTTGCGGATGACATTTTATAGATGCGAGGACAAGGATTTAGAAATACAGAACTTATCACTTGCCATGCAAGATAACTAGGAAAGAATTGTTATTTATAGTTAGAACTTATAAAGTTATGAAATTGTGGGGAAACACGAACCCTAGTTACTTTGATTAATTTGATTAAACTCCAAATTCGAAGATGTTAGTTGTCTCCTTTTATGTCGCTAGTTATTTTCATTTATTTAAGAATAGAAACCCCTTTTATTATTTTTGCGTTCCAGGAAAGTAATTGACCTGAACAATAGTAGCTAAAGATTGAAGTTAAATCTAACCTATTTTCCTCGTGGGAACGATCCCAAACCTCACTTTTTGGGTTATTTACTTGCACATGACGCTTTACTTCTTATTTGAGAAGAAGTTTGAGCGTATCAGTTGGTTCGAACACAAAGTATCCAATTCTAAGAAGTGGATACTTATTTGATAGTGACTTTGTTGAGCTGACGATAATCCGATGCAATTCTAAGTGTTTCCATCTTTCTTTTTCACAAACAAATTGGAGCGCCCAAGGGGATAGCTCGGCTGAATTAAACCTTATAGTGAAATCTTTTAACTGCAGCTTCAACTCTTTGAATTTCATCTTGGCATTCGGTAAGGAGGAATTACAATTGGTTTAGTAGGGGTCCTAAGTCAATACCAAACGTCCAATCTCTCGACGGAGGAACTCAAGGCAACTCGTTAGGAAATACACTCTTGGAACTCATTCACCACAGGCAGAAGTCTATGAAAGGAATGGCATGCATGATTCTAAATATTAACACTCACAAGATGCACATAACCCCTGGGTTCTACATCATTTCTGGCTTTAAGGTTCAAAATCAAAGGGATTAGGATCGACTCGAGTTGTACCCTTCAAGATTATCTCTTCTTCATTAGGGAAATGAAATTACAACCCTATTACGACAATCCATGCAAGCATAACAACTATGAAGACAGTCCATGCAAAGAATACATACAAATCATGCATTGGTAACTCACAAGTCTACCAAACATAGTCTTACCACAGACAACTATAGGTCAATCCTTGTATACTATATGTCTTACTTGTCTCTGCTAAAGGTCGTACTAAAACATATGATCATGGCATAACTTTAGGCAATATCTCAACGTGAGAGCAGCAAAACAAAGGAGTTACAAGTAAAGGGTAGACCCTTGATGACCTGACTACTCTGGTGGGAGAGTCTTAAACCTGGGTTCATGCTGATTTCCAGTCTAACTCCTTCCCTTGAAAAAATTCTTCTCACTGTCCTGACTTATTCCCTACACTAGTATGCTCATCTTCCACTTTTCTCCACTTGTTGGACTGACCATAAGCATGGAATGGTCCATGTATCATTGCAGCATAAATGCCCTACACTCCTTCTCGAGATTCTCAGCAATCAGTAGATCAGTGTAACCGGGAGGATTTTCACCCTCGTGAAGGTCCATGTAAAGCTAACTAAACATGCGTGAATCGAAGGTGGGTTCTCCAATTGGAAGGAACACCTTGTTACTATGCCTGGGTTGTCATAGACTGAGCTTGTAAAGGAGTGGCTGGGAAATTTGTACAAGGTTGTGCTCACTTCTCCATCTGCCAAAAACCCAGTTGGGTAATATACATCCCATTAGATACGCTCTAACACCAAGAAATCAGACGTAGAGAAGGCACGATTAATATCAGAAACAATGGAAATTTCATACGCTCATGCTAGTCTTTAATTAAGGGATACTAGTGATGCAGTTCCACTACCCATAGATTAGAAAGATACTCAGTGTGGTTGATGTGAAAATTATTATCCTCAGAATTTAACCAGTGCTCTGCATAACACTTTGTCCACGATGAAATCTATACCGCCTCGCAGACCGGCGTCGATCGTTGACTCTCAAAGGTCGTAGACAAGCCCCACAGGAAGTCATTCTTACTTCAGCTAGGTTAAATTTTGCGGAAAATTTGAACAGTTTTTGTTCTTTTTTTTTCATGCTAAAAATTTTAAACTTTAAATAATAGGCGTTCACAATCAACCATCTGATATAGAGATAATCCAATGAAAGAAACAGTCCTAATTGCCAGTTAACGGTATTTTGACGAAAATGGCACCAATACAAAGTCTTGAAATGAAAGTGGAAAGAAACTAGTGGAACATTCTCCAATAGCTAAAGCCTACATCTAATCTAGAGATAATAACGGTCGACATCTCGAAAGCAGTAGGGACCTTACCAATTCGGATGAAAGCTCGCACGTCCGAAATAGCTGACTGCAACTCCAACCTTTAAGCTTTAGCGTCCACATGGCCTGTGCAACCTAAAAATATAGGACGTTGTATGGGATTAGTACACACTTGTACATAAGTATGGTGTATATGCAAAGCACACAACAAGGACAATGACATGAGTAATAATTAGCTCTTCATAACAACATATATGGAAAGTCAAGTCAGTGGACTTGCCGAATTGGGATTAGGAATGTTAGTGAGCTTTCCAAATTTGGATTAGGAAAGTGAGTGAGGTTTCCAAATTTAGATTATAAAAGTCATGACATGAGAGTAACATGTATCATCATACTTATCGTATTGCACACAACACGTAACATCTTTCACATAGCACATAACATATTACATATAGCACATAACGTTTTTCATATCATTCGTTCATATGCCATGAGACCTTGATATCATGGACTTGACATCAAGACTACCCAAAATGAGGGCTCAACATATGGGACATTAACTAGGGAGCCTTTTTTTAGCAAACACAGAGTCTGCTTCATTTATACATACGTACTTCATTTCATTTCATTCATAGGATAGTGTGAACACCAAATATACCTAGGATGTAGTTTAAGACTTTCATCGGGTTCGCTGTGCAATGCAAGAATGACCTAGTGTTACTACTTGATTCTAGCTCACCTCTTGATTAATCTATCCTAACACCTTTGGTATCATTCATTTCATTATGTGCATCATTTAAGGTTGGCCTCATTCATTCATTGGGAACTTTAACTTTAACCGAAATAGATCATGTGAGCATCATGAAATCCAGTGTCTCCCCTACACCGGAAAGAGGTGAAATCACCGGTCAAAGTGACCCAAAATATGCTAGCGTAAATAGGAATTAAACCCCGCCAGATACCTATATTGGCAGTATAGGTTCAAAGACTAGGAGATATAAGGAGAACCATACCTGACATGCCGGACAGTCTCATCTCATAAGAGTTACGTGAACCTCGGCCCTTCCCGAAAGAAGTCATCACCGCTCATAGCTAGTCTATCGGTGCTCAGTATAAAGTTCTGTTACATTCATCTCATACGTCATGGAAACTGGCTTCTAGTATGAGGACATCATAGCTCAATAGATGATTTCTCATCTCATCATTAGTATTAAGTGTGCTAATCTCAATACTTTCATTAGAGTGTTCATAGAGAATGGTCTCTTTATTAACTTTACACTCTCATAGGTGAATACGTTTTGGTAACTTTTACTTAGGCTCATTCAAGATTGCTCTGATCTTTTACATTAGTCTCATATTATGTTGTCACCACATTCATTAACATTAGCACATTTGCTATTCATAATTACTCACCCCTTTTTACGTGAATGTTCTTTGCATAATATGCCAATGCACTTGGCCATTTAGTGTGTTTCACACTCTTACTTAACCCTTCTAGGGTTTCATCATTTATTGTTCATTTCATCATTTAATTGTTCATTTTAATCATCCAAAAAAAAGAAAAACAAAAAAAAAAAAAAAAAATCAGTGTTCATTTCATGTGTGCCAATGCACCTTGGCCATTCAGTGTGTTTTACACTCTTACGTAACCCTCTAGAGTTTTACATCATTTCATTACCTACATCTTGGTTTCACTTATTTTTAAATGGATGCTAGACTTGGTCTATACATTCAATCCCTAATCTTCGTTTCATAGTTTCGTTTAGCTAAAAGTGATCTCAAATCAACATCGTTTACCATCACTTATGGACATCACATTTACATAAATGTGTGCATTCAATACAAAGAACTCATCACATTTTAGAGCCTTTAAAACCCGAGGCACCTAGTCATGGTTCAATGTGGCACACACATGCACATAGTGTCGGATCCATCACTGCTCCTTCATAATATTTCAAACACCATCTGAACATTATTCACACGAAAACACAACACACCGCTCTCAATATCACGCAGCAAACATACCCAAACCTACGATCATTAGGAGCTAGTGACAGGACATGCACGGGGAACATCCTGTTTTCGGAATAGATTCGTCTTTTTTTGAACTTAGGGGTCTCTTGGAAAGGGACCAAGAGAAAAGAGACCCATACCTTTTTTGACGTTTCAACCTCGACTTTCTGCCCAAACTTCTTCAACCATGTCCAACCACCGAAAGTTCACCCCCCACTCGAAGAAAAACTCTCTTTGCCTACGTGAATTTATTAACGTTTGTTTTTTTCTTATTTTTCGTGTAGTTATTCAAGTGTGAGAACCTTGGTAAGTTGTCTGTTCTTTAATGTTATTTGGAAGGAGAGAAACGTGAATGGTATGAGAGATTATTGGAATGTTATGATGAGATAGACGTGAGAGAGGAGTTTTAATTAGGCTTAGAAGCTAGTTTAGACTTAGTCCAAATACAGTGTTTTTATACTGATAAAAAGTTGATTTCCTTTTATTTTAAATCACTTAATGAATATGAAATATTAATTAATTACATAATTTACCAACTTAAATTAAAACAAATTTTATTCATTTCTTCCACCTAGGTTTCGAACTGGGTGGAGCAAGACTTCACGCTCAGAGAAATGTCGGCCCCTCTCCCCCAAAATGACCATCCACCTAATTAATTAAATAATTAATTATCATATTTAGTGTATTAATTTACTACCCCATTATCCGTGTTTTAAAAAGACCATTTACTCCGCACCCTCCAACACTTAATTATCTCCCCCTTCTTTAGTCCAGTAAAGACTCATCCGGGTAAATCTTCATATTCGGGAGCCCTACATGGATGGACCCCCTAGCTAAACTAACTCCCCAAGTTAGTTGTCTTGGTTGTTGTAAGGGTTAAGAGGTCTGTTATACGCGCATCAATCCGTGCGAACCCGGTTTAATTGTAGGCATTCTAGACACGTTAAGCATTGCCATTTTTTTAGGGCTGTTACAGGAATATAGACTAGATTATGATGAAACATTTAGTCGAGTTGCTAAGCTTATTGCAGTCCGGATCATACTTACACCTGCTGCCAGTAAAAATTGGAACCTATGGCAGATGGACGTAAAGAATGCCTTGCACAGAGAGTTTGATCGGGGAGATCTACGTGTGTCAACCGATGGGCTTTCAGATTCAAGATCATCCTGAGTATGTATATAAGCTCCGAAAAGCGCTATATGGTTTAAAGCAAGCACCAAGGGCATGGTATGGTAATATTTCTGAATTACTTACTCATAATTGTTATTCTATTGCACCGGCAAATACCAGCTTGTTTGTGAAAGTTGTTGGAAAGAAACTAGCTATTGTGCTAGTATATGCTGTCAAGAAGAAATTCTTCTAACAAAGAAGAATTTGCCAATTTGCTTCCATATGTAGGAACTTGGACAACAACCATTTTCTTGGATTGGAGGTTGATTTTAATGAAGATGGAATTTGTTTGAATCAGAAAAAATATTCTAAAGATCTGTTGCAAAAGTTTAGGATGTTGAATTTCAAATCAATATCAACACCATTGGAGACAAATGCTAAAACTTGTGCACATGAAGGAAAAGACTTAGCATATGTGATGATGTATCGACAATTTATAGGTATCTGATTTTATTTAACTTAACTCGACCTAATATTCTTTTGCAGTGATGTGATGATCGTACATGCACACTCAAAGACGCACCAAATGGCAGGTTTGTTCGACGAATACGTACGATAGTGAAAAGTACATTGATTATGGTGTTTTGTACTAGAAAGGTGAAGATGCAAGTGGTCGGATATTGTGAATCTGACTATGCCCGGAGATCATAGTACTGACATTCAACAACCGGCTATTGTTTAAACTGTGGAGTTAAGCGATTTCTTTGTGTAGATAAAGCAAGCCAACTTTTGGCCATCAACAACAGAAGCAGAGTATAGCACAACACTTGCAGCTCAAGAAAGTACGTGCTTATGCAATTGATTAAGATTTACACCAACCAGTTGGCTACGGGTTACCCTTGTAGTGTGACAATCAGTCATCGATTGTCTTGTCTGAAAAGCCTGTTTTTTCATGCTAGGAACAAACACGTGGAATACATTCCCACTTCATCAGGGAAAAAGTAATTGCAAGGAATATGACTTGGAGCATTAAAACTGAGCACACAAATGCAAGACTTTTTCACTAAGCTTAGTGTCCCATAATTTTTGAAAGTTTTGCCTGCAACTTGCATTTTCTGACCGCGCTGATGTTGATAGGGGTGTTAAAAGTTGTACAACATCAGCCCCTATTATTTAGTTTGACTAAGTCTGCAGTATAACTATATTTTAGCTTTCAGTTGGTTGTTGTTTTCTTTTCAGGTGATAGTTTTTCTATTGTGTAGTATTTGCAAAATTGTGTTCTTAATGTATAGGTGAGTTGGTTTAGTGGAATTACATTAGTGGTTTAGTGGGAATATGATTCCATAATATGTAAACTTATATAAGGCTACAGAGCCTATTGAATAAAATCATTCAGTAACAATCTCTGCAACATAATTTGGCTATCTTTTATTCTTCATGTTATTTCCTTTTCAAATACTGATTTCTCTATCAAAGTTTTCTTCGTCAATACATACGACATAAATTTAGAATTTTACATACTAGCCTTAATTTTCATCAACAAAGTGGGCAGTTAAATAAATACATCCCTCATAATTAGATGAAGTCCAAAATTAGAGGTCAAACATATCGTATTAGGAATTTTAGCTAAGGTTTGCTTCAATTTCTGTTTCTCTCTAATATAGACTTTCTTGATATTTGCGACACAAGTGTTCCTAGAAGGTAACATAACATCTAGACTTATATAATTCACCCATGCTTTAATTCCATCATATTCAACAAAAGAATACGATAACTTATGCTTAATGATAGCTTCAACAATTATATCAAGTTGTATCCATTGATCAATTTCTCTAGACTGCATTTTTCCTTCTTGATTAATGAACATTTGAATTAAATCATAAATTTTAAGCATTGAACACTTACCTATTTGACGTTGTAAATGTGATGTCTTAGAACTTTTACCTTGATGATGAGGAATTGAACCACACTTGAATGATTTTTTACATCATTTACACACTGCCCTTTGAATTTCATATGTAGCTCTATCTGTTCTTTCAAAGTAGTGTCAAAAAACTTATGTCAACTTAATTTTTTTCTGATTAGGTTCTTCAAGAATAGTGTCACCACGTTCACCATCACGTGTGTTATTTTCATCCTCCATTAACATATTTGTAAATAAATACATAAAAATGAAAAATTATTTGCAAAGAATTTAGAATTATTAATATTACTAGAAAAATAAATTAACTATCTTAATGGTATTTTATAAGTTACAACAAACATATATACTGATATAAACTAACAAAAGCTAAAAACATTACAGAGAAATAATATTTGTTAAAAGTGTTAATCTATATTCTCTAAATAACTAGTCATAGAGAGATTAATGTTAAAAGAGAAAATCATCACATACGTGACATTGTCCTCTATCGTATCATAAAAGAGACGAGATAGAGAGTTGTATTCAAGAATTTAAATATTAGGGTTTAGGAAACTTAAGTTTTTAAGAGTAATGGGCTAAGGGCTTTGTCATTTATAAGGCTTTAGCCTTTTAAGTCTTCACGTTAGGTTAGAGAGTTTTTTTTTTAATAAAGAGACTTAGAGATTACATTTAGGTTTTCTGGTTTTTATTTTTATTTTTTAATATTCATTTTAATTAAAATTAAATAATTTGGCCCATGGGCCGACCCCGGCCCGATCCCGATCGAGCCTCGAGGGCAAAGACCATCTCCAATCCCACTCTATTTTATTCTCCATTCTCTATATTTGGAGAGTAAAATAGAGAATGGGCTCTCCAATCACCCTCCATTTCACTCTTTATTCTCTATATATAGAGAGTTGAGTAGTAGTACTACAAATTTGGAGAACTACTATTCACACTCTCTATTTCACATTTTCATTATTTTATTATTATTTCTATATTTTTGACATATTATTTTTTATATAAGGCTATGAATTAAATTCCTAATATTTTGTAATTCTTTTTTTATGTAATAGATATTTTTAAAATATGTGTACATTATTTAATATATACTACATAAATTTTGAATTAATAATATTTTGTAAAAAAAATACTTAATTTAATATTATTTTATTTTATTATTAATTGTCACTCTAAAGAATGCACAATTTTAAATGGTCTACAATTGTTCAAAATATTCGTAATTCACGTTCTCAAAAGAAGAAATATTACACGATGAAATAATAATCGAGCCGAAAAAAGATTTTGAACATACATTCGGAGGTTTGTAATCACGTTCTGCAATTATTGTAGGATAATGACGTTTTTGGAAAAAAGGAAGTGCTACATGATATAATAACTACATGTATTATATTGCACAACATGAGGATAAACGTAATCTTAATGCACCAATTCAATATGTCGTAGAGGCTCCAATTGCAACGACAAAAATGGTGGTAGATGAAAATCTTTAAATTGAATAACTTTTAGCTAGACAGAAAAAAATTACGTTCAAAATGTTCATTTTAAAATCCAGAATGCGTGAGCAACGTAATAATCTTAAAAGTTGGGTATTTATGTAATGCTTGTATAATCATATTTCATTAATGATTTCACTTCTATATGAATTGTTCATTGATTTGTATATTATATAATATTTGCTTTTAAGGTATGTTATTTAGAAATTTAGAATAAAATATAGTTTTATATTAAAAAAAGATTTTGTAAGAACAAAAATTTATATTACATGAAAATTATACAAAAAATGATTATTTCGAGAAAAAAAAAAGAAGAGATTTATATTATGATTAAGAAAAATAAGAATGAAATAGAAATAATAATATAATATTGAGGAGACAGAAAAAGATTTTTTTTAGAGAGTGAAATAGAGAATTGGATTGAAGTTGGTTGTCTGAAAAAATAGAAAGTTCTATATTTGGAGAGTGAAATAGAGTACAAGGTTGGAGATGCCCTAAGGACCTAAAAGGTTTGTACTTATAAGCGCCGGTTGGAAAAGGGTTTGAAAAATCATATCCCAACCCTATCCCAATAACTGGTTGGGTCGGACCGGCCCCATTAGTTAAGTTCTTTTTGACGGCTCTAGTTATACTTTTTGGATGTTAGTGCCCTCACCGTCCAAATTTTTGTGCATATATACACTCTATACTAACGATGGTACACATGTCTCAATCTAAACTGTTGATTCATTCTTTGTTAAATTTCTGTCCAAATTTGAAAAAAGCCCCCCAAATTAATATAATCCACCCCCCCCCTATCCCAAATTAATTCACTTAATTTCAAATTAAGAGACTTGTTTAGTAGAGTAACATCCTTTACCAATCTTCATCCCCAAATCATCCTCATTCTCAAGTGAAAGTCTCTTATAGACAAAGGCCGAATACTAAGCAACGAATCAATCCAAGAGATTCAAGCTCTAAAACGAGCTTAAAAAACCGATCCTTCTCAAATAGAAGCTCAAGACTCAAAAAATCCTAAATTAACTCATGAACCACATTTATTGCAGCCTACAAAAAACCTTTGTGATTTGGCCCTCAAAAGTATTACCAGTCGTTCAATAAGAATGTGATGTTCCTGATTTGGGGATTTATATTGATATGGTCTTAGCTTTGACCCAGGATTGACATATCAATGAATTAATTTGTAATTTGGAGAAAGCGGGAACGATTGAATGTGATGATAAGTTGTTGGCAAGGTTGGCGAGGGTGTTGATTGAAGGTGAACAGGTGGAATCTATTGTTAGGGTTTATGAATTGATGAAAAAGAATAGATGGGTTCTAGATTTGAGATTGATGAATTTTGACGAAGTTGATCAATCATTACAGAGATTGTTGAGATTAGTTTAGGGAAAACGTTAAATTTTGATAACTTTCATTGATTTTGTTTTGTTTGGGTGTGGCTATTATTTATTTGGGTTGATTTTTAATTAATCGGGTGGAATTTTTTTTGGCTAAATGGTCCGATGGACCCTTATACATGCATGTGTTTGTATTATGAATATTCTAACTGAGCACTTTGTCAACTAATCCTTTAACTCAATGAAACTCAACATTTTAAATCATTTTGGCTTTGTGTGAACTTCAATGGCCTGATGAAAATGACACATCATCATCCACATCAAATTTTATATGACACGTCATTCATAATTTATTTTAAAAAAAATCTTTTTTTCTTCTTCTTTTTCACTCCATTACTCCCTTCATTGTTAGTTGAACAACTTCTTTAACCCTTTCCTCCATCGATAATAGTGAATCACCATTAAAATACCTTATTATTTACACACAATTTTACACAATACGCTTCATCTAATTTCATAGAGATACTTAAAAATTACTTTTCACCATTTAAAACTACCGGGTCTTTTTGAAAAAAAATGACAAATCAGGAATAATTTTGACAACAAAAGAGGTCAAGTAACTAATTAGAGATACTTCTTTCGATAACTATATTTATTCAACTAATTTTTTAAATTTTTCTTTGCTGATTATGTTCAATTTTTTCGTACAATTTCGTTTTCAATTCGAGGGAATATAAAAATGAAAAACAAAAAGAAAAACAAGAAAGAAGTTGGAAAGGAGCGAGGAAAGGGAGAAAGAGATAAATGGAGGTCTGGGAGGGGAAGAACAGGGAGAGTGACGATTGAAGAGGGAAAAAATGGGGATGGGTGGGGGGAAGAAGAAAAAAGTGAAACATTTATTTTTAATTTTGTTTTCTTCTTTTTATTCTAATTTTCCTTTCTTTTAATTATTTTTAACTAAAATTCTTATGTTTACACTCTTTTCGCGTGTTGAATCACATATTTATTCCAACTTATTGATCAAGTTGTCACATAAGTCTGGTCAACTGTCAAAGGGGTTTAAAATGTTAATTTTCATTGACTTAGAGGGTTCAATTGACAAAGTTCCAAGTTGAAAAGTGCAACATACAAACGGATACAAGTGTTTTATTTTAAAAAACAATACTATTATTGTTTAAAAATGGTAAAGATGACTAGGTTTCGGAAAAATCGATTAATCTTATTATTTAAGAAAAATTGACTTTCCAAATTACGGAGTCCGCCACTTGATTTTCGATAAAATCAGAAAAATTAAAATTTTCAAAAGAAAAAATTCCAAAAAAAGATAAAAATCAATTAAAAAAAACAGTTTCGAAGTCGATGTACAATCCGAAGAAGTGTTAGCGCCTCGGGATGCACCGCTAACCGCGGTTGACCAACGATTTGACTAAATGATTTTTAAAATAAAATTTGACAAGTAAAGCGAAATCAGCTTTAACATATTTTATTCATTTTTTTTATTTAAAGGAATAATTAGAGCGATTTCAAATGGGAATTAACCTAAACTTTGACCATGTCAATAAAAACCAAACTATGTAAGTAAACATAATAGTAAATTAAATAAAAGAAGTGGTTGTCCTTTAGGGGATTATTAGATTTACCAAAATATTCAAACAAATAATAAATGAGAGGAGAAAAATTGAACTTGGGCATGTTTGACCAAATTAATTCAATTGCGGCTTTGGTCTCCACCGTCCTAAACTAAATCATTATTAAATTGGGACCCTTTTTAAACAATTGTAAAAACTGCCAACAAAAATGGTCTTTGGCCTGTTAAAAATTTGATGAAGGCCCTGGCCCATTTCCTGAAAGAACTAAGAAGTAGAAATGAGATGTTTAACTAGGTATACGGTGGTATCCCGATCTATTTGGACTTCTTTTGAGCACTGAATAGTGTTTGAATACGCATTTTCAGCTAAATTTTTCCCTTGTATTTACCAAATTTATTTCTGCGTATTTGTACCTGTTTATCATTTTTTCACCTGTTTAAACCAGGGAAATCACTGCCCAAAAATGTATACCACTGTAAACGGGTTGTACCCTATGTACGCATTAATTGTCTAGTCTTGTATTTTATTTAAAATCGGCGTCCCTGTACGTTAACCTGCAATTCATATTTTTTACACATATTTAAGGTATAGCGTACCTGTATATCGGTGTATAAAGTCTTTATATCAGCCTGTTTTTCAACTTTTGAAAGTTGAAAGTCCCTTTTCAGCAGCGTATATTCACTTCCATCAACCCAGATTTTGGATTAGGCATCTGGAACATTTGACTTGTATATCATGTATAAAAAAAAAAAAAAATATTGTATACTGCTGCCTCAAATGCTGCACTCTGTAATTTTCCAGTAGCTCTGCTTTTTTCTTCCAAAAACCGGTACACCTTTTAGGAGTTGAACCTGACTCGGTAGGGTGTTTGAGCCTTCAGGCCCACCGAGGAATGCAAAATAGAGGAGTTCATGATGAACTCGGGTTGATTCACATGCAACAAACGGGAAGAAGAAACTTAGAACAAAAATTATCGAGGAAATACAAAAACCAGAAACTAAAAGGGAGATCATTATTATTCTTGCAACTACCAAATACATAAAATCAATCGCTAAAATAAATTGAATGATAGTTACCATAGCTAATATCATAAAGACTAAAAAAAAACATAATTCAAGACACTCTTGCACATAACACTAGAGCACCATAATCTTAAGGAATAAGAGCGTTGAGACAAAACCAAAACAAACAAGCTAGGAAGGCTCAAAAAAAAAAAAAAAAAAACACATGATATTCAAGCAAGAACCAAACATTTAAGGAGCGAAAAATAAAGTAGGGGACGTGGGGTCTTGCTTAACAGGCTAGCTACACCTTAACTTAATTGCAAGGTAAATTTTTTAAAGCAAAAACCATACTTACGGACAGCCACTGGTTAATGGAAGTTAAAGAAGGGAAACAAACGGGTGAACTGCCCCCTTTAGACATTCTCTACGAGTTCTAAAAAGGAAGAGACCAGGATGAATAAGCAGCCCCAGCCATGAGAGGCCAAACATAAATAAAAAAAGAAATACACATTTTAAACTATAACGGAGCTAGAACCAACCTTTAAGATCACAAACTTCGTCAGAAAGAAAAAAAAATAACACAACGATTTTAGGAAAAAATTCAGGAGAAAAATTGCAGCCTCCTATGCATTTCGAACCATATTCTTGAAAGTACATCACTATGAAAAAGGGGAGGAAAACATGCCTTGAAAGATTTCAAAATCAATCCACCAATTACAGACCGTATCGAATCATATAAACAAAACCGACAGCCTCTCATTCTTTGTTCAATCTTCATGGGTTGTTTGAAGATGGGCAGCCACATCAACAACATATATATACCTTAACACAGACAAAACTATTCGAAAACCAAACAAAACTCTCCTCACTACCCAATTATAACTCATAGAGAACGGAAAAACAACGGAGAACGAGGAGAGAATTTAGATGGGCGGAAATTAAAATGGCTGGAAACATTAAGTCGGTGGAAGGAATAAAAGGGGAATGGGCTGGAAAGGGAATGGGTTGGAATGCTGGGCCTTCTGGCAACTGAAGAAAAAGGCTTTATTTGGTGGGATGGGAATTTGAGTAAATGGCCCAAACTAAGTTAAGTTGGAAGTTTAAGAATGGGTTAAATTTAACAAATAGCCAAATTGAGTTAAGATGATAAATTTGGAAAAACCTTAAATAAAACGAATTTGTATTAATTAATTAATGAGCTTCTTATTCTTAACAAAATAAAATAATTATTTTAATTGTAAAATAATTACATAAAGTTATTTTTAAACCACACCAGTTGTCTAAATATTTTACTAAAACTAAATTTTTTTCAGATGATTTTTGAATAATCATAAAATATATTGATTATATACGAGTATTCATGTTAAAATATAATTACTGACTTATAAAAAATGACCAAAACTGATAAAAAAATATAAATAAACTTAAAAATATTTTGCATTTATAAAAAACTACTATTCTAAATTGCTGTGGGGAATAATTTAAGAAGTCATGAATTAATTTTCTATCGGAGAGGGGTCACAATTGGGTGTCAACAGTGTCCCTCATTTTACTTGGATGATGGTGCAAGCAATTCGAGGAAAATAAAATTGACCCCACCCAAACAAATTTTGACCACACCATTCAATCTGGTTAAGGGCAGGATTTGGCAAAGGGTTTATGAATTTATGGCCGAACTCTTGAAACAAGTTTCGAAATATCTCAGGATATATGAGACTTCAGGCCACCTGTAGTTCGATAATTTTGATTTAACGCACGATTTTGAAAAAAATAAAGCCACCTCGATACCGAATTATGAAGGTATCGAAAATACCGAGAATAAAATAAGACTGAATGTTGGAATACAGCCGAAGTTTTCAACATTTAATGCCTCCCTACATATCCTTAACTTCAGAGTCAAGATGTGTAGTCGACGTTAGATCGGTTGAAAAGAAATCTATTAAGCTAGAGAACATTGGTTTTGGACAAGTGACAAGTACAACGAGTAGTATGAAAAAAAAGAGGCTTGTAACCTCTTAGCCATGATGTGGGCGGCTTCAACCCATAAATTAAGGAACCTTACGCGGACATAATTTCCAAAAACTCTTGGCGCATTGTCACTCAGATTCAAGTTGCTTTCGGTAAATCCAAAACTTCTAATGCGAGGAGACTGAAGCTGACAGACCTAAAGAAGTACCCATGCCTTAAGATAGGGGTTGTGTTGATTGTGGTGGAAGTCTCTCCTCTCGCTCCGACTAAGAGTTTGATTGACATTCCTCTTTGGACATGGGCCCAGTCGCTGCTAAGAAAAAAGTTCCAAGTATGCTGCATCATTTTTGATGTCCGCACCTTGTGGTTTCTGTTTGGAGAATTCATACCTTTGGATGCTCTCGACAACGACTAAGATAAACTCGTCAGCTAAAAATGCAATTAGGATGGGAGACAGTGCTTTTTACACATGAGAAACTTATTGTTCTCCTCCATATTCGACGTCGACTCGATCAGTTGCGTACAGCAATAAAGCTTATGTTGGCGTTAGAAATATGATTTTCAATGCTCTTATTGATGTTAAGATAAATAAATGCTGATATGATGATTGGATTTATGTTGAAGTCGTCGTTGATTTTCTTCTGAGGTGTTTACTGTTATCAAAATAAAAGAAAGTAGTGAGGGCCAAAGGAATAAAATATCTCTTTTGGGTACAAGATTACCTTTCTTTATCACATGCATGCCTTCTTTGCGGGGGCATTAATTCTTCCCGACGATAAATAAATTCCTGGCGAAATATAAAATCATTCTCGCACAATGCATTAATTTCGCGAGGCATGAAATCTGCCGTTCGGCGCATAATTACGACTCGGATGCATGATTTCCGCGATGCATGATTTCCGCGAGGCTGATTTTCGCGATTGCATGCTTATTCTTGGGAGGAAATTAATTCCAGCGAGGTATGAAATTTTCTCGCGATGTATAAATTTGACGAGGCATGAGTCTTCTCGTGATGCATAAATTTCAGCGAGGTATGAACTCTTCTCGCGATGTCTAAATTTCAGCGAGGTATGAAATCTTCTCGCGATGTATAAATTTTGACGAGGCATAAAATCTTCTCGTCATGCATAATTATTGACTCGCGATGCATGATTTTCCGCAATGCATGATTTTTCCGCGATGCATGATTTCCTGTGATGCATGATTTTCCGCGATGCATGATTTTCCTCGATCCATGATTTTTCTGCGATGCATGATTTTCCGTGATGCATTATTTTCCTCGATGCATGATTTTTAACTCGCAATGCATGAATATTCATATCGTCTCTGTTGATGATAACGACAAAACCACCTCCATATAATATATCGTCATGATCGATAAAAAAACAACTATCCCCCCTGGGGTAATGCATTGTCTTGATTGACAATAACTATCTTGTTTGATAATGTAATGCAAATAGTGTCCTTTACAGAAACCGTAAACTCTCCTTTGAGATTCGTGTTTGATTCACCTTTGAATCTGGCTAACTTCTTAAAAATTTCAGTGTTTGGAACGATTGAAATAAAAAATTCATATCCCAAGTCATTGACATAAGTGATATAAATGCACGCTTGCTTCTAGGAAACCCTTGATTTTTGGATAGTTTTCTCCTCTTGGAGGCTCTGTAACGATCTACGGGATAGGCTCAATAATTATCACACTGTAAGAGGTGATGCTCGATAATAGTCCAACTGTAACGAGAGTGGATGGCTCGATAATATTCAAATGTAACGAGTTAGATGGCTCAATTAATATTCCAAACATGTAACGAGGTGGATGGCCGATATGTTCAAACTGTACGAGGTGGGGCTCAAGATGTTCCAACTGTAACGGGTGGATGCTCGATAATATTCCAACTGATAACGAGGTGGATGGCTCGATAATATTTCCAACTGGTAACGAGGTGATGACTCGATATGTTCCAATGTAACGAGGTGGATGGGCTCGATATATCAACTGTAAGAGCGGGATGGCTCGATAATATTGCAACTGTAACGAGGTTGGATGCTTGATTAAGTTTCCAAAAAAAAAAAAAACCGGTAACGAGGGGAGGCTCGAAAATAGGTCCAATTGGTAACGAGTGGGATGGCTCGATTAATATTCCAACTATAACGAGTGGGGATGGCTCGATAATATCTAAACTGTAACGAGGTGGATGGTCGATAATATTCACAACTGTAACGATGTGATGGACTTCGATAATATGCCAATGTACTGAGGTGGATGCTCGATTATGTTCCAACGGTACAAGGTGGCTGACTCGATAATATTCCAACTGTAACGAGGGGGATAGCTCGATAAATATTCCAATGTAACGAGGTAGATGGCTGATGATTAATATTCCAAAACTGTAACGAGGTGGCATGCTCGATATGTTCCAACTGTAAACGAGGTGGATGGATCGATAATGTTCCAACGTAATGAGGTGAGGTCGATAATATTCCAACTTTGTAACGAGGTTGGATAGCTCGATAGATAATATTCCAACTGATAAGTGGTGGATGGGTTGTTCGATAATATTACAACTGTAACGAGGTGGATGGATACGATAATGTTCTTGTTAACGAGGTGGGATTAGACTCGATAATATTCCCCCCAAACTGTAACGAGGTGGCATGCTCGCATAATATTCCTCTGTAAAGGTGTGGATAGATCGATAATGTTCCAACTGCAACGCGGTGGATAGCTCGATAATATTCCAACTGTAACGAGGGGATGCTTGTGAATATTCCAACTGTAACGAGGTGGATGGCCCGATTAATAGTCCAACTGTAACGAGGTGGATACTCGGATATTATAGTACTGCAAGATAAAAAAGAAACTTGTTTATAAATCACTTGATGGCAATATCAGAAAATAGAGATAAAATGAGATGGTAAGATTTTCTAGTTTTTGTTGGTGAGTACACGTGGGTGCAAGTGACGCCCTTTTGTCATTCTTCGACAGCTTTTATATAGCCATTTTTTGTGACCCTTTCAATATTTCTGCATTCAAAGAAAATTCTTAGTTTGAAAGACTGAGTTGTGTGGTCTTGGTCTCCATGCTCCTTCTTGCAGTTTTGGCTCTACCCCGCTCGCCCGTACTTTATATGACATATTTTGATTGAACTTTTTGGGACCCTCCTCAAAAATTTGTCCCGGTTCTACAAATAGAAGAACTCTCATAACTTGCTCTAGTTTAACTCTGAGGGTTGCTATTTTGGAATTTTGGAGGCCCCTCCGCAAAAATTTTCCCAGTAGTTTACTTCAATAGGTAACACATGACATTGTGGAATTTTTGAGATTATCTCCAAAAAATTTCTCCCCAGTTTCAAATAGATTATCGGAAATTTTGAGATCCATCCAAGGCTAACTCTGTAGAATTTTGCGGTCTCTGTTTTGACTCGTTAAAGAGTCCCAATTCAAATTAATTTTTGAGATCCTCTCAAAAATTTGTGGTCCCAGTTTCCATTATGAAGAGAAATGACAACCTTTACTGGGTTTTTATATGACCGAGACGTTGTGGCGTCTACGTATCCCATTGGAGCAGGAATCAGGTCAAACGTAGTCCCTCGCAAAGATTAACCACAATAGGAAGGTTCGAATAAAAGAACGACGGAGTCCCGACATAGGCCGCCTTACGTATCTCATTCTTTGAGAATCAGGTCGAACGTAGTTCAAACAATAAATGGGCGATACATTTAAAGGAAACGGTAACAAAAACGTCATAAGCAAAATTTTTGACCAATGTTGGGCATTCTTCTTCGCGAATGAATATCTTCCAAATGATCAGTTAGAAAAGCAAATGTCTTGTACTCAATCTTGAAGCATCCAATATGTCACCCATTAGGGGTGGTTCCTACATATGATCAAGTGGTGTTGATCATGTTTGTATCTTGGCTTCAGAGTTGACAATTTCTGTGTCATTGTCCACGGCTCCTGAGTGATAAGCAAATATGTAGTCAGCTCTGTTTGTAAATTTTCCCAAAGGATTGGATGGTGTTTGGTGGTGTTCCTGCTATAGGATTAGAGCATACCCATTGCTTTCAAACTTTCACTAGAGTGAGTTTGAGATTCCCTAATGGTGATGTAAATACTGTAGGAGCTTCCTAAATTTGGGCGAGGAAATTTTTTCTGTTGGCATTATGTTTTGATATTCCCTTGAAAGCTGTGGCCCCATCGGGTAGCCGTGACCAACTTACCTTTCCCACTTTTCCTTTTGAATTTATCCATATCACTAATTCTAGTGATTTTTCCATTTAGGTTGCAATGCGGTAAGCTTGGTGAGCTTTCCCAGTCTTGAAACCGTCTTCCAAAGCTCTCCCATTTTGACACATCTCGACAAACTTTTGTACCGCTCTTCCAAAGCTTCTCCCACTTTGACAATCTCGACAAACTTTGTCCCATCATACACAAAATTTTTTCATCGTACTCAGGATCTGGAGTACGAATGAACCATTCAGTGAATCTCACGTGCGGACATTGGAGGTTGAACTCTTGTGGCATCTTTTCTTTAACGAAGAGCGTACTCTCGCTAATTTTTGTAAGACTCTGTTTGATCTTCTCCAAGTCAGTAGCGATATGGGGAATCTTCTATGGTATGTCCAAATCTTTCCGGGTGATCCTTTGCAAGGCATTCAACTTTCCAGTGTTTCAGCTCTTGTGATGTAAGACCCACTCCAGAGCTTTTCAATTAGACTTCAACTAAGAAAGCATCAATTAATGGCTTCATTATGCCAAAAGCCCACGAGTGGTGATCACAATAACTTTCAGATGTGCTAAAGGATTCCTGTTCAGTTAAAAGTGACAAAATTGGCACTTTGAAACCCTTATAGGAGGTCGAGATTCGGATGGATGCATAAAAGCCATATAGCTCAATCATCAACTTCGGAACTTATAGTGCAACTCCTTTATGGATTTCCTGACTCTCGGCTTTCTCATTTTCCCTTGACTACCATCGATTTTGACCTCCCACTCTTTCCCTGTTCCTATAGGGATCAAGATCGGAACGTCGGCATACGATTCATTTAAAGTTGGGATTTTGAAGTAGTCTTTTGAAGGTATGGGTGGAAACACTGGAGGGATTTTGGGATTTGAGTGGCTGATAATTTTAGGGGAAATTGTGAGGATCAATATTTTGGTTTGAAGATGGGGGACGGTTGAGCATTGTCCGTATTTTGTTTTGAGGGAGATGGAATTTGATGGTTAGTATTTTGAGGATGATGTGGTGATTGAAATGTTTTTTACCGATGGTGGTGGCATGACGGGGATTGGGAGTAGTAAGTCAATGGTTGGAGGATTTTGAGTGGGGTTAGATCTCCTTTTTTTTTAGAGGGTTTTTGATCATGTGTTTCTGTGCTTGGGGTGAGGAAAGTGGATGTGGAAGGTTTCAGTATCTCTGTTGGGAGGGTTGGAACGATGAACTTGGATAGACACATCTTGCAGTCTTTGCATTTCAACCTCATTTCGGTAATCTGTTGCTGCATATCAACTGCATAATCAATTCATTTTTATCAGCCGGCGGCATATGATCCACGACAACATCATTCATGTCAATCTCATCATTGTATCCCCTTATTTTCTTCTCTTTGCAAATTTTGACTGGGAAGGAATCTTTAGGGGGCACTTAGACCTGGTGAAATACCGGTCGATGATCAACCAACTTATACAAACAGATCAATTTTAAATCCTGACAAATGCAAAAAAACTCAAAAGGACCAATATGTTAGTTACTGGAGCTGACGTTAGTAATAAAGATAATCACTTATAGGTGTAAACACATAAGAGTTGCTGAGTCAGAGACGAAAACTGGCTCACAATCTAGAGAAACCAATATAGAGGGAAAATGGTATAAAATAGACAGGACGTGAGTTGAGACAAAGTTGACGGTAGCTTTGTTATTACCGTACTTGATTTTGATGGAGATGTACACCGAATTCTTTGTAGAGTTGGAAAGATAAAATTTCTCAAAATCTTTTGATTTGAAATGATGAATCTTTTCTGGATATGAGAGTAGTACTAAAGACGAATGAAGTTGAATTATTTTTTTTTAGGAAACTAAAAAAATTCGAAGAGTTATTTGGACGCCTTTTGACCAATCACTGGATATTTGTGCTTAGGGGTTCTAAAAATATTTGAGGAAGAGTGAGCTAAGAATATCGTCGAGATAAAACAACTATCACATAAAGTTATAACACATAAACAAATATTGCGCGTTCCTAAACAGATATGTGCCTTTGTGCCAAGGGTAGGCCGGACCGATTATTTGAGGGATGATAGTCATTGAAAATATTTGTCTGCCCCACAAAACTCAAATGTATACAAATTGCATGAAAGTAAAAAACTCAAGGGGGATAACCTAATAGGGGAAAAGGAGACAAAATAATCAGTTCACGCGGGTTCGACCATAAACTATGCCTCCACGAACAATCCTTCTTTCTCTGTGACTTTGACAATTTCGGGGGTCGCCAACGTCGTGGGATGGACCAGTAGCTTCTTTTTAAAGCCTTTTCTTTAAATGATATAAACTTAATTTATCCTTACCTATGAGACAATGATTCTCAATAACGTAATACAGCCTTCCAAAGTTTTAACACATAAGTATGAAAGTCCATTTGGCCGTGGGCAATTTTGATCCAGGTGGTCTTCTAAGGGCCCCAACACCGCCTTGGGGTATGGGTCATCTTAGTTCAAATGCTCCTAAATTCGGGATTTGGCTTAGCTTTATTCTAGTTGAATAAGAGTGGGCTTTATTTTTAAAGGGACCGGGAACCCCAAAACGGGACAACTGGGTGAAACTAGCGACAACCATTGGACGCCTAACACAACAATACACTTTGCCAATTTTTAATTTTCCACAAAAGGGTGAGTATAAAAAGTCCGACTGCGGTTCCACAAATCGTCTTTAATATACGATTACATATATATCGGAAAAAAATGCCATGAAAATGCAATGACAATTTATTGAAATTAAACATCTTCGGCCACAAACCTCGTTAAGATTAAAAACAACAATTAGTTTCAAACAGTCAAATCTTATGGTTAGAACTTAATTAATTCCCCCGCGGATGTGGCCATTTTGTTTTATTTTAAAAAAATAATACATTAAGTTTTACAATGTGTGAATAGTGATAGGTTTCGGGAAAAAATGATTAATCTATATTTAAAAAAATCATTTTTCAAATTACGGAGTCGCACTTGATTTTGATAAATCAAAGACAAAATATAAAAAGTTCAAAAGAGTTCAAACAGATAAACATCAATTGAAAAAAGGGTTCGATGAGTTTTGATTGGACAATGACATCCCAGAAGGGTGTTAGGCCCCCGGTGCCCGATAAATCGCGGTTGACCAACGATTGAATAAAATGATTTTAAATAAAAATTTTAAAATAAGTAAGAGAAAATCCGCTTTAACTATTTATTCCATTTTTTGTTTATTCCTCAAGGGAAATAATTAGAGGGAATTTTTTCAAATGGGAATAACTAAACTTTGACAAATGTCAATAAAAAACCAACTATGTAAGTAGTAAACATAAAGGAAAATGTAAAATAAAAGAAGTAGTTGTCCTTTAGGGATTATTTAAGATTTCTACCAAAATATTTAAAAAAAATAATAAATGAGAGGAGAAATACTTTTGCAACTTGGGCTGATTGCCCAAAGTAATCATGGGCTTGGCCACCTTTGTCCTAAAACTAAATTCATTTAAATTGGGCCCTTTTTAACAATTTAAAAATCCTGCAAAACAAAACATTGGCCTTTGGTCCTGTTAAAATTTAGTTGAAGGGCCCTGGCCCATTTCCCTGAAAGAACTAAGAAGTATACATGAGATGTATACTACTGTATACGGTGTATATCCGATCTATTTTGGACTTTTGAGCACTGAATATTGTTTGAATACGCATTTTCAGCTATTTCCCCTGTATTTCCCACATTATTTCTGCGTATTTGTACCTGTATCATTTTTTAACCTGTTTAACCATGGTATATCGCTGCCCAAAAATGTATACCACTGTAAACGGGTTGTACCCTATGTACGCATTAATTGCCTAGTCCTGTATTTTATTTAAAATCGGCGTCCCTGTATGATAACCTGCAATTCATATTTTTTACACATATTTAAGGTATAGTGTACCTGTATATCGGTGTATAAAGTCTTTATATCAGCCTATTTTTCAACATTTCGAAAGTTGAAATTGAAAGTCCCCGTTCAGCAGCGTCTTTCATTTCATCAAACCAGATTTGGGATTAGGCCTCCCTGGAAAAATTTTGACTTGTATCATGGATTAAAACATGTAACTGTGCTTCAAATCTGGACTCTTTGTAATTTTCCAGTAGCCTCTGCTTTTCTTCCCAACATGTAACATCATTTCAGGAGTTGAACTGACTCGGTGGTAAGGGTGTTTTGAGCGTCAAGGCTAACGAGGGAATGCAAATTTAGAGGAGTCATGATGAATCGGCGTTGATTTCACAATGAAAACAAAAACAAACGGGAAAGAAGAAACTTAGAAAAAAAATTATTCGAGGGAAAATAAACACAAAAACCAGAAAACTAAAAGGGAGAGATCATATTATTCTTGCAAAAACTACAACTACATAAAATCAAGCTTAAAATAAATTGACAATGATTATTACCATTAGCTCAATATCATAAAGACTAAAAAAAAAAACATAACTCAATGACACTTTTGCACATTACACAAGAGCAACATATATCTTAAGTGAATAAGAGTTGAGACAAAACAAAAAACCCAAACAACTACGCTAGAAGGCTCAAAAAAAACACATGATATTCAAGCAAAACAACATTAAGGAGGCAAATAAAGTAGGACTCTGCTTATCTCAAGGCATACTACTACTAATTGGAAGAAGAGACAGATTTAAGCAAAAAAAACCATTAATTACGGCAACCACTGTTAATGAGAAAGTTCAAAGAATGGAAACAAAGGGTGAAACTGCCCCTGTTAGACATTCTATTCCGATTTCTAACCAGGAAAGGAGTACCAATGATCGACATACAAGCAGCCATGATATGCAATACCTAAAACAGGCCAGAAACGCATTTTAACGATAACGGCGTAGCACCAACCTTTAAGATCACAAACTTCGAAGAGAAGAAAAAACAAACACAACGATTTTAGGAAAAAATTCAGAGAAGAGAAATTGCAGCAGCCTCATATGCCATTAGAACCATATTCTTGAATCCATAACTATGACACGGGGGGAAAAACATGCTTGAAAGATTTCAAAATCAATCCAACAATTACAGGACGTATTCGAATAATAAAACAAAACCGACAGACCTCTCATTCTTTTGTCAATCTAATGGGGTGTTTGATGACTGGGCAGCCACATCAACAAACATATAAATACCTTAAACACAAGACAAACTATTCGAAACCAAACAAAATTCTCATCATACCCAATATAACTCACAGAGAACGGAAACAAACGAGCAAGAGGAGAGGAAAATCAACAAAGAATTCATGCTCGCTGAAACATGACAACTACATAAAGAGTGAGGTAGAAAATTTAGGAAGTTCACTTCTCTGGTGGCCAGCGAGCTGAGACGAAATGAGCAGGGGAGGCTAGCGAAACCACCAAGCCTTGACGTTAAACTCAGACACCTCGTATATCCTATATGTGTGTATTTTATGCTATCAATATTTCTCGCACAAAATTTTCTGAGAAAAGGATGAAACTTTCCAACAAAAGGCCCCCCTAAGCACAAAATTTTCTGAGAAAAGAATGAAATTTTCCAACCAAAAAGCCCCCCTTCGCACAAAATTTTCTAAGAAAAGGATCAAATTTTCCAACCAAAAAGCCCCCTCTTTGATGAAGAAGATAAGGATAATTTTAAGCCAAATTAGGGCCAAAAGAGGGGGAAACTAATTGAATTTTGAATTTCAAAATTCAAATTCTCTTCAGGGGGGAAAGGTTGATGGTAATTTGGGTATATGGGGAAAAAAAGGAAAGGATGTTTGGGCATTTTTGCTGAGAAAATAAAGTGGGCCGGGTCATTGGAGAATCAGCATGGGCTGGAAATTAAAAAGGGGTGGGAACATTAATGTAAGCTGGAAGGGAATAAAAGGGGAATGGGCTGGAAAGGGAATGGGCTGGAATGCTGGGCCTTCTGGCAACTGAAGAAAAAGGCTTTATTTGGTGGGCTGGGAATTTGAGTAAATGTCCCAAACTAAGTTAAGTTGGAAGTTTAAGAATGGGTTAAATTACAAAATAGCCAAATTGAGGTTAAGATGATAAATTGGCTAAACCTTAAATAAAACGATTTGTATTAATTTAATTAATGGAGCTTCTATTCTTAACAAATAAAAATAATTGATTGTAATGTAAAACAATTACATAAAGGATTTTAAACACACACAGTTTGTCTAAAATTATTACTAAAACTAATTTTTTTGAGATATTTTGAATAATCGTAAAATATATTGATATATACATAATCATGTAAAATATATATTATCTATCTTATAAAAATGACAAAACTGTATAAAAAAAATAAAATAAACTTAGAAATATTTTGAATTTTATAAAACTAATTATTCTAAATTGCTTGGGGAATTTAAGAAGCTCATGAATTAATTTCTATCGGAGAGGGTCAAAATTGGGTGTCAACAACAAGTACAAGGGCCCATCAGACCATTTTGCTTCTTTTTTTTTTAGAAATTTATAAAATATCAGGTCGGCTTATAGGATTATGACATATGTATCACCATTAATATTAAGGATATATATGCACCAAAATTTGGACGATAAGGATACTAACATCTTAAAAATATAAAGAAGGGTATATACTTACAATTACGATAGTTCGGGGACATATTTATCCTTTTATCCTTTTCCTTTTTAAAACCCTAACTTTAGAAAAAAAAATCAAAAAGAAATGTTGTGGCTATTAATAGTCTTTTCATAAACGTTTTTAGGGCAAGTTTCAAGGCGTGGTGTACCAAAAAGGTCCCAGGGAGTTGATTAAAAACATAAATTCATAAGGCATAAGCCTCGATCATAAAAGCGCAAGACCCAGGCGTAAACGTAGGGCCCATTGGTTTCAATAAGAAAAGTTACCTTTTAGTTTAGAACAATTGTATTGGGATAAAGGGTTGAATAATATAGAAAATTAGCAGGAGGAAATTGTTTTACAATACCAAACTTTGGAAATGACCTTTTAACCTCTGCAATATTTAATAGTGTATTTTAAAGGCATATATGTACCCACGTGGACATCATAATATTGCATCATTAAAATAGTAACGTCGGCACACAAATATCTCTAAAATACATTATTGTTGGTTATTACTCTCTCTGTTTAAAAAAGAATGATCTCCTTTCCTTTTTTAGTTTATTTAAAAAAGAATGATCTCTTTCTTTTTATAGTAACATTTTAATTTCAGTTTTCCACGTGACATGTTTAAGGCAACAAGATTAAAGAGCAATTTTGTACATTTGACGTAATTTTAATTTAGGATCATAGGATTTAAAATTCTTTATTTTCTTAAGCTTTATGTCAAATCAAACTAGACCATTCTTTGTGAAACGGAGGGATTAATATTTATCTAAATAAAAATCATAATATATTTTATATGCATTATAGTTTTTTTTAAGAAAATTATTTGCAAAATCATTGAAAGGTTTATTTTTACCTATTTTATTAATAATAAATTATAAAATTGAATATACATGAGATTATGCGCCGTAGATCCATGGGGCTTGTGCCCCATGTCTCGAGGCTTACGCCTTGCTCCGTACCGTATGGAACGCCTCAACCCCTTTTAAAACACCGGTCTATAGTAACTACACTAAGTTATAAATTCAAAACAAAAAATTCAACATAATAGTCTTATAGCAAATTTCAACATAGCATACATAAATATGATTTATTTTTTTTAAAAAAAAATAGGCGTATAACCTTACTTAACAATAAATTCTATTTTAATTTAAAAATTAGAATACTAATAAAATCATACTAATGTAAAAATAAACATGTACATAAAAAATGATAATACGAAAAAATTGCATAGAATCACGTGAAGTTAGGTTGAGAACGAGAAGAAAATGAAATATAATAATATAAAATAAAAAAATTAACTTCTAGAATTTTTTAGAATAATAAAAATAAAAATAGAACTTAAAATAATAAAAATGAAAAAAAATTAAAAATCAAAAAAGGAAAAATAGAATTAAAAAAGAATTATAAGTAATCAGGTGATAATTATATTATGTGATTACCAACAATTAACAATCTCTCTTTGTGAATTGAAGATTATAATTAATTGGGAAAAGACTCAAATATGCCATCGAACTTTCAGAAAAGGCTCATTTATGTCATCAATTAAAAGTTTGGCATTACCGTTAAAGAAAAGATTCATTCATGCCATTATTTTTTAACGGTGATTTTGCAAAACCATTTTTGACACGTGACCAATTATAATTTGGTCACGTCATCAATTGTTTTAATAAAAAAAATTGAATTATTTTTTTGATTTTTTAATTAAATAAATTGATGACGTGACCGAATTATAATTGACTACTTCATGAAAAAAAATTCAATAAAGAAAATCAAAATTCTAAATAAAAATTAATTATTTTTTTTACTTTGCAAAATCACCGTTAAAAAATAATTGCATAAATGAGTCTTTCTTTTAACGGTAATGACATAAATGAGCTAAACTTTTAACTGATGACATAAATGAGTCTTTTGTGAAAGTTCAGTGGCATATTTCAGCCTTTTCCCAAATTAATTAGATCAATTACGTAATTATCATGTCCAACCAAACATGATAGACTTTGTAATTACTTCAATTACACCAAATCTAATTATACAGAAAAGGGACTAAAATACCCTTGAAGTATTGAAAATGGTACAAAATTACCTTTCATCCATCTATTGTGTAACGACCTGTTTAGTCGTTTTGAGCAACAGATTTTATTCTGGAAAAACTGGCAGAAGTGACGGATGCCACGACGGACCGTCACGGGGCACGACGGACCGTCGTGGAGGTGTCCGTTTCAAAACATTGGAAAAAATATGAATTGGGTATGAAAATCGACTCTCTGAACTTCGTAACGAAATAGGCAGGACGGACAGTCACAGGTGTGACGGGACCGTCACAGAGCCAGTGCAAATTTCACTCTCTGACACTGGCGACGCGACAGCAGGACGGACCGTAGCAGGCACGCGGCCCGTCACGTGATGCGTAGTCCCAGGACGGGGTCGGAATTCCTGATTAATAATTTAAGGGGCGTTTTTTGGAATATTTCCTGCTTGAATTATAAAGTAATGGGTTAATGTTAATAAGTCAATTACTTGAGGGTTAAAAGAGGTAACATTAAGTTATTTAGTGAATTATTTAGTGCCATATTTTAAACTTAACTATATGATAATGAGGGTAAAGAAAGAGGGTTTAGCAGAAGAAAAGAAAAAGAACAGCAAAAGAGAGAGGGAGAGAGAGAATCGCTCAAGGAGAAGGGAGAAGAAGGAGAACGCAGCTCTTGGAAGATAGCTTGTTGATCGCAATTCTTCGTGAAGGTAGGTTATGTTTGTACACTAGTCGTAGTAAACTTTAATAGCGGCATTGATATGGTTGGGTAGTATATTAACGTCTTTCTTATGCTAATTGTGTGTAGGCATGATGCTCTATAATATATGATTGTGATAAATAGCATGATGAAGCTATTGAATCTTCAATCTTGAAGAAGAACCCTAATTACTTTGTTAATGATGATGCCTTGGTATAAAAGGAGGCTTAATGGGGGCACGAAAGTAGTGAGATTAGGGGATCGGGTGCCACGTTACGGTACCAGGATAGAATATGAGGATCGGAGAGAGTGTCACGTTCCAGGGAAACAGGATAGTAATGGATCGGGGCACATGTTCCGGTACCAGGATAGTATATGGATCGGGTGCCCCGTTCCGGTACCAGGATAACTGAGGATCGGGAGTGTCACGTTCCGACACCAGGATAGTATATGGATCGTGGTGCCACGTTCCGGGACCAGGATAGAATAGAGGATCGGAGTGTAACGTTCCGACACCAGGATTAGGTATATGGATCGGGTGCCACTTCCCCCGGTACCAGGATAGAATGAGGAGCGGTAGTGAACCGTCGTACCGGACACGAGAGTAAATTTAATATAAATGAAATCTTGAAAGATACCTAATATACTCAATCTAAGAACATGTTTCCCAATGAGGTATGATGAGGAGGCGTGGAGTCCTTGATGATGGCTTGGTGTTTGTTGTAAACAAGGATTATGTAATGTAAATCTGCATGTAAGATATTAGTTGATTTTCTGATGTTACTTGATATCATACTGTTTTCTTTTGAGTTCGGCCGGAGTTAGAACCTGTACTCAGTTAACTTGTATGGTTGTACTGACACCCCCTACTTGTTTATGTTTTCTGTTTTGGCAAGATAATCGTCCGGGTGAATGGCAGGCGTGAAAACACGTGCAAGTCATATGCCGAGGATCGAGTCTCAAGCACAGTTGTCAAGAGAGTCTTCGTTTCCACCGGGAGTCTTCAGGGTGATGCTAATGCCTTCGAGTGGTGGATTCGGATCTCATTCTCATGTGCTTGATGCTGGATGAGTATTCGGCAGTAAGGAACTGCTTTATTTGTGTTTTAGCTGATCGAGCTATACCTTAGGTGTTGTTCAAGAAAGTAAATGATGTAGCTGTTCTGTGGTGAGATTCCAGATGTGTTGGGAATTAACTAGAAGTTGAAAGTTTAGAAGTTATTGAATTGTTCTTTTATTATGCGTGTGTAAGTCTTCCGCATTGCTTTTATGTTGATATTAAATTGAAAATGATAAGGTTAGAGCGAGCGAGGACGCGTCACAGGGGACGACGGGAGGGTGGTTGGGGTTGTTGGTTCGCTCAAATGGATGGGAGTGAAGATGTGGGGTGCCAGTGCGGCCGGTTTGGGTCGTGGATCATATTGGATAAAAAATGTATTTAATCCACGTATTGCACTCCAAAATACACTTGTCCTCCACCTTGTGTTCCAAAATATGGACCACTTTTTTAATTTATTTGAAAATTAAACCGTTAACTATTTTTTAAAATACTTGGGTTCAAAACTATTGGTTATAATTTAATTTACTTAATATAAGTTAGCAAGTTCCAACCCACTACCCACTCATGCTAACTAAACTGTCACCCAATTTAATAATTCAATTCTAATATCAAAAATCTACATAAACACTACTAAACACGATGAACTTATAGATTCTGAAAAGGACATCTAAAATTATCAGTTAGAATCGAAGCCGCACTTTAATTTAGGGGTTGAGAGCTTAATTGAGGAAGGAAACTTTCGTTCCAAATGAATTAGAAATTTATGATTAAAGGTTAAAGAAGTAATACATCCGGAATTAATTCATGCACTTTTTTTAAATATAATTTTATAAATATTTATGATTTGTTTTAAAATCTTTAATATATTATTTTGAAAAAAAAGTTACCTATGAAGTAACGTCACATAATTGAGCCGTAAGAATACTTAAGATGAACATAGTCAGACTTTTAGGTTTACCGATGATTGTTATATAGTCACTTGAATGTATGATAATTTATTTCTATAGATATTTTCGCCTCAAATTTTTAAAATCACTCAATTAACAATAGCTTGCATTAATAATGTGACAGGTTTATTAATTTAGAGGTGTTTAATTAGTAATGGATGGATAGTAGATTGATTTATAAATTATACTAATAAGTTAAATTATAACAAATAGTTGAGCGTCACGTATTTTAAAAAATATATAATTTAAATATAAAACTATTAAATAAGTGATTAATTTTGAACCAAAAGGTGAATGACAAGGATATTTTGAATTCAATAGGTGGGTGAGAACGATATTTTGAATCCAATAGATGGATGAAGAGTAATTTTATATCATTTTCAAATAATTTGAGTGTATTTTAGATTCTTTTCCGTTAATTATAAGGGTATACACCAAATCTAATAATAAATGACTTAGATGGTGGAAGTAAAAATATTTTAAACACATTTGTGATAAATTTAAAACATTTGAAAGCACGTGAATGATGATGATGTTTCGTTTACAAAGCAAATTTTTTCCAAAATCTGACTACATCTGCTCCAAGCCTGTCGTTATCTATTTATTTGGAGAGTGCACACCAACTGTTTGATCATTTAACCCCCAAACATGTCATCCCTGCAAATGAGCCTCCTCTTCACTTTACCAGTAAAATTCCAATTCCAAAGAAATGATCCAGATTTCTTACGCAGAAGCAAAATTTCTATTATTTGCTCTAATCCTGGACCTCACAAATTGGTTCCAGATCGCAAGTTGGACAAACATGTTGTAAAAAACAACAATATTAGGTTCGTATACAAACTCAAAACACTCTTACTTTCAAAACCAAAGCAGTTCATACCTATCGATGTTCTCTACAAATGCCGTGGCTATTTAACTCTTCCTAAACCTCGCTCTATTCTTTCAATGATTCAGCGTTATCCAACAATATTTGAGCTATTCACTATACCAACACCCCCAACACCCTTCAATGCCACTAAACCACTTTCTCAGCTCTGTGTTCGACTCACTCCTCCTGCTGCTGCCCTCCTTGGTAAAGAATTCCAACTCAAATCGGCTCGTTCTGATTTCCTGGCTGCTAAGTTACAGAAGCTTCTAATGCTTACCACGCACCATAGCTTATTGCTGTCCAAGCTACTTCACGTTGCACCTGATCTTGGTTTGCCTGTTAATTTCAGGTCTCGCCTTTGCAATGATTACCCTCATAAGTTTCAGATTGTTGATACATCTCTTGAGCTTATTTCTTGTGATCTAGCTCTATCGAATGCTTTACCCTCTCATGAAGTTGACCATGTTTCACTTGGATTGATTGTAGATCGGCCATTAAAGTTCAAGCACTTAAAACTTAGAAGAGGACTAAATTTGAAGAGACGGCATGAAGAGTACCTTATAAAGTTTAATGAATTACCGGATGTATGTCCTTATAAGACAAGAGTGAATGATTTCTATAAAGAGTCTATTAATGCTGAGAAGAGGGCTTGTGCGGTGGTGAGAGAAGTTTTAGGGATGATGGTTGAGAAGAGGACTTTGGTTGATCACTTAACACATTTTAGAAAGGAGTTTGGTTTGCCAAACAGATTAAGGGCTATGCTAATAAGGCACCCTGAGTTGTTTTATGTCAGTAGGAAGGGGCAGAGAGACTCCGTCTTTCTGGTAGAAGGGTACGATGATAGAGGGAAACTTTTGGAGAGGGATGAAATGCTGGTCATGAAAGATCACCTGATGGAGCTTGTTAGGAAGGGAAAGCTAATGAGAAGAGAAACAAGGAACGTTTTTGCAAACTTAGGTGATGAGAATGAGTATTTCAATCAAACGGGTGGCGATGACTACTTTGAACACTATGATGGTTTGGATAAATTGTTTGAAGTTGAAGAATTTAAATCAGGGAATGGCACAGATGATGATGGAGATTTTGATTTTGATGATGGCTCTGACAGTGATGAAAGCACCAAATTATGGGCTATCCAAGATGAAACACAGTTCTGGACAACTGAGGCGCATACTGGTGGCGATTTAGCACCTTGGTAGTCTTTCCATTCTGGTGGCTGCTACTTGTAGTTAAAGATTGTACTTATCCTATTTGTTTTCTTAAAATTCCTACGATATTTATATATTCATAGAAAGAGTGCATATATAGTATTTCAAAAAATAAAAGAGTTGTGGTTTAAGGATTTTTCTCTCTATTGTTTTATTTTAATATATAAGCTGGTAGATTGTAAACTTTGCTACTAGATGAGAGAGGAATGTATTGTTTTCAACTTACATCTACTAGCAAAGTGTATTCTAAATATAATATTGTTTTATTATAACCATCTGCCGAGGTTATAATAATTTACTGATATTAATTTGCAAGCCACAATATCCCAAACCAAAGCTTTTCATTGATTGTGCATATACAAAAGTAAATCAATCATCAACCATCCCTAAGAGCTAAATTCGCTGTTATCACAATGATATGTATTTACAGTCACAAGTATAAATGGAATGTGCAACACTAGTTCTGGAGCAAGATAAAAGTCAGACTTCAATCTTCCAACCAGACACTCTTTTTCCACTGCAATCATTTTATGATTTTGAAGGTTGCTCTCTGAAGCTCTTCTTACTACTAAAACCACATAGGATAGTCCTGGAGCAGAAATGTTATGAGGTCTAATATCCCTACAACGCATGTATGTAAGAAACTGCCCAGGTAGTTCCTCTAAAAGAGCTTCAACTGAAATTTGCCTGCCTGCAGAATAGAGTAAACATCATGTTAGGTTATTAGCATTTTAAATTAATATTTAACATATTAAATTGCTTTATTTTGGAGTTATAAGAATGAACATTGGAATGGATGACTTCTACATCATCCATTAACATTGGTATCCATTCAAGTATTTCATTATTAATTCCTCCCATTACTCTTTGTAAAACTATTAACTAGCTAACTCCTTATGTAAACCTATGTATCAGATTTTAACCTATATGAAACTCTAAGACCCTATCTTCACTATTTATACCTCCATTGTCTTACTATTCAGTGGCTAGGAAGACTTCTTGAGTATAATAGTGGTTGGTTTCATGTGGTTGGAATACAACATACAAAACACAAGAGAAAAACCCAAGAGTGAAAGAGTTGGTCTAAAAGAAGTTCTTATTAGTTGAAGGAGGGTGTTCGTTTTTGTGGAGCTTGGCCACTCAACTATTGTCCAGAGTTGTTGAGTTATCCTTGGTGAAGGCTGTGTAATCCTGGAGGGGACAAGTCAAAGAGGGACTAGGCGGACCGGTGAAATATTTCGCATGCAGTGGGCTGAATATCGTAAAGGAGAGCGAGATATCCGCGCCTAGCCGGAGATTAATTTCGTCATTTTTATTTTTCAATTGTAATATTGCAATTCTTATTATTTGTAAGTTTTTCACTAACAATTTTAAGGAGACTCAACCGATGCGCTACAATTGAAAAAACGCGGTGTCAAGATGAGAGATCTTAACAAGCATTCGTGTTCAATGGTAACCATTCAAGAGATGGAAGGGTAAAATATTTTTACTAAGTCTTCTCAAATGTTTCTTAGTATTAATGAGAAGATCCAAATAAAGAAGAAATCACCACTATGTGATGATGAAAACTATTATCATCTAGAGAAAGAGAAAAGTACGATGTGATTCCTATAGTGTCGTAATCTTCTTAATGTCATCTGCTAATTTTTGATGATTATGGATAGAAACTTTACTCTAGTGCAAAGAAAATTTGGAAAGGCATTGCAGAGTAAGTATGATACCGAAGAGGCTTTGGTGGAGCGAAAAAAAATATGCAGCTAGTAGATTTTTTCTTTCAAATGTGGAAAACAAATCAGTGGTAGATACAAGCTCAAGGACTTCCTTAATCATGATGTTGGAGAGCTTAGGCCGAAGAGGTAAAATTGGAGATTAGGACTTATTGTTGTGGCATAGTGGATAAACTTCCACCTCTTGAAGGACATTTCAAAAAAACTATGCGCCACAAACCAAAAGGAGGAGGAACATCTCTTGAAAGCTTTGTAATGCAAATCCGCATGGAAGAAGAAGCAGAGGCCAAGATGCACTTTTCTTACAAACAGAAGAACAAAACACACGAAGGTAAATTTAATTACTTTGAATAATACTACTCTGAACTCACAAAATACTTCTTTAAAAGCCTAAGAAAAAAAATTCAAGAAACATAATGGTAGCCTCCAAAGACAAATAATGGTGAAAACACCAAGCACAAAATCAACCAAGTTCAAGAAAAGAGACTATGCTTTGTGTGTCAAAGGAGTGGGCATATTGCCTCGATTTTGAAGATTCTGGAATGTGGTCCTAACCCTCAGGCAAACGTAACGAAAGAACATTTTGTGGCGGTGATTACCGACATTTAAAATGGTTGAGAATGTGAGGATGGTGGGCTGATTCTGGTTGCAAACCTCATGTCTGTTATGACAAAGACTGGTTTAAAACAATTATACTCATTTGAGGAGCCCCAAACCATAGCTGGTGATTTCACCTACTCAAGTGCTTTGGGAGGAGATGTTGAATTGTGTTTTACTTATGGAAGGATAAGTAACATGAAAAGATGGACTTATACTCCTTCTATGAAAAAAAAATTTGATGTCTGTTTCGTTCTTAATAAAGCAAGGCTTTAACACGAGATTATTGAATCTGATCAAGAGGTAATAGTGAAAGAAAAGATATTTGGGGGGACAGGGGCGTATGCATGTGATGGGATGTTTTTTAAGTTGAATGTTGAAATGAAAAATAAAACTTCTACTCTGTTATATGCTTTTTATAATTAATTTTTGGCATGCTCGTTTGGTCATATTAATCGATCGTGTATTTTGGAATCATGAGAGTTAGTTAGGATTAATCCCAAAGTTAAAAAGAATTTTGAAAAGTGGTGAGGTTGTAGTAATAAGTAAAGCCAAGATCACTAAAAGGGCCTCAGTGTCCAAGTGCAAGAAAAGAAAAACTGATTTGGTAGAATAGTCAACTGATATTTGTGAATTGGTGGAATCTAACTCGGGGAGGAATAGATATTTTATCACTTCAATGATGATTGTTTCTAAGTTACATATGTTACTTGATTGTGAAAAATAAAAGTGATGCTTTTTTTTTTCTTTTTTTTTCTTTTTTGAAAATTTCAGAACTTTTATCAATGAGGTTGAAAACTAAGTTTGGAAGAAAAAATAAAAAGAATAGAATTGATAGAGGACCCGGCATATGAATCAAATGAGTTAATTCTTTTGTTAGATCATTGGGAATAATTTCATGAAGAAATATTCCGTACTCTCCTCGTATAATGGAAGTAAGTAGCAGAAAGAAAAAATAGAACTTTGGTTGAAATTGACTCACGCCATGCTCTATTGAGTCACATGAACATTTAAATTTTGAGGGTGAATGAAGGATCTTAATGGCTTGTTATGTGTGAATCGTGTACCTCATTAATAAGTCTAAATTGACACTTTTGGAATTGGGAAAGGTACAATCCAGTTGTGGGATATCAAGAGTTTGGGGTTGTCTGCTTGTGAGACTAATGGATCCCAAGATTACAAAGTTGGGGTTAAAAAAGTTACTACTTGTGATTTTCTTGGTTAGGGCTTCAAAATAGTCCAGCCTTAGCTTTTTTAATCTTGAAGAAATATTGTGTAAAATAGAATATGGTGATGCTATTGTCATGAAAAAAAATTTCTTTTGATACTAAACATAGGGGGGGGGTCAAAGGATGTGAACAAAATATTTTTGTCACACCTAGTCTTCGACTCAACTTTGACAAATAAAGAAGTTAGACGTTAATGATTTGAGTTAAGACAGAAAGTAAAAGAGCTTAGCGTAGAAAAAGATTTTGGTCCTGATTTTATGTGTTTAATGTATGAAACTGGACCCTCTAACTTTGAAAGAAGCATGTTTCACATGATTCTATTTTTTGGACAGAGCCTGTAAATGATTGAAATGGAATTCTCTAATTCTAATTAAAACTTTGGAAGTTAGTTAGTTGATTTACCCGGATTATAAAACAATGGTTTTGGTGTACTGGGTCTTACAGAAAAAAAGTTGAAACCGGATGGATGGATCTATTGATAAATACCAAAGCTAGGATAGTTGCAAAAGGTTTTTTTTTTTTTTTTTAAACAACTAGGAAGACTAGAATTTTTTTGATACTTTTTCTCCGGTAACAAGAATTACTCCATTAGGACTTTTAGTTCGCTTATGAATGCCAATTTTTATTTGAAAAAATTCATCAAATGGATTTGTAAAAACTGCTTTCTAATGGAAATGGAAGACCTAAATGAAGAAATTTATATGGATCAACCCGAGTGTTTGTTTGAAGCAGGCCCACAGAAAGCAAAGTATGTAAATTACTAAATCCCTATATGATTAAAACATCACCAAAACAATGGCTGAAAAGTTTGATTCTGCATGAGTAAAATGATTTAAAACAAATGAGTGTGATAAGTGTATATATTCATAATACTGGAATTAATTCACAGTGATCATTTGCCTATAGTTGATGATTGGTGAGTTGGCTCTAACATGACGTTATGATGAAGCTAAAATGTTCTAGAAGCCATTTTGATATGAAAGATCTTGGTGAGGCAAAGTTTATGTTGGAATAAAAATACAAGAACATGTGAGGGGGATCCTTGGGACTAGCACATTATGGTTGAGAAAAAAAAAAAATTTTGAAAAATATAACCTTTCTGTTGGAAGATGTTGCTACTCCCTGTGTTCAAGTGTTCACTTATTCTGTTGAAGTGAAAATGATTGTAATAAAATCAAAAGGAAATATGCCTAGTATATCGGAAGTTTGATGGATAGGTGACTGATTGAAAGAGGAATGATATTGGCAGATGACAGTAGGGTAGGACGAGTAGGAGTAATTGGCAAGAGGTTTAAAAGAACAGTAAGTAACGGTAATGAACATGGGCATGCCTTATAAAAGGCCTTTTTTCTGTAACGATATTTAATTGGAACGAAAATTGTGGTTTGTTCTAAAAAAATATCCTGTTGTACTTGTAGGCTTTGTGATTGCCAGATTGGAACACCTTTGTAGTGATCTGTGTTCTACCACTGGTATTGTCTTTTACTTAGGTGGTGGTGCTGTTGTTGGAGATTCAAAAAAGCAAAATATAATTGTAAACTCTACATGGAGGCTGAACCAATTGCTTTAGCCTCAGTAGTGAGGAAAGCGCAATGGTTAAGGATTTATGTTTCAAATCCTTTATTTTGAAAAACACTTCCTCATGTGATAGCACCGCTTTGCAATTGGTTAGGTAGAGTTAAAATCGTTATTACAATTGTTAAATCCAGACCTATAAGGAGGAAACCAGTATGTAAGATCGTTATTTGGGACAAATGGTACCATTAAGTTGTGATTATGTCAAATCTTGTGATAATCTGAGATCCTCTTACGAAGGCCTGAACAAGAGAAAAGGTCTGGAGCACATCCCAAGGGGGATGGGATGAAAGCCTACAAATCCTTGAATCATAATGAGGAAACCCAACCTGGTCCCCCCCCCCCACCATGGTGACTAGAGATCCTATGACCAAGTTCAAATGGTAAACAAAAAAATACTCATATGATGACTGTTGTGAAAATGCACTATATTTTCCCTCCCTATGAGTGAGGCATGGTTCCTGTAGTTTGTGAAGGTTGCGTTGATAAAACTCGTAAAGGAATATCTGTAGCCTTATGGATGGACAGTGTTAATCTACAGGAGCACTCTCGACAGTTTCACCTATGTGATGTGTGAAAGTATGGTCTTCATATGAGCAATGGGGGAATGGGGTTTTTTTTATTCACAAATGCACTCATAAAACGGGATAAGCACATGGCATGAGGTGCTGGAATGTAAAGCTCATGTCAACACCCTTGATTATTATGTGTGAAAGTTGATATTTATTTATCTTAAGCAGTCATAGTTCAAGTCTGAACCCACGACTCGGAGGTAAAAGTTCTGTTTCACTAAGTGAGGTTCAATCCAGAGCACACCTTCATTATGGCATAGTCGTCTTCCTTCAGATCAATCTTAATCTATTATCTAATTATTAAAAATGAGTGGGGGATTGTTAGGTTATAGCATTTTAATATTTATCTTTAACATATTAAATTGCTTTATTTTGGAAAGTTATAAGAAGAACATGAAATGGAGGACTTTTTACATCATACATTAGCATTGGTTAAACCATCATGTATTTCATTCTTAATTCCTCCATTACTCTTTGTAACCTATTTAAACCTAGTAATCCTATTGAACTATGTGAAACTACTATTGTACCTACTGAATGAAACTCCTAAGACCAATTTCACTATTTACCTACCCCATGTCTTACTATTTCATTGCTAGAAGACTTCTTGTAGTACTAAATTAGTTGGGTGTGGTCTTCCATTTAGTTTGGAATAACCCACCATACAAACACAAGAGGAAAAACAAAAGAGTGAAAGAGGGTGTCTTAAAAGAGAGTTCTTAATTAGTGAAGGGGGTGTTCTTTGTGGGGAGCTTTGGACTCAATCTTGTCCAGAGGTTGTTGAGTTATGACTGTGTGAAGGCTGGTGATCCTGGAGGGGACAAGTCAAAGAGGACTATGCTGACCGGAGATGAAAACATTGCTTTGCAGTGACTTGAATTCCTTAAAGAGAGCGAATATCAGCGGCCTCAGCCTTTTGAAGAGGATTAATTTCTTATTTATTTTCAATTGTAATCTGCAAATTCTTCTTTCTTGTAAAGTTTTCCCTAAACACATTATATTTACAATCAAGCTTATGAACAATCATAAAAGGGAATGGATTCATTATAACATACAAATTATTTAAGGAAACAAAAATCAAGGAAATATTTTAACATTTGAAGATGTCTTATATGTTGAATCATGTTAAGAGGAGAAATACGTCCAAAATGGAAAATTCTTAGCATGCCCAAGATAAAATCATGGAAATACCTAACCACACCAACTGACATAACAATTATTTTACACATCAGAAGTCAATTACCCAACTACTTGTGTAATGCTAACTTTGCCTCAAAGGACAGTGTTGTGTTATTCTCTGGTATGAGAACAGAGGGTATTGGACTTACTATGTACTTCTTGCATTGGAACAAATTCCTGTGGAACTCTCTAATCGATGTCCATTATCAGTATCAAGGTCTGAAAGGAAATATTTAATGTGATTTGTTATCTATATCACTACAACTTTAGTCTAGATAACAGGTGGATATCCTGCAGTCTAATTAGAGGATTGAGTACTGTGGTAGAATTATACCTCCATCTGTGTAAAATCTGCATTGCCAACTCCTGTAAAGACACAATCCTATAAGTAGTGAATGATTAAGATCACTAAATAAAATTAAAGAAATCTGACATCTAAAACTAATCCTGCTTTCATGTAACATCCCATTTGGTTGTTTTAAGTACTACAACTTTTTTTCGATAAATTTTAAAAGAATGTTTTGAACTATTCATAATTATAATTATGAAATTAGTGGGGTAATTTTAATAATTTAGTTAGTTAGTGGTTCAAGAAAATAACAATTAAATTAATAGTGGATTACTTTACTATTTTTATGGTTTATCTTTAAATAATTAGAGTAAGAAAATTATTTGTTGAAAAAACAAAAAGAGATGGATGCCATGATTCGGCACCACAAGCAAAACCACTGCATTCAGGTAGTAGCTTTATTTTTGAAATCATTAAATTACATATGTAGTAAATGTGTAGTGGGAGAATAAGGAGAAGTGCAGTGGTTTCGAAGCTATTGCTTCTTTTAATTAAATTACTAATTTTGTTGTACATGACTTGTTTGAATTTGGGTCAAGCTTTAGTGAGTAATGAGAGATAATTATTTCTAGGATTATGAGTATTCACAAGGTCTTGAATTTAACTATTAATTAATGATTGAAAAGGAATTAAAGGTTTCAATTGGTCAGTGATGCTTGGGATTAGTATATAGGAATATATGTTATCGGGTATGAGGTGCTAGAATGATTATCATTCCCATGAGTTGTTTATAAGTTCTTGTAGCAATGGTTATCGGGTATGAGGTGCTAGCATTGATTATCTTCCCCATGAGTGTTTTATAAGTATCTTGTAGCAATGAGAGAGGGTTAGATATGTGGTGTAATTGATTAGTAGTTATACGGATATTTGACGATTTTTTATATGATTTGTGCATAAAGGTTATTACCCAGCAGTGGGTTATGAACTTTATGATAAATTAAATTTTCACCTTGAATATAATTAACATTTACCTTAGATATAATTGAATTGAATGTCTGGTATAAGACCATATTTTGGAAACTTGGATATTAGATTCTTATTATTTTTCTTTAAGTTATCATATTATAAACAATATTTATATTGTGAGCATAAGTAATTAAATCTTAAGGTATTGTACTATTTGAATTCCATTAAAGTTATGTTAATTTGAGAAAGATTAAAGATTAACCCTAGACTGTCAACTGAGAATACGAGAATGGACATATTGGTTGATTCGAAACTTAGAAAGCGATTATATGATATAGTTTCCTATAAATTGTTTACTTACAAATATGCATATATACTTATTAGATTGGAAAGTTTTGGAGGCATATCGGAAAGAAAATGGATTGGGGGGAGAAAGTACTTTCTTGAAATTTAATTTTTCGGTGGAGGTAGGATATGGTTTATGTTATTTGATATCAAACTTTTAATAGTAATTGATATACATTGAATGATACTGTGAAGTTCTCTATGTACTTGATTGTGTGATTGTGTGACTTGGTTGTGTGGTTTGTGATTGGTCTAAAAGCCTGAGGCCGTGAGATTGATAATCTGAAAACCTCTCTATCCAATTGATGCCTTGAATAAAGAAGGCTTGATGAAATACTATCAATAAATTGAAAGTGGTGATGATAAATGATAAATTAACAGTATGATTGGATCGGAGTGTCATGTTCTGACATGATATAATTGGATCAGAGTGTCACGTTCCGACACGGTATAATTGGATTGGAGAGTCACGTTTCGACACGGTCTAATTGGATCGGAGTGTCACGTTCCGACATGGTATAATTGGATCGGAGTGTCACGTTCTGACACGATATTCTTGTATCGGAGTATCACGCTTCGACACGGTATTCTTGGATCGGAGTGTCACATTCCGACACAGTATTCTTGGATCGGAGTCACATTTCGATACAATATTCTTGAATTGGAGTGTCACATTCTGACACGGTATAATTGTATCAGTGTTCCGGTCCCTACAAAGACGATATATTAAAGAAACATATTGAATTAACGGAATGTACTTCAATCTCAAAGAACTCAATTCGCCAAATTGTTTGGTTGTAGGCATGAGTCCTCATGGGGATGATTTGATATGTTGATTTAATTATGTACTGTCGTTTAGTGTTATTTGTTGTTTATCACATGTTATGTTTTCTATAGTTTGAGTTCATACTTATTATTCATTGCTAGTAGTTTCTATTTTGGATTGGTCTATGATGCCTTCTCCGTACATGTTGTCCCTACTGGTCCTACTTCTGTTTCTTGTTTCTTTATGTAGGTCGCGAGTGTACAATGACTTTGTATTTCCCTCGCTCTAGTCAATATCGGCAATATCAGTTTCAAGGTGCTTTCTTCAAGCTTGGGCCTGGGATCCCCTCTTGATCAATTACCGGATGTCCTATTTTTCGAACACAATTACTTTAGTTCTTTATTTTGGTGTCTTTGATACTCTTAGACCTTAGTAATTGATATTAAGATGTCCTTTGTTCTAATGACTTTCAGATTTGAGCAAACGAGCTCCGCATTATGTTGTTATTCGTAGTTGAAACTATTGGTATATGTGGGATTTGATCCTTGGTTTTCGTCACCTAGGAGTTTTAAGTGGGTGTTTACTCACGACTATTTTGGTTCGTGACAACCTTGTATCATAGTGTTTAGGTCAGTGATCTCATCACCCAAGAAAAAATCTAGTATAGTCTTGCGAATTGGTAACGGGGGACACCGCCTTTACTACTTTCTTCGAGAATCTATCGGACTTTAGGAAAACTGCATTTCACTTTCCTTTCTTTCTGTAGCTACTACTCTTGAATCCATGTACCTAGTTGAATCCAAATTGTATCGAACTTCTTTACTTTATTTCAAATATGGTTAGTACTAGAGTATTAGGAGTTGAAATAAAAACAAGAGAAGAAAAAATGTGTCCTTAGAAATAGGTATATTTTCTCGATTGCAAAATGTGATGGTAGTCTCATGTTGAAGTTCCATTTGTAAAGACACTACTATGACTTCACAGAGTGAGGGTATATCAGAGAGGGTCATTGATTCTTATTTGTTTAGAGTTATGAAGTGTGTTACTGTTGTTATTGAATTGGTCTAAGAAGTAAAGCAAATTGTTTGCGCTAGAGAGAGAACGGATTTTATAATGTTTTGCAATTATTCAATGGGTGGAATATGTGGGCTATTTGGATACGATCTTATCGATAGGTATGATGTGTTCTAGCGAGGTATCTAACGGACTTTCACGGTACGACACTAATGTTACGTATAAGCAACTACATCGATTGTCAAGTGTGAATACTAACTAATTAAGAACTAATTAGTGGTGTGACATATTTAGATAATGGTATTTTGTGTTGCCTTCACAATTTGAGAAACCAACTAGTTTATTACTATAGGCACTTGGATTGCATTATTTTTTTAGAAATATTTTAAAGGTGGATCTTTGGTACAATACTAATATATTTAGGTTGTGAAATGTATCTTGAGAATTCTGAATGAGGACTGACGATTATATCTTAAGCTTCTAAAGGTAGATTGATACTAGGATGACAAACTTATAGGGAAAGAAAGTCCTATTGAGTATACTTGGGTGAACTTAATTGAAGATTTTAGTAAGAAAATGCTTATACATTGAGTTAGTCCCCTAAATTTGATTGTTATACCCTGAGTTTAGGTGTCATATCGAGGAAAAAGGGTTCACTTCTTGCGATGAAAAGGGTCTAGCTAAGAATTATGGTAAAATAGAAAGTGATATATGAAACCTATATGATTTATGTTTGTTGTACTGTATCGAATTTTCCCATTTTAGAATCAATTTTGTAGCAACAAACCTTGAAAGTGTTTCAACCGTTCTGATATCGAATTTAGTATTTTGCGTAATAGTTGGACACTATACACCTAATCCCTCTTTCGACAAATGAATTTTCTCTTTATTTGATTTCCTCCAATTCTATTAGAAAAATATTGAATTAAATCCTATTGTAGTTTCTTTTACTTTGTAAGGGAAAGCACAGTTGTATAATAGAGGATGGTCCTTGAGAGAAAAAGTGAACACTCATTGTATTTTCCTTGAAAGACATTACGACAATAAGAGAGGTTTGAGAGAGTTTTTCACAAGAGATAGAGAGAAGAGAAAAGAATATATTGTAATTTTTGCTCATACCTGTTCTCCAACGCCAACCTTAAAAGAATCGTGTTTCTCAATTCCACTGACCATTGGATCGGCTAAAATTTTGAACTATATTTTGCTTGACATACTGGTGGTTGATTTGAACAGTGGGAGATTGGATTAGGATTTCCGCAAGATATTTTTTTTGGTCTCGAACACATTGTGTTTTGGGTGGTGCTTGCAATTACAATTGTAGAGACATTGTCATTCAGTGTGTATTGGGGGTTTTAGTATTAATAGCATTTAATAAGAGAAATCTTAATTTAAAGACAAGAATATGAGTAGGTTGTAAACTTTTTTTTACTTTGATTTTTTAAAGAACACAGGAAGATTTCACTTAATAGTGTTGGTTTACATACAAGGTAAAAATGTCTGGGCTATTAGTAAAAGGATGGATCGGTAAAGCGATCGAATAAATCAAAAGCGTCTAGTAACGGAAAGTCGAGAGTAGCATTTTGCACCTGGAGAAACTTTTAAAAATGTGAGGGAATAGACGTCTCGTAATAAATTCTTAGGAGTGTAATTTGAATGTTGTTTTGATTTTGCTTCGAGTTTAGATACGACTGTGAATGTACTTGTTCGGTTCAATACGTACAGGATTTATCATCGAATGTTATAAGATTGAGTTTTAATTTTGATGAAAATATGAGTTTATGGAAAATTAGATGTGGCGTGCATTAGATTTCTCAAGTTCTGATCGATTAACCTAGACTTTTTATAATGCGCACATAGACATTTTATTGTGAATAAAGGTTATGAGCTTACAGTATGCCAAAATAATTTGAATTATCAGACTTTCCCTAAGTTTGGCACGAGGTATGTGATTGGGTTGAATGGTAGCTAAAGCTGGTAATGTGAAAGTGGTGGGAATTGATTTGACGTTGAGTGTGATTAATGTTTTATCTCAATGGAAATGTACCATTAGTTTTAAATTATGTTAGTATCCTTGATGGAACTCGTATTTTTTCATGAAATGCTTAAATATAAAAGAGAGATAACTATAGTTTGGAATATGTATTGTAAAAAACCTTGGAACTCAAGTCTGATTGAGAGAAGGCAATGACCATGTGGTTATGATTTTGGGCTTGGTTATATTTAAGAATGTTACTTCAGTGGAATGTGGGGTTTGATATATCAAGTGTGTGTGCAATTATAAAAGGGACTAGATTGGTGATTGTGGATAGCTAAAAAAAATAAAAGAAACAGTTAGTTGAACAGAAATGTTTGATATAGACACTACAAAAGGAGTATTTAGAGTTATTACACCTTGGTTATTTTTGATATGACATATTTAGTGTTGTCTTAGTGTAGTTGAAGTATTTGAGTGGTTCTACATGTACCACTTTGTTTATGAGAATTTATAGGGGAGCTACCATGAAAATTTATAGTTTTTGATAGACTTAAGATTTATCTCATCATCGATATTATGTTTTGTCTATGTGTGATGGATGTTAGGATCATTATAGTTTTGTCATTCTTAAGGTTTGGTTATAATTGCTACTTATCCATTTTGACAATGTTGTTAGAGGTCATGTATGCTTGGATGAGTACTTTATGTCTAAAGGTCATTTTTTTAACATAACATAAGCTCGTGAAAAGTTTGTGTTGTGAGAATGAATATTGATAAGAACTATAATGGTTTGTGCATTATGAGTGTGTGGTGGTTGATTTGGGTTCACTTCCTATTGGAATTTGTATTGATTCAACATTTATCGTGGTTATGTGAAAAAGATTCCACCTTCTGGTTGTGTCAAGGTCCTTGAGAAAATGTTGCATATGTCTGTACGATTAGCTTTGGTGGCTATTGAAAATATAATTATTGTTAGTTGAGTTTACATACAACAATAACTACCATTTGAATTGTATATGACCCTATTGAGACATAATATAAGAGGAGATATAGCTATCCCGTTGGTTGAATTGATGCATTTGAGTTAAGACCTTGGGAGACTGAGGCAATGATATGCCCCAAGATAGTCAACATCTGGTCATAATTTCATACTCTGCCTTCTTTGATCGTTCGAGGACAAACGATGGGTAAATTGGTATCTAATGTAACAATCCATTTGGTTGTTTTGAGTACTAGAGATTTTTATTTGATAAAACACTTTTCGATAGATTCTAAATGAGTGTTTTGAACTATTCATAATTATAATTATAAAATTAGTGAGGTAATTTTAATAATTTATTAGTTAGTGGTTCAAAAAAATAATAATTAAATTAATAGTGGGTCACTTGTACTTTTTTATGGTTAGTCTTTAAATAATTAGGGTAAGAAAATTATTTGTGGAAGAAACAAAAAGAGGTGAATGCCATGATTCGGCGCCACAAGCAAAGCCAATATCATGGCGAATTCTTCAAAAAAATTGTGTCTTCCACAATGGAATCTCATTAGGAGCTTTATCTTTGAAATATTTAAATTAAATACGTAATAAATACGTAGTGGGAGAATAAGGAGAAGTGTAGTGGTTTAGAAGCTATTGCTTCTTTTATATAAATTACTAATGTTGTTGTACATGAGTTGTTTGAATTTGGGTCAAGCTTTAGTGAGTAATGAGAGATAATTATTTCAAGGATTATGAGTATTCATAAGGTCTTGAATTAAATATTAATTAATGATTAAAAAGGAATTAAGGGTTGGTGATGCTTGTGATTAGTATATAGGAATATATGGTATAGGGTATGAGGTGCTGGAATGATTATCATTCCCATGAGTTTTTTATAAGTTGTAGCAATTAGAGAGGGTTTATCTATGTGGTAATTGATAGTTGTTTATAAGAGATATGGCCATTTTTATATGAATATGTGCATAAAGGTTATTACAAGCAGTGGGGTAATGAGCACTTAATATGGATACACTTATTCATTTTCACTTATCTATAATTAACATTTCATTATATATGAATTGCAATTGACTTCTAGTATTAGATCATATTTTGGAAACATGTGTTTTTCTATTCTTCTTATTTTTCTTTAGTTATCCTATTATAAACGATATTTTGGATGTATTGAGATAAGTATTAAATATTAAGGTATTGTATTACTTGATCCATTAAGTTATGGTCCATTTGGGGGGCGAGGAGCTTAGATTTGAACCCTAACTCGCAACTTGGAAAATACGAGACTGGACATGCGGTTGGTTTTGACATCGAAACTTAGGAAAGCTATTACAAGGAGGGGTGGGCTGTAGGTTCCATAAAATTGTTTACTTCCAATTATGCATTTACTTGCTAGATTGGAAAGGTTGTTGTGGAAGGGCATAGAGGAAAGAAAAAGTATTGGAGAAGTAGCGTTGCTGTGAATTGATTCTTTCTTCGGTGGCGGTAGGATAATGGTTTATGCTATTTGATTAGTAAACCTTAAGATGATTGATATGCATTGAATGATGCTGTGAAGTTCTCTATGTACTTGATTGTGTGATTGTGTGACTGGTTGTGTGGTTTGTGATTGGTCTAAAATCCTGAGGTCGTGAGATTTATAATCTGAAAACCTCTCTATCAAAGGGATGCCTTGAATAAAGAAAGCTTGATGAAATTTAATCAATGAATTGAAAGTGGTGATAATAAATGATAAATTAACAGTATAATTGGATCGGAGTGTCACGTTTCGACACTGTATAATTGGATCGGAGTGTTACGTTCCGACACGGTATAATTGGATCGGAGTGTCACGTTCCGACATAGTATTCTTGGATCGGAGTGCCACGTTCCGACACAATATTCTTGGATCGAAGTCACGTTTCGATACGATATTCTTAAATCGGAGTGTCACGTTACGACACGGTATAATTGGATCGAGTGTCACGTCCCGATAAGATAATATTAAAGGAAAAACATATTGAGTTAATGGGTTGTACTCAATCTCAAAGAACTCAATTCCCCAAATGGTTTGGTTGGAGGCATGAGTCCTCATGGATAATCTTGATATTGTTGACTTATTATATACTTACTTTAGTGTTGCTGACACTTGTTCATGTTATTTGTTATTAATCGCATGTTAAGTTCTATAGTTGTGTTCATATTATTATTCCATTTAATAATGTCTATTTTGGGTTACCGAATGTATATACACCTCAGTCATGTTGTCCCGTACTAAGTCTTACTTGTTTTTCTTTGTTTCCTTATGAGCGCATCGAGTGTACCATGACTTTCGATTTCCCTCACTTTCATAGCATTTATTTGGCATAAATCAGGTTCAAGAGTGAACTATTCATTCAAGCTTGGATTGGATTCTCTTTGTCATTACCTGATGTCCTTATGTTTTTATGGATACAAATTACTTTAGTTCATTTATTTTGGTGTCTTTGATACTCTTAGACTTAGTAATTGGAGATTAGATGTCTTTGTTGGGATGACTTTAAGATTTTGGAAAAACAATCTTCCGCATTATTTTGTTATTCATAGTTGAACTATTGATATATGTTGAAATTTGGATTCCTTGGTTCGCCCACCTAGAAAGTTAAGTGTGGTGTTACTCCTGACTCATTTTGGTTCATGATATTTCATCCATTACTTACGTTATAATGAGGACAAAATATTTACGCTGATTGTATTTGAGGGACTCGACAGCAATTTCTGCAGCCTTGTTAACTACATGCCCGAATAATGTGGGTCCAGAAAGAGTAAAATTCTGCAAAGCACTAGCATAAGCAGCCATAATGCCTGCAACACCTTCCACCTGTGAAAAAAATCACAAAAAGGAAATTATTCATCAAAATGAAGGGGAAGAAAAATGCAAATTATCAAAGGCATTGCACTGCCATGGAAAACTGACTTGAGGTCTAAAGGTATCAGTTGTGAAGGCCATAACGGACACAAACTAAATACTTCATCAATGATAGAACCCATGACAGTTTCTAAGGGATATATTGGTAAATATATATATCTATAATAATATATATATCTATATATATATATATATATATATCTATATATAATATATTATATATATATCTATATTATATATATATAGGGGAAAGAATATTTTAGTCTTCAAGAATAATGTTCTGCATTTGCTAGTTTTAAGAAGCAAAAAATTTTTATCTTCTTCCCAACAACAGAAAAACTATTTCTGGTTAAAAGCCGTTTTGAAAATTTGCCAAACAATATTTTTTTTTTCTAACAAAAGAAAAAACACACTTTTGATATCCCAACAACAATGGGAACAGGCTCTTAGTCATGTCTCTAATATCATTGCAAACTTCAGCAATGCTAATTGAGCAGAAACTAGAGCCACAATGTTGAAAATTGTTTTCAGTAATTTTCTTTTTAAAACAATTAGTTGCAATTTTTAGGATGATTTGAATTATAAATTTGTATATGGTTGTTTTAGTTAAGATATTTTTGGATTTTTGAATTTAAAATGATGCAGATGTTGTGTTTTAAGTTGGCTATTTAAAGCTCTTATATACTTAGTAAAATTATTGATAGACATATTTCAATCAATAATTATACCCTTTTCTGTTGCACCATCTTTTAAGAAACCAACACACAAGCTACTCCGCTACGCCCTTTTACACTCCGTATTTAATCCGGTGCATTTAAGGTTTGGCAGACCCAGTAAGAAATCTAGTAGATACCTTAACTGTATATGAGTATTTGCTGAGACCCTAACATATTCCTTAAGGGTGATTAATGACAATGTGCCATCTTAATTTGTATTAAGGGAAAGTAACCCAAAAAAAAAAACAAAAAAAACAATTAAGGCTTTTTTCAATTTCTAAAATGTAAAATATTTTTTGAAACAATCTTTTTAAAATGCCCAAACGGCAGATAAAAAGAAACTGGAGAATATACATAAAAGTGAACGCAAACAGACATCTCTAAGTAGCAGAGCTGATTAACAAATACCTCAACAGCATCTGTGCTTCCAGCTAAGTTAAAACAGTAAGATACTGTTCCACCATATGCCCTGCCACCAAAGCCTAAAGTAGGAAAGCACTTGTCAGAATCATAGAATTGTATGACATCTCCAACTTCCATAATCGCCTGTAACGAATACATGACCAACTATCAGCATAACTTTTCTAGCATGACATTAATTTCTGATAATTAGCAAATGAAACGGCTTCAATGAAGAAGTTGGGATTCATCCAGCCGAACCCAACTTTGTTTATGATTGAAGAGTAGTTATTGTTGTTTGCATAGCCAGAACCTAGGATCTGTAATAGCTCAGAAACTTCAAGGTATATATCAAACTTAAATGTGTCTAATTTCAGATTCGAAACTAACAAAGCTCAATAACTAAGATTAAATTGTTTTTTGCGTGTAACTATTGGACAAATTCGTTACTAGAGCCTAAAACATCATAAATTGCAAGGAAACCAAGAGCACACAGTAGATTACAAAAATCATAGGTCACAATATTCTATTTTTTTATGACCCACAGCTCGTGAAATTCTTCAATTTCGGCTTCTGTTTTCGCTGACATATAAATAACAATCAGTTGTCCTGTTATAAGGCAATGAAATATAGGAATGTAAAGAACATATAGTCAGTAAAGAAGAAGGTGATATTCCCTAACCCTCTGGTAAGCATTCAAACGGCCAGAAGGATCAATATAGTGCAAGGAATCAGGACTGCGAGGATCTCCATTAGAAGCTAGGCATTGCATGTTCAAATGCATCAGTAAAATAGTCTTAAACCAGGCCAATTAAAATAACATGATAATATTTTATAGTGCTTTTACCAGTAAAATCCACAGCAACCATAAAGCTAAGCTCAAATCCATTAGAGATGTAGTCAAGAAAACTATAGAGCTGCTTCTCAGCATATCCTTCAACAAAAAGTTGACCTTTCAGGAGCTGAAAGAAATCAAACAGGTGTAATTATCATATAAAGGTTGCAATCAACCCCACAACCCAAAAAAAGGAACCATCAACTACTGATGAAAGTTTACGTTTTCATTACCCCGAAAACCAGATGGTGGTGAAGTGAAATTTGCAACAACTCTGCTCTCGTGCAAATTTTCAGGGTCTGCCACTGTTTTTTTTTTAATTTCCTGAGAAAAACAGATGTGATAACTGAAACAAAAGAGCTATAATGATAATATTTGTTTATAGGCTAAACAATACACAATGAGGACATGATTGCAATTGTTGTTAAAGTCAAATCACTCTATAACTAACAGAAACAAAAAGAAAACCCCCCCCCGCCCAAAACCCTTTTAAAGAAATTTTTTTTCCCCCCAAAAAAAAAAACTAAAAAATGATATAATTAGTTTAATAGGCTAACATACCCAATGAGGACATTATGGGCAACGTTTTTAAGTCAAAGCACTCTATAACTAACAAGAAACAGAAAGACCCACTAAGATCCAAAACCAAAAATAAATGGCAATGTAACTATGGGAAACTTTTAGTTGTAAGGAAGACATAATAAAAATTAATAAGCCTATTAATGCACTAAGTGTTCTATTTTGGTCCTTTTCTTACCTTAAAAAACACTGAAAATCAGATAAAAACAAGGGAAAAGGATCAAAAATACCCTTAAACTATTCGAAATAACTCATATATATTCTTAAACTTTATTTCGACTCAAAACTATCCTTTCCATTATACTATTTGGTCAAAAGTATCCTTCTTATTAACAGAAGTTGTTAAATACCACATGGATGCCACACCATTCTGCATATCCATTTTAAACTGCCCGTAGACGAAATAGAAGGGTCAAAATAATCCTAAAACTATCCGAAAATAGCTCAATTCTTCCTTAAACTATATTTGGCTCAAACTTAACTCCCCTTTCCTGTCAAACTATTGATCAAAATACTCTTCTTATCATGAAGTTGTTAATGTCATGTGGATGCCCATTGCATGTCATAATGTTCCACTGCCACAGTAGACTAAAATCCCTAAATTCTAATTACTTCCCCGTTCATTTCATTATTTCGAAATGATAATATTCACACCCTGTTCTCCCTCATTTCGTGGCAGGGTTTCACCTTTTCTCGTGGCTTTGTTTAAAGTGGATATTTCATACTTGTAGTTTAGTAAATATTTTTTTCTTATTATTATGCTCGCTTTCAAAGCATTATAGTTAGGATTTCAGAACTTTTTCCTAATTCGCACTGAAGGCTTCGTACTTTCGGGGGATAGTTTTCAAAGTGGATATTCATGGTTGTAGATTAGTAAATATTTTTTCTTATTTTATTACGTTACGATTTCAAAGTATGATAGTTAGAATTCACAATTTTCCTGTCTGTAGACAATAAAATTCACGTTGAGAAAAAACAATAATCAGGAACGAAAAATTATAGCAACAATTTTCAAATGCGAGTGTTACAATGTCTATGATTCCTCTGAATTCATTTTTTCAAATATAGATTCAAGGGACTTAAAGCTTGATCTTGAACTTGGGATTTATCTTGATCTTAATCTCTATCTTGATCTTGATCTTGGACTTGGACTTGAACTTGAACTTTATGTTGAACTTTATCTTGATCTTGAACTTGTACTTGTACTTGAACTTTATCTTGATCTTGACTCCTAGTTGAATCCAAGGTCTTCGAGCTTGATCTTGAATCTGGCGGTCTCGATCCTGATCGTTCTTGATTTTTATCGTTCTTGATATTGATCGTTCTTGAAACTTGAATACTTGAATTCTTTAACTTGTAGAGAAATCTGCAGCTTTTGATCCACGAGCTTTCTCTAGTTTCTTGTTAAAATTCTTGGTCCTCTTTTCTGAATTATGAGACCCCTATTTATAGTTTTAGAATAGAGGAGTTGCGATTGGAATAAGACTTCCTTCGACCAATCAGATTTAAGTGAAATATCATATGGGTTTTATGGAGCGGGTTTTAATTAAATTCATGTTTATCTGAATTCAAATAATTAAATCAATTATAATAATCCATAATATTTATTTTTACTAGTATATTTATTAATTTAATATAATTCAAATCATTTAATAAATTTATATTTAAATAAATTTTAAATGATTACACCGTCATTTCGCGGTCAAGGTTTCATAACTTTCTTCGAAGCTGAGTTTCAAAGTGGATTTTTGTGGTTATAAACACAATAAAATAAGAAAAAAGTTTATCAACCTATAAACACGAATATCCACTTCAAAACTCAGCCACGAAAAAAAGTATGAAACCCTAGCCGCGAAATGAGGGAGAACGGGTAAAATCGATTCCGGAAAATAATTAAATGAGGGGAAGATGAGTAATTAAGATTTAGGGATTTAGTCAATGTGGCACATGTGGAATTTAAAAACTTTCGCTAATAAGAAGGTCACTTTTGATCCAATAGTTTGACGGGAAGGATAATTTTGAGCCGAAATCTAAGGGTATATATGAGCTATTTTGGATAATTTAAGGGTACTTTTGACCCTTTTCCGTTTAGTCTATGTGATAGTTGGAAATCTATTGGGGTGCCATGTGGCATCCACATGACATTAAATAATTTCCGTCAATTAGAAGGGCACTTTTGACTCAATAGTTTGACGGAAAGAGTAGTTTTGAGCCAAAATATAGTTTAAGGGTATATATGAGCTATTTCAAAAAGTTTAAGGTTATTTTTGACCCTTTTCCATAAAAATAATACAAAAGCCAACCGAAAGAATCGTCAATTAGAATAATACTGCACCTGACACATGTGAAGCTAAAAATAATCAAAGGTATCAATGGTCAAAGGGTGATAGAATGTTCTAGCAGATAATATCAACCAGAAAGCAAGTTCACCTTCATTTGAAGAAAAATCTACCTTATTCACAAATTGTTGCATAGTTAGACAGACAAGCCTCCACATGTGGTTCAAGTTATTATCTACGATTTCTGTCTTGCAAATTGAAATCGAACCACTATTTTCAACAATCGTAGATAATCTCAAGAAAGGATCCTAAAAGAACAAATATAACACAAGAAGTGAGATAGAAAATACCAAGAAGCTCCATAAAAAAAGTACAGTTTGTGTTATGCATACATTTTTCGAGAATAAATCCTTGTTTTCCAGGTTGGTACTGTAATCATTTAAAATTGTATAAATAATAGAATTTAAGATGAAATGATTTGATTATATTGAAATTCCATAATATATTAATCCAAATTAAATATTGTGTATTGATATACTGAGTTAAATATTGAAGTCCAATAAATATGACTTTTTAAATTAACAGTCTAAATTAAAATTGATTTGGGTTCCTTATGATACTTAATTTGTTAAACCCCAATCCAACTCATTCTGAGTCCATCTCTTCGCATCAGTGCGAGATGATTGCATGCCAGTCAAATAAGAAAATCAATAGAATCATGACATGTGTCAAAGATGACAAGCCCGCTCCATAAAGCCCAAATGTCATGTCACTTAAATCTGATTGGCTGGAACAGAATCCTTATTTCAAATCAATCGCAACTCCTCTATTTCTAGAAACTAATAATAGGGGGTCCTCATAATTAGAAAGGGACAGAAAAGTCTAAAACAGAAGCTAGAGAAACTCCGTGTACAAATGCCATTTTTAATTCTCTACAAAGCTACAAGTTTAGAAATTCCAGCATTCAAGTCAAGAACGATCAAGATTCAAGACAAGACACCGACTCAAGAACAAGCTCAAAGCCCTTGAATTCAAATAAAAGTCAATATCAAGATAAAGTTCAAGTTCAAGTTTATCATAGATTCAAGAACAAGCTTTAAATCCCTTGAATTTATATTTGAAAAGGCGAATTCAGAGGTATTATAGAGATTGAAATACTCGCATTTGAAATAATAAAATTGATTATTGCTATAATTTTTCGTTCTTGATTATTGTTTTCTCGATGTGAATTTTATTGTCTACATGTACATCGCAATGTCATCCCTACAGCAGTTCGTGAAGTGACTGTTTCTTCTGCAAGAATAGTAAGTTGCCCTAAGTTTTTCAGGACATGGTCATTCTTGTTGTGCAGATCCAGTGTTAAACTTCGGTTGCGCTTGAGTACAATCTGCCATAAGATAAAAAGGTAAGGAAGTGTATAGAATCTCAATCATTATGATGCAAACAAATATATGAAATTGCAGTAGGTAGTGAATCTGAGGTGAAGTAACTACTTGGCAATCCAATCGAGGAAAAATTTGAAGTTGTTGTGGATAGTTAAATGATAAGCGCATCTCAGCTGCAAGTAAAATCTATCAAGAAATTTAATATAGAGAAATGTTCCCCCTCAACGAACACAACAGGCTGTGTAGGAGTCCTGTGCAGATTTGGACGACTTAAATTTTTTTAAATACAACAACATACATTACTGCATCGGTGACCCTATATAGTGGTTCTAAGAAAATATCCTTTAAAGCATAGATCTTCGTAATCAAGACAGCTAAGGAGGCTGATTCACCATAATACAACTATGATGATGACAGGCAAAACATAAATTGAAAAATACAATGGATGATATCATACGCTTCTAAAAAGAAATATGAACACAAGATCTTTGATCTAACAGTTCACTAATATCCTTTGATAGTCTAAATACAAAAAACTTAAGATCCACCTATTCCACTAAGATCATGAGTCAACATCACCAAGAAGCAGCAAAATGAAGGTTAAGAGATGTCGAGGGATATTATAGAAATTGAGTAACCCAAGTAAATGCAATCAACACACCTCTGAAAGAACACAGATGCCTTCACCAAGGAAATCTTGGTCCTCCAATTTAAGATCCTGCAGTGCAAAAAATATTAGGATTTAGCCATAATCCTTGACAGATATATCAATGAAAAACATAAACTTGTTTGTTGATTAATAAATCGTATCACACATAAAATATGTAAAGATGGTCAAGGGAAAAGAAAATATTATCAAACTGCTCTCTGGATCCCAACCAGCATAAAAATATCATGTGTAAATTCAACTTCAGCAGTTTCAGTTTCAGAACTTACTAATTTCTGCAGGTTTATTTCATGTTAATAACAAATAGTATTAAATAAATAGTATAAAATAATATTAGTAATGTACTGTGTACAATCCTAGCCTATTAGGATTAGTACTCCTTAATCCTAGTCCTATTAGGATTTTTTTTTAGTACCCTTCCCTATATCTCCTATATATATCTCCCATGTATTCCCTTATTAGGAGGTAACACGTCAATACACTCAATATTCTTCATGGTAATCAGAGCCGAAAAACAAGATCTCTTTTCTCTAGTGTTTTTTTTCTCCTGCTTCTTTAGGCAACCGATCGTTCCCCGCTCTCTTGGCGGCGGCAGCCATTACCAACGAGGTGGATTCCGCGCGATTCAATTCTTTGGCTTTTAGACTCCCTTCGCAGCATCTTTCATGGCGCTGATGGTCCCTGAAAATTATCAGACATAAATTACCCTACATGACAATCACCGTTCCCTTATACCCTTGAGGCTAATTACCTTCTCAATAACGTCGATGGAAGCACGAACCGCCGCCGGCAATCATCACCGCCACGGACAACTCAAAAACAATCCGCCCCCATGCCGCCTGGCAAAGCCGTGGATGCCAATCCGATAATGTTTGATTCGGTCATCTCTCCCACGGTTCAGAACCACGTCCATCCTACAACTGTTCAGCCCTGTGGACCGGCCCTCGCAACAAACACGCTCTGCATCACAATTTCCGCACTCTCATATTTTTCAATTGTGTATCATCTCCACACAATTACCAAAGGCCGAAAACTATGGCGGAGTATTTTAGTACCGAGGTTCTCCACCATCATCACAGCCTCGACAAACCGTGAACGAAATCATTCCGAAAAAGATATCTCGTCATGTTCGTCGTTCGGGAGCTCCTCAGCTTACTCCTCCCATTAAACAGGCGGTTCGCATCATTCAACCCTTGATGGACCTGGCTACTCTCTCCTCGTTGAAAAAGTGAAGAAATCAACGTGGATCTGGAGGCAAACTTCTTCTCCGAGAAGCCGCTGTTATGGAGCCATCCACCCGGCCCTTCACCGTAAGCCGAACTAAATCGCGGGTGGCCGTGGTGGCGGCCGCAATGCGTCCGCGGCGGCTACGGCAGAACCTCGGAGGCCGCGGGCGCGGCGGTCGGCAGGGCAGTCGTCCGCTGGGGGGCGTACGACGGTCCAGCGAGCACGACAACAACAACAGCCTGCACTCCTTCGGCAGCGGCGGACAGTCATCTCAGCGGCGTGGCAGGGGCGCTTACCGAATCAGTGTCAATCGTCCAACTTGTCAAATCTGTCGAAAACAGGACACAAGAGGGCAGGGGGACACAAAAGTAAAAACCGCTGTTCCGTGTGCTGGTATTCGGTATGAGGAGAAGCAAAATGATTGATAACCGTGAGGATCATAAATATGCCATCTCAAGCCGGTCCCTGTCCTGGTGCCGGTCTGAAATGGCTGTGGATACTAGGGGCCACATGACTTTCCGGAATACTGGGAGGGGGGTACTATCTGATCTAGTAGACACACAAGCTAACGTCTCCAAATGCCATATCATGCTCCAATGGTATACTGTTGGCAACGGTGAAAAATCCCTTAATATTTCTCACACACTGGCAGGGTACCAATTAAAAAAACCACCACCGCTATCTTTCACCTAGGTAAGCCTAGAGCCCCACACGTCCCTTCAATAAGCGACAATCCTGCAAAAATACTTTCCGTCACCAACTATCACAAAAGACCATAATTTGCTCCCTCTTGTTCACCTCGAAGATTTCAGAATCCTAGACAATTACTACAAGAGGGTGATTTTTCAGGGGGCCCTCTGGTGAGCATGGTCTGTATGTTCTTGCCTGACACAGGGAAAGTTGCCGTCTGCCTACCCAAGGTTTCAGAACATCGTTCCTGTGGCTGCCGGTGGTGATCTTTCGGCTGAATGGCCACAGTCTGTTAGTTGCATAGTCGCGTCCCTGGGAGGGGTCACGCCCTCACTGGCAAAATAATGAATTCTTTAATGTCTCAATTAGGTTTTTCTTCGCATTCATGTCAACAAGTGTGTGATTCCTGTTCAATTGCTGAAATCTGCATAAATTACCTTTTACTTTATCTGAAAGCGTACAACGTGCACCTTCTTTCAACTTATTCATTCTGACCTATGGGGTCCTACTGCTGTTCCTGGTCATTTACGTGGTTTCGTTATTATATTTGTTTTGGTGGATGAATTTACAAAATACCTTGGTTGTAACCCACTAACACAACAAATCACAGGCATACACCACCATTTGTCCACCTTTGAAAACTGGTCAAAACACAATTCAATTCAGGTCATGTAAACTTTTTCGAGAGTGACAATGAAATTAATATGTAATAACATCTTGGCCCATTTTCTGCAATCCATGGGAATTATACTCAAAACCTCTTTTCCGATACACTCCCGAACAGAATGGTGGGCTGAGCGTCAGCATCGCCATCTCATTGAAAACGGTGGTTACACTCTACAAAGCAATCTCATCTCCCTGTCTCCTTGTTGGTCAGAAGCTCTAGCCCCGCAAACTACCTCATTAAACAAATGCCCCAGTCACACCCCTCCAAAACAATCCACCTATCACTCCTTAACCAAGAACTTCCCAATTATTTACACCAACTCCCGCGTCATTTTTGGGTGTCCTTGCCTAGTACGCTTGCTACCCCTCATATTACTCACAAAATTACAACCCCCGATCCCCGTCTTGTATTTTTTTGGGCTATCCATCCTACCGACTCCAATGGTATGACTGTCTTGACCACAACTCATAAAGTCACATATCTCGTCTGTACAATTGTCGAAATTAGTTTCCCTACGATCTATTTCCTCCTCCACAATACAATATCCTTCATTGGCGTCCTTTCCCCTTTTTCCAACATACTCACAGTGTTCCCTCACCACCTTCCCCCCCACCTCCACCCACTACCCAACCACCCCTCATCATCCCTTTCACCGTCACCCACAATACACCCTCAACCACCACCCACACTCACAAACCACCCCGTAACCACCGGCCATACCCACAACATCTCCGCCCGATCCGGTTTGGGTCCTTCCGCCACCCCCCCCGAATCCCCACCCCGCCCGTGGCCCAACCCCCAATACTCATTCCCTTTAAAACCCCTTGGCAAAACCGGTATCTTTAAAAAACCCAAAACCTTTCAGGCTACCATACTACCAATACAAAAACCCCTTCCCGTAGTGAAACCGAACACATACTCTGTTGCCTTGCCCATCATCAAAATCTTATTGGCGTCAAGCTATGGAGACGAGTTTATAGGCTTGACTGACAGAAACTTGGGTCATTGTACCTAAGGCCCAGGGGCGGCACCCAGTGGCTGTAATGGGTTGTACAAAATTAACCACAATGTAGATGAGAGTATTTCCCGGTATCAAGGCTCTTTTGGTTTCTAAAGGCTTTTACATCAGGAGTATGGGCTTGATTACTCCGACGACATTCATCCCTGTTTCGCAGAAAACCTTCGCCTTGTAATTGTCACTCGCCGTGTGCAAACAATTGGGGCGTCCATCAATCATGGGATGAGGTGTTCCAATTTGCGGGATGTTTCTTCATGGAAGCCTTGATGAAACTAGCTAACATGAGACGGCGAACCAGCCGTGCTGATGTTGATCCCCCCTCCCCGTTTCCCTCACATTTTTGCAAAACCGGTCCAGATCTCTTGTATGGCCTCAATGCAAGCCCCCCGTGCTTGGTACAGCCGTCTGAAAAGTGATTCCCTTCAGGGAATCGGGCGTTCACGTGATTGCGTACACGGGACCGGAGTCTGTGGGGTTACTCGACATTCAGCACGGGGACGCTCAGGGGTGCAGTGTCTTCTTGTCTAGTTGATGAATATCAATTATTCGACAATGCTCTGACTGGCATCTCTCATTCAGGGAATGTCACTCGACTATGCATACTAGACGCATCCGGAAAATGGAAGGACCTTGGCCCGTTTACAGGGGTTAGGGGGTTTTCTGGTGTGGGGAGTTTCTGGGGGGGTCTGGTCTCGACAGGCAGCGGTTGGTTGGTTTCGTCAATCCATCAAATATGCCTCGGAGTCTGTGTGGCAGGATAAGCGTTAGACATAGTGAAAAAGTGGCGGGAACGCGAGTCCGAGCCAACACCGTGATGGCAGGCTCTTCGGTCTACAATGAGCCGGACCACGCGGCGGGGCAAAGGAAAGACCGGGAAAAAAAAGAACGCCCTTTAGTGCCGATATCACACGACGCTGTCACCCACCGTTCCGAAGCCATCATTGGTGCTCTACGGGTAGTGCTGCCAGTGTCCAACCCACCGCGTGCCGGTGACGGGATCCAGGTGTTGGTGGGGCTGTTCCAACAAGCGATTGCCTGTCAAGCGCATAGCATCCACCAGTGGAAACATGATTACCGAGTTGTGTCTGAAAAACGCATTCCAGTACATTTTGGCAAACCTGGGGCTTGGGGCTTGGGTTCACTCAGTCGAGCGGACCGGGGCTTCTGGTGCGCGGAGCTTGGGGTCGGGTTTTCGGCACATTCTACGATGGGCAAGTGTGATAAGCAAATGACCAGGGAAAATCTCCATCGTGGTTTTCGTCATGGGTTTTTGGGGTGCCGAACGCGGTTGAGCGTCCTGGTGTTGGAGTAAGCAAGAAGAAATAACCACAGGTATCTCGGGTGGCCTTCACTGAGCTGAAAATACCGCTTCCTGGGGGAGGGTGGTAGGCTAGCTGGGTCTTGCCTCTTATACCAAGGATGTGGTTCACATAATATTCTTTTCGCGAACTCGGGGGGGGGAAGGGGGGGAGGGGGGGGAACCTCCGCGGGAGGGTGCCAGCTCACACTTTTCCTGCTCTTCTATATTGACAATGGACAACAAATCAACCATATGTTTGGACCAGGAGAAGGTTCCGGTGCCTCACCCCGGGAGAATGAATCATGTTGAATACCGTATTTGTCCCCTCGGGGTTTTGTTTCGTGCTATATTCAGAGCCGCACCATGAGTGTGCAGTATGTACCGGGGGAGCACTAAGAACAACCGACTGATATTCTCGTCTCTGACCAAGAACTCACCACACCTCGTATCGCGGAGTCGCGACAGACACTATAATACCGAGTCAGGCCAAGCTTCCGTTGCGCGTTCCAACTCAGAATCAACTTGAGGGGGGATGAATCACAGATGTATTAATAAAATAAGTTAAAATAATATTGTAGTATTTACTGTGTACTATTCTAAGGTCCTATTAGGTAATTAATCTCCTTAATCCTATCCTATTTCTGGGATTAGTACTACTCCTTTAATCCTGATACTGATATGAATTAGTACTCTGCCTATATCTCTATATATATATCTCCCATGTGATTCCCTTATTAGGGGGTTACCACTTCAAATGACATTCACTAGTTCTTCACAGTGTAGTCCTTACTACTGGGATTAAAGTTTAATAAATTAACAGACTCTTCTGGCGTTGGGACCCAGCACCAAATGAACTACAATAAATATTATTATGGAGACTAAGGGCTTATATTCAACCCATTCCCAACTGATTCTATTCACTCCAAATCCCCTCACAAAGGAGGAGGAGAAGGCGGAAAGTGATACCTAAATAAAAGCTAAGCCACTTCTTTAATGTATACAAGCTGCTCTAAAGCACATTTCTGTATCCCTCATATGGACAACAAGGTTCTGGAAACTGTAAGCAATTGCCCACTTGCAGAAAGTAAGCATACGTTAACTGGTATGTTATGATATTTTGTGTCTACATCATAGACATAGAAACTGAAAATAAAACATATAAGATGGTAAAGTGTGTCAGTGACTCGTTAAACATAATAGACATCCAAAAATTCAAGGAGAAAATAAGTCCGAATAAAGAAAAACTTACATTCGTGCCTGCACAGTCTCAAATTGGTACATGATATTAATTTTCTGTATCCATAAAGGATCCAAGTTATTCATTATTACTCCTAGTTCGACGCAATGCGTCTTCCAGTGTTCGCAGTCTTATTTCTGGTATATACCAGGGACTGAAAGCATTTGATCATCTCTGAAGTTTACGGGTGGAAAAGACACAAAATCAATGCTGGGATGCGCAAAATAAAAGACATTTGGGAACATTAAGAAATGGACGGATATAAAAACAAGTGCAAATGATAGATTTAGTTGTTTAAAAAAATCATAGAGCGGTGCTACGTATGAGGATTGTGGTTACATTTCACACTGAACTGTTTAGGGGAATCAAGGCCTGGAGGGAAGAGAAAGTTTGGCCTGTGAAGGGGATATAATATGGTAAAAGAATTTTTTGCGAGTGGCTTGAAAAGTGTCAAGCTGTAGTTGCAGTTTTACACTTCAAAGCAGGACACCGTATGTGAGTTTGAGGGGTGAAGACTCCAAGTTTAAATTGAGGGGGTTAACGCATGTTGAAACTCTATATAACGACTGGCAAGAAGGCTATGTAGTTTATTGCTAGGGGGCGGAAAAGGCGTATAAAAGTGTATGGTTAGCCAACAAATGGACGGTATACCGCCAAGTAAAATATGGGGGGGTAGGTAAATATGGTGGGTGAAATTGGTTCATGATCAGATAAGGTCAAATTTCCGGGGTCCTTGAGTGTCTTTTCGTTTTGAGGAATGAACTAGGGGGGGGGTTCTCTTATGCAGTGTAGTGGACTTCTAACAGCAGTACATTCATAGGGGGAATCATTTTCACCTTACAATAATAATTATACGGGGGCCAATGCAACTGTTATTTTTTACAAGAAAAATATATAGTAACCTTCAAATATGACATTTGTGTTTTGAAATGTACTCACGAATGATTGCAGGAAAATGGGTTCAATAGGAGAGGCAAGGATTACATTTTTTCTCTCCATGAAATGTAAGAGGTTAGGTTTTAATTAATTTTGAAACGAGAGTCATGGGTCGGTTATTGAAATGAACAAAAGTAGAAGTACATGAATGGTGAGTTTTAGACATGGTCATTATTCTTAGTGTTAATTCGTATGTTAATAAAACATTTGCAGCACGTTTTTTTTTTTATAAATTACTTCTACGTTATGGGGGAGTGGTATTTTGAAAAAGATACGTGTTTTTGTTTCCAATTCATGAACCTAAATAAAGTCTGAGGTTATTAAGGTCTGGGTTTTAGCTTGCAGAAAAACGGGGGGTAAAAAGGGAAAGTTGGGTTACTTATAAATTAGTTTTCGGTTTGGGGTTGAAAAATAAAAAATAAGTCATGAAAATCAAAACAAAAATAATGGGTTCTCGTCCGGTTGAAGCAACTTTGTATCACTTTAATACAAAAGGGTGAAATCATCAATTCAGAATTAAGAGCAACGGTTCTTGAATGATACTGTGTTTTTGGTTGCTGCGTTGAATCTCGAAATAAATAGAGGTTATTAGTGCTTCTTAGAAATCGATTGCGTCGGTGGGGGCAGAGACTGGCGGCAACTATCTGTCAAGAAACTAATTAACAAAAGTGCCTCTAAGGAGGCCAAGCAAGTTGTTAGTTTTGTAAGTTTCCCTGTAATTTTATCATTCTTGTTCATGAGAGTTTGTTCTAACAAAAGATTGTGACGATAGGGTTGTCACTCTATTGGGGCGGGCGGTGCCAGGGCATCAATAAACTATGGGGGAGTGTTTACATCTTAATCCTAAGTCCGTAATTTTGAACAATATATTGATGGCGAATACTTTTTTCAGAAAGTGGGCTTGAATGGTAGGGTGGGATGGAATGGTCTTGGTTTAAGACGATACACGTTACGTATGTTCTTGTTGAGAAACCTTTTTTTTTGAGGCTCCTAGTTCTGAGGGTAGCAAAGGATGAGGCCTACTTTCATTAAGGAAACAATTGCCATGGCAAAGAAGGATGATTACTTATCAGGAGGGAAACAAATTTTAAGTCTGAATGAAAAAACAAAGTTCCAATATGATATTATGATCACTCATTATGGGATTAAGGTGGGGTAAATTTGCTAAGGGGATGTTGTGGGATACTGGCAAGGGTGCAAAAAGCTATTCTTTTAGCAGAAGGGATGGGAGCGACTTCAAAGGAAATTAATCTTGTTTTCAAATGTGAGTAGTGATTTGTACAAAATGGATGTAATGAAACACGAAGTCAATCACGGGAAAACCAGTAGGGGCGGGAGAAATTCAACTTTAATGTGACAGTGAATTCAAAATTGATTTGGTAGGAAACTGGATTGCTGCAGTATATGAAAAAAAAACTTTCATGTGTGGGGATGCGGAAGGAGCGATTGTCCGAAAGGTCGAAAAACTTCCGGGGTTCCTCAACATCTTGGAGAAGACTAAGAAGCAAACTCTTACACAAGAAGGGAAGATTTTACCAATCTTGGAAGGAGCCCATCAGGGTGGGGGAAAGGCGGGCTGGCATGTTGGTTGTTAGGAAACCCCATGGGGCAAGAAGGAACCTGTCATAAGGCATTTTTGAAGAGGCAAAGATAAAGGTAAAAATCTCAAGCGGTATAATAAGGAGTTCGGAGAATTCTAGAGTTGATGAATTTTAGTGCAGCTTGGATGGATCATAAAATTGGTCGATTATGCACGTGATTGTAAGAACTCTTAAAGCTGAAAAAAAAAGAAAGAACATGCAAATAACATACAAGAGGATTGGAAAACTGTTGCCTATGGTCACGAAAGCATTTGTCGAAAAGCGGAGATCAAGTGAAATGGTATGTAAGACACTGGTGGCCACTGTCCTATCTCGGTAATCAAAATTCTTTCAACGACATTTGATTAGTGGGGGGGCAATAAAGTTTTTTGGGGCATATGGGAAACTCATCCTCTGCTAAGGTTGTGGGAAAGGGACAGCTGGTTGTGAAACGAAAAATTCACTTCGGGAGGGGGGGGAAAACACATTTCAGGAACGAAAATGGTCGCATTGATATACGTAATTGTAACAGTGTGTCCCTAGTTAGGTTTCGAATAGAACTTGGTGTCGAGGAAGACGCTTCTTTTCAGAACGTGGGTTTTTAAAAGTAATTTTTGGGGGCCCCAAACATAATGTTTTTGTCTACACAGGCCATTGTTGTTTGGAGAAAGTTATGCTCAGAATGGGGCATGGTTCAAACTCGAAGTCTTGTAATGAAAATATTTCTCTTATATTGTGAGGGGGGGTCCTTTTATGATTTATGGGCATGAAGCGTCTGGGTCATGTGCAATTTTAGATCCATTCAACATGTATGGTATAAAAGAAAATGGAAATTAATGTAAATACTGGTGTAAATGTGAAAACCAACCGGTTTTAAGTCCGTTGAAATGATATGCCCCACTTTTGGAAATTACTTCCAGCACTGAGGTGACTTGTGAGGATGGATTGTTATTATCCACGGGGGGGTCATGAAGAGAAGATATGTAGTTATCACTTTCGTTGAGTGTATTAGCGGGGTCAAAGGAGGTGTAGGGTACCAATATGACTTGGTTTCATTGAAAAAAAAAGATTAGACCTTTGGGGGGAGACTTTTAAAACATATCAAACGCTAAACAAGTTGAAAATAAATTGATTTGAAGAAGATTAAATCAATTAGAAATCTGATAGCGGTGGAGAATATTGTAAAATCTGAAATATTTATTGGATTTTGGGGGTGTGAAAAATAAGGCGTTGAAAAGCTAGTGTAGATTATGTCTTATGAGATGCACCACAGAAACAAAAATGGTGGTAGAGCGAAGAAGAGAACGAAACTCGGTCAATTATAGTGGTTAACTCTGATATGCTTTATGAATCGTGTAAATCAACTGAAAGGTTTGTGGAGGCTGAAGCCCTTCTTTGGAATCCGCTGGGGGGGTGATTGTTCGTGAGCAATGTCATAGGATTTGTGTGAAGTCGAGATGTGCATAGCCCTGGGGGGGTCGGAAGAAGCAGGTGATTTCGATAAATCAGTAAATGAACTGGTTGGGATGAAATTCGGGGAAAGCACAAATATAAATTATTTTAAAGTATTGGTTGTTTGGACATACAGTTGTATAAGGCAATTACTAGAGAGTCAAGCACAAATTGACAAAAATGATTGAGGATATATGAGGAGTAGGGTGGTTGTGTAAATTCATTGGTTAAATGTACACCATATACTAGTGCGGCTTATAGACTTTTTGAATCTTGAGACTGGGCCACACGCCCTCACACAATTATTGACTCGTTGCATGGTAACTGTTTTGAGCATATTTTCCTAAGAAAAAAGAGTCTTTGGAACAAAATCAATTTCTTCTCCATCTCTCTTAAGAAAAATGTTGAACCTGTTGGAAGAAAGTCAACCAAGAGTAGTGCAAGACAACCAAACCAAGAGAATTTGGACCAAATTTTTCGTCTATTTAGTTGAAAGGGTCCTAATGTTATGCTGAAAATGGCTTCACATGATGCTCCTTTCTGGCGTGAAGCTATTGATGATGAAATGCACTCCATGTATCAAACCATAACATGGATTTTTATCAAACTCCCTCCTGATGTAAGCTATTGTTGTAGATAGAGCTTAGAAGAATTAAATCTGATGGAAAACCCTTAGATAGTACAAAGCTCGTTGGTGGCAAAAGGTTTTACTCAATGAAAGATATTGATTAATTTTTATACATTTGCATCTTGTAAGCTCGAATACTTCTATTCGGACTCTGATTGCCTTTAAGCCGCAATTCATAGTCTTGTAATAAATCACATGGATATGAGGACTGTATTTCTGAAAAGAGATCTAGATGAGAGTTTACCTGAAACAACCATACGGATTTGTCGTTCCTTGTCAAGAAGCACAAGTTCTAAGCTTCTTAAATCTCTTTATATGGATAAAAAACAAGCTCCAAAACAATGGAATTAGAACTTTAGAAAGTAATGAGTTCTAATGTAATAGTCACTCAATTGTGGTGTATTGTATATTTAGCAAATTTTTATAAAAATCTGTGGTTATAATATATCTTTTATGTGATATATGTTGGATCTTGGAACTGATATTGAAAAATGTCAAAGAAACAAAAAATTTCTAGCTTCTCTCAATTTGAAATGAAAAGATCTGGGGAAGCTGAATGTAAATTCTGGTGTATTAAAATTATAAGAATCAGCAGACTTGACTCTTACTCAATCAAGTTATATTGAGAAAGTTCTAAAGAAGTTGGTCCACATCGGCCAAACCTGCTTCTTCTACCATTTGATCCTATCATCAAACTAATGCGGAACTCTAGTTATGTTATCACCAACGACATATTCTCAGATGTTGGAAGTCCTTATGTATGCCATGTATTTGTATCCAGAACCGAATATTGGTTTATGTCAGTTAGGAATTTGAGCAAGTTTACTAGTAATCCCGGGTTGAACTTTGAAATGCCTAATTCGTGTTTTAAGATACCTGAACGGTATATTACGTTGGCCTACATTATTCTACATTTCCCATTGTTCTTGAAGGCTATAGTGTGCTACTTGGTAATTCTGATTCCGAATTACTCTAAATATATTATTGCGTTGCTTTTTTACTTTGGCTGGTGAACACGATCTCTTGGAATAAAAGAGCCAGACATGCATTACTCATGTCAACCACGTATTCATAATTTATAGCCATGTCGTCTGCGGAGAAGAAGCTGATTGGTTGCGATCAATGCCGGATAGATATTCCTTTATGGATAAGCAATACCACCTTTAACCTATCTATTATGATATCAGCCTGCTATATTTCGGGCTTCAAGTTACTAGCGAAATAATGGCAAAATTGCGAGGACAATATTAATCTCAAGGCTAATCCTGTCAGGAGATTATTGCAGGAAGGCGTGATATCGCTCACTTTGAAGTCCAGATTTAATTATCAGATGCCTTTGTCTAATGGTTAGGCAAAGAGGTTCGTGTGGTGGGATACTTGTAATGGGATGGGGAATAAAGCCCGTTTGTAAATTAGATTGGACTTTTGATAAAACCCTACCTAATGATTATCTTGTGTTAAAGAAAAAACAAGTAAAGTTCCAATTGTGAAGCACTCAATACAAATTCTCATTTCCATCAATAAATGAAATAATTAGATGTGCATGATTGAGATTCCGTCTCTCTAATTTTATAAGATCGATCTCGATTGGAGTTAGGAAGAAAATTCTGGAAATTTTTTTTCCGATATTCCTGCTGAGAGAAGGAGGAGAATCTATTCCTCTTATAAGTCCCTATAAATCGACTTCGATTGGGGTATGTAGGAATACTCTTGATAGATTTTACCGATACTTTGGTAAAGGCGAATGAGATTATTTTCTCTTGAGGAAGTTCTAGACTATTTGGTCCGGAAGTAATGCAAATTCTCTTGAATGACTTCATCGCACTAAGTGCGAAGTGGAGGCCGCTTCAATCAGATTTTAAACACAGGAAAACATCTAGAGCACTTGGCTCAAAAAATTCAGGTACACATGGTCGTAAGTGTCAAAGTGTTTTGATTTTCAACCGGAACATAGCGATTTGCGTGGATTATTTTTTCTAACTTCATTCAATGAAATACTTAGTTCAAGAATTTGGGTTTCACTAAGTAGTCATGATTTAGAAACACTTCACGTAGCTAATGGTTTCAAGTCCAAAGACCCGATTTGCATGCATGCTGCTAGATAATGTCTCAAAATTTTTTTTGGATTTTTGCAAAGATAAAATTTCTTGAACAAGTGGGTGGTTGAAGAGTTAGTGTTTTCAATTAATTTTGAACAAATTCATTCCTTTTTGAAATACAAATACTGACTGAGTTGTAACCTTCATTTATTTTATTGTCTATGTATAAATAAACCTTTGCAAGATGGTTTGTTTTTTTAATTCTAAACGTTATGGGTTTTTTTAAACGATAAGTTTTTTGTTCTCCATTCCATAACCAAATAAATTCTATCATTAAAAGTCTTTTCTTGCAAAACTTTTTAATCCTATAAATTAAGTTTCTTGGTTGAAAAAGAAGCATTCAACAAAAATACGTTCCCTTTAAAACACTGTGAACATTAATCAAAAGGTGAAATCACCGAATTCAAGAATAGAAGAGCAAACCTTCTGAATGCTACTTGATTGTGATTTTAGTTTGAAATCCCGAAATAGAGTTGTTATTTATTTCTTCCGATTGCTCTTGAGAGACTCCAATATCTTCAAGAAACGGTATTAACGTGCCTAAGCCAACAAGTTTTATTTTGTATTCCTTGTAATTTTATCATTCTTGTTCATTTGTTCTAACAATAAATACATATAATTCATTTTTGGAAATGAATTATACAATCTCGTTAACACAATTTACGGCATGCATGTTATCTCCACATAGTTTCAACTTTCAAATCAGATGCTCACTAATAACTTAAAACGTAAAGCCAGGGATTGACGCCACAGAAATGGCTAGTATGACATAACACACACTACAGTACAAAGCATGATAATACAAGATTTCAATCAGCTGGGGATTATGGGGATTATTGTGGTATCCCGTTATTTGGTTAAATATTTTTTGTTTCAAAAGTTAAAACATGTGTTGGTTTTAAATTGAATAGAGATTGGTTTCTAGTAATAACAGGCCTGATATTAAACTTCATCAAATCCAGTATATGTTTTATTATACCCCTTCAGCCTTTAATATTTGTGACATAGTATGAATCTGTATAGAGTTTAAGAATGAAATGAAATTTTTTTTGAGACTTCTGGTCTAAAACATGCCATAACATGTATGGCTATAGAACTTTTGAAACTTGTGGTTTGTGGGGGTGGGGTCTAGCCCCATATTAATTATTTTTGTCAAGTCTTAATTGGTGTGGTGACAGACAACCTTACCAACCTAAATCTTAAACCAAGATAACCTACTTGAGGTTGCAAGTTTGAGAACGATTAAGTATGTTATAATTTTCTTCTATAAATGACAGAGTCTATCTTGCATCATTTGTGAAAAACGACATCAAGTTCCAGAGAGCAAACTATTTTTGAGAGCAAAGTTTGTCGTGTATTCCATAGATAGAGAGAAAAAATCGTTTTTGAAGAAATATAGAGTAGTGAGCGTATTTTTAAATAAGGTAGAAACCAAAAGAGTGTTAAATTCTGTTTTGCATGTCTATTAGTCACTGTTTTGAGTATTTATTCGTGACTCAGCACAGTGTAAGTTCCTCCTTACTATAGTGATATCATTTTCTCCGGGCTTGGGGCTGTGGGTTTTTCCTTATTTAAAGTGTTTTTTTCCACGTAAAATTCTTGGTGTCATTATTTCCATTTTAATTTCCCTTAAGGTTTTACCATATATATTTTTTTGTTTATCCGTGTTTTTTGCCAACAAAGCTGGTAAAAGCGAGACCAAGGTTTCCCATACTGGAGTTGAGCTTTGTGGTAGCAGGCAAGTCGTGAATGTTATCCATCAGAAAAATATAGGGGGGTTCGTTGATTTGCGACATAAAAAAAGGGGGGGAAACAATATTTTTGTCAAGAACTTTTACAAAAACCAGGTATTTACACGAACTAAGTAAATCCTGATAATAAAACAGATAAGTGAGTTAAGATCTGTTGCATAGACGCTGTTTATTGGATTCTGAGGCAATGATCGACGAGTAAAGGTGTTAACCATATTTCGTGGAGAGACAAATGCTCAAACCCTAGGGAGAATCTTTGAAGTTTGTATTCTCAGAAAAGGAAACATAAAATATTTTAATAGAAGCAATGTTGAGTTTAAAATATAATGATGGTTCTCCGATGAACACCATCTGAATAAGTGTTCGGGGATCATGAATCACTATCTTCTATGGGCATCAATTTGAATGAATAAATTCCACGTCTTAGCTCTGACTTATACTTCTACTTTAAGTCTTACTTCTCTTCCCTACTCTTCGGTTTCCTCCTAGATTCCTTTGGGAATCTTTGAACTTCATTGTCAACTCTGCTCCGAATGGTGTAATTCTCTATCTCTAATTATTCTTGCACCAGTAGTGTTCTTTGAACGAAGGGAGATGAGAAGACAAAACTCAGGTTACGTCTTCGTTAGAATTGTCTTGATAACTGAAGCCCAGTGGGAAGAATAAAACTCAGTATTTTCTCAGTATAGCGCACAAGAGTATGAAAATCTAGAGTAGACTTAAGGGATATTGATGCTATCACTGTGGTATGAAAGGGCCACAAGAAAAAATATATATACTGCAAAAAAGTTTAAATGGGGAGAACAACAATAAAAATAAGAAGACTCCCGTGAATGTATGCATACTGAAAGATATAACCTGACCGCAAATCGCATACAATAACCACGCGTGAATCTCGGTTAGTGTAGCTGCCTTACTTACGCCGGTGCGGATAATGATAAGGATATTCCGGGTCTTTGTAGTGTCAAAAGCTAGTCTCATATGTACGAGGTTTCATGTGTGAACTACAGTGTGTTGGCGTCTTCTTCTGATCATCACACGGTAACATCGACCATTCTAGTTGCGTACTTTCGTGAACTTCTCTCTGAGTTATGGATGTAATGTAGATATGTGTCCATACGGCTTGGTTGGGTCATATGGGTACACAAAGATGAATCTTATTGGCGGTGCAAACTAGGTGGGAATCTGGAAAGTATGGTTTGTGGTAGCAACCAAAGGGAAATATTAGTTTTGGAACTACCGTGATGTGGTACTAAAACTAGTCCTTTGAACATACAACAGTGAAAATTCTCCTGTAGATCGTTCGTGTCATCAGGAGCATGATTCTTAGAATGACGAGCGCTGTTCTGTTAGTTAGCCGCTAAGCTATTTAAGATTGAGGAAGGATATGTTAGTACCAACAGTGATGGAAAATGGAAGCTCATTAAGGGTTCCTTCGTTGTGGCTCTTGGTAAAAAACGTCGTGGTCTATACTGAACTACAACATCTGCTTGTGTTGATATGGTGAATGCTGTTGAGAGCAAAAACTCTTCAACGTTATGACATAGAAGACTTAGCCACATCAGCGAGAAAGGACTTAATGTTCTAGCCAAGAAGATTTTTTTTTTCAAATTTCAAAAGTGCTAAATTAGAAAAGTGTGAGCACTCCTTGGCTGGTAAACAAAATAGAGTTTCCTTTAAGTCCTTCCCCTCTTCGAGAACGATAGAGTGTGTGTGCGTGTGTGTGCTTGGTTGCGGACTCTGATTAAGTTGGTCCAATGAAGACAAAGACATTGGTGGGTGCACTCTCTTTGTCACTTCAGAGCACCCCTTTCAATTGATGATTGCTCGACAACCTTTAGGCTCTATGTCTTGAAGACTAAAGACAGTGTTAGGTGTCTTCAGCATTTTCAGGGGCTTCAGTTTGAAAGAGAAAGTGAAAGAAACTGAAATGTATTCCGTACTGCTATGGTGGTGAATCTATTGGACTCATTTGACGAATACTGCAAGCCTTAAGGTATTAGAACTAGAAGAATCCCTCCCAAGACTCCGCGTTTAATGGTTTGGCTAAGGGATGAACCGTACCTTTATGGAAAGATTTGATGTTTGCTCTCTGAAGCAGTTGCCAAACTCATTTTAGGGTGAGTCCTCTATTGACCATTGCACATGTTAGTAATCTATCTCCTGCTGTTGCTTTGCAAGTGATGTACCAATAGTGTTTGTTATGAAAAGCTATTTCCTATGACCATTTTAGAGTATAATGTTGCAAAGTCTTTTGTACATGTGCCGAAAGATTAGAGGTCAAAGTTAGATGCCCAAGGCAAGGCAATGCATCTTTCATTGATATGTCCTTGATGAATTTGGTTACAGCGCTATAGTATCAAATTGAAAAGAACTTTTCGTGATACTATTTTCATGAATCATCAAACAATTGAAAGATATTGACAAAGCGAGAAGTTAGAATCTTCAAGTTTTTGATGGTATAGGTTCATCATGATGCCGTTCCTCACACAAGTGTCATGATGTTGTTGGTCTGATAAGCACGATGACCCCAGAATCATGTATCAAATCACATTTGATGTTTTGATATAACACGGATATTGTTTTCCATGATCCTGTTGCTCATTAAGTTATGGACTCATCAAATATTCCTCTATGGAGGTCCACAAGACAACATTTCCTTCCTCCCGTTATTTCACCCAATACATGTGTTACTCCTGACATTGGAGAACCTGAGATGTTATGAGAAGGCCATTGAAGATGAGCACAAAAATCAATGGATCGAATCATTCAAGAACCACACTTATGAGTTTTCGCAGGGCAGGAGACTTTTGAAGACAGTGGTGTGTAAATTTAAGTTAGAGAACCCACCGTGAAGCATAGGAAAAGCTGGATGGTTGTTAATGATTTGTCAAGAAGGGTATTGACTTTGACGAAATTTTTCTCCTGTTGTAAATGTCCTCGATTCACAAAGTTTCTAGGTTTGCGCTAGTCTTAGTTTAGAGATTGAGCAGATGGATGTTAAAATAGTTTTTCCTTCACGGTGACCTAGAAGAAGAATAGTATATGGAACAACCTTAGGGCTTAAAATAGAAGTAAAGAGATTTTTGTGTCAAACCTCAAAAGAGTCTTATGGACTAAATAAGCTTCGACAGTGGTACAAGAAGTTTTTAATCTGTTATGGGGGAGCAATGCTATAAGAAGACTTCTTCAGATCATTGCGTATTTGTACAAAATTTTTCTGAAAATGATTTAATCATCCTCTTTGTTTCTTGTGGATATATGTTGATTGTGGCAAGAATACTTTCCAAGAATGACGAGCTAAAGAAAGACGTTGTGTAAGTCTTTTTCTATGAAAGACTTGGGGTCCATGCAAAAAAATTTTGGGCATGAGAATTAGCTCGTCTCAAAGTTGAAAAGAAGAATCTTTTGTCACATAAGAAGTAAACATTGTACGGTGGACTGGAGCGCTTTCAATATGAGATCTAAGACTGTTAGTACACCTCTTGCTGGTCATATGAAGTTGAACAAGAGATGTGTCCTACACTAGGGAAAAAAAAGAAAGCACTGGCCAAAGTTCCATATTCCTCGTCGTTTGAAAGTCTAAGGTATGGCAATGGTTATGTCACTAAGACCTGATTTGCTCATGCAGTTGGGTGTTGTCCCAGCAAGATTTTCTCGACACATCCAAGAAAAGATGGTGCTTGAAGCTTTGAATGTGGAACTTAGTTATCTTAGGGAACTCAGATGATGCTGTTGTTTTGGAGCATCTAATCCATCTTGAAATACTATACATATTCTATATGGCGGTGACTTTGATAACAAGAAAATCCACTACTAGATATTTGTGTACTTTTTCAGGGGGAGCTATATCATTGCAGTCAAAGTTGCAGAAGTGTGTTGCATATTGCGGCTACTGAAGCCGGCAAGGAGATGATATGGCTCAAGCGATTTATTCAAGAGCTTGGTTTGAATCAGATGGAGTATATTGTCTATTGTGAGAGCTAGAGTGCAATAGACTTGAGTAAGAACTCCATGTACCATGATAAAACAAAATACATTAACGTCAAATAACATTGGATTTGTGAGGAAGTGGAGAGTGAATCATTTCACATCAAAAATATTAACACAAGTGAAAATTCTGCAGATATGCTGACCAAGACAATACCGAAAGAAAAGTTCGAGTCATACAAAAAACTTGTGGGTATGAGTTCTCTGTAGAAGATGAATATGCCTCCTTCCAGTGAATGGCCCTGTAGAGGAAATTTTGTGGGGTTTCCAGCCGTAGTGTGTCCGCGCAGAAGACACAGTACATATACGATCGAGCCTATAGTGACAAGGGTAGACTAAGGCCAATAAGCCACGTCCAATAATGTATCATGAGTATTATTCCATATTTTTTTTGTCAACGTCCCTTAATTTGGTATGAAAAAAAAGAAGCAAGGACTCCTATGCACCTTCCCCCACTCCATTCTCCCCCTCTCGGACCTGCTCGTTTGCCCTAATCGCCTCCACGAGACCTCAACCGGCCTGGCCTCCAGATGTTTATCGGGAACACCCTCTCCCCTCTCTTGTTGCTACGGCGCCTTCCCTCTGTTTCGCCAGGAACCGTGTGTATCCTCCTAAAGTCTTTTTTACTCCAAACGTCCCTAAATTTAAGTATTTTCATGGGAATGGTCAGTTGGTGGATATCATTAGTTGTAATTTTCCTTCTATAAATAGAGCATTCTTGTTCAATTTTTGTATAACAGCGACCACTTTCTATTCTACAACCCGTCGTTTTTGTTCTATGTGCACCTGCATTATTTAGAATTACCTAACCCCTAGACTTACAAAAAATGGTTTGTGACGAAATATAGATGTACGATATTGTGGTAAGTTGGAACCCAAAAAAGTGTTTTTATTCCCTTTTTGAGTGTCTGTAGTCACTTGGAGTATTGGTAATTCGGGACTACCATTGTAAATCCTATACTATAGTGATAATCAAGTTTCTCCTCTTTGCCCTGATTTTCCCCTTTTTAGAAGGGTTTCTTCCTACTTAAAATCTTGGGTTGTTTATTTTTTTTTTCCATTTTATTTCCATTACTTTTACCATATATATTTTTATGTTTATCCGTGTTTTTCTAATAGTGACCTTAAACATGATATACATTTGTATGCGTATACAAGTTTCTCATTGAGTGTAAAATGAGAAGTGTAAAGTTAATTATTTCTAAAATTAAAAGTTTTTCATTCTTTTTGGGGTGGCCTAAAAAGAAATGTGTTTACCTAAAATAAAATGGTGGGAGTATGCAATAAAAAATAATTAGCTTGTAAAGAAGTTGAATAGTAACAAAATTTACAAGTATCTTTTTTATTTTCTCAATATAAGAATAATTTAACATGATCCATTAAATGGTGTATACTGAAATATGAAATAATAAAAAATAAAATTAGCAAACAGTAGAATTCCTCTTTTTAAGAATGAAAATTTTGTATTTGTGTTTACTGGTTTGCTTTGTCTATCCACAATTCCAGTTTGAGTCTTTAGGTGGATTGCTTTCTTGTGTTTGGAGACCAAATGTGTAAGAACTAAGGCACGGGATGAGGACGGGTATAAGTTCTATTAATAGGCTTGATATAAAGGAATGGCATAGACATTTTAGTTAATAGAGAATTAAGGGAGCAAGTAAGTGAGGTCCAAAGGGTCAATAACAGGATATTGGCTATTAGGTTAGTCGTCGGAGGGCTCATTTTGAACATTATTAGTGCATACTCACTAGAAGCTGGCTTGGACGCGGAGGATAAGAAATGCTTATGAGAGGATTTGGACAAAGTAGGTGGAGGGGGTTATTACACACACTGAGGAGATTTTAATGGACCTATTGGGTCAACTCTAATGGGATATGAAGATGTGCAGAAAGGAATTGGTTTTACAGAAGTAAAAAGAGTCTCACTTTTTGATTTCGCAAAAGCTTTTGGGTTGGTGGTTGTCAATTCAAGTTTTCCTAAGGACGAGTACTTGGTAACTTTCTGTAGTTCGGTGGCCAAGACTCAGATTGGATTTTTTCTCCTTGAGAAGAATTAAAGAGGTGTTTGTAGAAATTGAAAGGTTATTCTGGGTGAGAACCTTATAGGCCCAATATAAACTCTTGGTGATAGATTTGGAGATCAAGAGGAATAGGATAGGGAGGGTTTTGGATCAACGACCAAGGATCAAATTTAGGAGTTCTGACTGTCGTCAGTTACCAGGAGATAGGAGAGAATTTGATGACTATGGGGGATTCGGGGAGCAATAGGGATGCAAACCGTGTATGAAATAAGACGATCAGTTGTTGTAGTGAAGCTGCTAGAGAGGTAATAGGGGTCTCAATAGGTGGATTTATTAGGCATCGCAGAAACTAGTGGTAGAATGGAGTAGTCCAAGGAAAGTGGAATCTAAGATGGTGGCGTATGCAAAGTTGGTGGAAACTAGAACTATGGACAAAGAGAAGTCGTCAAATAGGAAATGGTATAAGATGGAGAAACAAAATGCATTTACGGTTACGATCTCTAAAACGATAGTTATTTAGCATTTGTATGTAGAATTAGAGGAAACGGGTAGGGATAAGAAGTTGTACATGCTATACAACATAAAGTAGAAGAGGGAACGTGACCTAGACCAACTTAAGTGCATCGAAGATGATGATGACAAGTACCGATTGAGCCACTCACTAGACAAAGATAACAATCATACTCCCATAAACTTTTGACAAAGAGGTTGACATAGACATTGTGTTGGGAGACTTAGAGCACAGATGAAGGAAGTAAGACTGAGATGGTTCAGATATGTGAATAGAAGATGCACAAATGCCCCAATGTGGAGGAGTGAGAGGTTAGTTATGAAGGTTGGTTCAGATATCTAAAGAGAATATGCAGAGATGCCCCAATGTGGAGGCGTGATAGGTTAGTTATGAAGGTTTTTCAGGAAGTTAGACTTAAAAAGCGTTGTGGTGAGGTAATTAGATAGGACATGACAATTTCAGCTTATCGAGGACGTGAACTAAGATTGAAGGGTGTGGATGGCATGAATTATAATAGAAGGTTAGTAAGGTAGTTGTGCATTGTTATCGTAGTATTGCAATAGCAGTTTCTTTTCCTTTAAAATTTATTACTATTTGTTTATATGTGTTCATTCCTTGTATCTCAACTATTGTATTATTTTGTTGTAGTTTCTAGTCTTTTACGATATACTCTTTTGTTATAAATTAATGTTTTTATTCTTTCGTTAGGCTTTTCATTGGATTGGTTTCAACTATTTTTTCTTGAATTGAGGGTCTTATAAAAAACAACCTTTATTACTATAAGGTAGGGGAAGGTCACCATACACTCGACCCTCCCAAATCCCCACTTTGTACTTTGTGGGGTTGCATAATTATGTTGTTGTTGTTACACTTTCTTATAATTTTACGGTCAATACAACCAACCTTATTAGAAATAATGAGAAATAATAAGGAAGAAATGGTTAATTAAACAAATAAATTATTGGATAATTCATTTATGTGATTGCTGCTAATATGTGTATTGCTAATCAACATTGAATTATGTTAAAATAATTCAAAATTTTATGCATCTGTAAGGGAAACAAAATGGGTAATCAAATGCTTGATTAATAATACGAAGTTCTATATGGAGATTGTTCTTTTCTTATACCTCAAATTTGCCATCACCACAAATAACTTATCAAGTCTTTGCTTCTACCTATTATTTGTGAGCCATACTTCCTTGATTGTCTGCACATTTACAACTGATCTAATCCTATGATTCCATCAACAAGTAAATAATCTATGCTTGATCCAGCAGTTAGAATTTCAGTAAACAAACAAATCATTTCCATGTCACTATAAAGAAATTTTGAGCAGCAAGTATACCATAATATTCCGAAAGTTAGAATAACTTCCAAGGAGAATGACTTGGAAATAGACATGACCAATAAACTAGAAGATAAACATTAGAAGAGAAGGTACCTTAGAAACTACATAACAGCCCTGTAGCTTTGAAGCTGATAATGATAACTGCAGTTGACAATTCAAATCACGTTATTATGTTCGGAGCACAACGCAATGTTCTTATATGCATACAAATAATGAAACCAATACCATGGGGAAGCCTTCAATAGAAACTGCTAGGAGAGCTCTAGAGTTGAGGTCAACAGTTAGTTGTACATCAGTTAAAGATGTCAAAAACCATTAGCATTCGTGAAACCAACACAATTAAGTATTGGCATAGAACGTGAAAAAATGGAGTGAAATGGACATTGAAGATTCACATAACCAGAGGCGGATCTAGGAATTAGGGTCACTAGGTGCCAAGCAGAGACGGACCCACATGATTTGATAGGGATGCACGTGCATTCGTTAACTTCAAAACATTTACGTGTATATATGTATATCTATTGTGAGAAACTGACATAAAGTAGGGTATAATCAACTGTGCACCCTTACAGTTCAGTATTATTTCATTATATTTATTTTAAGTTTAGCTTATAAATCATAATCGAGCCACTAGTACCAATCAAATACTACATTATTCGCTAATTGTAGTAAAAAGTTTGTTAACTACCTAAATTAAGATAGTATTGGTGCGTTAAAATCTTCAAATTTTAGATTGTCTCGAATTCTCAGTAGACTAATCAATTAAATAAATTTTAGATTCAGATAAAATTATTCATCTTGTGGCTAGACGAGAGAGCAGGATTGGGCGTTGGACGGAAGCCTGAAGCTTTAAATAATGACAACTTTTTGTTGTTCAAAAGTTTAAAGGAGGTTTCTACGGTGAAGAGAATTTTTGTAATATATTTAATCATGTAAAAGAAAAGTCAAAGAGTTAAATTAAATTGTTTACAAAATAATTATTAGTTAATACTTAATAATAAGTTAATAAGTAAAAAAAAATCAACAATCAAAAGAGAATGTGCTAGTAGTTTAAAAAAGAAACGATGCTTGTTAAAAACAAAAAAGAGCTACTGCCTAGAATCGATCCCTTGATCTAGGGATTGCAAACTGGATGGCCTACCAATACGCCAATGATGCATTTGTTCTTTGGGTGGCACGAGTTTTATTTATTCATAGTTGTACAGAAATACTTCTATATAAATAGAGTTTCTGTCGAAGCTCGTAGGTGGCGTGACACTCTCACGGGCTATATTAGATCCACTCCTGCACATAATCAATTCCATAAACTAAGGCCTCCTTTTTTCCAGTTAAGATTAAGATGTTGACTCTAGATTTTAACATTGAATGATTAACATGTTATTTAACATCCGAATATGCATAATATGTTTTTTATACACACAATAAATAAAAAAATATATAATTTAACTAAAAGTTGATGAAAAATCAAATCAAATAAAAGTTTATCATTCAAGCCCCACAGCACAATGAGGGAATTTCAAATTGAACAACATTCAATAATGGACAATCAATGTTTATAGTTAAGACTATTACCGAAAGAGATGATTAGAGAAAGAATGTGTTTTTCCTACCGTGGAACAATAGTTACCTAAATCAAATGAGAGCTTAAGAGATAATTTGGTTTATTGATTAAACTACATATCAAGATATTATAAGTCAGATCTTCGTATAATAAATACTGTAATTTTATGTTAAAATGCGAAATTCATAACCACAAAACTCATATTTTATTATTATCAAGAGATAAAATTGGCCATAAAGTGTGGTAATGCAAGAAAACCATGAAAAATTGATGGGACTTTGGAGTTGATAACCACAACTCCAAATGATGAGGTTGATATATTTTGGTCTAACATAAAATAGCGTGTGGGATTCAAAATGTGAATGTACATAATATTAAAAGAATGCAGTCAAATTGCTATTGAAAAAAGAGACCTTGATTGGCGTGTAAAGGGCATGAAGACCCTTTGTCATATAGAACAAGTCAACAGCATCATTGGCCCCTCCACCAGCACCACCGGCGGCCGTTGGGTCCATACGGTGCCCCAACAATTCCCTATCCAAAACAAAAATAAAAAAACAAACTATACTTTATTATCGAATCCCCTTTTCACCTTTTCATTTATGTATCTACCAGGTAAAACCCTCCTAAAACCCCTTTCAACAAAAATAAGGAACTTTTGTTACTAAATATTTAGGTGAGGCATGCAAATATACAAGCATTTCTTTCACCACCATTTCGAACAATAATACATTGCTTGGCTTTGAATTTTATAATTCAAAATTGGCTACTTCCTCTTACCATATTCACTTCTCTTTTCTTTTTAGAAAATTTAATCCAATTGTTATCTAAAATAATACTCTCTCCCCCCGCCCCTCTAATTATTTATTCACTTTTAAATTGATATATCTAATTTATTATTTTATTTTTATTAATTATAAAGTGAATGAATTAAAGATTTAAATTTGATAATTTCAAAATTGATTAATTAAGAATATAATTAATAAAAATAATTTTTTTTCTTAATTTGTTAAAATAGACAAATATAAAAAAATTGAACAAATAATTTAGATGGTGGAATATTGACTTATATAGGTCTGTCAAAAAATATAGAGTCAACTCTCTCAGTTTCATTTGTTATAAGAGTAATTTCCCTCAAGTTAGCATAATATAGAGTCAACCCTCTCTTTAATTTCAATTGTTGTTAGAGTAATTTCCTACAAGTTAGCATGATTAGGAATATATATTTTATGTTTTTAAGACTAGAATATTATGCAAGTATATTTATTTTCTTCAAAATATACTCCATATTTGATACAAAAAAACATATCGTTCTCCTTTTTAATGGAATGACATGTCATATTAGGATCAAAATTACCCCTAAACTATGTAAAAAGGGTAAATACATAAAAAATAATCCTGACGACACAAAACTTTACTTTAGTTATTAAACATATTACGGGTTTTTATATACCGAGTGATTTGTTTTTTGTATTTTAGTGTTCATGTTTTGTGGTGTGAATTATTTTCAACCCTCACAACACCACCCATGTGTGTTGTGAAGCTGGTTTGCTTCTGGGCATTGTTACACACGTTTGTTTTCAGTGGTCCACGTCGCTAAGAGTTTAGAAAATATCTTACCTATTTTTAATAATCTACCCGTTCCCAAAATACAACCCGACCCACTTATAAACAAAATATCCCTAAATCACTGATTACCGATTCTCATTCTTTTCTCTTCTCTCAAATTTGCAAGACCTAAATCTGATGATTTCTCTTTGTTAGCGTGAAGGATTTGTTGACTTTAGGGTTTTCATGAAAGAAATAAAGGATTGTGTGAAGAAACAAAGTTACCAAGTTAGTAATCTTCATTTAGATGATTGTAGCATTTGATCGGTTTTAGAGTTTTCGTAAAGCTAATTTTTTTATCTTTTTAGTTTTACGATGGATGTGCATGTTACCTTAAGTTTTCACCATTGTGGAAAACTACAACAAAAAACTCGTATTAAGTATAAAGGAGGTATTATCACTGATTGTTTTGACGTAAATGTTGATAAATTGTCCTACTTCAAATTTCTTGATATAGTTAAAGAAATTGGGAATAACTGTGCTGCTTGGGTTGTTTATATTAAACCACCTAAATGTCGATATGTTTTTGAAATTAAAAGTGATATGATATTATGGGTATTGTACCTCAATTAAAAAAAATGGACATATTGTTAAACTTTATGTGACTCATTTAGTTGAAGAAGCTGTTGTGGCCCCCTCCAAAATTGAATATCTAAATGATATGGGTGGGGAATCTAATGCTACTTATGATAAGGAATCTAGTCAAACTTTTGAGGGTAGTGAAGGTTTAGGGTTTGAAGAAGCTGCACAACCTGCATAACCTGAAAAACCTATTGTGGGTGAAGAGTTGTGTGAAGTGTTAGGTAGGTGCTAGTGTTGGAGAGGAATAGGGTAGGGCTTCTGCTAGTGTCGGAGAAGACTTGGGTAGGAATTTTCTAGGTGTAGGAGAAGACTTGGGTGGTACTTCTTCTTCTGTTGTTGCCTCTAATATTCCAAAAGTTAAGTCTTGTTGGAAAGTGAAACAGAAGCAAGTGATGATTCAGACAATGCGAATTTTTCTGATGAAGGAGAGGATGTGTATGGAAGTGATGTTCATGAGGTGGTTGGTTATTAATCTTAAGAAAGATAAAAGGGTTGCTAAAATAAAAAATAGAAAAGAAAAGGGCCCTAGATATGAAGAAGTTTATTTAGGAAAAAAAGGAGTTGATTTTGGTATGATGAATATTTATCCAAGAAACAAACTACTTTAGAGGGTAAGACAGCTGGAGATGAGGCCTACTTTGATTCAGATAAAGTTGTTAGTTTTTAAATAGATATTGATGAAGATGTTAATGAGGAACATGAGGTTGAACTACCTATAATAAGACAAATAAAAGCAAGAAGAGCAAAAAGAAATAACAAGAAAGTTGTCTTTGATCCTACTTCTTAATTAATAGTTTGAGAGACTGGTCTTGCTTTTGAAAGTGTTAGGCAATTTAGAGAAGCTATTAATAGATATGCAGTTCAAAAACATGTAGAATTAGATAAATATGTTAATGAAACAACTAGGGTGAGGGTAAAATCTACAGCTAGTTGTCCATAGTTTTTGTTTGGAAGTATTGACTCAAAAACAAGAGATTTTGTGGTGAAGAATTATAATCCAGTACATAAATGCAATGACACAACTAGAAATAAATTGGTGAATTCAAAGTACTTATCAGAAAGGTACAAGGACTGAATCATTTCAAAGCCTGACATTAGTGTTTTCAGTCCCAAATTTTAATGTAGAAAGAGTTGAATGTGTATGTGGGGAGGACTGTAGCAAGGAAAGCTAGAAACATTGTGTTGCAATAAATTATGGGTGATCATGTGGAGGAGTTTAAAAGAATTTTAGATTATAGACATAAGATCTTAAAGACTAATCCAGGAAGCACATGTGTGATGAGATTAAATGAAGAGTCTTTTGAAGGTGGCAGAAAAATGTTTCAATCATTTTACATATGGCTTTGATGCTTTAAAGAAAGCATTCAAAGCTGGAGCGAGGAGATATGTAGTATTTGATGGATGCTTCATGAAAGGTGTTTCTAGAGACCAGTTACTTGTGGCTGTTTGTAAGGATGGAAACAACCAAAAGCAACCACTAGCGTGGGCAACTGTTCAGGTTGAAACACATTCAATTGGTAATGGTTTATCAAGCTTGTAAGATATGATCTTGAGCTAGGAGATAGGGACATAATTGACAACCATTACTGATATGTAGAAGGTACTTTTATTTTCCTTTTCATTTATTTTTCTTTTCATTTATTTATTTATTTTGTTTTTCATTTATTCATTAAGTTAGATATCATGTTATTCTAAATGTTTTTAAAGGGTCTTGACAAAGCTATTCAAGAATTTCTGCCAAATTCAAAACAAAGAATGTGTGCAAGATATGTTCTAGCCAACTAATCGATAAAGGCATTGAAAGAAGAAACTGGTTTTGGATATGTACCAAATTTGCATATGAACAAGAATTAACAAGAAATTTGTTTTATATGGAGAAGTTAGACACTAAAATATGTGATGACTTATTGTACTACAATATGGAGAGGTGGTCTAAATTATACTTTATGTTTTTTAGCTGACAACAACATGGCTGAAAGCTTTAATTCATGGATTTTGGGGCCAAGACACAAAATTATCATCGCTATGCTTGAAGAAATAAGGGCTAAATAGATGAGATGAATATGACAATTGAGGGAGTTATGTGATACTTGGTAACAAACATATCTCCAATGTATCTAAAGGTATTGACAGAGAACACAACAAAGTCAATGAAGTATAACCTTGAATGGAATGGTGAATATGGTTTCGAGGTTAAAGACAGCTGGGGTAACACATGTGTTGTGAATCTAGACAATCAAACATGTACTTGTACATCTTGGATTCTAAGAGGTATACTTTGTTGCCATGCTATAACTGCACTTAATTTTAGAAAATTGGAGCCCATTAACTATGTTACATATGGTATAGCAAGGGGACTTATATCAAGGTCTATGGTCACTACATTCAACCAGTTACTAACATAGAAGTGTGACCGTAGTCGACCAACCCTTTTGTTATACCACATATTATAAAAACACTACCAGGGTGACCAAGAAAGTGTAGGAGAAAGAAGACAAATGAAAACAGACTAGGAAAATTGTCTAAGAAAGGTGTTGAGTTGACCTGCAGTCTTTGTCATGCAAAGGGGCATAGTAAGAGGGGTTATCATTTGAATAATCAAGCTAATGGAGGAAGAGGAAGAGGAAAGGAGAGAGGAACAAATACTAGTTCAACAAGGTCAAGTGTTGGTTCTTCTACAACACCAACTAAATCACAATCAAGCACAAAGAGAGGACGAGGTCGACCAAGAGGTTAAACAAAATAGGTAATGTTTATAGTAATTCATCTAGTTGTTATTTTACATCCTAATCAGTCTAATATTTTTGTTAATCAACTTACATTATAGGCTAGTGCTACTGGAAGGGAAATAGGAACTGGTTTAACTGGAAGTGGAAGGGGAAGAGGAACTGAAACTGGTAATGGAACAAGAATTGGTGTTGCTTCTGATTGTTCTGGTCCCACTAGAAGGGGAAGAGGGACTGGAACTGATTTAGCTGGAAGGGAAAGAGGAGCAACAACTAGTGTAGCTAGAAGGGGAAGATGAAGCGGAACTGGTGTAGATGCTACTGCACTGATGTTGCTGGTGCTACTAGAGGAGGGAAGAGGACAAGAATGGTTGGAATGGGGATATTACATACACAAAAGGGTTTTACAATCCACAATATAAGTTGTCTTAATTATTTAGGCACTTTTCAGTTTTAATTATGAGCATCTAAGACAACATATTTTTGTGAATCAAGCCTGGAATGCCTACGAAATTTTGATCAGTACTGGACATCTAGGGCATCATAAACAAAGATCTGACTTAAAATGGAAAGTAAAGGCTAATGTAACTCAACAAGGTCTTCAAGAGATGAGATAAAACAAAAGAAGGAGAACAAGGTTTAATGCTGATGAAGTTTGATATGGAGACTGCTTTAGTTTGATATTTTAGCTGCTTTTGGAACAATTATACAACTGTGACTACATTACTTTAATCTATATGTTTTTGAAACAATTATACTGCAACTGTGACTGCATTAGTTTGATATATGTATGTTTTGAAAGAATTATGTAGCTGTGACTGTTTTTGTTTGATCTATGTTTGTTTTTGAATCAATTATGCAGATGTTATTGCATTAGTCTGATATTTTAACTGTCTCTTTTTGAAACAATTGTTCAGCCAGTTGTGCATTACTTTTATGGGTACAATTATGCAGTTGTGACTTCAATAATGTGATGCAGTTGTAAATAAAACGCAAAGGAAATACACAAACCAGCAAATAACATTAACATAATAAGTAGAACAGACAATTCATTACAAAAGATTCTTGCACCTAATTGATTACAACATAAACAGTGCTACACTACACCAACACTGATCTCACTACATAAAGATCTTAAGGTAACTTAATTGAACCTTTCTTCTTATATACCACCAAGAACCAATAACTTATAGCTATAACCACAACACAATAACAAGCTACAACAAAAAAGAGCACATTCTGCCACGTCCTTCTCCATTTATTCTGCATTACTTTCATCTTCTCAAGCTCTTCTTGCAATATTTTCAATTTCATACCTAGAAAATCATCATCGTGTTTGAAATCTCCCGTCTTGTCAACTTTTTCGGTAACCTCAACCAATTCAAATACAACTATTCAGGTTTGAGAGGATTCTACTATATTCTCAACCAAACATCTCAATTAGTTTAGGAATCAAAAATTTTGATCTCAGATTAATGAAAAAGGATGAAATAATTAGTGGTTAATCAAATTCTTAATCGGCTAAAAAAATTAAACAAAAATGATCTTTACCCCATATTAAGGACATGACCAATATCTTCTTCCGGGGTTATTCCAAGTCAAGATGTTTTCAAACTCACCACAAAGTCCATGATTCCAATAAAAAATTATCTTCGTAGTATAATTATCTTCTTCCATACAAAGATTTGTAAAATTAATTGATTGCATTGTGTACTACAAATTTGTGCAAGAAGTAACAAGAATCTGGAAAAAGTAGATAATAAGAAAAAGGGAGGAAACAAAAATCAAAGTAATAGAAAAAGAATAATAGGTTTGAATCTTACATTTTGAAGAACAATTATTCCTTCAAAGATTCAACTTTTAGGTTTGAAGAGCTAACATTTGAGAAAAATCAAGAAAAAAATGATGAATTAGGTCACAATTTTTGGATGACTGGGTTGGTGAGGGAGAAGAGGAAATTAGGGTTCTTTAGAAGTGAAGATTGATCTTTAAATATGAAATGTGTCGGATATTACATTGGAGGGTCAAATTTTATTTTATAAAAATTTTAAAAGATGAATTACACACATTTCCAACCTGTATCAACACGTGCACGAGGTTGGTGTTGAGAGGGTTGAAAACAATTCACATCAAACATGTTGGGGGGGGGGGTTATATAAACACCCCTGTAGTTTAAGTACTAAAATAAGTTTTAGTTCCAAGTTCAGGGGTTTTTGATGTATTTTCTCACATAACAATAGACTGCTCATATCCTTTGTTACATTTTGAGATTAAAAAGGCCACCGACAGTATTCCAAGAGACCACAAATACCCTTAATGGTTAACAACCCAAATTTTTAGTGATGTGGCAAGCCTTATGTGACTAATTCCTTCACCTAAGATTCACTACAAGATAGTAGACCTTAAGCAGCGACAAAAGTCACTAAAAAATCCCGAAATATCATCACTAAAAGTTAGTAGTGGTTTTTATGGACGACTAAGGCTATAATAACCATTTGCCCGTAAACCTATTCTTTAACAAAAATTATGGTAATTAATTTTCGTTAAAACCTAATTTCTAATATCAATAACATGTACTATATTGTTATGAAATGCATCAACATTACTTATCGACTCAAATCTCATGCTACATAAAGCATTATTGCATATTTTATGCATTTGTATATGACATAAATAAAATATGTAATGTCTTCAAACTCCTCCTTGATCAGTGTCATTTGTGATTTTTTTAAAATAGCGAAGGAATAAAACAAAATTATTTTTATTATCTAATGCTAAAAATAGTGAGAACATTTACTCGGGATATTCTGAGATTTTGTGGCAATAAAGTTTTTATAGTGAATTCTAGGTGGCAACAATTTTGTGGAGGAATTAGTCGCACGTGGCTTGTCACATCACTTAAAATTTTAGTTGTTAACTCTTGAGTGTATTTGTGATCTCTTCGAATAATGACCGATGCATTTTTTTTATCTAAAATGTAACGGAAGGTGTAAATGGTCGATTTCATATAGTCTAGACACAATTTTGACCATTTCTCATTTTTTGAAGAACTCATTTAGACCATTCATATTTTATATATGCAATAAAAAATTATTACTTTTCATAATGTTAAAAGAAATGAAACTTTTTATTGTTGTTAAAATGTCATGTCATATTTTTAACTCCGAATACTTCTAATAAATTTACTTTTATTTGCTTATTATATTAAAAATAAAGTTTCATTTGCATATTTATTTTTATCATATCAAGAAAATGATAAAAATGAAATTTATTTTTACTTTTATTATTAACTATTTAGTCTAAATTATTTTTCATTTTAGTTGTTCACTTTAGCATATCAAGATATAGACAAATTATTTTTCTATTATTAAGTTTTTAATACCCAGGAATCAAGAAACCTAAAAAAGAGAGGTAAATGGGAGAATACTAGCCCTCCACTGAGCCATGAAACCCTTCATGGAGTCCTTCATGGGCCGTGAAGGGAATCATGGCTCGTGGTGAGAGGACAACGTCCTCCCCAAGACTAGGCTCCTCTCACAAGCACTTAGACGGCTCGTGAAGAGCCAAAAGGTTCATGGTGGTGGCCGTGGATAGAAGGTAGAATTCCCCAAGCCACTCGTTCAGGGTCACGACTGCCCAGGGCACTCATGGACTCTAAGATGGCTTGTGTGGGCCTCTATTTGGAGGTTCGCGTCAACTGTAAGTTAAGGGCATTCGGATCTCTTTCTATTTATTTTCTTGATATTATGTCGTTTTCCCTTACCTAGAACCCGTATATAAGTGATTTTTACCCCAGAAATTACCAATTCAAGTAATTATCTTAAGTTTACCAAAGAACATCAAGTTCTTGTTCTGCAAAATATTTCTCTCTCTAGAAAACTTGAAGAAGAAGAAGTGATCACCCTAGGGTTTAAAGGCCACCATTGAAGGCAAACTTTTAGCATTGAGGTATGATAGTTTTCATCTATGAATTCCTTCCATTCATGGATTTCCAAAATTCTCCTATTTTCAAAGTTAGAAATCCTCAAATGAGTTAGGATTTTTCTTCTATATTATGGGTTCCTTTAATTATTAATTTAATTGATTGATGGGTAATGTTTTATGCATAAATTGAATTAACCTCATGATTTTATGATGATTCCTCATGAACCTATGAAATCCCCATGGTTTCCTAGCTATGATCATATGGTGTGGGTTTTTTATAATGAAAGAGAAGTTTACAAAATGAAGCATGTTTTTATGAATTTTGTGTAACTATTTTAAGGATGTTTTGAGAGTGAAGTATCAATGATGACGTAACATCTCACAAATTGAAATATCTTAGAAGAAGTTCAGAATTTGAAATAGTCAGTTTCGGAAAGAACTAAAATTTGGAAACTTTCTTAAGTTAGGAAAAAATGAGTTTTTTGTCAACTTCAAATGTCATAACTCCTAGATCAGGACGAGTTAGGTGTAGTTCCAGATATGGTTGAAAATCCCTTGGAACAATCTTTCCAATGCAGTTGAGTTTGCAAAATTTTGAGTTCGTATCAGTGAGATATGACTTTTGGACGTTGGGGAATTGGATTAAGGAAAGTCTTATTTTGATTTTGAAGGGGTAGTTTGGTCTTTTTCTTACCCAATTATTTAAATTTTTTTTTGTTAATATTATTAAAGATATAAACTTAACATTGTCAGTTTTACACTTTTGGAGAAAGGTTAGGGTTTTGAAGAAAGAACACAAGAGAAAAAGAAAGGAAAAAAGATCCAAGATTGTCGAGTTTATCAAGAATAACTTGTGGATTTCATCGGGGGATGATACCTAAAAATGTATGTGAGTCTTCCATAACGTTGGGTTTAGTCACACGTGCCAAACATGTTGATTCAGCGCAAAACTGTTCTTAAAAGATTAGATTTTGAATGTTCTTGAATGTTGTTCTTGAATTGCTTTCATTCCTGAACATGGGTTGAGATTTGGGAGTTCCTTGAGGATTAAAGTGTTGTTTATTAAACTCTTTGAGTTATATCCTTGTGTGTATGATTTGGTTACATTAATCTAAGGAGAATTTGAGAAAAAGAATCAATTTAAAATGATTTAAGCTCAGAAAACGAGTGAAAAAGTTCGTCAAATTTCAGCTCAAGGAAAAAGTAGTGCGAAGTGCCCCCATAGTGTTAGGAGGGCTGGGGCTGCCCCGCAAACAGTGCGCCAAAATGGTGCCTTAGTCAAGTGAGGCTGGCGCGGTGCGCTCGGACGTGCCTAAAATATCATTTTCACCTAGTTTCGTTATTCCGTACTTTTAAGCTTTTCTAAAGTGTTTTAACACTTCCTGTTGATTCCAACTACTCTAAATGACTTCAAAACATATAGAAATCATCTAAAAACAGGAAATACAACCTTGAATCCATAACTTTAAATACAAGGAAACTTTAGAGACAAGTCTAGAAAGTTCCTAGTGTCCTTTCAAGAAATCTTATACAAATGCTTTAGCTTTGTTTTAAGACATAAGGATAAAATTGAGTAAAGAGAAAATATAATGATAAGAAGTTCATCTCAAGTTTCATAAGTCTTTAACAAATGTATTAACTTGATTTTTAAGATTCAAGTTTCAACTTATGTAACGAGTAAAGAGTTGAGTTCATTTCTCAAAAGTTATAAGGGAACTAAGTATTCCCTAAGAATTGATTGAAGACTGAAGTTTCAAGATGTGTAAAGAGTAAAGAGTTGAGTTAATTTCTCAAAAACTATAAGGGAACTAAGTCATCCCTAAGTGTTTGTAAATGTTTTCACATTTAAGATAAGAGCAAACTAAGATTTCCAAAAGAGTTTTGAGCAATAAAAGAGAACATTGATTCCAAAAGAGATTTTTGAATCTAAGTGTTGAGCAATAATCTCAACCCAAAGAAGGAAGTCATTTTAAAAATACATGAGCTAAAGTATATTTTGGGAGTGGTACTAAGCAACGATATGGGGATGAGAGTTCATGTTAACTTAAGTCTCCATGAAAATCATGTATCCATCATGGGTATTAATGGGTTATACTTTTTAGATGGTTACGTAGGTTAAGCTAGTGGATCCATTAAGATAAGTGAGCTTCCTATACTGATGTCAAGGTATGGGTCGGCCCTTGGCAGCGCAAGGTAAAGTGTTGTATCATCACTATAGCTGTTAAGTGATAGTTGTCGGTTAGAGAAACTCCCACAATAGTAGTTGCATTGTTCCTCAAGAGGTTCTGCTTAGTATGAATGGGGGTATGAGACTTCATTCACACATTGCACAAGTACATTTTGAGAGGAAGCATGATATGTCTTTTATTATAATTATGAATTGGCATTATTTTATATTGTATTTTTACATACATCTTAGATGTTTTTTGTACTTTTGCATACACAAAAATTTTATAACACGTTTTAATAACATTTTTTTTACTATGCACTTGCTTTTAAATTTCTTAATATTGAAATGAGTTTAGTTAAATATTTATGAGTTGAGAAGAGACAAGGTAAGTGTTTCTTTTAAAATCTCCTTCAATCCTATGTTGTATTAGCACTCCCACTCGCATACTCATAAATTTAATATACTGATGCCAGTTGTCCTACATCGTATCATGATGCAGACGCAAGTAACTAGGATCGACATTCAGCGCACCGTTGATCCAACCAGCAATTTAGAGTCAGCTAATGAGCCTCCTTTCTTTCCGGAGGATCCATTTTCATTGATTTCTACTTTATTTCATTAGGATGTTGTGGGTAATTTCCTAACATCCATCTCATTTATTAGAGGCTTCATAGATAGTTAGTCAAATGTTAGTTCTTTCGTCATAATTTTTTAATAACTTATTTTTAGATTTGAGTTGCCATTTTGGCTAAGGTAAATGTTTATTTTTAAAATATTTTAATTTCAGTTCCAGACAGTTGAGATAGTTAGCAGCTTAATCCTTGTATTAGTGCTTTAAGTCTTCCACTGAGTAAGTAAGCAAGGCCAAGGGTTCTCTTGGGGCCAACAATGATCTGTGAGTACCGGTCACATCTAGGGTGTAGGCTCCGAGCATGACAAACTTTGTATCGTAGCACGGAGTTTAAGAGTCCGTGGGAGTCTATGAAGTCGTGTCTTTAGAGTCCTAGGTATCGTTATTATTACATGGCTGCAACATTTAGGAATTTCTTCAATTCTTTCCTACCATTTTGTGCGTTAGAGTTTTATATCTAAAATGTTTCCTTCTAATTCGTTCCTTGTTTGTTTTCAGAGAATCTTTCCTTCATGAAGAGTAGTTAGAGGTTGTCCAGTTAAGAGGGACGTTGGAGAACAAGAGTTACCGAATGCATTTGAAGTGCAACCACAAGAAGAAGTTCCTAATACTGAGTTCTCAGAGGCAATTAAGATGCTGAGTCAAGATGTTACTAACCAAGTTGGTGAAAATATAAGCTCGACAAGAAGGGTCCGACACTTCGAGGATTTTTGAGTTCTTAAGGAGGAATCTTGTGTGTTTTTCTTGTTCGAGCACTACTGAGGATCCAAAAAAATTCACTAAGGAAGTGAAAAAAGTTTTGGGGTTGATGCATGTTGTTGACACTTTGAGAGTTGAGCTAGTTGCATATCAACAGAAGGGTGTTGATAGGAATTGGTTTTATTAGTGGAAAGAGGGTAGGGATGAAGATGCACCACTTGCTACTTGGGCTTGTCTTGAAGACGCCTTCTTACAACATCTATTTCCCCTAGAACTTAAAGAGACTAAGGTATGGTAATTGCTAACATTTATGCAGGATTCTCGAAGTGTTCATGAATATGGCTTGAAGTTCACCCAACTATCCCTTATGCTTTGGAGATGGTTAAATACATGAAGAGTAGAATGAATTTATTTGTTGCTGGGTTAGGCCGTTTATCAAGCAAAGAGGACCCAAAAGAAATGCTTATTGGGACATGAATATTTCAAGGTTAATGGTCTACCTGAAACAGGTAGATTAAGAGAACTTAGAGATAGAGAGGAGTTTAAGAACAAGAGGGACAAGAAAGGGAATGAACCTGGCAGCAGAAGAGTAATGTCGACCGATCATATTTCCAACAGGAACATATGAGACATGCTCCATCATCTGCTAGTGTACTTGCACCCCAAAGTAAAGGTGAGTATACTGGCCAAAATTCATAGACCTTCAAGATAGAACATCATAGACTCAGGGTAGTGTGGCACAAGGAGGTAACTTGTCTTATGCATGTGCTAGGTATGATAGAATTCACACGCGTAAGTGTCTTCAGGGCTATATATGTTGCTTCAAGTGTGGACAAGAGGGTCACTTCATGAAAGAGTTTCCAAAGAACATGCAAGGAAATGATAACGATGGACAAAACAGCCTATATGCTATCAACGGTCGCCAAGAGTAAGAGGATTCAACAGATGTTATCACTGGTATTATTCAAGTCTTTGACTTTACTGTTTATGCTTTCTATACCCAGGAGAGAGTTTATTTTTTTAACTCCATATGTTGCTCAAAATTTTGATGTATTCCTGAGTAACTTAGTGAACCATTCAGTGTTTCTACACATGTTGGTGAGTCCATTCTAGCAGAGAGAGTCTATCGTGATTATCCCTTTTTCTTCAATTACAAGAGTACCATGGCTGATTTAATTGAGTTAGACATGGTAGAGTTTGATGTCACTCTTGGTATGGACTGGCTTCATGCCTCTTATGCCTCAGTTGATTGTAGAATTCGAGTAGTAAAGTTTCAATTTCCAAATGATTTAGTCTTACAGTGGAAAAGTAGTTCAGCAGTTCCTAAGGATCATTTTATTTCGTACCGCAAGGAAATGATGTTAGTTTCCAAGGGGTGTTCTATCACTTAGTCTTAGTTAATGACTCTACTGTTGAGATACCTCCTATTCAGAGGGTTTTAGTTTTAGTAGTAAAAGAGTTTCCTTAAGTCTTTCCTGATGACCTACCCGGAGTCCCTCATGATAGAGAAATAGACTTCGACATAGACATCATTCCAAATACTCATCCTATATTTTCCGCCACACTGAATGGCACAAGAATAGTTGAAAGTTCATGAGCAAAATTACCCAACCTATGACTTAGAGTTGGATGTTGTAGTATTTTATTCTAAAGATGACACCATTATCTTTATGGTGTTCATGTGGAAGTGTTCACTGATCACAAGTGTTTTTGGCATGTTTTTATTTAGAAAGAGCTTAATCTTAGGTAAATAAGGTTGTCTATGAGTCGTACCACACATTTAGAGGAAGATAAGAAAGAGTTAGCAAAGGAGGTGCATAGACTTGCACGATTAAGAGTTCTATTAATGAATTCCAAAGAAGGAGGAACATTGGTGATGAATGGATATGAATCAACATTAGTGTCAGAAGTAAAAGGCGAGCAAGACCAAGACCCTATCTTACTTGAATTAAAGGCAAATGTTCATAAGCAAAAAAGTGATGGCTTTTGAACAAGGGGGAGATGGTGTATTGAGATATCAAGATAGGTTGTATGTACCAATGATAGATGATTGAATTACTTGAAAGTTTCACCTGTAACGACCTAAAGTACCCCCAGGCATTACCGACATCGTCATTCTTGAAGAGGACTAAGACTAGTCTCTTAGCATTCATCATTACATTCATAAGTCAAAAATTGCGGAAAATTTATAACTTTTTATATATTGAGGTTTACATAGACCTCTCACATACTACATATGGAGTTTACTTAGACTCTTCGCATATGAAACTTACTTAGGCTTCTCGTTTAGACAACATAAGCAATACATAGAAATTTAGTCTAATACTTTGTCTCACATTGAACCATCTAAAACGAAGTAGAACATTCAGGCATAGCCCTCATACAAATCCATAATTGCCACATAGGGATTACAACAGTATGTTCAGCAATAGGAAGTAAATGAATGTCTTTAGACTATAACAAAACTACTGCTAAGATAGATCAAAGGCACCATCCTCGAACTTGGAGAACTCACCAACTACTTGGAGGAATAAATCCAAGTATCCTTGCAAAGTGGTCTAGAAGCTCTTCAATGACCAGAACGTACAATGTTTGGGAAAAATGAAAGAAATATGGGCTAGTACAAACCACATGTACTAAGTATGGTTCCTATTCATAAAATCATCAATGCATGAGAAAAGGCACAATTTAGTCAAAACCATGCTTTATGTTAAATAACTCAACATGCACATATGTGGAACATTATAAGTCAACCCAACATGATATTAACCCAACACATAAGCAAATTAAAGCAATACTAGTGCAATGCCAAGAATAAGACCCCAATGCCCTATCCAAGGCTAAGCATCACATTAAGTAACTTGATACATGCATACAACATAATCTCATACTTTATCATAACATGCTTGACTCATAAGTTCATATAAATCTTAACATACATAACATCAACACTTTATCATACAACTCACTACTAGAATCATCCTTTAGGATCCCACATGTACAATGAGTAAGAGTAGTCCCATACCCTTCCTCACCCTATGTAGTAACCTTTAAGATAAACCCTAGTAAATAGTTCACATACTTGACTTATTCATTTAACTTATTACATTAGGGAAAATAGTGAAGTAACCTATGAGACCATGTGAATACATGGAATCCGATGTTCTCCTCCCACATCGAAAAGAGAGGGTTAACACTTGCCTAAGGTGTAACCAATCTTACATAGCTATCTAGGTGGATCCATTAATCTATGGTCCTATGTGAGATTATAGTTAAGGGTCAAGGAGATTGTTACTAGAAACCTTGACTTACTAACGTGGAGGTTTCCATCTCATGAGACAACATATATCTTGGGAATCCGGACTTACTAAACCTGGAGAAACCCATACGGGAGGCGGACTTGCTAAATGTGAGACCTCTATCTCATTTACATGCCCTTTAGGTGATAAGATTTTTTAGTAATCGTCATAATCATCATACAAAATAACATTAGTCTCTTCTAGACCCTTATGTGAATATCTCATCATAATAGCTCATAGGTATTCATAAGTGAGAACTATCCTTTCACTTTAGAACGCACATACAAGTGAGTAAACCTTTCACTCAACACTTTATTATAATCATGAGAAACTACTTTCAACCATCTAATAATCATACCACAACATACTTACATACTTCATGACGAATTCAATAGTCTAGGGTTAAGGATGAGGAATACTTGCTATCAACATCACAACACACATTATACATGGAAGCATTACAATCTAAGTAACTCATACTTCGTAAATGAATTCAAGAAGAGTTAACCTTCATATCTTCATGCCCTTTCATTGCTCCCATACTTCAATTACCAAAGAAGAAATAGCCAATTCATAATTAAGGTAGATTCAAGAACAATTACATAATAAAGCTCAATGTAGTCAATCAACATATTCATCTTCTTCACAGTTCACCATTTCAATTCAAAGTTTTCATGAAATTGGGGAAATACATGGGTCCATGGGAATCTTGAGTGAATAACAAGAATTAACCAGGAATATATACTTAAACAACATTAATTGACCATAATTCATCACAACTGATTCCTAATTTTGTTTTTCAAAGTAGACCCATGTTTACAGAATAACCCTAGTTTGCGAAAGTTTAAGAATCTCTTTCAAAGGACATATTGGGGAAAGGAATCCCAAGAGTGAAATAATCCATTCATTAATCAAGACTTTGGCCCCCAATATGAGTAGAAAACTTGGGAATTTGGTCTTCTTCTGCAAGCTTCAAAGCTTCTTCAGTGGAGGTTGAATAGAGAGAGAAAGTAGAGAGAAGGGAGAACTTTTGGGTTTTGATTTGGGAATTTTTTTGTGGGAAATTGTGGTGAAAAACTATTTTAAAATCAATATATAACCTTCCACTAAAATATCAAAAATACCCTCACTTAAGTTGACCTTTTAATGAAGTCAAACTCGAATTGTAAATTTTAGATTTTCATCGAAAAATAAGTCCGCATCGCGGAGCTGTTCCCGATTGATTTACGAATTCAATGTACCGCAATGTGTCCGCATCGCAGACCAAGATTTTGGGCCGTAGGTGTTCCAAGTCCGCGACGCGGACTGGATCCCTCTATGAACAAATGCTTGCTGCCATTTGGCAGCTTGCTTGCCAAAAGGTGGGGTCCCTTTGTGGACCCTTAGGGCAATTCTTAGGGGGTCGTACCTAGAAGTTTTGACCCTATATACCTCATATTACCTATTTAAAGTCTTTTTACAATATATAGGCTTCATATGACATCCCCAAACCTTCACAAGACCTATAGAAGTTTACTAGTTCAACTTGCACTAGTTTCTGGACGTCATGGTCGTTTCTTAGTGTTTTGATTCTAATACTTTTCGACCAAGTTATTTACAATTATTTAGGTATAGTATCATCATAAATCCTTATGTGAGGCTCTAGTCTAGGTCATAGAATTTCTAGGGTTGTACATCACCCATGAAGGTTGTTATGAGATTTGGTAACAAGGGAAATCAGTCTGTAGAGAAGCTGCTTGAGAAGCTAAAGAGGATAGAAAGAAGATAAAACCACATATTTTAGAATCCGTAGAAGTTCCAAATTAAGGTACTAATCCTTTTCTTGATGTTGATTTAAGTTGGCATGTTCTGTTTATATTTTGCTGCTGGGTGTTTGAGCTAAATGTACGATGTTACACAATAAGCCTAGTAAGAAGTAATCTCATCGAGGATGAATATTTCAAAGGGGGATATATTGTAACATATCGCAAATTGAAATCTAGAAACTTTCTTAAGTTAGAAAAAATAGAGTTATTGGTCAACTTCAAATGACCATAACAACTAGCTCAGGATGAGTTAGATTTAGTTCCATATATGGTTGAAGATCGCTTGGAACAATCTTTTCAATGAAACCGAGTTTGCAAAATTTTGAGCTCGTATGAGTGAGATATGTCTTTTGAAAGTTGGGTTGTTGGATTAAGTGAAGTATAATCCAGATTTTGAAGGGGTAGTTTTGTCTTTTTCTTACCCAATTAATTAAATTCGTTTTTGGGTATATTATTAAGGGTCTAAACTGAACTTGTTCAGTTTTACACTTTTGGAGAAAGGTTAGGGTTTTTGAGAAAGAACACAAGAGAAGATGAATGGAAAAAGGAGCCAAGATCATCGAGTTTGTCAAGAATAAATTGTTGATTTTGTTGGGGGTGATTCTTAAAAATGTATGTGAGTCTTCCATAACGTTGGGTTCTTTCACCCACGTGCCAAACATGTTTGATTCAATTTGAAATTGTTCTAAAAATATTTCATTTTGAATGTTCTTGAATGTTGTTCTTGAATTTCTTCCGTTCTTGAACATTGACTGAGATCTACGAGTTTCTTGAGGATTAAAGTATTGTTTCTTGAATTCTTTGAGTTATATCATTGTGTATAAGATTTTGGTACATTAATCTAATGAGAATTTGAGAAAGAGAATCAATTTAAAATGATTTAAGGTCATAAAACGAGAATAAAAGTTTGTCATATTTTACCTGAAGGAACAGGTAGCGCGAAGAATTTCCAAAGCGTTAGGATGGCTGAGGCGACGCACCAGCATTGTGCCAAAATGGTTCCCAGTCAAGTGAGGCTGGCGCGGCGCACCCGGGACGCACCCAAATTGTCATTTTCACCCAGTTTTCATTATTCCTTCCGTTTAAACCTTTCTAAAGTGTTTCTACACTTCCTATTAATTTCAACTATTCTAAATGACTTCAAAACACATCAAAATCATCCATAAAGTTGAAATACAACCTTGAATCCATAACGTCAAATTCAAGAAAAGTTTAGAGACAAGTCTAGAAAGTTTTTAGTGTCCTTTCAAGAAGTACTTTACAAATGCTTTTAACTTTGTCTAAGACTTAATATAAAGCTGAGTAAAGAGAAAAGATAATTATAAGAAAATCATTTCAAGTTTCATAAATCTTTAACAAATGTTTTAAATTTGTTTTTATGATTCACGTTTCAAGTTAAGTAACAAGTAAAGAGTTGAGTTCATTTCTCAAAAGTTATAAGGGAACTAAGTATTCCCTAAGAGTTGATCTAATGATCAAGTTTCAAGCTAAGTAAAGAGTAGAGTTCATTTCTTAAAATATATAAGGGAACTAAGCAATCCTTAAGAGTTTATAATTGTTTTAACATTTACTATAAGAGGAAACTAAAATTTCCAAAAGAGTTTTGATCAAGAAAAGATAACATTGATTCCAAGAAAGCTTTTTAAATCTAAGTGTTGAGCAATTTTCTCCATCCAAAGAAGGAAATTGTTATAAAAATACATGAGCTAAATTATATTTTTGGAGAAGTATTGAGCACTGATGTTGGTATGAGAGTTCATATTGATTCAAGTTATTATGAAAACCATGTATCCATCATGATTATTAAAGGGTCATACATTTTAGATGATTACGTAAGTTAAGATAGTGGATCCACTTAGTTAAGTTACCTTCCTATACTGATGGAAAGTTATGGGTCGATTCTTGGCAGTGCAAGGTAAAGTGATGTATCATCACTATAGCTCTTAAGTGATGGTTGTCATGTAGAGAAACTCCCACATTAGTAGTTGCATGGTTTTTCAAGAGGTTCTTCTTAGTATGAATGGGGGTATGAGACTTCATTCATGCATTGAACGAGTAGACTTTGAGACGAAGCATGATATGTCTTTTATTATGATTATGAATTGACATTATGTTATTTTTTATTTTTACATACATCTCATAGTTATTTGGTATCTTTGCATACACATAGAGTTTGCAACATGCTTTTGAACAAGTTTTCTTTATTACACACTTGCTTTTCAATTGCTTAATATTGAAATCAATTTAGTTAAGTATTCATAAGTTGAGAAGAGACATGGTAAGTGTTCTTTCTAGAATCTCCTTCAAGCCTGTTGTTTTAGCACTCCAACTCACATATTTGTATATTCAATATACTGATGCCTGTTGGCCTGCTTAGTATTATGATACAGACGCAGGTAACTAAGATCGGCATTCCAGCACACCGTTGATCCAGTCGGCAGTTCAAAGTTAGTTGGGTGAGCCTCGTACTCTCCGGAGGATCCATTTTAATTGCTTTCTAGTTATTTCATTAGGATGTTGTGGGGTTTGCCCAACGTCTATCTCAGTTACTAGAGAATTCATAGAGAGTCAGTAAGATGTTATTTATTTTTTAAAAAATTGTATTCAATTTGAGACAGTTGAGTTAGTTAGCATCTTAATCCTTGTATTTATGCTTTTAGTCTTCCACTGAGTAAGTAAGCAAGTCTAAGAGTTCGCTTGGGGCCAGTAATTGTCTGCAAGTGCCGTCCACGTCCAGGGTGTAGGCTCAGGGTGTGGCAGATGATGTTGTTGTGTTGTTGAAAGAATTTCTCACATACACATTAAAGTAAGACTGTGAAAGTTTTTTTCACACAGTCTCACCTAAATGAATCAAAGTTATGGAGCTATTCTAATGAAAAATTGCTTAGATTGGTTATTGAATGATACCTTTCCATGGATGATTATGACCTATCATGGATTGGCACGATGACAATACCTTTCATGGATAATGAGATCAAGTAAGAAAATGACTATTTCATGGGATTTATCAGAACCAAGAGGACATTGATATGGAAGCTCTTTGTGAGTAATGACCGAGTTTCTAGAAGCAATCTCAGTATCCCTTATCTATGTGGCCCCATAGATGATTGTCTAGATAGAAATTAACTAGTGTATTAACTTAAGCTAGAAATTTATAGTCCTTACCTTGGCAAGTAGGACAACCCATTACGGTGTGGGAGACACCGAGGATCATGTTATAGCTCACATAGTCTTTATGTAGGTTAAGGCTAATTCCAATAATAATAATGAACTAAGGTTACTTCATGAAGTATCTCACATGTTCTCAAAGGTTTTAAAGGTGTTATCTTGCATTGACCATGTTTTATGACTCATATCTTCTAACCCTTTTTGTAACACCCCAAAAATTAGTAGGCTAAACTAGAGCTAAACATGACGGTTAACATCAAGGGGTAAAGAATGCCAAAGCTATCCAGGGCATTGCCTACACTGCCAGGAGGGTATTCACGACCCATGGTAGACAACATGCTCCATGGTGCCACCCGAAGAGTTGAGGCAGTAAGGCCCCCAAGCCTTGCCAAGTTGGCCTCCTCCACACTAGCCACTGCACAACTCATGAATGCCTAGACAGCTCGTGAAAGTGGTCATGGTCTTACCTTCATCATGTGGGGATTCCATTAATATTAATTTATACTTGTCAAGGTACCACGAGCACCTTCAACGTCCATGGTTCCCTTGACGTCTCGTGAGCTTGACCGTGAGGCCTGGGCACCCCACTTAAATTGGGTGTTATTCTGGGTAATTCCTTCTTAAATGAGTATTAAGTGAGGTCATTTTGAATAAGTTTTATACACCTATATAAGTAACTTTTACTCAAAAACTAACCTATTCAAAGTTGGAGCTAGGGTTCAAAAAGCAAAGTTTCCACACAAAAATTCATAGAGATTTGTGATCAAGGTATGATATATTTTCATGTATGGATAAAATTCATTCGTGGAATCTCTTCAAAATCTCAATTTTAAAGATAGAAATCCCCAAAAGTTTAGGTTTGATTCCAAAGTCATGGATTCATTTAAAAGTCAATTCTAATGGTTAAATTATGTTATATTATGTGAGAATCAATGATTTCTTATTGTTTTTATGTTGAAATCCTCAAAAACCCATGAAATTTGCATATTTCTCAATCTTAATCTTATGTTGTGGGGTATTGTTGAATGTTGATCCAATTAAATGAATTATGATTGTTTATGCTTTAATTAAGAAGATTCAATGATATTAGTGTGAATTTACATGTATCCATTCCTAAACCATGTCTAGAAAGATGTAATTAATGTAAATGTGTTTTATGCCATAAAAGGGGAAATTCACGATTTAGATATAATCTTTGAAGATGGATGATATACATAGTATATTGCTTAAGAATTGAACATATATAGATGAATTGAGTTAGTTTAAGGTATACATGATGATCTATGATTATAGTCGTTGAGTTTGGGTCTATATGATGAATTATGTTTAGAATTGCTTAAGAGCAAAACATGTATGATAGATTATGAGTCGACTTTCTTTAAAAGCTAGGCATATATGATGAATGATAATTGATAAGGCTTCTGGAGTAGAGCTAACATGATGAGTTATGACTAAGATGTTTTGAGAGTCATTCTTATATCAAATTGTTGAATTTACCTACACGATCTGCTCTACTAATGCATGAGGTGTTTGAATCAGTTGGCGTACAATGAAATCCAAGTACAATGCTTGAATTCTAAATGTGTTGATTGAAAGTATGTTATAAACCTTGAAAGGGAAAATATGAAATTATGCATGTTTTGTGAAGTTTAAGTATATGCTTTAAGAATACTTTGAGAGTGAAGTGTCCATTATTATGATAATGTTGTTGTGTTGATTGAAAGACTATTCTCATGATCACATAATGTACATAATGTGGAAGGTTTTCTCACATAATAAAGATCCTAGGTTGAAAGACTTTCTCAACTAATTGAATCTAATGTTACATGTAAAAATGAATGGTGAAAGGTTATTTACACACATGATTGGACTAATTTAGGGATATATTTTGATATAAAAAGTGTCCTTAAATGCTTGTTTTTTCTCAATTACTGATGAATAACTTTAAGTTTTAGGTATTTTGAGTTTATGGCAAATCATGGACACTACTTGCCAAAAAGGAGCGAAAAGGCTGTAAAGAGCGTAGAAATGAAATCCTGATGATCGCCGAGTCCACTTGGTGACTCATCAATAGGTTTGAATATCTCCCTTTGTTCCAGTGTCTGAACCCTAAAAGAAGGGATCAAACTGGAGGAGAAAAAGATCAGTCACTGCATCACCAAAAAGTTCCGCAAAGTAGTCCCTTATAACCAGTGACATAGAACAGAACATGATTAGATTATATGCAAAATGACAATGAAGTTACCAAAAGGAAAATCACGGTTTTTGTCGGCGATTTAGATTTACTATACGGAATTACCCACTGCAGCACTAATTTGTGAAAACTATAAATATTTGTTAAATGATTTATCTTAGGAGAGATTTTCATTTAATATAATTTCAATATTTGAGAATAGTAGTTACTCATATTTTTGCTCTATGTTTGAGAGGTTTTGGAGACTTGAAGAAAAAGAGGATTTCATCTCCAAGGATTTGGACTTGGGTCTCTTGGATTTTTCATTCTTGGCATGTAATAAGAATTAAATATTCATACACATTTGGATGCAAGATAATTTAGGTATAAATTTCTATCTCTTGATGTGTGGCTAAACCCCAATTCTTGGGGTGTGATTTAGCTAATATGGGTTAAAATTGTTGTTGGGTCTTGCTAGATGATAGATTAATTGTAGTTTAAATATAATTACATTTAGTAGTTGTGGATGAATCTAATGAATATGTAGTTGCAAATACAAGTTTATTTGTGTGTTTTTGGCTTTTTCGAAAGAGAAGTCATGAAACTGAGACTACAAAATTGATGGATATGTGGGAGAGGGTCGACATGACTCGAGAGAGTGAGCCCTAGTCTTATATTCACACACTTAAGCGTAGGCCCATTTGAAATGGGGTAAGTTTCTCAAGAGAGAGATTTTCCCCCTTAAAGCTTAGCCTAGTCATAGTTATTCTATATATCTCCTATTAAAAACATGCACCCAACAATTTAGCTTAACCCGTATTCCCATCACATTCCATGAATTCCGCCTCTCTTGATTTAACACTCTTTTGTTAATTTTTTCTATTTTTACTACTTCTGACAAAACCCCTATCGATAATTGACGGTTTCGTCACCCCTTTCAATTTATAATTTTTTAATGTCTTTAGCTATGACTAGTTAGAACACAATTTTACTTTTTTATTAATTTTCACCACTATTCCTTTGGAAACAACCACAACCTTGATTGTTTTACTATACTATGATACGATCAATGACACTTGCATTGGATGTTGTGTCTTTAATGAAGTCACCGATCAAAATGGCGCCGCTGTGTGGGAGTGGTATTAGGTGAAAATATTTAGATTAATTGATTTTTTATTTCTTCCTAGTTGTAGTTCACTTATTTGATTTGTAGTTTTGTTTCGCTATTTTATACTTCAAAAGAAGAGGAGGTAAACATATCAATCAACATTTCAAGCTAATGGAATTTCATCCATTAAAGGTAATCATAATTTGGGATAGAATCCTAACCTTCAAACAAATTTGAGGGTGAAAGGTTCCACATGTCATGGGCAAGGTTTAAAGAAGTGATCACTCAATGCCCATTTTATGACATTCACAACATCCTCATTGACTGTTTCTAAAGAGGTCTTGGACCCCAAACCAAGAGGTTAGTCGACCAATTCATTTCAGCTAGTATTGCAAGACAACTATATCAAACGACAGTGCAACTTCTTGACGACATGGCTAAAGTGATCCAAGACGTAGAAAAATACTTCACGATAGCTATTTAATGACTCAAATGGATGAAGTGGACAAAAATATGGTGAATATCGAAGCCTAGTGCAAGAGGAAAGATAAATATTTCCCCCTTTATGAGAAAAAAAGTCATAAGGATAATGCAGTTGAACGCATCTAGGGAATGAACTCAACCATTCTTATCAAGGTGAATGAGCAAGATAGAGAGCTCGAAGAACTAAAAAAAGGCACCAAAGGGATGAAGCGAATGATTTGGTCTCATTCCAGATCTATCCAATAGCTCGAGAAACTTCTGGGTCATGCATTACCTCACATCCACTAGCAGAAAACAACGGGTTGCCTATTGATGATTTGGTTAACCCCAACAATGAAACTTAAATGGTTACTTATGTCATGCAACGACGTTAACTAAGGTGCATTTGGGAGGCAAGCCAAAACCTTTATTGTCTTTTATTTGTAGTTGGTAAAATAATAGTGTGTTGGCTGTGCAGGATGAAGCATGACAAGTGTTATGAAAGAAAGAGTTTAGCGAACAGCGAAAAGTGTCAGTAGGTAGATAACTGAAGATTTCGGCGACCCCGATCTAGTTCGCCATGGACTCAACGCAACTTTAAGCTAGATTCTATAAAAGCCGACGAGCCCAAGAAATTATTGGTGTATCACTAACCTTTTTGGAAATCCATATCTACACTTCCATTTGGATTCTAAGAATTTACTGGGTATTATGTGAAACTCGGAAAGGTGAGTGAAGGCTGGGCGTATCGCCGAATAGTTAGGTGACCATGACTAATGTCAACAAATGGGCAAATAACTGGAAGATATTTAGATTCAAATGTGTAACTTTCTTAAAATCCTTAAAATTACCCCACTTTTATTTCCTCAAACTCACACTTGCACCTTTCCCTTTATATTCATGCACCTACATTATATTTCGGATATCGAGTGTTCTCGGATTTGGGATCGCTTGCCCTGTAGCATCTCAATTTTATCTTAAATAGTATCTAAGGTTGGTTTCCAAACCCGAAGCTTCTTGTATTCAAAATTAAAATCAAATGCAGTGACATTAATTTGATTGATATGTTCTAGACCTTTCTTGTATAATTAGAATGTTTGTTTGCCTATTTAAGTTCTCAAATTTAGGCCCCTATGAGGTAAATGATTGGATACTAAAAATTGTACTTCAAATTGGATGGAAGTCGTGTATAGTGTATAATCAACATTGGGTTGTAGACTAAATTAAGTGGTGCATGCTTTAATGTTGTTTTTAGGGGTTGCAAGGCTGAATTTGAGGAGTTGGGTCAAAAGTAGGCACGTTGGGTCATATGGCGAGCTGGGTCAAGCTCGCCGAATCACTTAGAGGTTCACCCAAATTCCCCATATCGTCTTTACTCTTTTTCTAAATATGATTAGATATTCTTTAACTTTAGGAGATAAGTATGAACTCGCCAAATGCATTCGGCGTCTCGCCAAAGTACGTCTTAGTTGATTTTTGTCTACACCCTTGTTTCCTCTATACGGTGCACTCGGAAAATCATTAAAGTGGTTGACCTCTTTGGCAAATTGCTCGGTGAAGTGTCTCTGCATTTGAACTTCAATGTTTTTGTTTGAATATTTTTTAACTTTTTTCAAAGCTTTACAAATATCGGTAGACTGAAAGTAGCATGAGATATGACACCTCGACAAGTAAGATCTACGAATTTCAAGAAGAGCAAAAAGGAAACAAACCCTCCTAAAATGGAGAATGAGGAAAAGATGCCCAATACCAGTATGAGGAAAAATCCCCCAGACCCCACTATTCCCTCGTGAAAACATGGAGTCTTTACAGCTATCCCCTCTTTCTTAGCGACTCATGACTTGGAAAATTTCAACAAGTTATTTGCCAGTGAGTCTTTTGAAGAAGCTCCAGGTACGATCATCCCATGCCATGCCAGCACATCGGACAATGATTCCCAAACACACAAAGTTACTGTGTAGATATGATCTCTCTCTACCTTCTTTTCTGTTTTTCTCTATTATTCACTTTTGGATTTTTGTTATTTGTATTTGAGGATAAATTTTTTTATTCATGGTGGGGTGAGGCCCACCGTTGTGTACTACTCATGAATCATGTTTTGTTGAGCATTTGGGTTGTTCTGCTTTGGATGATTGAACTTATGGCTCCCTTTTGATTATATTGCAAAATGATTTTGACCCTTCCAAATTTTTTTTTAAATTTTTCATAAATTTTTCCGACCTCTTGGATGTACTTGGAACGTGGTTGTTCTTAGGAAAATTTAAGTCTCAATTTTTATCAATACCAATGACTTAAATAGGGCTCACAATCGAACGAACCTGAATGTACAACTTCAACGAGGCCAAATAAAATTTCATGGACAATATGCGAACTATTTGCATCTCATGGTGATTAGCCAATTGTCAAATCGATTATCTTATAATGACCGTTGTAGACTAGCTAAAGTTTGAATTCTTGTTTTACATTAGTGTAAATGCCTTTTTTTGTCAAACTTACCTTGAACCATGCATGACAACATCTAGAATTTGGCCCATTAGTCTAGTTGACTAAGTAAGTCTTTCACTTGATATGATCTTAGACAACTTTATAGAGCGTGTGCCAATTTGATATATACCCTTTTATGACCTACCTTTTGAGTGTGTGAACCTCTCTTGAACACCCCTTCAACCTTAACCTTCGTTGGAAGAAATCTGATGAAAACTAGACCTTTCTGAATCCATTACCCATTATCCTCATGATTATTGGTTTGATTGAAATAACCAACTTACGCCAAAATCCTATGTTAGGAGTGTGGCAAAAAGAAAATGGAAAGTCAAGAAGTGCAAAGAAAGTCTCCCTTAACCGATGGTGTTGCAAAATGTAGAAACCCTCCATATACAAAAAAATGAAAGATAAGAAAAAAAAAGAATGAATTGGAAGTTGTGGAATTAAGTTCTAAAGAAAAAGGGTTTCCTAGAAATCCATAGAAGTAAATAATAGGATGACTTATCAGCACTAGAGAAAATGATGAAGGAAGAGAAAAGGAAATGTTGTGACCACCACAATACAAGAGGATCATACTTATTGAGCCTTAATGACCATACATTTGCATTTTACCCCATTACAAGCCTTAAAAGACCTTTTTGATCTTGAGAAACTGGAAACAAAGGTCGATACCAAAATACGAGCTAACCTATGGGTGAAAACATGCATTGTATTTTTCTTTTTTGAGTGTGAGAGTTGTATCTGATTCCTGAACTTTAATTGACTATAACTTTGTGTGTAAAAATGGAATAATTATTTTATGAGGGCATTCAAATGATTTTGTTGAGCTTGAACTTGCATTTGAAACAAGTATTGCAGGCTTGAGAATCTTTTGTAATGGTGTGTATCAACTTGAATCCTTGAGTACACAATTGATCTTTGCATGAGTAATTTGAGTCCTTTTGTGTACATCATGATTGAATCTTGTGTAGCAGTGTTTGAGACATTTTGTTTGAATTGCTGAACCTGAGGATAAACAAAAGTTTAAGTTGGGGGTGTCGATGAGTTCACATATTAGACTCATTTAGGGTTATATTTTGATATAAATAATGTCTTTAAATCCTTGTTTTGTCTCAATTACTAAAGAATAACCTTGAGTTTTAGGTATTTGAGTTTGAGGAAAAGCATGGACACTACTTGGCAAAAAGGAGCGAAAACACTGAAAAACAAGGAAATGAAGACCTGATGATCGTCGTGTCCACTTGGCGGCTCTTCGATAGGTTTGAATATCGCCCTTTGTTCTAGTGTTCTGAGACCTAAAGAAAGGATCGAATCGGTGGAGAAAAAGATTAGTCAACGCATTGACAAAAAGTTCCGTGAAGCAGTACCTAATCGCCCAGTGACACAGAATTCTTGGATTAAGCGCAAGACAATGATGAAGTTACCAAAGGGCGAATCATCGATTTGGTTGGTGATTCCGACTTACTATGCCGAATTATCCGCTGCAGCACTAATATTTAAAAACTATAAATACCTTAAGTGTTTTATCTTAGGAGGTATTTTCATTTTTAATTTTCATTTAGTAGAATTTTATTTTTAGAGAATAGTAGTTTTTCATATTTTTGCTCTTAGTTTGAGAAGGTTTTGGAGACTTAAAGAAAAAGAGGATTTCTTATCCAAGGATTTGGACTTGGGTATCTTGGATTCTTCATTCTTGGCCTGTAACAAGACTGAAATCTTCGTACCCATTTGAATGCAAGATTATTTAGGTATACATTTTATCTCTTGATATGTGGCTAGGAACCCCAATAGTTGGGGGTGTGATTTAGTGAATATGGGTTAAGATTGTTGTTGGGTCTTGCTAAATGTAGTTTAATTGTGATTATGTTTAGTAGTTTTGGATGAATCTAATAAATGTTAGTTGTAAATACAAGTTTATTTATGTATTTTCGGCTTTTTGTAGAGAGAAGTCATGAAAGTAAGACTATTAAATTGATGGCCCGTGGGGGTGGTCGACATGATAATCAACTTAAGAGAGTGAGCCCTAGTCTTATTACCACACACTCATCTCGAGAGAGTGAGTGGGTTAAGGCATAAGATGGTCTTCATACAACAAGTGGGTGTATGAGAGAACCCATTGAAATGGGGTAAGTTGCTCGAGAGAGAGCTTATCCACGTTATAGCTTAGCCTATTCATAATTATTCTATAAATCTTCTATCGAAAATATATAGCCAATAATTTCATTTAACTCGTATTACCGTCACATCCCAAGATTTCCCCATCTCTTGATTTAGCCTTCTTTTGTTAATTTTCTATTTTTACTACTTGGGACAAAACCCCATCGATTATTGACGCTTGTGTCACCCCTTTTGATTTATAATGTTTTAATTCGATAATGTCTTTTGCTACGACTAGTTAAAAAACACAATTTTACTTTTCCATTAATTCTCACCACCACTCCATGTTGAAACGATGCCCCAACCCTTAGGTGGGTTATTATACTACGGTGCGATCCTCAACACTTGTATTAGAAGTTCTACCTTTGATGACATCACTAATTAGTTAACTAATGAGCTATCCTACTGAAACAAGTTATGACTTAATAAGTACTCTGTGGGATTAACTTAGCAGCGAGTGTATATTGATGTGAGTTGGGAACTCTTCCGACAAAAAGGTTGGGTTTCTAGATAGAATCTCCCCCGACCAAAAGGACAAATTCTTAAAAGCAATCCCTTGAGATGGAAGCTCTGTGCCAGAAAGGCCAAGTTTCTAGTAACAATCTCCTTATCCAATAATCCACGTGCCCCTTACGAAATTTAGCTTATGGATCCACCTAAACCTAACAAACCATGATCTTACCTTAGGAAAGTAGGCCAACCTTTTTTGGGTGTGGGTAACACCGAGAAATCATGTATAGCTCACATAGTTTCATGTAAGTTAAGGCTTATTCCCACAATAAGAACATGAATATTATTGAAGAATTAATGGGATTTACTTAGTATGGTGAGATTTATGGGGACTCATCCATGCATTTCACAAGTAAGCTTTGAGGTTATAAATGAAGTGTTTCTCTTATGCAATGATGATTTATATATTGACTACGTTGATGACTTATGCATTACACTATCTTCATGATGATGTTTAAACTTATTAAAAGTCATGATTTCAAATGAAATGTCCCTTTTATCACGTTTTCAATGTTTTTATGCATGGCTTTCATACTTGGTGAATTTTGTACAAATGACATTTCCCCCAAGTGTAGGGTCTGGTTCTCGAGGTGATCACTCTAGTGGCTAAAGCTGGGACTTATGAATATTCTTAGCTTGTTCGCTAGTCCTCATGGTTCGAGGACATGTCTTTCTTATGTTGTAGTTCCTTTCATATACTTTCCTTTTTCGACATGTTTTATGGGCTAGATCCTATTTCATTCACTATTGTAGAAGATGACTATAATGAGACAAGTGTCTAGACTCCACTTTCACCTATGAAAACTGTTTGACTTGAATTGTCTTGTTACTCTTAATGTTTGATTTCTTATGTTATGAGGACTAATGTGCTTGTATTGAGTCCTTCGTGGTTTTATACGCCATGTTACATCTAGGGGGTACCCCTAGATCATGACACCTGTTGTATCGTGTTTTAGCTTGGTCATTGCATGTCATGGAAATATACCCTTTTAGCATGAATTAAATGTTTTTATGCATGATATTATTCTTGGTACATATTTCTTACTAAACACATACTCTTACTTACATTTTCCCAAATCTAGGGTCCGATAGACAGGGTTCTCAATTTCATCGCTATAGGATGATTTGAGAGATTCCAAACTATGTTGAGTCCTCATGCTTTGAGGATGGGTTTTCATTGTTTTCAGATTTGTTTCTTACTTTAAGTTTTGTTCATGTTATATGGGCTAGGCCTAGTTTCACTCTTATTTACTAGATGTATAATAAGACAAGTGTTTAGACTTCTGCTTTGCTTTATAAACTTTCAAGTATTCAAATTGTCCTTTAAGCCTTTTTACTCTATTTCCTATGTTATGAATGCTAAGTGGATTGTATGTGACCTCTCGGGGTCCTATACGCCATGTTACACCTAGAGGGTACCTTGGGTCCTAAAAAACTTGGTAATGAGAGCACAAGGTTTAAAAAAGGTTGTACGAAGTCTCATAGGTAGCATTGAGTAAACTCTTGTTCATGAGTGTGGAGTGTACAACACTTATGAAGGAGAAGATACAAGATGCTTAGGAAACTCCACTTCTTTCATTACTCTAAATTCATGTGGTAGAGTTTAACTCTATACGAACTCTCTCCTTATCCTTATTCGACGCTCTACATGATATGACTACTCAAAGATCTTATTCTAGAAGGAATGTGAGGGAGAATATGGAACAAGAAGCTCCTCTTTAAGCTCTGGTTGACCCTTTGGCTGATCAAGTGAATAATGTGGAATTTAGGGTTGCTTTTCAAGTGTTGGCAAAATCCATAACGACTTAAGACAATAGGGAGATTATGGTTCCCGTAAACCAAAATGAGGGAGAAGCAAAGTGAGAAACTTCACTAGGATGAATCGTCCAGAGTTTCATGGTTTTAAGGATGAGGAATATCCTCAATAGTTCAATGATAAAAGAGTGGCGCCGATACAAAAGACAGAGTTTCTTGGTTATCAAATTAAGGGTGTTGCACAAATTTGGTTCAATCAATTGAAAGAAGAGAGGCATGAAGATGTGGGTACTCTTGATTCAGAAAAGTTCAAAATTGCTTTCCTTGATAGGTTCTTTCCTCTTTAGATGAAGGAGGAAAACATGCTTTAATTCATCAACCTTTGTTAAGAAAGTATGAATGTGAAGGAATATGCTTTGAAGTTCAAACAATTGTCTAGATATGCTCAAACCGTTATTGCCGATCCTAGGGAAATGATGAGTAAGTTTGTTATGGTTGTGTCTGAAATTACGGTATAGGAATGTCACATCACTATGATTATCCATGATATGGATATTTCTCGTCTCATGGTTCATGCTCAACAAATTAAAGAAGAGAAACTTAAGGGAAAGTCTAAGGATACATAAAGGGCTAAGGATACAAAAAGATTCAACAAAAGTTTTTGAACAATGTTCCTCCTAAATTCAACAAAGATAGGTTGTCTAATCCTAAGCCTCAAGGAGGGAATGGTAATGGATCTTCACTGCCTATGTCTACATGTGCTAGGTGTGGAAAGAAACACGAGAGTAAGTGCCTAGCTAGCTTGTGTAGATGTTTCAGTTATTGAAAAAGTAGTCATAAGATGAGGGATTTCCCAATGCTTACGGATGAAGGAAGAGAGGGAAAACAAGATCCTCCTATTGTTCGGATTCCAATGCTCTCAAGAAAACCGATTCTATACACTTCGGATTTATGGTGAACAAGAGGATTCTCCTGATGTGGTTACCGGTATGTTTAAAGTCTTCCAAATTTATGTTAATCTTTTACTTTATCCCGGTTCTATCTTGTCTATTGTGACGCCATATGTGGCCATGGGGTTTGATGGTCTTCCGGATGTGTTGCTAGATTCATTTTCTTGTGATTTTTTTATGGCTTAGAGGGTCTATAGAAAATGCCTTCTTTCCTTGTCCCATAGAGTTATTCTTGTTGATTTGGTAGAGCTTTATATGGTAGATTTTCATGTTATCCTTGGTATGGATTGGCTGCAATCATGTTATGCTTGAATTGATTGTAAGACTTGTGTAGTAAATTTTAAGTTTTCAAATGAGCCTATACAAGAACTCAAAGGGGGAAATTCTACACATAAGGGTTATGTCACACCAGGAGAATACACCACCGATGAGACCGGCATCGTTAACCTCTCAGAGGTCGCAGACAAGCCTCTTTTTAGCGTTCATCACAATCATACAGTTAAATTTAGCGGAAAAATGAAAACTTTTAACATACTATTGAAGTATATTCAGACTTCATACTTAACATTCATAAGACTACGATATTCTAAGGAATTGTGTCATATATATATATATATAAAACCATCTAAGAGTTCAAATCTGGACTTAGCCAATAAGTAGTCAATATTCCATATAGGCCTAAATACAAAAAAATCCAAAGAAAATATGATGGAAATAGATAATCCTAATATCTAATGAAGTCTTCATAAGATGGAAAACAAATGAGAGTGTCCCGAACATGAGTACCTACCAAGACTAGGAGAAAGAGTTCCCCGCTACTTCAAATCGGCCTCCTTAAACTTCAATTGCTGAAACCTACAGTTGCAGTAATATAAAGTAATGGGGTTAGTACGCCACATGTACTAAGTATGGGTATATGCACATAACATATGAGGACATGCATGAAAAAGGATCATTTATGGTTTCATTAGAAAACATGCTAAGTCATGTGAAAGTATTCAATGTACATACCATATAACGTGTACAAACTAAGGATACCATCAACTTACAACATGATAATAATAAAAGACATATTTTCATAGAGTCATGTTTATATATTCAATAAACCATATAAACATTAAATACAAAACACTTAGGAATGATCTCATCCCCAACCTACAAGTGCAAAGGTCATGTAAAGCCCCATAACCCCACACAACCAAGTAGATAAGATAGGAGACCATAAGTAAAGATTTGCTTTGTGTAACTTGAAACATAAGTAGTCATAACTTCATATAACAATTTACCCCAATAACGTATTCATCAGAATGACTAACATTCATGTAAGAGTACCATCATGTATCATAAAATATAGATCTTTCATGTCATCATATTACATAAGAATAATCTCCTAGGACTTCCCTGAGTCCACGTGGGCAATGTTAGGTAAGTCCCAACGCCCTACCTATATAAGAAACCGACTCAAGTCCCCTAGTACATTCACGTTACGTGCCTTTCTTTGACATGGAATCTAAGTGTCTTGTTCGACCCGAAAAGCGGGTGTCAACCGCCAAAGTAGACATACCGTGACATGCTTTCTAGTGGATCCACTAGCTATATCCTATGGTGCACATAGTTAAAGACTAGGAGATTTATTATAGACCCGTAGATCCACATAACTGGAAGCCTCAATCTCATGAGAATTATTGTGAACCTACCTTCCACTAGGGAAGGGACACTTCTCATATCCAGTCTATCGGTGCGTAGCTTAAGTCCCTTTTCTTGAATTAACCTTTAATTTTTCTTTAATCATAAACTTATAATATGTCATAGGAGGTTAACTCCCTATTTAAATATTATCATCATATCGATTTGGAATTAGTTAGAATTTCCTTTAATAATCGTCAACATCATAATGTGAGATTAACATAACATAGTCATCTTGTGTAAAGCATACAAGAGATTGTCATAGCTTGCATTTTCGTAGTCTTATTATGATATTAAATTTAACATGTTCATAGACTTGAATATACACATAAAAACATCATATATACTTTCATAATATAACATCGTGATTCATAGGCTAACATAAACATTATAAAGTAATCACAACTTTAGAAGACTTACCTCTTGCTTCCAAGAACCTTATTCATCTTACACTGCACATAATCATACTTAGTGAAATACTCAATAACATAATTAAGATCAACTTATCAAATCATGTACAATATCAATACATAGCGTAGGAGAAGGGAAACATGTCGTTAAAGGGTTTATTGAAACCTTAAATCCCAACCCTAACGTTTACACGTTATCAAACACTGTAAACATCCCATACGATACCATCACTTAAAGAAAGATCATGTATCACACGACATTCAAACATGATCAATAAAGTACTCAAAATTTTGTGTGAATTTAACCTTAGAAAATGTTTACTTTTCGTTAAAAATCATAAATCTAAGGTTAGGAAGAAAATCCATTTTATAGAGTAAAAACCCAAGTGTTTGAAGTTCTTGAAAACTTATCTTGAAAGGACCTCTTGTGGAAAGGAATTTGAAGAGTTAAAATCCCATACCTTATAGATGAAGAATCCAAAACAATCTTATTGGAAACTTCGAAACCTTCATCTTCTTCCTTAAGCTTTTCTTCTTCTTCAATGGAGTTTGAAAAATAGAGCGTTCTTGAGAGATTGAGAGAATTTTCTTTTGATCTGATTTGGGACGTGTAAAAGTGGTCTATAACTTACCTAATATACATATCTAGTCATCCCATGAATTGGCCAAAATTCCCTCCACTTAAATTACCAAAACGCTCCTCCTAAATTGACTAAAAAATAGGAGAGTATTTGACTTAGCCAAATTTTAAATTTTTTTAAGGGTTTCGGATTTGAATAGGATTTTTAATTAATTAATTAAGTTGGTAATTTAATTAATTGACATAGGTTAAATACTAAAGTACCCCTAAGTCAAAAGGACCATAACCAACCACTTTGGACCATTCTAGGTTAGGTACTAGGATGTTTCTTTAGTTAGTTACCTGGCTAGTGTCACCCGGTTAGGTTTTAGGATTTCGGGTACACTAGTTATTTTATTTTTAGTTAATCCTAGGTTAGTTAGTTAGTTAGGTAAGTTAGTTAGAGACTAGGACTGGTTAGGAATCTAGGACCCATGTGGATTTACCCGCACGCGCGCCTGCCCCCTAACCTCCATAACCAAATTCGGTTGGGCTGGTCGCTTGGTCTCTTGCACATGTTTTGCTGCATATTTCTTGTCTAAGGACCATCACTATCTACTTGGTCATTTCTAAATATATATGATCATTTTAAATGATCATGTGCTATGGTACCTAGGCCTTACAATTGGATGCCTCATACTTAATAGGTGAGTTAAGGAATTAGGCATTTTAGCTTGGGGGTCTTCATTGAAAATTACAATTCCGAAACAATCTTTGATTGGAGCATTTGAACCATAGTGTATTGTGAGTTACTTGTTAATACATAGAAATTGGCTAACACCCTTAAGACAATATTCTCTAACATGCCCAATATTACTAAATAGTGGGCATTGGGACGCCTATGTACCCAATACATAATCTTAAAACCTAATAGACTCTTTACTAGACAAGTATATTTTCGGGAATGTTACATGGCACTTCCGGAGTGTTACATTATCCTCCCCTAAGAAACATATGTCACCGAATGACACTAAAATCTTTTTGGAGGGCAGGAAAAGTACTTAATACTAGCAGCACCACCAGTACATAACATATCATTACACTTAGCACTCAATTCATGATGCACAATCATATAAGAGCTACATATTCATGACATATAGTTATGAACTTCCTTCTTAAAAAACCTTAAATAAGCTTCAAATTCACAAGAATCCATTCTATCGTTCTTCTCAAGACACCAAAAAATCCAAGAAAACAATATGCATACTGTTTCCACATAAGTGCAAGAATAGAGTATAATGAATCTTTCTTAAAACTCTAGTTGTACTATCGTTTCGCGTACCTATGCCACCTCTTTAAAAACAGTCGACTTTTCATGATTATTTATTAATTTCTTTACTAAGATGAATGTATAAACTCAAAGAGTAAAAATATGAGGGCAGTGGGACTTCATGTCGGCTTCAGCCTCCCATGTTGCACTCTCAACAAGATGGTTCCTTCATAGAACTTTTACAGAGGCCACCTTCTTGTTTTCTCAACTCCTTGACTTCTCACATTAGGACAATATTTCACCATATGGACACCTTTGCCATAACCATAGAACCTATTAGTCCCAACAAGACATTCACCCACATATTTCTTACCACACTTAGCATAAGTTGGTCTCTCTTTTGGTGGATCAAAATTTCTCCCCTCTTGAGGTTTAGGATTAGAAACTCTATCATTACGATTCTTGGAGAAATTAGAAGGAACCTGATTTGAAAACCTCTTCTTAAACTCAAGCTTGTCTTGAACATCAAGCCTACTCTTATAAGAACTACCTTCAAAAGACTTTGCCTTCTTAGCTTCCCTATTCCTCTTCCTTAGATGACTATCCTCAACCTGTTGAATATGAACCATCAACCTCCTTGGATAAGGTTGATGAACTCCTCTAATTTAGCTTCCCTTTGTTCCCTTGGAAAGAATCTGCCAATAAAGGAATCATATGCTAAAAGACACATAGTGTCAAATCTCTAAAGGCACGACATAGGAGCATGAAAAAAAGAGAAGTTTCCTAATCATCACATAGCCTCTCATACATAATTGCGGTGCACTTAACACCCATTAAGAAGTCACTAGGTAACGTGGTTTGGTGAGACATTGACCCTAAGGATATTTAGACTCATGCTCTGACACCAATTTTAACACACCCGAAGAATACACCCTATAGAAATCAGGTGTTACCCTTTCAAAAGTTAATCGTCAGCCATCCACTTCTTATTTTATGACAATTATACAGTAAAAATTTAGTGAAAAAAGTAAAGTTTTTTAAAATATAAATTGAGTATCCTTAGACTTCAACTTAACATGCATAAGACATACAATATTCCAGGATGTATCAATATATAATATATATATAATATATATATATATATATATATATTATATATATATATATATAGAACCAATCTAAGATTTCAAATCTGTACTTAGCAATATAATAGTAAATATGGGCCATAGAGGCATAAATACAAAACGAGTCCCAAAGAAAACATGTATGGAAATAGATCATCCTAATATCTACTAAAGTTCTTCATAACGAGAATATAAATGAATAGCATCCCACACATGGGACCTACCCACGACGTGGAAAGAGGTCCAACATCTTCCAATCGGCCTGCCTTAAACTTCAATGGCCGTAACCTACAGTTGTAGTCTAAAGTAATGTGGTTAGTATGCCATAAACATGACACTAAGTATGGGTAATGCAACATAACATATAAGGACAATTCATTAAAAAGGATCATTTATAAAATCATTTCATTAGAAAACATTATAATTCAATGTGGAAAGTATTCATGCACATACCATATCCGTGAACAAACTAGGTACGTCAACATTAACACACATGATCATAATCAAAGATCTATTTTTCATTGAGGATCAGTTAACAGATTTCCAGATTATTAAACATAGCTACAAACCCATTACCAATGATCTCATCCCAATCTAAAGTGAAATGGTCAATGTGAAACCCCTCAAGACCCAAACACAACCAAGTAGATATATAGGAGACCATAAGTAAAGATTTGTCTTCATATAACTTGTAACATAAGTTGTTCATCACTTTCATATAACAATATACTGATAACTTATTCATCTATGACCAACATTCATGTAAGAGTTAACATCAGTATGCATAAACATTATAATTTTCACCTGTCCTTATTTTAAATAAGACTAAATCTTCCTACGGATTCCCTTAAGAGTCGCAACTTTGCAATGTCTAAGTAGAGTCCCATACCCCTAGCTATACTAAGTAAACTCCTCAACTCACCCTAGTCAATGTTCACTTACTTGCCTTTCTTTTTAAATGAGGGAACATTTGTGATAACTGACATAGACCATGTGAGCTTAACATAGAAACCAGTGTCTTCCCCACACCGAAAAGAGGTTGTCTATCGGCCAAAGTAGAACCTACATGACATAGCTTTCTAGGTTGATCCACTAGCTAGTATCGTATGGTGGCAACATATTTCAAGAACTAGGAGATGTATTTAAGACTCATAGTTCCACATTACATGGAAGCCTCAATCTCATGAAAATCATTTAACCTACCTTCCATAAGGGAAGGGACACATCTCGTATCTAGTCCATCGGTGCTAAGCTTAATTCTTTTTTCTTAAAATAACTTTTAACAACCCTACAAATGTATAAGATAAGTAATGCTTAATGTGTCTAGAATGCCTAAGATTCGACCGGGTTCACACAGATTGATGTGCGTAGAACAAGGACTTTGAACATTGACACAACCAAGCCAACTAACCTGGGAGTTAGTTGATCTAGGAAAGGTTGGGTCCAGACATGTAGGGCTCCCAAATATGAAGATTTGCCCGGATGAGTTCTTACCATACTTAATAAGGGGAAATCTTAAGTTTGGAGGGTCTAAAGGTAAAATAGTCTTTTTCCAGGCTAAGGGTAGTACCTTAATTACCTAAATATGTAATTAATTTTTTAATTAATATGGTGGAGGGGCATTTTGGGTACAGGGGACCATAAATGCCCATCAAGCAAAATCTTGCTTCACCTGGGTTCGAACCTAGGTGGGAGCAATGATTTAATTTGTTTTTTAATTATTGGTAGATTTTTAATCTTAATAAAGTAATAATTTATGGATGCTTTGAGAAATAGTGAAAATCAGATTTTTATTTATTAATTATTAATTTAGTCTTTAATTTGACTAAGTCTTCTGCCTACAAGTCCTAGTTCTAAGGGGAAAACACCACACACTTCTCTCTTTTACGTTAGCCAGTCTACATCTCAAGCCTGCTCTGTAAATTGTCACGTTTTCTCTGCAACAAAAGAGACAACAAAAATAAAATAAAACAAAAGTTCTTCAGACTTGAAGAACGTATTAACACAAAACGACAAAACAATTTATCAATGTAAAGCTAAACGTTACATTCCGAAGGGTAAGGTGGGAGTTTGTGTTGACGTTGGGTGGGTTGGTGGTGATTTGACACTAACTTTGCGTGGTGAACCAACACCAAGAAAGGAAAGGTATGGGTTCTATCTCTTGGAATCTTTCTCCAAGAAGTTCTTTCTACAAAATTCAACGTATCTTGAAACTAGGGCTGTCCCTTTATGTCGTTTCTGGCCCTAGTCTCTTTACGATTTAAATCTAATTAGAGTTAGAAATCATGTTGTGGTTATGGTTTCTGTATCTAAGTGTGAAATTATGATGTTCTTTGTGTGATTTTGTGTTTGGGAAATAATAGCCAGACATGTTCAATGATGTCACCGCAAATGATGTTGGTGCATGGTAAAGGTTTGTTGTTGTTCTCTATTTGAAGCCTTAAAATGGCTTGTGATTATTATAATAAGGTGCATAAGATTGTGTAATTTGTGATGTTTAAATGAAGTGAAGGTGGCTTATTAAGTAGAAAAATCTAGCTAAAACAACAATGAATGTACACTAAAAGCGCGTTTTAACAATTTGTGAAAATTTCACAAAACTAATTGACATTGAATGTTGTTAAATCAAGGAAGAAAAATTTAGTCAAATTTCCAGCACTTGGTGATGGGGTTCGTCCAGAACACTTGAGGTTGAGAAGTTTAAAAATAAATTTTAAAACATGTGAGGTCAATAAGGATTGAACCAAGACCTCACTACATGAAAGCTAAAAAAAATGAGAGGTGTGGAATTCGAACCACAACCTCTCGGCCAAACAAGAGAGCAAAAGAGAAATTTTTAAAAATCAAAAATAATTAGAGGAGTGGGTTTTGCAACAGACAACTCTTGGCAGAAGAATGAGAAGTAAGAAGCAAAATGTAAATTAAAATAAGGTACAGGTGTGGGTGATTCGAACCCACAACCGTTTGAATGGATGAGAGAAGAGTTAGAGAAAAATAAAGGGGAAATAAAAGGGGACAGTGGGGATTGAAAACCCCACAACCTGTGAATGGATGAGGAGTTAAAAATAAAAATTAAGGAGAAAATAAAAGTGTGGAGAGGTGGGGATTGAACCCATAACCTCTTGAATGGGGATTGATGAGGAGTTAGGAGCATCATAATAAAGGAGAAAATACAGTGGAGAGTGGGGATTGTACCAAACAAACAGCTTGGGATAGTGAGAAAGTTAACCTATAAATTGAAAGAAAATAATGAGCTTGTGGGGGAATTGAACCCAAACTTCCTGCCTTAAAACGAAAAGTTGGGAGAACAAGAAAGGAAATAATATGGGTTGATGGGACGAGAAAAGGGTCTCCCAAATCTGAAAATGCAAATTATCAAGTTAAATTAAGATTCGTGTGTTCAAGTGATTCAAAATCGGGATGCTATTCCTAAGGTTTATTGACACATAGTCAGACCATAAACAATATTTAATGAATGCTGCCTCTAAAGATCAAATTCAAATCTTGGACAATTACAGAGCATAATCTTGTATCACATAATCTTGGTTAAACATAATCATTAGACAAACTATGGAATGAAGCCTATGGATCGTCATGTGTTGATGAATCATAAGTATAGCAGAAGGTTATAAGAAGTGGATCTAGATTGTAGTGATGAAACGATGTAAAACCTAAAGGGGTTAAGTAAAAAACTGTGAAAACCACACAAATGGCACGTGCATTGGCATCTACGAGAAGTAAACATTATTTATAAAGGGGTGGAGTAAGTATGAAAAAGCAAATGTTATATCTAAAGTTAATGAATGTGGTGACAACATGATACAAAGGATAAGGTGAAAGTGAGAGCATCTCAAGTAAGCATAAGTAAATGTTACGGAAAGTACCAGCTTGAGAGTGTAAAGTTAATGAAGAGATAGTCTTTATGAATAATATAAAAAAGTATTGAAGTTTAATGCATATTAATTACTAATGACGAGATGAAAAATACATCTAATGAGCTATGATGTCTCATGATATAAAAAACATTTCTGATGTATGAGTTGAATGTAATGGAACTTTCTACGGCAGCACGATAGGCTATCTATGGCAGTGATGCCTTCTTTGAAAAGGCGGAGAGGTTTCCACTAACTCCTATGAGATTAAGACTGCTCGACAATGCCGGGGAGGGTCGTCTTTGTATCTCCGAGTCTTGGAGCCATCTTCAATATAGGGATCTGGCGGAGTTAGTTCAAATCCCATGTATGCTAGCAATGTTTTGGGGACCACTTTGCCTGCGATTCCACCTCTTTAGGTGTGGGGTTCATGGCACTGTATTCATGATGCTCAACATGATCTATGTCGGTTGGTTAAGTTTAAAGTTCCCAATGAATGAATGCGGCCAGCCTCAAATGATTCACATAATGAAACGACTGAACCAATGGATGTTTTGTTTAGGTTGGATAATCAAGAGGTGAGTTAGATTCAAGTAAGGACTTAGGTCATCTTGGTCATTGCACAAACAAGTCGATGAAAATCTTAAACTAACTCATAAGTATAACTGGGATTGGTTAGACAATGGACCAGAATGAAATGAAATGAAGTAGTATGATTGAATGAAGAAGACTCTGTGTTTGCTAAATCAGATCCTTGTTGAGGTCCCTTATGGTTGAGCCCTCATTTTGGAAGTTTTAATGTCAAGTCCATAATTCCAAGGTTGTCATGGCTACGAATGAATAATATGAACAACGTTATTATTATATGAATTTTGATTAGGTGCTTGTGTACGCTGTTGTGTGTTGTGTGCAAACTGTTAAGTATGAGGATGCATGTTACTCTCATGCGTTAATTTCCTAATCAACTTTGTGGTACAGCTCCATAAAACTTCTATGCCATTTCGAAAGCTCCACTCACTTTCCTATTCTCAATTGCAAGTCACGACTTGACCTTCTACAATCATTGTTGTTGAAAAGAGCTGGTCGTACTATGCATGTCATTGGGATTCTTGCATATACCCATACTTAGTACAAGTATGTACCAACCCTATACAACTCTACAATTTTAGGTGCAGGCACAGGTGGATGCTAAAGCTACAGGTTGACAGTGAAACTATCCGAACATAGAGCATTCATCCGGATTTGGTAGGCCCTCATGCTTTCGAGGATGTTTGGCCATTATATTCTAGCTTAATTATAGAATTGAGATAGTGGAGTATGTTCCAATTGCGTTTCTTTCCTCTTTTGTTAAGACATTGTATCGGTGCCATTTTGGCATGTATATATTTAATGCTATATTAAACTATTTCTTTCATTTGATGATCTTAATGTTAGATGGTTGATGGTGAACAATATGAATCTAATAGAATGATAGTATATATATGTTAAGAAACAAAAAAGTTTCAAAAATTTCGCTCTAAATTAACCTTCGACAAAGTAAGTATATCTGAGGTAAGTAGCTTGTATGCGACATCGGAGAGGTCAACGACACTGGTCTCATTTAGGTCTCAGACTTCGGTAGTGAAAAAGTTGGTATCAGAGCCGTAGGTTAAATTTTTGATAGAATAAGTAATATCAACAACATTGAGTAGTTGCTATGTACTGGTAGTGAAAGCCAACCACTATCTGGAGAGTCCTGATGCTGCATAGGAAAATTTCCTTCTTCTCAATTATCATGTATTCTCTAGTCGGATTCTTGGTGTTAAGAGCGTATTAACATCAACTTGATGTTTCCAACGATGGAATACAAGGAGAAAAAGCAGCGGGAGATGATGGAGAGCGCACTGTGGGTATTCAAGTTTCTCCCGAGGCTCCAGCTGTTGGAATATAGATGCCTCTTAACTCAGCTGGGTTGACAGATGGAAAGTAAGGACAACTTTGGTACAGATGGCTAAATCTAGCACTTTACAAGCTCAGGCAATTGGGTTTGATTGATGTGGAGAAGTCTGAGTTGGAATCCTACCAATTAAAGGATGTAGCTCAATCCTGGTATAAGGTGTGGCAGGATAGCAGAGCCCTTAGGAGGAGGGTCCATCTGGGATTTTCAAGAATGCTTTTCTAGGGAGGTTTTTTTCCAGATAAATGAAGGAGGCTAAGGTTAAGGAATTCATCAACCTTAAGTAGGGCTCGATGTACGTCAGGGATTACTCCTTGAGGTTTGTAAGACTTTACAACCCAGGAGAGGCCACCTTGTTGGAAGTATGGCATACTGCATGGGGGAGAATGTATGATCGACTCTAAATCTTGTTACAGTTGTGGGAAACCGGGTCACATGATGAAGGATTGTCGGAATATGAGAAGTAAAGAACAAGGGAAGGAGAGAGTTCAGCCTAATGGTCAAAGTGAAGAGGCTCCAAGGAGGCAACGATTCTTCGTACTCAAGTCTAGGGGTGTAGAGGAAGGCACCTCTAGTGAGGTCTCGGGTGAGTAGCCTTAATTAGTCGTTCAGGTATTTGATTGTGTATGGTATTATGCACTAGTATGAGGTTAATATGTTTGAGTCAACATGTTGGTTGCTGATTTGTATGACTTGCATGTTTACTTATGTTGTATGCTTTGATGAGACTAGTTTAGTAAAGAGTTCCTTACTCCTTTAATGTGAATATACTAGTAGGTTTCAAGGATGTTCACCATCATGTTAATATGTGAACGAGATATTCACCAAAAGGGGATTATTGGATTACATATACATGCGTACGTTCTGTAGATGACCTACTTATTGTTATAGAAAGGAGTAGTGTCAGTAAGGGACGATGTTCTAAGAGGGGGGGGGGGAGAGGATAATGGAACCACCCGAAAAATGTCTAAGTTAAGTACGAGTTTAATGTGTCTAGAATGCCTTACGATTCGCATCGGGTTCACACATTGATGAGCGTAAGAACCAGGCTTTGAAACTTGACACAGCCCATCCAACTAACTTGGGGACTTCGTTTGATCAGAAAACTTGGAGTCCAGCTATCGTAGGGCTCCCGAATAGAAGATTTGCTCGGATGAGTCCTTACCAGAATAAAAAATGGGAAATCTAAGTTTGGAGGGCTAGGCGGTAAAATGAGCGTTTTCCAAGGCTAAGGGTAGTATCGTAATTACCAAATATGAAATTAAATTTTTAAATTAATATGTGGAGGGGGCATATGGGTAGAGTGGGGGCCATACTTGCCCATTAAGCAAAAATTTGCTTCTACCCGGGTTTGAACGGTGGGAACAATGATTTATTTGTTTTAATTAATTTTGTAGGAGATTAATTAATAATACTAATAATTAATCACACCGAAATGAATCCGGATGGACAACCGGTCGTTGTTGACCTCTCAGGGTCGCAGGAACAAGCCTCATCTTGCATTCATCACATTCATCTAGTTAAACTTGTGGAAAAAATATCAAAGTTTTATATGTATGAGTATGCATAGAATCATATATATTAACTGGAAACATAATATACTATTTCAAACATGTAAGGAACAAACCATCGAAATAAAGAATCATATTCGAAACTGAAGGATGGATATATCATAATAGTTGCCAAACATGGACTTATTAAAAGATTCAAAATGAAGGTGCAAAAACCGCTAGGGGCAACATCCACTAGATATTCTAAAAACGAAGGCTAGACTAAATCTGTAGCATAATTGAATCATGAGGATCTACCAAATGGTTGGAGAAATGCTAAAGCCAACACGTTGGAGGTTTGTTCACCTGTCCTCTGAACCTGCACCTTAAAAATAGTGAATAGTAGGGGTTTAGTTACACCACTTGTACAAAGTATGGGTGTATTGGGCAACGGCACATAAATTTATGCTGATCAATGAAGCTCCTTAAACGGACATGACTATTTCTGGACAGACTAGTCACAGACTTTCTTAATTTATTGTTGTTGAAATTGTTGGTATGAGTTGATGGGTTTTAATGAATGCAAAGCACAAAAAGTCATTTTCTATAGGATTACAATTAGTATTATCATTTCAACATAATTTTAGACACACTCGGGCAAAGTTGAGATGTTGTCCTTTTAGGTCGAGAGTCCTCTTTGAACACTTACATTATTGTTCAGTCTTTTCTTTAGTGTTGTTGTGTAGTTAAATAAATCTTGGTCCTATGTTTTAAATACAAGTGCATGTTAATGTAGTCCCATACCAAATGAATCAATTTAAGTAATCAAGGACTAAAGAAAAGAAATAATATACGTCCCTTTATAGTAAGTCATTAATTTACACCTATTATTCATACCTTTTATAAGCAATTCTCTATTGATCATGCCATTTATTTCATTACTTTCATGTTTTATATATTACATATGGGACCTCAACCCGAGGGCCTTCTTTAGCAAACACAGAGTCTGCTTCATTCGTTTATTCGTACTTCACATTATTCATTTCATTTATTCGAATCCAATCTATAGACCTCATTAATCATTAAAAAAATCAGTTAGAACCATAAACCAACAACATGTTCAAGATTATATCTATATACTTATAGAATCGAAAACAAGGATAACTAGGGAGATGGACGTTCATTAGTATCATTGGGAAACAACCCTAGTTTCAAAATTCATGAGTTTTAAGCGTTTGAAAAGCCTCTTGGAGAAATAAATCCATGAGAGGAAACCCATACCTTAAGTAGAACTTAATCAACGAATACCACCTTGAACTAACCTTGAAGAAACCTCGAAGAAACCTTGAAAATCATCTAAGGTATTTTCTAGTTTTTTTTCTTGCGTTTTGTTCACAGTTTTTCTCACACTTGTTTTCTGGTTTTAGTCGTGTATTTGTTGGCGTTTGACGTTGGTTGTTTTTTAAGTTGAGGAACTAACCTTGACTTATCACTTAGGGTCTATAAGTAATTACTAAAATTATTTAACTATTACTAAAAATCCCTCCTAAGTTGACTTCTAAACATGGAGAAAGAACACTTAGTGAAATCTGAAATTGGTATTGACTATGGTTTTGGTCAATTTTTTTGACTTATATAATTAAAAAATCTTTAATTAATTAATTTAGGTACCTAAGGTAAGTAATAAAGTACCCTCAAGGTCATTGGAACCAAAAATCAACACCTTTTGGACACATCCTAGGTAAGGACTAGGATGTTTCTGAGTTGTACTAGGTTATTTAAGAATTTCGGTTTGACCCCTTTAAAAGTTAAGTAATAATGGCTGAATTTAATTAATACCAGTGAGTGACGTATGGTAAATTAATAAGTACCCTAAGTCATTATAACCATAAATAATCCTTTGAACCATCCTAGGTTAGGTACTATGGTTGTCTTTCTTGTTTTACGAAATCTGGAATTATTGTGGGATTCGGGTTTGCCCCTTTAAATTCATTAATAATTTGATAAAAGTAAATATTAATTATGTAAAACTATGGGAATATAATAAAAATTACCCCAAGTTGTTAGGACCATAACATACCTTTTGGACCATTATCAGGTTAGGTTCTAGATTGTCTATTTAAATCGTAATAGGTTTTAGTGTCAACCCGGTTTTGGTACTAGGTTGTCAGGTTGCCACTATGGGTCCATTCAGGTAGTCCTTGTTAGTTAGTTAGCTATTGGGGCAGTAGGTTAGGGTCGAAAATTTTTTAGGAAGTAGGCCCCACATGCGAGTGGTCCCCTATGCACGTTGGGTCCCTAATACCCTAGTGAATTTGGTTAGGGTGGTCCCTCGTTTTGTGCTTCTCTCACATGTCTTGTTACATGTGCTTGCACAGGGTTGGTAGTTTCCTAAGTAAAATTAATGTATGGGTACTTGGGATAAGTACTTATTTTCCCAAGGACCTCATTAGTCCTTGGGCACGCTTAATTGTACATGACATTGTTAACATGGTCATGTGAATTGGTACTAGGCTTGACACTGAAAACCTTGTACTTTGTGTTGAATGGAAAACTATCATAATGTATTTTCTTTTAGCTTAGGGTCTTCATTGCAGTACATTTATGAAAATAATCTTGGGTGGGGGGTATGACAACCAAAAAAGTATATTAGATTTAGTTAATAGACTATGGTAAACCTTAGCCAATTTTTCTATATTATGCCCAATATTTCTCAAATTGGGGATTGGGATGCCTATATACCCCTAATAGGCTATGCTAAGGCCATACTGGCTTTTCATTAGACATATGATTTTCCAGAATGTTACATTATCCCCCCTTAGGACCATTCATCCCCGAATGACACTTATATATCATTTAAACAAAGAGGGTGACTTAGTTTGTCTTACTTAAACGTTTTTCTTTTGTGAAAATCTAATACACACTTATTTGGATGATGCATATAATTCAAGATTATTTCAAGCTCTATTTTTTTTTATTGGAAAATTTCATTCTCAATAACACTTAACTTAATGCACATCACAAATCATGCAACACAGGAAATATGTCTATGCTACATAAAAACAACAAATAAAATGCAAACAAAACTTCGTTTTAACTCACATAGTGCTATTATAAGATATACGATTAGTGACCTATTACACCAAATCGACTAAAGCACTTAAACTTAGAGTTTCTTAAACATAAACCAGACTTAGGAAGAGTATATCTAAGCCCCTAGATAAAATCTTGTTGGCCTTAAGATTTGAACTTAATGATGCCCATCTTAATTTCAAAGGGACTTGCCATTGGCCATCTACTTCTCTACATACCCTTTCGGCCTTAACACTGTCTTCCATGGGAGTACTAACTAGAAACGGTTCATCTAAGATCTCAGGCAGTTCGTCAAATTGTTACGTGTAGAACCACGCCTTTGAACCCTTGCAACAGCCAAGACAACTAACTTGGGGAGTTGGTTGAGATAGAAAAGGTTGGGTCCAGCCATGTAGGGCTCCCGAATATGAAGATTTGCCCGGATGAGTCTTTACCGAACATAAAAAGGGGAAATCTTAAGTTTGGAGGGTCTAGGGGTAAAGTGGTCTTTTTCAGGCTAAGGGTAGTATCGTAATTACCCTAAATATATAATCAATTATTTAATTAATATGGTGGAGGGTCATTTTGTATAGAGAGGGCCGAAATTATCCATTAAACAAAATCTTGCTCCACCCGGTTGGAACCTAGGTGGGAGCATGATTTTAATTGTTTTAATTAATTTGGTATAGATTAATTTAATAATTAATAATTATGGTGCGATTTAAGAAAATATGAAAATCAGAAGTTTCGGTTGTATTTATGATTATTAATTAGTTATTAATTGACTAAGGCTTTGCCAACAAGTCTAGTATAGTTCAAAGGGACACTACCTCACACCTTTCTCTTTCCACGTTATTCCATATACCTATCAATCTGGTTTTCACACTTTCTCTATTGAAAGGCAGCAAAAATAAAGATCAGAGAAATACAAAAAAAAAAAAGTTCTCACACTGAATAACTTTAAAAATACAAACGACAAAAACAATATCCATCAAAGTACGATAAACGTTACATTGTCGAAGGGGGTAAGGTGGGAGTTTCGGTGTTTGACGTTGGCGGTGGTGGTGATTCTGGGCAGCAACTTTGAGTGGTTAAACACCAAGAACAGTAGGGGTCTATCTTTGAAATTTTTATCCAAGAGAGACAAATTCTTTCTAATAAGGCAAACGTATTAAATAGTGGTTGCCCCTTTATTGTAATATTCACTGTGTCCTAGTCTCCTTCCCAATTTTCAATATAATTAGGTTGAAATCATGTTGTTGGTTATGGTTCTGGTAGCTAAGTGTGAAAATATGACGTTCTTTGTGATTGTGTTTGGAAAATAGCAAAGCAGTGCAATGATGTCAACGAAAATGATGTGGTGCAATGTGTAAAATGTTTGTTGTTGTTCTCCGTTTTGAGCCTTAAGATGGCTTGTTAATGAATTGGAATTATGGTACATAAGATTGGTAGTTGTGATGTTTGAATGAAGTTTCGGTGGATGATATTAGTGGGAAAAATTAGAGCTCTAAACAACAATTAATCTTACACTTGAAAAAAGCGTAACAAAATTGTGAAAATACACCCAAACGAATGTATGGATGTTGTTTAAAAATCAAGGCAAGAAAATGTAGTCCAAATTCAGCACTTGGGTTTGAGAAGGTTCAAAATAAATTTAACAAACATGTGAGGTCAGTGGGGATTGATCCCACGACACATACAGAAAGCTCACAAATGAGAGGGGGGATCGAACCACAACCTCCTGCCAACAAGAGAGTAAAGAGAAATTTTAAAAATTAACAATGAGAGAGTGGGAGTCGAAAACCACCACCTACCTGACAAATGAGAAGGCACAAGGGGGTAATGTAAATTAAAATTAGGTGAGTGAGAAGGTGGGATTCAAAATTCACAACCTCTTGAATGGATGAGAGAGTTAGGAGAAAGTAAAGGAGAAAAGAAAATGTGGAGAGTGTGGATTTGAACACGACCTCTTGAATGAGAGAGAGTTAGGAGGAAAAAAAAGAGAAAATAAATGTGGTGGCGAAGTGGGGATGGGATGAACCCAAACTCTTGGATAGGTGAGAACGTTAGGGATAAATTTTTAAGGATAAATTAAATGAAAAATAATGAGCTTGTGGGGTTGAACCCACACCCTCATGTCTTAAGTAATGAAAAAAGGGGGAAGTAGAACAAGAAGAAATATTATGGGGTGATGGAATAGAACTAGGGTCTCTCATATTGAAAGATGTCAAGTATCAAGTTTAAAATAAGATTAAGTGTTGTTCAAGGATTCAAAATTGGGTTCCCTTGCACATTCTGATTGACACATAAGTATACATAAACAATATTTAATGAATGCTCCCTCTAAAAAATCAATCCATATCTTGGCATATCTGCAAGAGCATAAGTCTTGTGTACCACATAATCTTGGGTAAACATGAATCACTTGACAAATTATGAGATGAGCCTCATGGATTATGTGTTGAATCAAAGGCCAGAGCAAAGTTTAAAGAATGACTAAGATGTATGGATGAAATGATGTAAAACCTAGAAGGTTAGTAGAGGATGTTTTTTAACACATAAATGGCCAATTGCATTGGCATCGGTGAAATGAACATCCATCGTTGTAGGGGGATGAAGTACTTATGAAGAGCAATGTGCTAAAGTTAATGAAGTTGCTGACAAATGATAAGAGACTATGTTGTTAACGATGAGAGCAATATCAATGGGCCTAAATAAATGATTACTACACGTTGCTCATCATGAGAGTGTAAAGTTAATGAAGAAGAGACCAGTCTGTATGAACATTGTAATTGAATATTGAAGTAATGCATACTTTATTACTAATTGATGATATGAGAACATATCTAATGGCTATGATGTCCTATGCTAGAAGCCAATTCCATGATGTATGAGTCAATGAATGGACTTTATAAAGAACCGATAGTCTAGCGATGAGCGGTAAGCCTTCTTCTCGAAAGGAGGAGGGTTCACGGAACTCCATGAGATGAGACTGTCCTGCATGCCGAGTATGGGCCTATTTATATATCTAGTCTCGAAACCTATCTGCAAGTAGAGATCTTTAGGGGGGTTCAATTTCCCATGTAAGCTAGATGTTGTTTGGGTCCACTGTAGCGGGGTGATTCAACCTCTTTTCGGTGGGGGAGACAATTGATTTCTGATGGCTCACATGATCTATGTCCGTTTTAAAAGTTAAAGTTCCCAAAGAATGAATAAGCCCAAGCATCAAACGATGCACATAAGGAAATGAAGATACAAGGTGTAATGGATAGGTAATCAAACCGGTTGAGCTAAAACTGAAGTAATGACGCAGGTTATTCTTGGTGATCGCCACAGCAAACCCGATGAGAGCCTTAAACTCCATCCAGGTATGACTTTGATTACAAACTAGTATATAAAGAATGAAAAGATATGAAAAATGAAGTACGTATGATTTATGATGAGACTCTGGTTTGCTAAGAGGCTTCTCTAGTTGAAGGTCCAATATGTTGAGGCCCTCATTGGGAAGTCCTAATGTCAAACCATGTTTCCACGGTCTTCATGGCATATGAAGAATGAAATATGAACTACGCGATATGATATGGAAAGATGTTATGTGCTGTTTGCACAATGATTAAATTTTGATGTGCATGTACACTCATGGAATTAATTCCTAAATCAAAATTTGTAAAAGATCATAAACTTTCTTAATTCAAATTCGGAAAGTTCACTAACATTCCGAAATCAATTTGGCCAAGGCCACGACTTGAATTGCATGGATATAATATCATGTTGATGAGGAAAGAGATCTTCTTACTCAGCAGGTCCTTGGTATGTGCTTGCATATATCCATACTTAGTACAAGTGTGTACTAACCCTATATAACTCTAAATTTTAGGTGCAAGCACAGGTGGACGCTAGAGCTACAAGATCAACGCTGCAGCTATCCGGATGTCGAGCATTCATCCAGATTTTGTAGGCCCTCATGCTTTTGAGGATGCTTTCCCATTTACATTCTAGCTTATTTTTAGGATTGAGATAGTGGAGTATGTTCCACTAGCATTTTTTTCCCATTTTTCTTCAGACATGGTATTAGTGCCGTTTTGGCAAGTACATCTTTATCGTTATAATAAACAAATTCTTTCATTTGATGATCCTAATGTTAGATGGTTGATGGTGAAAAAATATATATGTTATAGATATGTTAGTAAGCATGGTTAAGGAAAACAAAAAGTTTCAAATTTTCGCTTAATAAAAATTAACCGAGAAGAGATGTAGAATGACGTAGGTAGGTTGGATGTGACCTCTGACGAGTTCAGACGGCCGGTCGCGCTGGATCTAGATTCAAGTCGTGACAAACTCCAACAGAAACCAGTTCTATGCGTTGAAAGGAAGAGAGGAACAAGAGAAGTCCACAGATGTGGATAATGGTAACTTTCTTGTCTTCTCCTTTCTTGTTTATGCATTATTAGATCAAGGATCTACCTTGTCTGTGGTAACTTCTTTTGTGGCTAATCAATTTGACTTAATTCCTGAGATCTTACATGAACTATATTTTTGTTAGTACTCCCCTAGGAGACAGTGTTAAGGCTGAAGAGGTATGTAGAGAAATAGATGGCATAGTGGCAAGTCCCTTTGAAATTAAGTTGGGAGTCACTAGGTTCAAATCTCAAGGCCAACAAGATGTTATCTAAGAAGTTAGATGTACTCTTCCTAAGTCTAGTTTATGTTTAAGAAACTCTAAGATAAAGTTCTTTAGAGGATTTGGTGTGGTAAGTCCCTAATCGTATGTCTTATAATAGAACTATGTGAGTAAAAACGAAGTTAAGTTTGCATTTTATGTTGTTGTTTTGTGTAGCATAGGCATGTTTTCTGTGTTGCATGATTTGCGATAGGCATTATCTTAAGTATGATTGAGAAGGAAATTCCATTATTTCAAAATCTAAAGCTTCAGATGAGCTTGAATGATATGAATCATCCAAATAAGTGTGAATCAGATATTCACAAAAGAGAAATATTTAAGCATGATAGAGTAACTTTCGAAAGTCACCCTTTTGTTTAAATGATGTGTAGTGTCATTCATGGACGAATGTTCTTAAGGGAGGAATAATGTAACATTTCGGAAAAATTATATGTCTAGTGAAGATCCCAATAGGTCTTTAAGAATGATTATTGGGGGTACATAGGCATCACAATTCCCAATATTGAGAATTATTGGGCATAGTATAGAAAATTGGCTAAGGGGTATTAGGGAATGTCTATATAATACCCAAATAATAAAAATATTGGGCATATTAGAAAATATTGGCTTAGAGGGTGTTAACCAATTTTCTAACATTAATGTGCTTGCTTAAGAAATGTACCTGCATTGAAGACCCTAATCTAAAAACATATATTTTCTAGTATTTGCAAACAAAGTACTAGGCATCCAAGTGTCAAGCCTAGTACCACACCACATTATCATTTAAAATGATCATGTAGATTAAACAGTGCCCAAGGACATAGTGAAGATCCTTGGGACAATAAGTAAACATTCTCAAATGAATCATAAATAATAGTTAGTTAGGAAAGTGAAACCAACCCATGTGCAAGCACATGTGCATTACATGTGAAGAAGCTGCAAATGGAGGGGACCACCCTAACCGAATTCGATTAGTATAGTTAGGGGGAAAACGTGCACAAGGGACCACCTAGTACCTAACCTAGGATGGTCCAAAGAGTTAGTTGAGATCACAAAGACTTAAAGGTACTTTTATTAATTATCCTATGATACTTAATTAATTAATTTAGAAACTTAATTAACTAATTTAAATGGGGGAAAACCGAAATCACAAAGCAATATCCAGATTTCGGTTAAAACAAGAAAAAGACAACCTAGTACCCAACCTAGGATGGTTCAAAGGATAAGTTATGGTTATAACGACTTAAGTTTACTTTAGTAATTACCCTAATTCACTTAATTAATTAAATTATCCATTTAATTAATTAAATTAAAGGGGTTAAACCGAAATTCTTACACTAACCTAGTACAACTCAAGAAACATCCTTGTACTTAACCAAGTATGGTCCCAAAGGGTTAATTTTTGTTCCAACGATTTAGGGGCACTTTAATAGTTATAGTAAGTACCTTAATTAATTAAATTAGACATTTAATTAATTATAAAGGTTCAAAACGAAATTCTTTGGAAAAATTTCAGATTTCATTAAGTATTGTGTTTTCCTTGTTCTAGTATATCTAGGAGGGGCTTTTTAGTAATTAGTTAATTAATTTATTTAATTAACTTATTAAACCCTAATTTTAATGAGTCAAGATCAGTTATTTAACCTAAAAATCATGTTCAAACTCATAGACAAAAAGGACGCAAAAACAGTAAGCAACGAACGCAAGAAAAAGGCATAAAATTTATCGAGTTCTCTAGGGCGATTTCAAGGTTTCTTCAAGGATTCGTTCAAGGTATTATTTGTAGATTAAGTTCTACATAAGGTTTAAGTTTCTATACTGGTCTTTTTTCTCCAACAGAACTTTCTTTCCAACTATTCAAAGATCTTGAAAACTAGGGTTGTTCCCGTGTTCTCGTCGAACTCCTTTGTCCATAGTATCCTTTTCGATTCCATGTTGAATATGTTATATATCATGTTGTTGATATGTGGTGCTGTATTATCTTATGTGTAATGTTATTGAATTATGAATGTCTATTAACCTATGAAGTTGTGATCGTATAAAGTTAAGTGCTTAAAACGTGAATCATGAATCACTGATGTGTTAGTTACACCCGTAATTGTTGTAACTGTTGATGTTTTTGTCCGAATGTTGCATTACTGTTATAGTGACGTTATGAAGGTGTTAAATTCATCAAATATTAATATTATTCTGTCCAATATGTCTTAAAATGTTACCTTAAAATCACGAATGAAGATTGGTTAAGAGAATGATACTATGTTAAGAAAAGTCCAAAACTATTATGTATGATGATGATTACGGTTTGTTGTGCATACCTACTCTAAATATTACTTTATGATGATTTTGTGTTCTTAAACGAGCATATTATGCTATTCAATATATTTAAAAACGTTATGCCTAATGTTATTTCATAAGGTTGGCTAAATAGATCTCCATGAAATCATAATTTAAGTGATTGTTTGGCTTATGTCAATAAAATGGCTAACAATACATTGTTCAAAAGGGATGCATCCAAATGGCTATAATATTATGTTAAATAATTAAAAGATTTTCTAATGAATAATCTACATATCCAACTAAGCATGATAGAATGTAAATTTGGCTTATGCCAACAATGAAGGTTACGTAATCTATAGCCAATTGTTTATGCCAATACTAATCGTATGCCAATAAAATGGCTAAAGATACATTGTCTAAAAGTGATTCATGTAAATGGATACAATATTATGTTAAATAATTAAAAGATTGTCTAATTATTCATACATATTAAATTTAAATGTGAACATACGTAAATTTGGTACATTCAAAAAAATGGTTATGTAGTTTAATATTCAAAGGTGGAGACCAATACTAATCATATGCCAATCTTGTGTAGTTTAAGTATCAAATGATAATATAAAATCACTCTAAAATACGTCTGAACCCATATCAAGGGAATGCCACTCATTGGAAACCTGCAACATGCCTCTAACATAAAGACATATGAACTCATGAAACTCATTGGATGAAGGGTCATTCGTCCATAAACATGATATGAATCTACTACACTAACACGTAAGTACATGAGTTAGAACATAATTATAGTGTCTAAATAATTAATTTACCAGAATGGGTTGTTAAACAGAGTTAAGACAAGTCTCACTTATACCTAAAAGCTAACGATGTTAAAAGAATAATCACTTATGAATGTGTTGACAGTGTAGCGAGTCTCCTTAAACAACCGAAGGTGATATGTCAGGAAAATGCACTTTTCATTCATCAATGTAAAAAAAGGTGACCATTCATCAATAGAGTAAGTAAAATCTCAATCTATAATACATCACTCCTAATACTTGAGGAGTCAAACACAGAAATAAAGAAAAATGAATCATCACGTAAAGGGTTGGTACTATAAAAGTAATGCTATGTTAATGTATGTGGTGACCACATGATAAGAGCCTCATGTCAAAGGTTGAGAGTCACTATCAATGGAGCCCTAAGTTAAATTCTACCAAAACATACTCACTATGAAGTGTAAAGCTAAAGTAGAGCAAGTCCTTTGAACACTCTAAACGAAAGTAATTGAGATTCCATGTTATACTTAATAGTAATGATGAGATGAGAAATCATCTATTAAGCTATGATTTCATCATACTAGAAACCAACTTTAATGAGGTAAAAGTTGAATGTAATGAAACTTTATACTGTGCGCCGATAGGCAAGCTATGAGCGGTGATGCCTTCTTTCGGGAAGGGCGGATGTTCATTTAACTCTCATGATATGAGATTATCCGTCATGCTGGGTCGTGTCCTCCTTATAATCTTCCTAGTATTTGAAATCCCCTATACTGCCATATATGGAGATCTAAGCACGGTTCAATTCCTATGTAACGCTAGTCTGTTTTTGGTCCTTTGGGCCGGTGATTCCACCCTCTTTTCATGTGGGGCAGACACTGGATTCAATGATGCTCACATTATCAAGTTCGGTTAAATTCAAAAGTTCCCAAAGAGAATGAGGCACGAACCTCCAAGTATGAAACATAATGAATGAACGATACCAAAGGTGTTTGTGGCAGACCATTAGGGGTGAACTCACATTCAAGTAATAGACATTAGTCATTCTTGGGCATTGTAATATTATGATCCTGATGATAGTCTTAAACTTCATCCTAATATTTTTGGTGTTTCATCATCCTCCGATGAATGAAATGAATAATGGTGAAGTACCAATGACCGAATGATGGAGACTCTGTGTTTGCTAAAGAAGGAGCGATCGGGTTGAGTCCCATATGTGGTACCTTCACACTTGATATTTATTATATCTAACAATAAACGTTCTGAATATCGTGTATATGAAATGTAAATAATAACAAGAAATTAATGAAATCAAGGCAAATGATCATAGAGAGTTGCTCTCAAAGGTAATACTATAGATGTAAATAATGACTCCCTATAGGTAGGAAAATCATTCCTTATCCCTTGGACTTACTTACTTGATTTATTGTGGGTAGGGGACTACAATGACTCACTGGCACTTGTAACTAAATCATAGGATCAAAAGAATTATTGAACTACACAACAAGAAGAAAAAAAGACTGAAAATAAATAGTCTTTGCCCATATTGGAGTAATGGAATAGATTTTCAAGTCGATAAATAGGGTTATTACAAATTAATGGGCATAGACAATAAAGATTGGATTATAAATACATTCATACCTAATTTACAATAAAATATTTATATTGGTAAGTAAGGTAGCCCAATAATGGACAATGTTTTAAATCACTAAAGAATGGGTATAACCAATAAATAATTTGCATATATATATATATATTATATATATAATATTATATATATCTAATATAATATATATATATAATATATATTAAAGTAAATAAGAATGAAGAATATAAAGTAGAGTGGCCAAATCATCTCCTTCGGTCTTGTGAATTGCTTACTCGATTCATTGTAGATATGGGACTACAATGAACCATTTCACTTGTAAGTAATACATAAGATTAAAGGAAATTATTGAACTACATAACAAGAAGAAGAAACAGACTGAAAAATAATCTAAGTGTCAAAATAGGGCTCTGGGGTTTGGACTATCAAATTTCCAAATGATTGCTGGAGTTGTTTTAAAATTATGTGATTGATACTAATGTTTTGTAATCATATAGAATGCATTAAAATACATCATATTCATACCACAATTTACATCTAACGATGTATGAAAGTCTAGTCACTAGGCTTTCCAGAAATAGCATGTTTTCTAGGAAGAGATTTCTTTGATCATGCATATAGACCCTTATGTTATGTGTGAAATACACCCATATATAAAACGGTTGTCGCTAACCCCTACTATTTACTATTTTTTAGATCATGTTAAGGGACATATTGACGTCTCTGGCAACAGTTTGGACATCAGCATTTCCTCTCTCATACCATTTTGGTAGTTCCTCTTATTTCGGTATGCTATAGTTTTAGTCTAGATTAGTTTTAGACAAAGCTAGTGGATGTTTTCCCTACTATTTCTTTCGTACTTTCATTTCGAAGCTTTTGTAACAAGGTCGTGTTTGACAAAAATATTTATGAAATATTCTTATTCTTTTCCAAATTGATTCTTATGATAGTTGGTTGTTACATTTATGTTGAGCTTAGTTTATGATAAATTCATTAAATAACTGTATGAAGTCTATGTATAATTCATACGTTTAAAATTTTCAAATTTTCCGCTAAAATTGACCATATGAATGTGATGAATGCAGGATGAGGCTTGTCTACGACCTCTGAGAGGTCAACGACGCCGGTCTCGTCTGGGGTCTAGACTTCGGCCGTGACAAAGTTGGTATCATAGCCCTAGGTTAAATTCTGAGAATAATAAGTTCTTATCAACCACATTGAGTAGTTTCTAATTCATGGTAGTGAAGTGCAACACTATCTTTGATTAGAGACTGCATGATGCGTAGGATAATTCCCTTCTTCTAATCTTATCGTGTATTTTGCAACGTAGGATTTTTTGGTGTTAAGAGCGTATCTAACATAAACTCTTGATGTTTCCAAAATATGAATACAAGGAGAAAAGCAGGCAGGGAGATTGGAGAAGCGACTACTGGGTAATTCAAGTTTCTCCCCAAGATCCTCCTGCTGGAATAGAGATGTCTGTTAACTCAGCAGGGTTGACAAATGGAGAAGTAAGGAAAACATTGGTACAGATGCTCAGGCTATTGGGTTTTTGATTTGATGTTTAGAAGTCTGAGTTTGGCTCCTAACCAACTAAGGATGTAGCTCAATCTTGGTTATAAGGGGTGGAACGGATAGCAGGCCTTAGGAGAGGGTCCTATTAACTTTGGAATCTTTTCAAGATTGCTTTTCTAGGGCGGTTCTTTCCCTGATAAATGAAGAGGTTGGTAGGAATTCAACAACCTATGAAAGTCTCAAGTCAGTTAGGATACTCCTAAGGTTCGTAAGACTTTACAGCCAGATATGCACACCTTTGTATTAAGTAATGTCAATACGGCATTGGGGAGATGTATAAATGATTAGACTGTAACGCTTTGTTTATCAGATGTGGAAAAATCGGGTCACATGAATGATATATTTTCTGAATAGGAAAAGAAAGAACAAAGGAAGGAAGAGCAAGCCTACTGGTCCAAGTGAAAGAGGGTCCGGAGACATATGATTCTTCGCACTCAAGTCCTAGTGGTGACAGGGTAAAGAGTCACCTCTTATGAAGTCTCCTCTGGTGAGTAGCCTTAATTAGTCCTTCAGGTATTTGACTGTGTATGGTGTGTATGCACTAGTATGAGGTTAATATGTTTGATTCATCATGTTGGTTTCTGATTTGTGTGACTTGCATATTTACTTATGTTGTATGCTTTGATGAGACTAGTTTAAGAAAGAGTTCCTTAGTCTTTTAATGTGAAGCAACAAGTAGGTTTCAAGGATGTCCACCATCATGTTAATATGTAAATCAGATATTCACCAATGGGGAGTATTGGATTACATATGAATGCGTACGTTCTATAGATGACTTACTTATTGTTAGTAAAGAGTAGTGTCATTCGGGGACGAATGTTTCTAAGGGGGGGATAATGTAATAACCCTAAAAATGTATAAATAAGTAATGCTTAATGTGTCTAGAATGCCTATGATTCGATCGGGTTCACACAAATTGATGCGCGTAAAACCAGGTCATTGAACACTTGACACAGCCAAGAAAACTAACCTTGGGAGCTAGTTGAGCTTGGAAAGGTTAGGTCCAGCCATGTAGGTCTCCTGAATATGTAGATTTGCATGGATGATCCTTACCGGACTTAAAAAGGGAAAATCTTAATTTGGAGGGTCTAGGGGTAAAATGGTATTTTTCAGGCTAAGGGTAGTATCGTAAATACTGATATACCGTGGTTTCACGGTATAATTAGTACTTTTTCCTTAAGTTTAGTGTGTCCGAAAAGCCTTTTTTTGCTAATTTTTATATAAGTTTCTCTTTGTTTTGCAGGAAATCTGTCCAAAGCTGAATGCGGAAATTTTGAGCGAAGAAATGTAGAAGAGACCACCTACATAGCGTATGACGGTCCCGGCCGTGCCTTGTGGACGGTCCGTAGTTGCAGCAGTAGTGCGGCTGCTGAAAGGAAGATGGGGAAGTCTGACCAAGGTGTGGGATTACGAAGCTTGTGATGGTCCGTCGTGGCTATGACGGTCCGTCCTGCAGGTTCGTGTGAAGTTTCAGAGAAGTGATCCCCAGTACCCCGATTCCCCCTAAGAGTTGAAGTGTTTTGGAACGAAGACCCTCGCCGGACCGTTGTTTGCCTATGACGGTCCGTCATACTTTGCCGTTGAGGGGAAATAAGATGAGCAACAGAAGAATTGCAAAGTATGGGAAACGACATAGTCCATGACGGCGTCATGACCACGACGGTCCTCGCGAGGTCCGTCTACCCAAGCCCCGCGTTTTGGCACATTTCCAGCACTTAGAATCTTATTTAATTGGTTTTTGTTTTTTTATAAATAGTTTCGAAAACCCATCGTTTTTGAGGTTAGACACCAGATAGTTAGACTCTTAGAGTGTTAAACACCATATGGTAAAATTGTATTGTGAGATTCTTTATATCATTTAGACTTTTTTGTGAGATTATTGAATTACTGTTGAGAATTTTTTGCAAGTGATTTTTGGTGTTATCGGTCAAACTTTTGGATTTTATCTTCTCATTGAAGTAAGTACATGACTCTTATTTAATATATTTGAATATTGTGGTTATGTGCGCATGAGTAACTAACCTCCATAACTAGGGTTGTGGAAACCATGCAAATAATGAGATAAAACCCGAACTAAAATACAATTTGTAGATAGGTGTCTTGCATGTATTATATTCTTTCGTCGTAGAAGTATTTTTAAATTAACGGATGGCCGAACTTAAAAACTCGCCTTAATGCTACCTGCCGACCCAAGAGGTAGATAATTACGAAAAAAATTATTAACATAGATTTAGTGTCTACTATACTAATATGCGAGTATTGGATTGGTCCCGAAGCTAATAACTTAGTCGAAATATCGAATACGATACTTACATATGAGGTTAGGATAAGGTTAGGAAATAGCAACACACGTCCGGCGCAAGGTGCAGGTGAATTTTCTCTAGATGCCGGACCAAGGATTTTGAAATACATAACTTAATCACTTTGCATGCACGATTAACTAGGAAGAATTGTTATAGTTTAGAATTTCGAGTTAATGAAACCTGTGGGGAACACGTAGACCCTATTTACTTTGATTAATTTCTTAAACTCCACCATTCACAGAGCTGTTAAGTGTCCTCTTTCATTTCGTTATTATTTTCACTGTTCACTCATTTAGAATTAGAAACCCCCCTTTTTATTGTTTTGTGTTACTTCCAAGGAGTCATTGATCAAACACTCGTAATAACAAGTTAAGTGTAATTCTAGACTATTTTCCTCGTGGAACGCTCCCAACCTCACTAGTTGGGTTATTTACTTGAACACGACCTCTTTAATTTCTTATTTGAGAGTTATTTGAGCGTAATCAAATTTGGAGCCCGCTGCCGGGAATATAGCTTTTAAGATTAACTTGAACTTTTACTAATAGTTAGTTGATATTTTCTTGATTTACTTTGTTTTTTGTTTTTGGATTTCCTTTTCAGAACTATCCTCCTTGTATGCCCAAATACACAAAGAGAAAAGAACACTTTTGGTTTCCCTACGATCACGAGTTAGAGCGTACAGCTGCACATATGAATCGAAACCTTGGGAATAAATGATGGAGAATCCGCAACCAAAACCTCCCCGCTCCCGATTGTGGTTCATGGTCAGATGTTCCCGACTCTCCGGGTGGAACATCAGAGAGGGACAAAATCCCGTTCCACGGCCCCAAGCTACTACAGAGGCTATGATAACATAGCAGATTCGGATAGTGCCACAAGTTTTTGCCTCCTCTACCCACAGGACCAACACTTTTGTGGTAACCTAGTAGTCTGATGCAAATGCTCCCTGCCAGAGGTTTTGTTTTCACAGGGCTCCTTCGAACCTTCTGAGGATCCCATGCCCATATAACGAAGGTAAGGGCAGTGTGTGGAAAAGTTTGTGTAGGGAGGCCTGATTTGGATCTATATGTAATAGGCCAAAGTGTTTCCTCTCACTAACGGAGTAGCTGCTATTTGGTTCACTGGCTCCCCAACAACTCCATCTTCAATTGGAAATCAACTAAGGATGTGTCTTCTTAGCCACTTCTACTATCTGGTCTCAAAGAAACTAAACCACAAAGAACAAAGTGAATAACTTGTGGAACTACCCCCAGGCGAGTCATTAGTAGTTTTTGGGATAGATTCACCTCATTCTTGAGAAGATGTTCCAATCAATCACCGTATAGATGATGAGTCAACTGAAGGAATACTTTTATAATCCTGGATAGGATTTCATAACAAATAAGCTTGTTGGAACACCATAGGCAGTGGATCTTATGGGGAGTGTCCTTATGCTGAGATGTGCTGAAACTTTAGAAAAAATCTCCCGGAATAACAAAGCTTGGAGTAATAGGAAGTTCCCGATACAGGAGAAACACACAAACCTTCGCAGTGCAGTCCACTCAAACCCTAGCCACATATGGATATTTTCTTAAGTAATGGCTTCGATAGAACTTGGAGCTAGGGTTGGTACTAAAAACATGTCACTGGGGTTGCCAGAACAGATTAATGCAGTCAACTAATTAGCTAAACCACCCCCCATAACGATGAATGTTATATGGGGAGGACACTTATGTATTAAATAAGAAGACGGGTGGTTTCTAACCAAGCGCCAAGGCTCAAATCAGGATATGGCGCCAAGGGTCAAGGAACCAAGGTAGGAACTATGGGAACTAACAATCGTAGGGTCAATTATGTCCTAGATGGAAACTACACCAGCGCAACAACTTTAACACGGGGTAACCTATGTGCTAATAGAAACGACAAGAATGGGCCCTAAGGTCCCTCCTTCAAAATTGTGAGTTCTCCTAAAGGGATGGTGGATTTAGTATGGAACGAGTTGAGCATATGTGTTGCACAAAATGAGGAGGAGGTTCGATGCTAGTGATGAGCACATTAAAGATTAATCGGGGTGATTTAGCTAGTATTGGGCAAAAGTGTTGAAACAACATGCATTTTTGATTAAACAGATCGCATTGCAAGTGGCCCATTATCGGCGACAGTGAACACGAACGACAACCGGCAACTCTTCCTACAAACACTGTTTTCAAAATCCAAAAATGATGCTCACTGTATTGCAAATCACTACCAGGTGGTAAGCAAACCATTGACCACCTATGCCGCTCTACTGAGGGAATGTGAGAAAGGATAATGATACTGTTGTACATAGGGTAGTGGTTGTGGGAAGCAAGGAAATTAATGAAAAGATGTAGAAGTACCTATCAAGATAATTCCCATGCCTATCCACCACCACCCTTGCCCTCAGAGATTAGTGAAGAAGACCAAGGATGGTAATACTGGCGTTTCATAACACTGTTGAAGCAACTTTCTATCACAATTTCCCTTATGGTAGAAGCTTAAACAAATGCCCGGTTAATGCCAAATTAATGAAAGATCCTGGTCACAAAGAAAAGATCAGTTATTTCGAGATGATGATTGACTGCAAAAGCATTGTAGTGCTATTGCTACAAGATCCCTCGTAACAAAAAAGAAGATCGGTGCGTTAACTATTCCTTGTATAGTTTGGGTCATTACTTTTTGGTGCGAAAGCATTATGTTGATCTGGAGCAAGCATAAATCTCATGCCGCCCCTCTCAATTTACAAGAAGTTGGGTTTGGGGGAATCCAAAACCCACTGTGATGCGGCTATCGATGGCTTCATCGGAACAGTGAAACGGCCTATAGGATACTCCATGATGTGGTCTAGTAAAAGTGTGAGTCATTCTCTTCCGACGGATTTTGTTATTCTTGATTGTGAGGTCGATTTTGAAGTGCCTCTTATTCTTAGGAGGCCATTCCATGCTACAGGCATTAGTTTATATGAGAAGGGATAGGATGACATTTTTCGTTGAATAATGAATAAGCGACCTTCAACATTTGTAGGACGCATGAGGCAGAGTGGTCAGCTCCAATCGGTAAAAAAAAATCTTCCATATCCCATAAAGAAAATATGAAGAAGGACACTGAACAGAAAAATGCAAAACAGATTTTAATGGTTGGGGATTGGTGCTTGTAGACTTTCTTGGGTGCCCTCGTCTTCCTTGGCAAGCTCAAGTCCCAATGGACCTGGCCCCTTACTTGATTACCAAGTATTCCCTCATGAGCAAGTTGAGTTAAAGCCCAAAGAGGGAGCGCGGTTTAAAAAGGAATAAGATAGAATAAAACTCTATTTTGGGCATAAAGCATAGGGGGAATGACGTGATCGAGGCATACCATCTTGAGAAGTTTGAGTAATCAAGGGTCCCCAGTCGTGCCGCTACATTAATCTGTGCTTGTTAGGAGCCAACCTAATTATATAATAGTATTTTTAGTAATGGTAGCATTTTTCTCTAATGGATTTTAAATTTGCAATGCACCTCACCATGAAATTTTCTGCAGAAAATTACTCTGTGCCAGCAGTCACTGACAGATACATCGACAGACCTTGCGCCTGCGAGACGAGACCGTCCGTAATGCCTCCGTCGTAACCAGTACGTTTTTTCTGTAGTTCAAACTAGGCGAGGGCACACACGACGGCACCACGATGGGTCGTCAAAATGCGACAGACACGTCGTCGGGGAATCGTCCTCGTGATTAATGAGGCATACCCGACCCGACCCGTTGGAGTTTAATATAAACTTTCTATCAATGTAACTCCCTCCCCAATCCTCATTCACCCCCATTACTTCATTATTGGCTTTCCCACGTCCCTCTCTTTTAAACTTCCACATTCCCCCCACCGATCTTGCCCCCTAAAATTCTCCACGCCCTAGATGTTAGCACTACTAGTCGGAGGCTGCTGCTGTGGGTGTCCTACTTTATTCAACTGAGTAATTGGCCATTTGCTTTTTCCTCTCCATTTCTAAGGTATGTGTCTCTAATTTATACTCATTTATCTGCCTTTTTGTTTTACTAGTTAGTATTTTAGCTTTTGTTTCTGCTCGTATGTTGTTTCCTTTATATGATTTATGTCTAAACCACCTAGGTTAAGATGTTTCATTTGCCATGTTGGACAACCTAGACATAGGTGCTTTTGCTGCTAGTTTCGTAGGGTTGTTGGGATATACAAATGTAGAGGTCCGCAAAACACTACAAGAACCATGTTGGTTCATCGGGATGCATGGGGTAACCCCCAGTTCTGTCTACGTTATTCAAAAAGACCCCTATAATGGACCGTCGTAGACCCATGTGCGACGGACCGTGTCGTAGGGTCCTTTCCGAAATCCCAAGCACCCCTGTTTCCAACGGACAAATGTTACGGACCGTCGTCGTCACGATGGTCCCCTCCTACAACAACCTTGTCTGGTTGTCAGAGACCCTGTTTCTAAAAGGGTCTCTCTCACTTTTTCTTCTAAGTGTCCTTCATGGACACAATGTGACGAATTGGTCATACACTGCCGGTCCGTCCTGCACGACCGTCATGAAAGGTCAGAGACCTCTCTTCTAAGGGTCTCCATATTTTTTGTAAGTGTCCTACGATGACAACCTACGAGGACAACCATCGTACCTGTGACGGTACGTCCTGCATAGTATACCGTCATACGATCAGTACTCTCCTTCAGGGTTCTATATATATACATAGTCACAGTAAAAACACGACAGACCTCATGACGGTCCGTCATAGTCACGACGAGCCGTCACCAGGCCACGCGTGTGTCCACTGTTTCTATAACAAATTACCTACTAATTTTTCAATGTTTTGTTTTAAGTATGGTTTTGCTTGTCTTGTTTTGTCACTACTCGTAAACTAATATTTGATCTTTACATGTACTATCTACTAATTGCAACCAAGCACGACCGCATCTCGGAACGCGGGAGATCGAAGTCTGTCGCCCCGTCTGCCCGCAATGGGTCATCAACTCTGATGATGAGCGTGACCCTGAGTACGTGCCCCCAGGCACTTGCGCCCCTACCCTACCCGTTGCTCGCGTGCTTCCCAGAGCCAAACCTAAAAAGGTGGCATCGGCGTAGTCCCTACGTCTACACTGCCTCCCAGTATGATTGAAGGAGTGCACACTGAACCGGCACCCCTCTGGGTCAACACAAATAAAGACGTAGCGTACTATCTCCTTAAAGGATTATCAGGTCCCGAAGAACCTCTGCTCTACTGTAGTTCCCGCACCTGCCACGCAGTTGCAGCTTCGGCCTCGTCTGATGAGGTGTTGACAGTTCAACTCCTAAATCACGTCTGGCTCCCAGTTTCGGACCCCCACCCCAGCCATTGACCACCCAACCGGTGGTGTGTCGATGGCATTTAAAGTCTACTTCTACTCCGATGCCAAGTTCTTGACTGATAAGGAGTGAATGCCTCGAACAACTCACCTTGGATGCGTGAAATCACAGTCTCTTCACCAGGCATCGCTTAGAGTGATAGCACGTCCGTTGGGACGATACAGACGAAGAAATGGTCCGAGATTTTTTCTACACATAAATCCTCGTAGCGACTCTCCGATGACAATATCGATAGGCGGCTTCCCCCGCTAAACAGTCCCTCACTGGAGCAGGTCCGAGTCTGGGCGCACAGGTTGCATTTCCCTGCCTTCCATCCGCTGGTTTTTCTATATCCGGCGGTGTATTGATGCTTCTCGGACCCCCCTTCACTGTCGAGTTCAACTACCACCGCGTTATAATTTTAAGGATGGCCGGTTCTTGCGCCAGCCATCCACTGAGAGAGACCACCAGAGGTGGATGGCCCTCACCTGTCAGTAGATGAAGAGAGTGCCGATTGGGTGACAGAGCCGAAGGGGGCCATCAGAGGCCAACCTCCCCGTTTTTCACAGCAAAGTTTATTGTGGCTGTTGTCCGTCACTGCACTGCCTCTCTTGCCACATCTGCTGACAACATCGTTACCTGGGATCGAGCATGTTGATGGCGGCGATGATAGCCAGAGTTCGAGGTGGACTTTCGCATTGCTTCTCCAAGCAGTCAATGCTTAGAATTGCATTCCCGGTCACTACCACCACCCCTTCCCCGTGCATGATACTTTTGCCCTCTGCAAGTCCGCAGGTGTGCCCATATGGCACTTAGATCACCTAATACCCCCGCAGGGCACTGTTGACATCCGGTCTTATCAAGACTAGGCCAATAAATTGGCACCACACGAGTGCCCCCCTTCTAGAGAACCCCACTTGCTGATAACGGTACCTAGGCCCGTACAGCTACACAACAGGCGTCCACTGACACTAACAACCTCACCCCCCCAACCCCCCGTTCAAGTTATCGTATCTCGTGAGTAAGAAAAACCCCCGAATGCTCCTTCCGTAATAACCCAAAAACCCCTTCTACCGATCCTGGTCCCCCCGCTGCAAGGGTCCAAAAACTAGATGCACAACAAATGGCCACATTTCTACAACATCATATCCCATCCCGCCGTGAATGCAGAATCGATTACTGAGCCGAAGAGCGCCTAGAGAGGAAAATGGTGCAGTTACAGTACGACGAGCGCTGAGTTAACCAGCGCCTGGAACGCCTTTTCGTTTGAGAGTGCTAGGCCGACCAGAGCCCCCGTTGGATTTGGTCGACTCTTCAGGATGCAGTGACCGGTCTTTCGTGCAAACATCGACACGATCATTAGAAGGCTAAGTGTTCCGGAGTCCTGATGCACTTCCTGCGAGCCTTTTCTGAGGACCCGGTGTTGGCGGCCGCTTTTGTCTACTCCTGACATTCCACCACCCTCCCCCTAGAGAGAGTTACCAAAGTTTTAAGGGGTCGAGCAAAGGAGAGGCCGCGGGCAAGGAAGAGAGCGCCGAGAGATGGAGCGCTGCGCGTGCAGATCCTCACTTGCTGATTGATGCGTCGCCCAATGAAGACAGCATCAGAGTTTAGCGGGCTGCGTGCGTCAGCTTCACCCAACTGTAGATATAGCAGGAGGCACTACTGATAGTGCGGTTGTTGTCTGATGACAACCACTGAAGGGTGCCAACTTGCAACAAAGGACAGGGTTCTGGGGAACCAGACCCCCCTCTTGCTTGATCTACGGCGCTTTGCGCCACAGGTTTTGCTTTCACCTACCACTCTAGTATTTAGATTTTTATGCTGGGGACAATTGCATGTTTTTTTGTGTGGGGGTGGGTACATGGATAGTGGAGTGTAGGGTGAAGTCTGAGTAGCCCAATTCACTATTCCTCTTTTGGGGTTTTCTTACCTGTGTTCTTTTTCCCCCAAAGCTGATTCTTTTTCTTTGACCGGCATGTTATATCGTTTGTACATAGTTTTATTATGGAGCATGATTCTACAATTATATGCATGATACTGGAAACTAAAAAAACAAAATGCATGACTAGGCATATAACTGATAATTGTGTGGCCTAAGAATGAACATAGAGTTACAAACCATTGCATTACCCTAAGTCTTAATTCGAACTACTGGTTGTGACAATCTGGTTTAGTGATGAGATTTCAAATAAGTGTTGGAAGGGAAAAATGTGAATGTCCACTATTGATACTGAGCAAGACTTGCCTTGGTTAGTCCCTGCTAAAAGTAAGCTGTAATAAGACAATTAATGAAAGGATCTACGCCCTTATTCAATATAGCCCATTTCTAGTCCTAAATAAAAGAACCAAATTAAATTTTATCCTTCTTCGGATCCAATAATCTGAGCTTAAAATTAGACCATTCTTTTTCACCCCAACTGATCTTTTTCTGGAACAATGTGTTGGCCTGGGTCCCTACTTTGTACTGGCACCTCAGCTTATGCAAAAGCATAAGTTGAGGGTGCCTATGCATGAAACACCTTCGTATGCCCTGATCCCAATTTTTGGTATTGGTGTCCCTGACTCATGGCAAAAGCCATGAGTTGAGTGTGTCTATTAAGGAGGAAATGCTATGGAAAGTGGGGGGTTGAATGAACAAAGAGAGAGAGAAATAATAAGTAAAGTGACTCAAGAATTAGTTGAAGAAAAGTAAAGAAAAGAAAAATATACAAGAAATCAAGAAAGAAGAGAAGAGAGTCACTTACAAACAAATGAGAAAGAAGAAAATAGCAAGGTGAAGAATATGAAAAAACTGGCGAGATAAATTGATAGAACTAGGGAAGGTTTAGAGGATATGTCAAGGAGGGCAAAAAGTCACTAAAGGTATACCTAATATACCCTACCCTGACCTGAGCCTATGTTACAACAAGCTAAGAAAAGTCCTATCGTGATCCTAAGGGTTGTATAGCAAACTAAGGCAAGTGAAAATAAGGCATGCTTATGGCAATAGGTTAATGATGAGTGTGCTTTGTTCTGAGAGCGAGTGTTGAAAGTAATCTTATACTCCAAACGACATCATTGTGTGAAAAAATAAGGAATTTTGTTCTAAAGTGGAGGACAACTTATTGCATTTACCCGAATTATTAGCACCTCGGTGAAAATTGAAGAGGATAGGTGTTTAATGCATGGTGATCCTTTTCATGTTTCTTATCCCACTAACCATATCAAGCCTATAGTGATAGCAATGCATAGATTTTGATGAGTTAATCGGATTGTGCCAAATGATTGCAAAAGATAAAACAATGGATACTATTGTCAAAGATTGTGTAGTGAGTCATACGTGCGTCGCTTGAGGACAAACACCGATTTAAGTTGAGGGTGTTTAATATACCGTTGTTTGTAAGGTATAATTAGTACTTTTTTTCCTTAACTTTAGTGTGTTAGAAAAGCCTTTTTTGTGCTAATTTTTTATATAAGTTTCTCTTTTTTCTCTTTGTTTTGCCGAACATCTGTCCAAAAAGCTGAATGCGGACCACATGAGTTGAGCGAAGAAATGCAGAAAGGGAAGAAACCACCTAACGGAGCTTATGATGGTCTCTCGTGCTTGTGACGGTCTGTAGGTGCAACGTATTGCGGGTTGCTACAGGAAGATGGGAAGTTCTACCCAGTGTGGGATTACGAGCTTGTGATGGTCTTCCGTCGTGGGCTATGATGGTCCGTCCCTGCAGGTTCACATCATCCTAAAGTTCAGAGAAGTGATCCAGTATCCAGATTCCAAGAGTTAAGTGTTTAGAACGAATCCCTCGACTGACCTTGTGCCTATGACGGTCCGTCAATCTAGCCATCGAGGGGAATGAAGAGAGCAGCAAAGCAATTGGCAAGTATGGTACGACTGAGGTCCATGATAGTCCGTCCTGACCCCGACGTTCGTCGCGAGGTCCGGCGACCCAGCCACGTTTTGGCAGATTTCAAGCATTAGAATCCTTGTTTAATTAGGTTTTGTTTTTTTGTATAAATAAGTTCGAAAACCTCATTTTTGAGGTTCGACACCAGATAGTTAGACTCTTAAGATTTTAACTCCTTATTCATAAACATTTATTGTTGAGCTTCTTGAAATCATTAGACTTGGTTGTGAGATTATTGATTACTTTGGAGAATTCTTGAAGTGCTTTTTGGTGATTATTAAGCAAACTTTTTGGATTTTATTCCTTTCCTCAATTTGAAGTAAGTAACATGAACTCTTATTTAATTATTTGAATATGTGTTATTTTTGCCTGAGTAACTAAACTTCCATAACTAGGGGTTGTGGGAACCCATAGGCAATAATGAATTAAACCCTAACTAAAATATCAATCTAGAATAGTGTCTTGCATGTATTAAATAATTCTTTTTTCGTTTAGAAGTGTTTTTAAACGGATGGCCCACATTATAACAATACACTCCTTAATGCTACCCACCTGCCCCTGCCCGGACCAGGAGGTATATAATAGGAAAACAATGATTAACATAGATTTTAGTGTATACTATCTAATACTAGTATTGATTGGTACAGAAGTAACAACTTAGTCAAATAATCGAATACAATGGCTTAACATAGGAAGGATAGGGGTTTAGGATAGCAACACATTGTAAGCCGGACCAAGGTGGCCGGAGTAAGATTTTTCTAGATGCCGGACCAAGAATTTTGGAAATACATACTTATCACTTTGCATGGAAGAATACAGGAACCATTGTTTATAGTTAGAAATTATCGATTATGAACCTGTGGGGAACACGTAAACCCTATTACTTTGAAAAAAAAATTGATTAAACTCCAACTTGAGATTGTTTAAGTGTCTCCTTTTTGATCTTCGTTAGTTATTTTCCTCATTTTAGAATTATAAAACAAACCCCCTTTTATTGTTTTTTTAACTTTCCAAGGAAGTCATTGATCAAACCATAGTATAACAGTTGAAGTTAAGAAGTCTAGACTATTTTCCTCGTGGGAAGATCCCCAAACCTCACTAGTTGGGTTATTTACTTTACACGACCGCTTTACATCTTATTTGAGAAGTAAGTTTGAGCGTATCAGTTACCCTAAATATGTAATGAATTTTTCATTAATATGGTGGAGGGGAATTTTGGGTAGAGGGGGCCATAATTGTCCATTAAAAAAAATCTTGCTCCACCCCGGTTGTAACCCAGGTGGGAGCAATGATTTAATTAATTTTAATTAATTTGGTAGATTAATTTAATTAATTAATAATTAATGGCTGATTTAAGAAAATATGAAAATCAGATTTTTATTTATTAATTACTAATAAGTAATTAATTTGACTAAGTCTTGCCAACAAGTCCTAGTTCTAAGGGGACACTACCTCACACTTCTTTCTTTCATGCTTATCCATCTAACTCTCACGTCTCCCTCTCTGTCAATTTTCACATTTTCTCTGTTAACAAAGCAATAACAAAAAATCAGAAATAACAACAAAAGTTCTTCAAACTTTAAGAATTATAAAATCCAAACTACAAAAACATTTTTTCCATCAAAGTAAAGGAAACGGTACAACATTCTGCGACGGGTAAGGTGGGAGTGTTGTCTCTCTTTGGACTTGCGTGGTGGTGAACTTGACCCAACTTTTGAAACTATGGCTGTCCCCTTTACTTGTCTAAATCCTTGTCCCTAGTTTCCCTCCTTCCGTCCCATTTCATCTAATTAAGGTTTAGTAATCATGTCGGTTGGTATGTTCAATGATTTCAACTGAAATGATGTGGTTGGCAATGTGTAAAATGTTTGTTGTTTGTCTCTGTTTTGGAAGCCCTTAAAATGGCCACATGTTTTTAATGATTGGAATTAAGGTGCATAAGATGTGTAATTTTTGATGTTTAAATTGAAGTGTTAAGGTGGGGGGGGGGGGGAATGATCTTAATTGGAAAAATCTAAGCTAACAAGATACAATGAATTACTCTTGAAAACGAGTTAAAAAAATTGTGAAATGAGCATAAAATGAATTTATGAATGTTGTTTAAATCACGGCTAGAAGTTTAGTCACATTTCCAGCACTTGGTGTGGAGTTTCGGCAATAACACTTGAGTTTCATGAAGTTTTAGAAGTAAATTTAAAACACTGTGAGGTCAGTGGTAATGAACCCAAGACCTCACTACATGAAGCTAAAAAAAGATAGGTGGTGTTGATTCGAACCCACAACCTCTCGGCCAAACAAAAGAGTAAAGAGAAATTTAAAAATAATAAAAATAATGAGAAGGAGTGGGATTCGAACCCTCCACTCTTGTCCGAATGAGAGGTAATGAGAAAATGTAAATTACAATAAGGGTGAGGCTGTGGGATTCGAACCCACAACCTCTTTAATGGATGAGAGAGTTAGGAGAAAAATAAAGGAGAAAATAAAATGGGGAGAGTGGGGATTGAACCCACAACTTTTGAATGGATGAGCAGATTTAGAAGAAAAATATAAGAGAAAATAAATGTGAAGAGTGGGGATCGACCCACAATCTCTTTAATGGATGAGAAGTAGGAGAAAAATAAGGAGAAAATAATTGGCGAGTGGGGATTGCACCCACAACACCTCTTGGATAGATAGAAAGTTAAAGAAAATCAAGAAAAATAATGAGCTTGTGGGGATTGAACCCACAACCTCCTTCCTAAAACGAAAAAGGGGGAGAATAGACAAGAAATTAATATTATGGGGTTGATGGAAAATCGATCTAATGGTCTCCCAATCTGAAAAATGCAATTTATCAAGTTAAAATAAGATGAAGTGTTTGTTCAAAGGATTCGAAATCCGGTTTTTTCCTTGCCCAATTCCGTATTGACACTAGTCAATACTTAACAAATATTTAACGAATTCTTCCTCTAAAGATCAAAATCAAATCTTTGGCATATCTATGAGATGTAGAAAGTCTTATACCATAATCTTGGGTAACATAATCACTTAGACAAAATATAAATGAAGCTACATGTTTGGATTTGTTGCTCATAAGTCAGCTATGTTTTAAAAGTAAGTGAACCTACGATGTACAGTGATGAAAACAATGTAAAACCTAGAAGGGCTAATTAAAGAGTGTGAAACCACTTAAATGGGCCAAGTGCATTGGCATGTGATGAAGTGAACAATCATATAAAGGTGTGTGTAAATTTATGAGAGCAAATGTTGCTAAAGTTAATGAATGTGGTGTGACACATGCTAAGGAGCTAGTGAAAGATGAGAGCAATCACAAAATGAGCCTACGTTAAATGTTTTTACCGAATGTACTCACCTATGAGGATGTAAGTTTAATGAAGAGATCAGTCCCCTCAATTAAAAACTCTAAATGAAAGTATTGAATTGAAAAAAAATGCCATACTGACTTAATACTAATGACAAGATGGGAAATAATCTCATTAGCTATCTGATTTCTCATGCAGAATCCAACTTCTATGATGTAATGGTTGAATGTAAATAAAAACATTATACTGAGCACCGATAGGCTATCTATGATCGTGATGCCTTCTTCTGTAGGGGCGTGGTTTCACGTACTCTCATGATATGGGACTGTCTGGCATTCAGCGTATGGGTCTCCTTACTTCTAAGTCTTTGAAACTATCTTCAAATATGGGATCTGGCGGGGTTCAATTCCCATGTTACCTATCATGTTTTGGGTCACTTTGACGCGGTGATTCCCACCTCTTTTCGATATGGGGTTTCATGACACTGGATTGAATGAAGCTCACATGATCTGGTCGGTTAAAGATAGAAGTTTCCCAATGAAATGAATGAGGCTATCCTCCATGAAAGCACATAATTTTGTAAACGATGATACGTAAGGTGTTTTAGGTTAGGATATCAAGAGGTGAGTTTAGATTCAAGTTATGACCTTAGTCATTCTTTGTCATTGCACAGGCACAAGCGATGAAAGTCTTAACTCCTACAATCCCTAGTATCGCTGTGTGTACATGGCCCACGAATGAAATGAAATAAAGTACGTATGATGCCATGAAACAAATTCCTGTGTTTGCTAAATCAGACTCCTTATTGAGGTCCCTTATATTGAGCCCCTCATTTTGGGAAGTCTTATTTAATGTCAATCCAATGAATCTAAAGGTCTCACGGCAATAACAAATTGAATGATATAACAACAATTAGTGTTATATGAATTATGATATGTGCTATGTGTACGGATTGTGGCTGTGCTGTGTGGCAAATGTTATGTATGATGATGCAATGGTACTCCATGCATAACTTTCCTAAATCACAAATTTGGAAAGCTCATAACTTTCCTAATCAAATTGGGAAAGCTCACTCACTTTCTAATCTCAATTTGGCAAGTCCACTGACTTGACATTCTACAATCATGTTGTTAGGAAAAAGTTTACTCATGCATGTCCTTGTGCTTGCATATACCCATACTTAGTACAAGTGTGTACTAACCCTATAAAACTCTAAAATATTAGGTGCAGGCACAAGTGGACGCTAGAGCTACAGGTTGACGCTGAAACTATCCGGACGTGGAGCATTCATCTGTATTTGGTAGTCCCTCATGCTTTCGAGGATTCTTGCCCATTATATTCTAGCTTAGTTATAGTATTGAAAAAGTGTAGTATGTTCCACTAGCATTTCTTTCCTCTTTTGTTTAGACATTGTATTTGTTCCAGTTTGGCAAGTATACATTTAATGCTATATTAAACTATTTCTTTCATTTGATGATCTTAATGTTAGATGTTTGATGGTGAACAATTATGAATATAATAGAATGATTAGCATGTATGTTAAAAAGCAAAAATTTTGAAATTTTTCGCTAAAATTAACCTAGACGAAGTAAGTATGACGTAAGTAGGCTTGTCTGCGACCTCTGAGAGGTCAACGACGCCGGTCTCGTTAGAGGTCTAGATTCCGGTCGTGATAATAACTTTTTAGTTTTTTTTCATCATAAACTTATCATAGGTCATAGGAGATTAAATCTCTGTATAAACATGATCATAAGCTCTTTTAGGATTAGATGAGAATTTCCTTTCATCGCAACACTTCATATGTGAGATTAACATAACATAATTATATTGTGTTAAGCATACAAGAGAATATCATGGAATTCGTTGTCGTAGTCTTATCATGATCTCAAATTTAACATTTTCATAGCCCAGCATATACACATAAAAATATCATGCGTACTTTCATAACATAACATCGTGATTCATAGGCTAACATAAACAATATAGAGTAATCACAACTTTAGAAGACTTACCTCCTGCTTCCAAGAACCTTATTCATTTTACACTATTCATAATCATACTTTAGTGAAATAATCAATAAAATAATAAAGAACAACTGATAAAGTCATGTACAAGATCAATACATAGAGTAGCAAAAGGGAGACGGGTTTTAAAAAGGTTCATTCAAAACTTAAATTCCAACCCTAACATTTACACGTTATCAAATATTGTAAACATCTCATCCAAAAGCATCACTTAGAGAAGGATCATGTATCACATGAAATTCAAACATTATCAATCAAATACTCAACACTTCGTGTGAAATTAACCTCAGAAAACATTTATTTTTCGTTAAAAATCATAATATAAGGTTAGGTAGAAAATTCATTTTTGTGGAGTAAAAATCCTAGTATTTGAAGATCTTGAAAACTTATATTGAAAGGAAATTTTAGGTAATGGAATCTCAAGGTTGAAAAATCCATATCTTATAGATGAAGAATCCACAAAAATCTGATTGAAAACTTCGAAGCCTTCGTCTTCTTCCTTATGCTTTTCTTGTTCTTTAATAGAGTTTGGAAAAGAGAGCGTTCTTGAGATATTGAGAGAATTTTCGTTTGATCTGATTTTGGACGTGTAAAAGTGGTCAAAATCTGACCTAATATACATATATATATTTGTCCCATTAATTACCCAAAAGACCCTCCACTTAAATTACCAAAACGCTCCTCCTAAATTGACGAAAAATAGGAGAGCATTTGACTTTGCAAAATCTCAAAAATTGCTAAGTGTTTCGGCTTTGACTTGGATTTTTAATTAATTGATTCATTTTCTAATTTAATTAATTAATTGACCTAGGGTAATTACTAAAGTACCCCTAAGTCACTAGGACCATAACCAACCCCTTTGGACCATCCTAGGTTAGTTACTAGGATGTTTCTTTATTAGTTAACTGACTAGTGTCACGTGGTTAGGTATTAGGATTTTGGGTACACTAGTTAGTTTTCTTTAGTTAATACTAGGTTATTTAGTTAGTTAAGTAAGTTAGTTAGAGCCTAGGAATTTTTAGGAAGCTAGGCCCCATATGGCTTTACTCGCACGCGCGCCTGCCCTTTAACCGCCTTAACCGAATTTGGTTAGGGCTTGGTCGCTTGGTACATGTGCTTTCACATGTGTTGCACATGTGTTTCGGCCCATTTCTTGTCCAAGGACCTTCACTATGTCCTTGGGCACTACTTAATATACATGATCATTTTAAATGATCATGTGCTATGCTACCTAGGCTTGACATTTGGATGCCTCGTACCTAATATGTGAGTTAAGAAATTAAGCATTTTATCTTAGGAACATGACCAATATTACTAAATATTGGGCATTGAGACACCTATGTACCCCAATACATAATCTTAAAACCTAATAGACTCTTCACTAGACAAGTATATTTCCGGGAATGTTACATGGCACTTTCAGAGTGTTACATTGTTCGAAGACTAGGAGATTTCGGAGACTCTTATCCACCTTGGTGGTAGTCTCATCTCATGAGGGTTACATGCTCTTGCACAAGCTCATTGCTATTCTATCGGTGCTTTGCTCTATTTCTTGTACTTTACATCTTTTATAGTTGACTCATGCATTATGGAAGCTTGCTTCTGTATGAGGTATGCTTAGCTCAATGGATTACTTCTCATCCCTTTCTTTACTTGATGAATGTGCACTTACGTCTTACATTATCATTATGGTCTGAATGATACTAGTCTCACGATTTCTATCTTACATTATCATTATGGTGTGAATGATACTTGTTTCACGATTTCTAACACCCTCTTATGTGATTATCTTTGACATGATTACTTAGTTTCAAGTGAGACTTGTATCACTTCCTTTAACACTCTATATTAGGTCTATTTCATAGCTCCTAACTTTTAGTTATTTCATTACTCACTTTATCTTGTTCAACATTAATCGATAGTCTTGTACCATTCTTTATGGAAGTTATAAGGACTTACTCAAAAGGCTATTATGTTGACAAGTTCTTGTAGATAGGGTATGTTGGGACTTGTCCCAATTATTGGCACACCCTATGTTATGAGTTCATTGAGTTAATATTGGTATGAATTTACCTATTTTTCAAATTATATTGCTGGCCAATTTATTGGCATAAATAAAACTATGATATTATCACTAACCAATTCAATATTTTACCCACAGACGCCTGCCCCCTAACTGCTCTAACCGAATTCAGTTGGGGCTTGGTTGCTTGGTCTCTTGCACATGTGCTTGCACATGTGTTGTTGCACATTTCTTGTCCAAGGACCCTCACTATGTCCTTGGACATTGCTTAATATACATGATAATTTTAAATGATCATGTGCTATGGTACCTATGCTTCGCACTTGGATGCCTCGTACATAATATGTGAGTCAAGGAATTAAGCATTTTATCTTAGGCTCTTCATTACAGGTACAATTCCTAAACAAGCTTGGATTGGGGCATTTCAACCAAAGTGTATTTTAAGTTATTTGTTAATACATAGAAATTGGCTAACACCCTTAAGCCAATATTCTCTAACATGCCAAATATTACTCAATATTAGCATTTGGACGCCTATGTACCCCAATACATAATCTTAAAACCTAATAGACTCTTCACTAAACAAGTATATTTTAGGAATGTTACACGGCACTTCCGGAGTGTTACAGGCCAGTATGCCTCCTGTATTAAAGCTAGAAATATATAAGGTTGTAAACACAACCTAGTTAGGATGAGGGATGTCGATCCGAGACCCCTATTCACATGATTCTCGAAGTTTTCTTCAACGATATACCTGGTATTCATCTCGAAAGGGAAATAGATTTTAGTATTGATCTTCTCAAAGATATGCAACCTATTTCTATCCCTCCTTATAGAATGGCTCCGGTGAAACTAAAAAAGTCGAGAGAACAAAAAATTATTGGATAAGGGTTTCATCTGAGCGATTATCTCTCCATGTGGTGCTCGAGTTTTATTTTTTAGAAAGAATGATGGTTTTATCCATATATGTATAGAATATTTTCAATTGATCAAAGTGACCATTAAGAATAAACATCACCTCCAAAGAATAAATAACTTGTTTAGCCACCTTCAAGGAGAGAGTTACTTTACAAAGATGGACTGATCAGGTTATCACAAACTGAGGGTGAAACAAGTTGACATTGCAAATACAATTTTTCAAACTCGGTATGATTATTATGAGTATTTGGTAATGTCGTCTGGGTTGACTAAGGCCCAACAACATTTATGAATTTTATGTATAGTGATTTTAGACAATACCTTTACATGTTTCTGATTGTGCTAATTGATGATACATTGATCTATTCAAGAATCAAAGATGAACATTTGGATCATTTGATGATTGTGTTTCAAAGTCTTAAGTACCCACAAATCTTTGCAAAGATTTAAAAATGTGAGTTTTTGCCAAGTTCTGTGGCTTATCTTGATCATATTGTTTCAAGTAAGGGTATTGAGGTAGATCCTAAGGACAGGATGCAGTCAAAAGTCGGCCTAGACCTCTATCGGCTTCAGATGTTAGAAGTTTCTTGGGTTTAAATATTTTCTAAAGAAGGTTTGTCTAGAAGTTTCTTCGATTTCCTCTATTAAAAATATTGACTAAAAAGGATAACTTCATATGGCCCAAAGCATGTGAGAAGAGTTTTCAAGAATTGAAGGATAAAATTACTTCCGTTCCGATGTTGATTTGTTGTTTATTATGATGCCTCGAGAAGTAGGCTAGGATGTGTACTTATGCAAAATTGAAAAGTAATTTCCTATACTTTAAGGCAATTTAAGGTTTATGAAAAAAATTATCCTACCCATGATCTTGAACTATTGGTAGTTGTTTTTTGCTTGATGATTTGGAGGAATTATTTGTATAGTGTCCATGTCAATGTTTTCACCGACGATAAGAGTTTAGATTGAAGGATTATGATTTGAGTGTTATCTATAAACCTAGTAAAGAGAATGTGGTAGCAGGTGCTCTTAGTCGATTATGTATGGGTAGTGTTGCTCATATTAAAGAGGATAAAAATAAGTTGGTTTGATATGTTCATAGATTGGCCCGTTGAGTGTTCAGTAAGTGGACACTAGAATGGGTGTTGTTATGGTTCACAAGGGTGAAGTATCGTCTTTTATGGAACATGTGAAAGCTATGAAATTTTATAACACCTCAAATCTAGTAGTCAAAGCAAGGGGCTAAGTGACAAGTCACTAGCCAAATATGTGACCATTAGAACCTTCTCGAGGACTTATACATGCAGTGAAGGGAACCACGAGTCGTGGTTTAGCTTGTGGTGGCTCACAGTATCTATAAAAGGGAGGTTTACCTCCCAGGACCATCATAACACCCCATAAAGGGAACCACGACCCTTGGTGGTGCCGATGATTAGCTAGGCAATATTTACCAAAAGGCAGCATCCCTCCAAGACCCACTTGACGGATCATAAAGGTCTTTATGGATCGTAGAGGTGGGTGTGTGGGGTGAGAGAGTTTAGGGGTGGTTTTCCAAGCCACTGGTCTAGGAAGACGACTCGTTAGATCTACCACGGTTTGTGGAACCACGTGTGAAATGGTTTAACCCACTGAAAGTTTAGGGGCTTTTAGGTCTTTTTTTATTTTTATTAAATTAATACCATGTCATTTTACCCAAGCCTAGGAACACTATAGAATTGATTTTGTCCCAACCGGAAACCACACCCTGGAAGTTAGGTTCAATCTCGTATTTGAAACCGACGTACTTGACCTCTCGGAGGTCTTGTACAAGCCCTTACATATCATTCATCGCATATACATAATGAAAAGTAGTGCGAAATTAAAAAATTTTACAAAACATATTAGAGTCTTTAAAAACATTTTCATAAAAAGTCATAGTAAAATACTAAGTATCAATCTCATCAAATTTAAGACACGAATATACTTTTGGGACACGGCCCATACACAATACTATTATAGAAATACTTAGTTTATTACAATACTTGAATAAGAAAATAAAACACATCTTTGCCCTTGAATCAAATGAGGACATACTTTTCCTTCTCTTGAGAAATGCTACGGTCCAATTCATCCTTCCCAAATGCTCCTCACCAACCAACAACTATAGAGATAGATAAAAGCATAGATTAGTACAAACACATGTACTAAGTATGGCATAATGCATGAAAATCATGAAAACGGACAATTATCAGAAATATGCATCTTGTCATTTAAAAATCATATTATAATCTTGATAAAAATATTTAACAACTTAGAAACACATAAGATAACATTTAGAAGATTAATCATATTTTTTGAAGAACTTTACTGTAACTTCATTTCACTGCACTTTGAAGTTCTTCACTGTTTCAATGAAGGGATTTCTTTTCCATTTTAACCATTCCTAGCATTGTAGTGTTCTCACTAAAATCTATATTAAGAGTCACTTAAGCAACACAAAGAGAGACCGCCCATACAACCTCCTTAACCATACCTAAATGACCCTCAAGAATGCTTATAATAAGATACATACACACACTTACAAGACATCCAACACATCAACATATAGATAGTATGACATTCTCTTACCAAAGACTATAAAAAGACTTAATTAAGTAAATCAAGAAGATAACGTATATGATTGACCTCTTCAATATTACCTAAATAATCATTAAGGCTTCTATGTTTAGATCATGTCTACATATTCTACATCTTTCTATAACTAGAGTCATTATTAACACTCATCTAGGTAAGATACGAAGTGACCATTCCTATGCCCCCTTCACACCTTAACTAGACAACCCTTAACTACTCTAGATAAGTACTTATTCAAAATTACATACTTTCTTAAGTTAAGTCATTACATTAGTAGTTCAGTTAGGAGACATTCATCACATAAAGGATATTCAAGTATTGGCTTGGACAAGACCTAGGAACTCCAACTAACAGTTTCAATGTCTATTGTGCAATGTGTAGATAGCGTCCTATACAACCACTTAAACTTCATACAACTTCTGTAATGTTAATAGGTATTCCATATGATGAGAATAGGCAATAAATGACATACACCATGATAGCAAGACATGGTATCCGAAGTTCTAACATACTTCAATAAGGGTGTTCTACTTGCCAACGGTAGAACTTAGACACATCCCATGTACGCACATGGTTAAGGAATATGAAGGGTATGATTTGTAATCTAGTGTCATTCTTGAACTAGAACTACTTCCCTTACCATATGCACTGGGTGCTATCCTTCTTTCTCATAGAGTAATTCACACTTAAGGTTCAGATAAATGCGTTCCACGTTCATAACCCAATCACATTTAACCTACTAAAGAAAGTTCCATTAGGGATAACTCCCAATGGCGACAAAAATCTCATCATGACTTTCCTAAGAATTAATATGATGCCGTTCTAGCCAATTAAACTTATGTGTATCATTCCTTTAGTTTGAAGGATGCCATTACGCCTTATGACTTCAAAATTCATAACCTTACCACTAGGTTCAAGGTTTCACATAAAGGACCCTCTTAAAATCATTTAAGGTCTCACATTATTCATACAATCAATACTAAGAGACTTTAGCATCCGAAGTAAAGATATCATATATTCACATTAATATATACATCAAGCAAGGGACACAAGTATACCAACAACTCAATACAATTATAACAATATTCATGAAACTAGGTCAAATTACTACATATTCATCTATCTAATGCAACCTATATATAAATTTACTATAATTATTACATCAATCAATAGCCTACATGAAACTATATTAAAATTCATCAACATTAGATCAATATCAAGTAACCCATAACTTAGACAAAAACTAGGGTCATCCAATTCATCGGTTCATAGGTTATTTTTTAAATCACTAATAAAATAACAATTAAATCATTACTCAATGTTTAGAAACCATTAATGCAACAACCCACATAATAGGTCATAAAATTAGATAATTCAACTTTGAAAACATTCAAAAACATCTTTGAAAGTTAGGATCCTCGATGAAGATAGTTTCAAGGATAAAAATCCTTACCTTAATGAAGCTAATTCTTCAATTTCATGAAGAATCTTCACTAAGTTTTTCAATCCAAGCCCTTTCTTGAGTTTTGGCTCCAATGGAGTTCTAGGGAATTTCTAAGGGATTTGGGGTTTCGATTTGAACGTTAAAGACTTATATACATGTTTAATACACCCAAAAGACCTCTTAGGAACCTATAAACATCTTATTTGGAAGTGGGGTTAATTTAAAAGTTCACCCCTTACTTGGCAGTGAACATGCGCCAGAGACAGACCCTACTGACAGTTGCCCATCGACGGTCTGTCCCTTGACCAATGGACTGTCCTTTTGGTCCGTGGTCTGGGACTGAGGCCTGTCCTGGGCTTCCTATCCCCCAGGAATACGTCTCAATTGATGAGACCCCACCAACGGGGCGTCGACTGACCCACTGGGCGTCGATTGCCAACTGTTGTTGGGCTGTTTAGGGCACCATGAAGGGTCTTTTCCAAGGACTTTTGGATGTTCCTTCGGGATGGTTTCCCAGACGTTTCAAATCCAAACATTATCATACAAGTTTAATACCTATCACATGAATTTCATCAAAAACGAACATGTAAAACTCGACGAAACATTCCTAGACAACCAAGGTCGTTTCAAGGCAAACCTTTTGAAGTTCATGGACGTTCTTGGACGTTTGACCTCTAAACTTCACGAAACTTGATACACTGCTTATATATCTATAATAACTCATTTAAGGAACTTATAACCTTAGGAATAATACACAAACACAAAGAATCACATATGAGACACATAGGTGACTTATCGTCGAACGTCTTAGTCGTTCCTTGATGTTTCACTTCCAAATCACCTAAAATCATAGACACTACCTCAATTTAACATTATAGACCATTTTCGTACATGATACCATCATGAAAACCATTTTAGTCTCTAGTTCACCTAAGTCATTTTGCGAGGTCTTACATTCTCCCCCACATGGACAATATTTGTCCTCGGATGACACTTGCCACTCTCCGAACACTTCAAAGAATAGAGACTTAACTAGAAGATCATGACCATACCATATAACACATAATCATAAGAAAGCATAAATTTCACATAGTCAAGAGAATCACAACACAACAAGAAACTAGAAAACAATTCTATAACTCATCATGCTACAAAACTTACATTCTTCTTTATAAATAACAAAAACTCATTTTATATTATATATTATACTTATATACATCAGTTATAATCACATTACAACAATTTTAGACCAAACAATGAACTAGTCAAATTTCCAAAAAATTTAACCGTGAGCAGTTTCCAATACTACAGTGATTTTTGTAATTTTTTAAAAAATGCAACTTTTAGGCAATTCATGATACAAAAATGCTAAAATACAAGGTAACATCATACAATATATCTTACAACATAATCATGGCTTCATAAAATGCACAATGCAAGGAAATCAATGAAATTTAATTTCAATAAAACTTCTAAACATCATGCACAGGCAACATGCTTCTATGACTTTCTATCCCCTCTCCCAACCATACTCCCCTTCTTAGAACGACTCATATCACTAAAAAGAAAATGCAAGGACTTACCCTCATCATCATCACCATCCAGCTTCTCTCCTCTAGTCCGTAGTGCATAGAAATTGCTCATTGTTTGAACATCATTCTTTGGAACACTAGAAGCAACTTTCTTACCCTCTTTTCCTCTACAAGAAATGTTAGTGCAATCTCTCACCTTGTGTCCTTCCTTACCACATCCATAGAAACTCCCAGTACCCCTTAAACACTCACCATAATGCCTCTTTCCACAAGTGATACATGTGGGTTTACCATTTTGAGAACCACATCCTTTCTCCAATTTCACATTAGCATTCCTGGGTTCTTCTTGAGTTTGAGCACTCTTGTTAAACATATATTGCTCTTGATCACTAGAACCACTCTGTTTCAAGTTTCTAGACATCTTCTTAAGTTTAAACTCTTCAATCAATTGGGCATACACCATGAGTCTAGCTAAGGTCATATCGTCATGTAACATTGCTGTACGACAATCCTCCCTCACTAGATCAGCCACACCCATCACGAAACAATTCATTTAATCCCTTGGATTAGACACAAGAGATGGGGCATATCTAGATAACATTGAGAACATTAAAGAGTATTCCTCAACACTCATAATGCCTTTCTTGATATTGATAAACTCCTCTACCTTAACTTCTGTCCTCTCATGGAGAAAGTACTTACCAAGAAAACCTTCCTTAAATTCTTCCCACTCAATAGGAAGTGAATCCTCTGGCCTATTATCCTTCAATTGCGTGTACCATATTTGAGAAGCATCCCACAATTAATACGAACGCAACTTTGCCTTCTCCCTAGATGTAACTCCCATAGCACTCAACATCTTGAACACTCCATGTAGGAACTCTTGGGGATCCTCTCCCACCTTAGAGCCAAGAAAGATAGGAGGGTTCATCCTCACAAAGTCTCTCAAACTAGATGTCATAGTGTTGTCCGCAACATTCACCCTAGGCACCATACTCAAATTCAATTGAGTAGTCACAATTCGGGCTAAAGCAAGAAAAGCCTCTCTAATATCGGTATTACTCAAACTCCGAAACATCATCACCTCCACCCACAATAGGGACTTGATCACCTTGAGCACCTTGAAGAACTTGCTCAAATTCCTCAACTTGAGGAGAAATCTCCTCTTGCACCTCATTTTCCTCAACTCTCCTAGCAAGTGTCCTCTTCGTAGTCATCTTGCTAGGAACACAAGGCAAACAATCAAAAAATAGTATTCATAACTTTTACTATACGGCAAGACATAGGATTAAAAAAGAAGGGAAAATCTATCGTCATATAGCCTCTCTCCCATAGATGTGTCGCGAATCACACTGATGGTCAAGACTCTAGTAGATGTGACTTGATAAGACTTCTTGATTCCTAAAACTACTTTCATATTCTATGCTCTGATTCAAAGAATTGTCACAACCCGAAACCACACCCTAAAAGTTAGGGTCAATCTCGTATTTGCAACCGGCGTACATGACCTCTCGGAGGTCTTGTACAAGCCCTTACATATCATTCATCACATATACATAATGCAAAGTAGTGCGGAATTAAAAGTTTTCATAAAACATATCGTAGTCTTTAAAAACTCTTTCATATAAAATCATAGGAAATACTAAATCTCAATCTCATCAAACTTCAGGCACGAGAATACTTTTGGGACATGGCCTTACACAATACTAATATATAAATACTTAGTCTATTAAAATACTTCAATAAGAAACATAAATAACATATATGCCATCGAATCAAATGGGGACTAACTTCGACTTATCTTGAACGATGCTACGACCCAAGACTTTATTCCCAAATTCTTCTCACATATCAACAACTATAGAGAGAGATAAAAGCATAAATTAGTACAACCACATGTACTAAGTATGGCATAATGCATGAAAATCATGAAAATGGACTTTTATTAGAATTATGCGTATTTTCATTTAAAAATCATATTATAATTATAAGAACAATATTTAACAACTTAGAAACACATAAGATAATATTTAAATGATTAATCACATTTTTGGAAGTGCTTTACAATAACTCCATTTAAATGTACAGTAAAGTGCTTTCTTTTCCATTTTAACACTTCCTAGCATGTAGTCTTCTCACTAATAGCTATCTTAAGACTCACTTAAGAAATACAAAGAGAGACCGCCATAAACCTTCCCTAAGCATACCTAAATGACCCTCAAGATTACTTATAATAAGATATATTCACACTTACAAGACATCCAACACATCAACATATAGATAATATGACATTCTCTTACCAAAGACTATCAAAAGACTTAGTTAATTAAACCAAGAAGATAACCTCCGTGATTGACCTCTTCAAGACTATTTAAATAATCCTTTAGACTTCCTAAGTTTAGATCATTTCTACATATTTAACATCTTTCCCTAACTAGATTCATTATTAAGACTCATCTAGGTAGGATGCGAAGTGACCATTCCTATGCCCCCTTCACACCTTAACTAGACAACCCTTAACTACTCTAGATAAGTACTTATTCAAATAACATACTTTTTTAACTTAAGTCCTTACATTTAGTAGTTCATTTAGGAGACATTTAACACATAAAGGACATTCAAGTAATGGTCTTGGACAAGACCTAGGAACTCTAACTAACACTTTCAAAGACTATTACGCTATGTCTAGATAGCATCCTATACCACCACCAAAACTTCATAGAACTTCTTTAATGCTAATAGGTATTCCATATGATGAGAATAGGCAATAATCGATATAGACCATGATAACAAGACATGGAATCTGCATTTCTAACGTACTTCAATGAGGGTGTTATAATTGCCAAATGGTAGAACTTAGACACATCACATGTAGGCACATGGTTAAGCAATATGAAAGGCAAAAGAAAAAAGAGTTTTGCATCTCAGGTGAACAAATAGGCGTAGGGAAGAGTGAGAGGGGGGGGCTACGAGCCCTCTCTCGTTGTTGTTTCCAGGGTTGAGCCCTGGGATTCTACCGCGGACTTAAAAAGCCACCTACAAACGCTTTACGCCAAATCATTTCTGATAACGCTTGCATCCTCGGAACAATAGAACTAATAATAGAATAAACAGAGACAAAAACAAATATTTGAGAACTCGAGAAAGGAGAATAATCCTCTCTTTAATCTATTCTCATTCCTTAACTTGAAATACTTCCCTTACCATACTCACTCGATTATAAACTTCTTTCTCATAGAGTAATTCACAATTAAGGTTCATATAATGGGGTTTCATATCAAGTTCATAACGCAATCACATTTACCCTACCAAAGAAAGGTCTAGTAGGGCTTCCTCCCAATGGAGAGAAGAAGCTCATCATGAATTTCCTAAGGATTAATATGATGCCGTTCCAGCTAATTAACCTTAAGACTGTCATTCCTTTACTTTGAATGATACCATTACGACTTACGACTTCGACATTCATAACCTTACCACTAGGTTCAAGATTTCACATAAAGGACCCTCTTAACATCATTTTAGGTCTCACATCATTCATAAAATAAAGACTAAGATACTTTAGAATCCTAAGTAAAGACATCATATATTCACATTCATACATACATCAAGCAAGGGACACAAGTCAACCAAGACAAGACACCACATAGTTCACTTTACCTTATATTACATGTCATTTTAGAAGCACATAGAAATAACTCTTATCATCTTTAAGTCATCCTGTACACTACCATATTATAATCAATATGAACATCATAGACTCATATAGTCAAGTAGGAATAACATGCATCAACCCTAATACTATACACACTAAGCCAGATTCATAGTCTAACATGATTACCTGCATAACATAAATAGAACAAATATACTTTCACATTACTTAGCGTGTAGACAAATATTTTCATACTTTACATAATCAACTACACAAATAACTATATTAGTTCAAGTAGTTTGCTGACAAGGACATGATCATTACATTACTTAAAGTAACACCGACAAGGCCACATCAATTGCAAGTAAATCACATAACACCGTCACCATAAGTGAAACATACCAATCACAAAATCATTAAAGTCTAATAATCATAAAATAATTGAAATAGGGCATCTTACCACACTCCCTTCTCAATACCTCAAAGCAATGCCAAATCACCCAATTCGATATCAGAATGCCCTTACCCTTGGCAATAACAAACAAATCAATACAATTATAACAATATTCATGAAGCTATGTCAAATTACTACATAATAATCAATATAATTCAATCTAGATATAAATTTACTTTAACTATTACATCAATCAATAGCCTACATGAAACTACATTAGAATTCATCAACATTAGGTCAATATTAAGTAACCCATAACTTAGTCAAAAAATAGCGTTCATCCAATTCATGGGCTCATAGGTTATTTTAGTTTGAAATCATCAATACAATAACAATTCAATCATTATTCAAGTTTTAGAAACCATTATGCAAGACCCCATAGAATAGATCATAAAATTAGACAATTCAACTTTGAAAACATTAGAAAATATCTTTGAAAGTTGGGATCCTTGATGAAGAGAGTTTCAAGGATAAAAATACATACCTTGCTGAAACTAATTATTCACTTTGATAAATAATGTCCACTAAGTTCTTCAATCCAAAACCTTCCTTGAATTTTTGCTCCAATTAAGTTCTAGGGTATTTCTAAAAGATTTGGGGTTTTGATTTGGAAGAATGAAATCTTCTGAGTGTTAAAGAATTATGTACATGTTTAAATACCCAAAAGATTCCTTATGAACCTCTAAACCTCTTATTGTAAGTGGAATTAATTTCCAAGTTCACCCCTCACTTGGCGGTGAACCTGCGTAGGAGACACTTCCCATCGATGGTTGCCCATTGACGATTCGTCCCTTGACTAACAGACCGTCTTGTTGGTCCGTGGTCTGGGACATAGGCCTATATTAGGATTCATATCCCCACGCCTAATTCTAAATTTATGAGACCCCACTAACGGGGCATCGACTAACCCACTGGCCGTCGATTGCCAACCATTGGTTAGGCTGTCTTGGACAGTTTTGGGCACCATGAATGGTCCTTCCTGAAGGACCCTTGGATGGTCCTTGGGCATGTTTTTCCAGAATTCTTATACGAGTTTCGGACCTCTAATGTGAATTTCATCAAAGACAAACACGTAAAACTTGACAAAACATGCCTAGACACACAAGGTAATTTCAACGGAAACCTTTCGAACATCATGGATGTTCTTAGACGTTTGACCTCAAAAATTCATGAAACTTGACACAATGCCTATATATGATATAATAATTTATTTAAGGACCTTATAACCTCATTAATCACATATAAAAACATAGAACCACATATGAGACACATATGTGACTTAGTCTTCGGACGTCTTAGTCGTCCCTTGACGTTTCACTTCCAAATAACCTGAACTCTTAGAAACTACCTCAATCTCACATTATATACAATTTTAAGACCTTATAACATCATTAAAACCATGTTAGGATCTATTTCACCTAAGTTATTTTGCGAGGTCTTACAAATTTGAACCCCAAAACTCACCCATTCAAGTCATGATTCTCTAAAGCCAAAAGAAATCAAAAGTTCTTCTCTCTGGAACTTGAAGAAGAAGAATAAGAAGGTTGAAGCTAGGTCTCAAGGTCAAGTATCTATTCTCCATTGTTTTGGGATTTGATAAAAAGGTATCATAACTTTATTTATGCATGGAATTCCCCTAAGATTCCCCAATTGAAAAGTAGAAGTTCCCAAATTTGAGTCACGGTTTACATTTAAAGTTGTGGGTACTGAAGAATATTGATCCAAATGATTGGATTATGATTGTTTATGCATGATTTGATAGTATTACATGTTTTAGGATAAACTTACACATACTCATTTCTAACCGAAATCTAGAAAAATGAAATTTATGGAAAATGGGTTTTATGCCATGAATGGAGAATTTATAGGGTTAGATGTGTTCTTATAGGATTGACAAGATACATTAGAACTTCTTTATAGATTGAAGCATATATGACGATTTATTATTAGAATTTCTTTGAGAATGACACATATAGGATGATTTATGATGAAAGGATTTGAGAGTGAATGATATGCATTAATTATGGACTGTTTATATGATTGATTATGGAAGGGAATTTCCCACATGATTTCCTTTATAAATGTATGAATGTGAAAGAATTTCTCACATTGAATGATTATAGGTTGAAAGGATTACTCAACTAAAATGAATCTAATTTAAAATACTATGAAATTGATTAGGATAGAGACAATTAGCCTTGACCTCCAAATGAGAAGGATATGAGGCAATTACACATATTCCTTAGAATAGAATAAGATGTGATTACCCTTAATCGTTGAAGTTGAACAAGAGGAGACAACCCTCATTCTTATAATGATAATTTGACATGAAGGTGACTACTCGTTATCCTTATAGAATGACATAGAGGCGAGTAATCGTGTCACATAATGTTGGACACGTAGGCGAGGGCCCATGATCCTAAGTAAAGGGACTAGAGGCGATTACCCATGATCCTTCTTAGTAAGGCAAAAGTCGAATACATATTAGCCTTTATAGTTAGTCAAAGAGATGAATCAGTATATCTTTAGAAGTAAGCAAAAATAATATGTGAAATGTTAAGATGAATGATTATCTCGATTTGTTTCTTGAGTTGCCTTCCATGATATGTTTCCATCATATGTAAGACTAGAGGCGGATTACCCTTGTCTTGACTAAGAATAAGTTGAGGTTAATTCCATAAGTACTCCTCCTATGTTATGATAATCTATTACATGCATTGATTATGCTTTATGACTTATGTTGCCTAATGCATATGTTTATGTTGTTTATGAAAGTTTTATTTAGTGAAATCTTGTACTTTATGTATCTTAGCATTTCTCATCCAACGTTGGCGTCCGACGAATCACGGACTTCTATCCCTGTTGGTAGGATCTTTAGGAGATGCAAGATCTGAAGATTGGTGAGTGCTCATAGCATTCATTAATTTGACCACTATTTCCTTATGTTCTTTTTTTTTTGTTTTGAACATTATTGTGTGGGATGCGTCTCAAGATTCTATTGTACTAGATTGTTTTTGGGACAAGAATATTTGGCTTCCTCTTTTGAAATGTAATCTTTGAGTATGTTGAAAATGTTTTAAATTTACCATAAATTTCTATTATCTTGACTATGAAATCTAAGTGGCATGTATGAGGCCTCTCGGGAGTTTATACATCAATCATACATCTAGAGGTTACCCCTAAGTCGTGGAAAACTTAGTAATTAGAGCATAAGGTTTAAATGGTTCTCATATGTCTCAAAATCGCTTCAAGTAGAGTCTTGTTCATAAGTATGAAGCGTGCCATATTTATGAATGAGAGGCTACAAGATTCATAAGAAACTTGACTTCTTTTCTCTTCTAAGTCGTTTGCAACAATAGAGTGTTAAAAAACCTCATATAAAGTCCTCTCGTAATCCTTTTTACCGATGGGTATAGTCTGATATGAATACCGAAGGGAGCTTTTTTTAGAAGGATTGAGGGAGAAATTATTGGTCAATGAGATCCTCCTCAAGATCCTCAAGCTCTGGTTGACCCTTTGGCTGACCAAGTGACTAATGCATATATTAGGACTATTGTAAAGAGGGGCTGGTCGCCCATTGACGATCAAGCCAATAATGGGAGGTTTGTCGGACCATGACCTAAATGAAAAGGTTACGGACGACCCATCTCTGGATTGTCTTCACTAGGATGAATCATCCAGAATTCTATGGTTCTAAGGTTGAGGAAGATCCTCAAAAGTTCATTAATGAGGTTTACAAGGTGTTAGATTTTATGGTAGTGATTCCGGTGGAAAAGGAAGAATTGACCGCTGATCAACTTAAAGGTGTTACTCAAATTTTGTTCAACCAATGGAAGGAAGCAAGATCGTAAGATTCGGGTCCTATGGAATGGGAAAGATTCAAGTGTGATTTTCTTGATAGGTTTTTTCCTCTTGAGACGAGGGAGAAAGTGCATGAGTTCATTAATCTCCAGCAAGGAAATATGAATGTGAAAGAATAGGCTTTGAGGTTGACTCACTTGTTAAAGTATGCTCCATTTATAGTGGTAGACTGTAGGTCAAGAATTAGCAAGTTCATTTTTTGAGTGTCCAAATTGGTGGTGAAAGACTGTCTTACGACTATGCTTGTCTATGACATGTATATTTCTCATCTCATCGTCCATGACCAATAGAATGAAGAGGCAAAATATAAGGAAAGGTCTAGGGATACCAAGAGGGCTAGATTATATGATGGTAACTCATCATACTCTAGGTCTGTTTGACGTGGTCGTTCAATGTTTTGACAATGGTTTTTCGTGAAAGGTTCTTATAAGGCTTCTCCACGATTTAACAATAAGATAGTTTCTAACCCTAAGTCTTAAAGAGGAAATAGTAGTTGGACTCTAGGGCCTAAGTGTTTCTAAGTGTGGAAGAACGCATAAAGGTAAATTTCTAATAGGTTCCAATGCTTGCTTTGGTTGTGGTAAGATTGACCACAAGATAAGGGATTTTCCTTCCTTTGATAATAATTAGGGAGATAGCCGTCGTAGGGCTCAAACCTAACCTTCATTGGATCCACGTCGTCAGGCTTATAAAATCCCGCGGAAAAATGGTTCTATGTTACTTTCAGAATGTTATGTGAATAGTATGAGTCTTATATATGATCATAGATGAATTGTCAAACATGCTTTAGAATGCATTTAGATTAAATTGGCATGAATTGCTTAGGAGATATGTTGTACAAAAAATACTTTCAGCAGCTGAGAGAAGGTGAGTTATCCAAGAATTTGAGAAATGTTGAAATTTTCATGCATAATGGCTTGTTAAATGTAGTTTCTACTTCCTTGTGTTGCATAGAATATGTTGTGAAAAAGTGATGTTTCCTCCTTTAAGTTGTACATTATTTTGATGTTTCACGCATTATGGGATGCTAGTCTTGAATATTTAGTTCCATATGGTTTCTAGATCGACATTCAAGGATGAATGTTTACAAAAGGGAACCCGGAATCTGCCAAAAATAGTGATTTCAAGGAAGGACCTACACACTGTAGGGTAGTCCACGCTCGGTGGGAGACGGTTCGTGGGTCAAGGGAAAATTTGAGAGGCTGCATAAAATCAACCCACACTCTACGAGTACGGGCCGTGGGTCTGTCAACGCCCCGTAGGTGGGGGTCGTGGATTGGACCTGTAGGGTTGTTTAAGTTGGCTTAAGTGAGGGGTAGTCTCGGTAATTCCTATTTAGTTCATATGATGTGAGGTCGTTTTATAATTTTTAAATACACCTATGAGTGTTTTTATGTCATTAACCATCCCATTCACTTCATAAAGTCCCAAAACCCAAATCCATAACCAACCTTACCCAAATAAACTCTCTCTAGAACTCCAAGAAAGAAGATGTAGTAGAAGAAAAATAAACCTAGGGTTGAAGAATCAAAATTTTCTCCTCAAATTTGTGGTATATATTTAATGAGGTATGACAGATCTTCATACATGGTAGACTTCACCCATAGATACCCTTCAAAACCCCAAATTTCAAAGCTAAAAAAAACCCAAAATCTAGGATTTGACTTCAATTCATGGTTTTCTTTCAAATCCATTTTAAATGATTGAATTATGTTTTTTTATAGATATATTAATGACTATATATGATTTTAAGTTGAATTCCTCAAGAATCCATGAAGTAACCTATTTTATCATATTGGATCTTAAAGAGTGGGTTGTCACATTCGGGGAGTAACCCGTAGACGTAACCGGCGTCGTCCTCCTCTTTGAGGAATAAGAGAGCCTATCAAGATGACGATTACATTATAGTTTTTAAAAATGCGGAAATGGTTAAAAGCTTTTTCAGTACCTACATTGAGTTTACATTTTAGAAACTAAATTACAACATTGAATGATTAGTATCGAGTATATATAGACCTTCGTATAGGAAAACTACTTAGACTTCGCCTTTTATTACATAATATTTATATAATATATATATATATATAATATTATATAATTAGATATATATATAATATATATATATATATATATATATATATATATATATCATTATAAACATAGTCTCAACACGGCTGTACTTCCATTATAACCATATAACAAGAGTATATTTTGGGGCCAAGCCCATTACCTTAATGTAACAAGGCCATAGAGCATACAATGTTTAGTACTAAAAGAAAAGGAAAGAACATAAGAGTATTCATACTAAAAATAACGTCATAGATTGAATCGTGACATTGTACCTACCAACTAGGATGAGTATGAATTTCCAGTCTTCCTTCAAAGTATCTCAAAAGCCCCGCAACTATCGGAAAACCTAAAAAGGGAAAAAAAAACATAGGAAAGAAAAACATGTGAAAATGGGGTAGTACACCATTTGTACTAAGTATGAGACCCTTGTTCCACACCATACCCTGAAATCATGCTAAAAGAACATTTCATTTCACACATGCCTTTTAATTGAGAAAGCCTTTAGCACATTCCAAAAAGACCATAACCAATTAAAGAACATATTAATTAAGGTCAAAAGACCATGTACATCAAAGGAACAATATATCAATACTATGTCAGTCAATAGTCAACATTGCACTAATATAATTGAAACACCAATAGTCAAGACAACTCTATCATCAAGGGATTAAATAATAGCAATGCGGGGATTAAGAGTGCATAACAACATTAATTCAAAGCAAGACCAATACCAGACCCCTATTAAGTCAAACTAGTGCAATGGGACCAACAAAGCTCCCATAACCTTACTCAATCCGAGTAAAACCTAAAAAGAATGATTTGACCAAAATACCAAAATTCCACATAAAACATGGAACATTTAAGAGTACAGATAAATTCAACATTCGAATTTAGAGACCCACGAACAAACAATTTCCATAAGTGAGGACCAATCATCATGTAGGATCAATGTATCACATGTGTAAGATCATGATATTACAATCATGTTACAATTATAAGCTTACATACATTCGAGTTAAGAACCATTACATTTTTCCTCAAGGACGCCCTTAAAAAGTTTAAATAGTGCAATGTATGGGGTAGTACGAGTCCATTACCGCTACATAGAATAAGTTAAATCCTTTAGGTCATCCTAGTTAGAGTTCCTACCTTTTGTTTATTTTACCTTTTGGTAACATCTTGCATTATCCAACATAGACCATCTGAGATAATGTGGAATCCGGTGTCATCGAATCCTACACCGAAAGAAGGCGGACTAATAGCCAAGGTAGTACCAAAACATGAAAATAACAACTATGTGGATCCACTACATAGTATTCCTATGTGGTAACATAGTGGGAGAACTACGAGACATAGTTAGGAAACACTTTATTCTACATGCATTATAGTCTCCAATCTCCAGAGTACATTAGTGATCCTACCTTCCCTATGTGGGGAATGGAACCTCCTCCACTCTCGTTTTTCCCAAATCGGTGCTAAGGCTAGATCCCTTTTGCAATGTCTTTATTAATCATCATAGCTTACTATAGGTCTAGGGGTATATCCTTGTGTAATCATAAATCACTAATAGCTCAATAGGAAATTTAATGGAGATATAGTCCTTCACTAAAAATGCATCTAAGTGAGGTTGAACATTTACATCATCAATTATAATAAGGGACATTATTGAAATTTTCACCATCTTAGAATTAATATTTACATCTTAGTATCGAACACCTCACAATCATAGTCAAGATTTTCAATTCAAAATACCAACCATCGATCATAAACAAGATTTATAGTCCAATACAAACATAGATGACTTAATCACATGAACCAAAATTTGATGTAAAGAATGGGAATCAACAGACTTATCGAGTCTCCTTCATTAATTCATCACCAAGTCTACATCAAACCCTTAAAACTCAAACAAATAAGGCGGTAAATAATCATCATCTACAAATAAACCCATAAAATAAACAGGCAATGAATCAATACATCACAATCTACCACTAGCTCATACTTAAGACAAGGACACTAGGTCAAAGCCATAATCTAGATTACCGTAATCAAGAATCGCATGAGAGGACTAGAAACTCATCTAATATATTCATGAGGATTACAATGAGGATCATCTCAGTTAGAATTCAACAATAACCTAGTCAATGAAACCAGGCATTACCCACAATGCATACAAGATTATATTTACGGTTAAGGGAGAATAGGGATCTGCTACAAAACTAGACCAATCACAAGAAATAAGATAATTGAGTTATAATACATATTAATCTACTCATAATATCAAAAATAAATCATAAACAAAGTAATTCATAACATCAATTTCGTATTGGATGAAAACCCACTTGAATTTCCCATTTTTGAAATCAGTTTCATGGACCCCTTTAAGGAAAGAAGTCACAAAGGTGAAAGGAATCCCATACCTTAATGTTTGATGAATAATTATGGATAAATCTTGGTGATTACATCCCTAGAACCCCTTTAATTTTACCTTCTATAGAGTTCTTCAACTTGAGAGAGAAAGAAGAGAGAAGGAAGAAAGTTTTGGGTTTTGGGAATTATGAGAGCTAAGGTTAGTCTAATTAGGTTAGGGTCTTTATATAGGTTGTTAATTAACTTAATTAAGCCTACCTTAAACCCTAACTAACTAACTACCTAATTAATTAATTTTTCTAGCTTAAAAACATGCAGTGAACCCCGACCCATGCCCCGTTTGTCAATCGATGGACCAAGGACCCTCCGTCCTTTTGGTCCATCGTTTTTGTCAGAGACTAGTCCGAAATAGGCCTTGTCCAATTTTTTGAAGTTTCCATATATGGAGGCAATCAACGCCCCGTCGGTTAACACTCGATTCGTTGATGGCAAGCGTCTCCCAAATCGTAAGGGTCCTCATCAAGGGCCCTAGGTTAGTCCTTATGGAATCGTGCCCAGACGTTTCGACTACAAATTAACTCTAATATGTGTTAGACACCCTTCCACAAATTTTGCATCATTTTCTGACTCCTAAAACTTACTCAAATAGGCTAAGGTACACTAGCACCTCATTGAACTAGTTTCCCGACGTCATGGACGTTCTTTTACATTTTGATCTCTAAACTTCCTAAATGACTTATATTCATTAAAATAGCCCTTAAAAGTGTCTAATCCTTTTGAAACTTATGTTAGTATCTATAATACGCCTTAGATTTTCGAAGTATTATATTATACCCCCCTTAGGAACATTCGTCCCCGAATGACATTAAAATCTTTGAAAGGAAGGATAGACTCAAGACTAGCAACCCAACCAACAACAATACATTATAACATCATTTACAACATCAATAATATCATTTACACAAGGCAATTCAAAACTTCAATTGCCACACATAAGGCTAAATATTACATTATGTGGAATATCCTTCTCACAACAACAAGAGCTCAACATATCATATATGAGTCAATTATGCCAAAACTTAACTTACCATATGCTCAAAATCATTTCATAAAGACTCACAATATCACAATGCACAACATAACTCAAAACAAATTATGGAGCAAAATTGACAATTTTCAAGTTAAAGAGGCATGTTTTACGAATAGTTCACTGTAATCACCCTCAAGCTATTTTGAAAAAACTGCACCAAAAAAATTAAACACTTATATTTTAGGAATTATTTCCATATTAAGAGATAATAAAAACGAAAAACATTATTAGGAAAGACGATGGAGGGGATAACGGGACATGTTGCTCCCTCAACAAGGTGGTTTCTCCATAACACTTTTAGGGGCCACCTCTTTCTTCTTTATCCTCTTCACTTGATGATCAAGGATTTAAAATGGTACCTCCTCATAGGTGAGGTTATACTTTACACCAAGACCCTCAATAGGAAGAATACACTCGGGATCTCCAAAACACTTCTTAAGCATAGAAACATAAAAAACTAGATGAACTGAAGCCAATTAACTAGGGAATCTCATCTCAGAAGAAACCTTACCAACCCTTTTCAAGATTTCATTGGGACCCATATAATAGGGACTCAACTTCCATATCTTGCCAGATCTAATCACCCCTTTCATAGGTGAAATTTTCAAGAACATTTTATCACCTTCTTCAGACTCTAATTCCCTTCTCCTATGGTCGGTATAAGATTTTTTCCGTCTATAAGTTTCTTTCAAGAGATTTCTTATGATATGAACCTTCTCCAAAGTCTTATAAATCAAATCGAGACCCAAATGTGAAGACTCACCCACTTCAAACCATCCAATTGGAGATATAAATCTCCTACCATACAAGGCTTCATAAGGAGACATAAATATAAATAAATGGTAGCTATTATTATAAGCAAACTCCACTAAAGGCAAATGCTTAACCCTATTTCACTTGAAATCAATGAGATAAGCTCTAAGCATATCCTCAAGGGTTTAAATAGTAAGCTCAATTTGACCATGCATTTAGGGACGAAAAGTGGTGCTTAACTTCACCTTTGTACCCAACCATTCATTGAATGATATCCAAAACCTAGATGTGAATTGTGCACCCCTATCTGATATGATGGAAACAGAATACCATAGCGACACAAAATCTCATCTTTGAATATCCTTGCATAATATTCCGGCGAGTAAGTAGACTTAACAGGGATAAAATGAGCGGATTTGGTCAACCTATCCACTACCACCCATATAGAGTCATATTGCTTTGGTGTCTGAGTTAAACCTACGAAAAAATTGATATAGATATCTTCCCACTTCCAAGTAGGAGTTTGGATTTATTGAAGCAAACCACCCAGTTTTTGGTTTTCGGCCTTCACTTGTTGACAATTTGGACACTTAGCAACAAATTCCGCTATGTCCTTTTTCAAACCTTCCCACCAAACCACTTCCCTAAGGTCATAATACGTCTTTGTTGAACCCGGATGAATAGAGTAACTGGAACCATGAGCTTCCTCAAGAATCCGGCTCGTAAAACCATCTACATTGGGAATACACAACCTTCTTTGATACCTGAAGACACCATCTTCCCCTAAAGAGAATGACTCATTAATCTTACAAAGAACTGATTCCTTCAACTCCATCAATGGTTGATCAAGTTGTTGTTTGGACTTCACCTCAACAAACAAAGATGACTCTAATTTATGATAGACTATAAAAGCACTATTTGGAGAATCAAACCTTACACCCAAACTAGAAAACCTATGAACATTTTTCAGTAGAACTGTCTTGGCTTCCACAACATGCAACACACTACCAATGGACGAATTAAAGCATTCGCTACCACATTGGCCTTGTCGGGGTGATAGAGAACGCTCATATCGTAATCCTTCAACAATTCAAACCACCTTGTTTATGTAAGGTTCAACTGTTTTTGAGTAAACACATATTGTAGACTCTTGTGGTCGGTATACCCATCCACATGAACACCATACAACTAATACCTCCATATTTTCAACGAAAATACCACGACCGCTTATTCAAGGTCATGAGTTGGATAATTTCTCTCATGCCACTTAAGGTTCCTAGAGGCATACCCTTAAGTTTCCTAGACGCGTAGGCTATAACCTTCCCATTTTGCATAAGAACACACCCCAACCCGACACGGGATGCATCACAATATACCACAAAACCTTTTTTTACCCTCTGATAGGGTCAATACTGGAGCGGAAGTAAGCCTATCCTTCAACATTTGGAAGCTCTATTTACCTACCTACTACCACTAAAACATCTTACTCTTTTGGGTCAAAGTATTCAATGATGCACAATAAACACAAAACCATCCTCAAACCTCCGATAATAACCCGCTAGACCCAAGAAACTCCTAATGTTGATTGGAGTCAATGGTCTAGGCCAATTTTTCACCAACTCGGTTTTCCTTAGATCTACCTCAATTCCCTCACTAGAGATTATATGACCAACAAACTCCACTGACCTCAAACAAAAATCACATTTGTTAAACTTGGCAAATAATTGGTTCTCCTTAAGCATTTTAATACCACCCTCAGATGGTCCATATGTTCACCCTCGTTTTTCAAATATACCAAGATGTCGTCAATGAAGACAATGACAAATGAATATAGGTAACTTTGAAACACTCTATTCATGAGATCCATAAATGCTGCCGGGGTATTAGTGAGACCAAAGGACATTACTAAGAACTCATAGTTACCATATCTAGTCCGGAACGTTATTTTTAGTATATTCTCACCTGTCACCCAAAGTTGGTGATACCCCAATCTCAAGTCAATCTTAGAAAAGTAGCTATACCTTTTGAGTTGATCAAACAAGTTGTCAATCCAAGTGAGATAATACTTGTTCTTAATAGTGACTTGATTGACTTGGCGATAATCAGTGCACATTCTAAGGGAACTATCCTTCTTCTTCATTAACAAAATAAGTGTACCCCATGGAGAAATACTAGGTCTTATGAAGCCTTTGTATAGTAAATGTTTGAGTTAAGACTTCAAATCTTTCAATATGGACGGAGCCATACGATCAGGAAGTTAAAATGGGATTTGTATCCGGACACAAGTCGATACCAAAATCAATTTCCTATTTGGGAGAAATACTGGGAAGATCATTAGGGATAACCTCCGGAAATTCACTTACCACAGTGACCGTCTCAATGGGAGGAATTTTGGAGTCTAAATCTTGGACTCTTACTATATGTTATAAACATCATTTAGAGATCATCCTACAAGATCTGAAACAAGAAATGATACGACCTCTAGGAATAGAATTTCCCTCCTTCAACTCTAAAAAAGGCTCATTTGGAACGTTAAACTTCACCACCCTCTTTCTACAATCTATAGAGTTAAAGAAAACATGTAACCAATTCATACCCAATATGACATCAAAATCAAACATATCATGTTCTACGAGTTCCACATGAGTAACTCTATCGGGAAATGTTATAGGACAATATCTAGATACCCTCTTTGCAACAACTGACTTACCTACCAGGGTAGTTACTATGAAAGGTTCATTTAGAATGTCAGGCAAAATCTCAAACTAATTAGCTATCAAGGGAGTTACAAAAGATAATATAGCGCCTGGATCAAGCAACGCATCTATATAAATATAAAATACTTTCAACATACAGATCACCATGTCTGGAGAAGTATCTTACTCACCCCTTGAGTGAAGTAACATACAGAACCACTTGCTTGCCCACTCTCCTTGTCTTTCCCCTTCACATTGGGCAATATCAACTTTGTGGACACTTTTATCCCAACCAAAACAATTATCTGTTCCCTTAAGGCAATCACTATAATGCTTCTTGCCACACTTCCTAGTTGGATTCTTGGTGTGTTAGTACCCCTACCTTTTTGCGTATTAGGGTTAGGTACCCTATCATCCTAGCCGTAGGGAACTTGGAACGAAATTGGTTGGAAACCCTTTTCTTGAACCTAGGATTGTCTTGGATATCAAGCCTACCCTTTCAAAAACCTCCATCAAATGACCTTACCCTCTTGGTATCTCTACTCTTCATCTTAGCTCTTATCTCTTCCACTTGTTGGGAATAAACCAAGAGACGAGAAATGTTCATGTTGTCATGCACCATAGCTGAAATCACATTCCTCTTGTAAGTTATTCGACGCTCCTGTCACAGAACGGTTCATTTCATCCCTATGGTCGAAAACTAAATAAGGAACATACTTTGACAATTTAGTGAATTTCAAAGAGTATACAATTACATTCATACCTCCTTGATGAAGGTTGATGAACTCCACCACTTTGGCTTCCCTATTCACCCTAGGAAAGAATCTATCAAGAAAAGCCTTCTTAAAAATCTCCCAAGTCACCAGTCCACCTCTTAAAGTCTTATTGTCTCTCCATTAGATGAACCAAGTTTGGGACACATCTTTGAGTTGGTAAGTGGCTAACTCGTCCTTCTCACTAGTAGTTAACCCCATAGCGTAGAGAATCTTGTTGATTCATCAATGAACTCTTGGAGGTCTTCTTCAACCTTGGATCCATAGAAAGTAGGGGGATTCATCCTAGTGAAATCCCTTAAATGGGAGGACGTGATACCAACTTGTTGGTTTGCTTAGGGTATAACCTCTAGTTAGCTTGGGACATCATGGCTTGAACTTGAGTAGTGGCGGCTTGTGCCTGGGTAGTAATGGCTTGGGTCGTTTGGAAAGAGCAGCCGTTATATCACCATCCATCAATGGAGGAGGATTGACCGGATCTTGTTCATCATTAACATCTTCTTCAAGAGGAGGGACTTTATCACCACGAGAATGGAACTCCCGCATTAGCAATATCTTCTTCAAATCTTTGTTCCACATTCCTTCGATTATTCATTGCCTATAATCACAATAATAGGATTAGATGTTAAAAGTACATAGATATAAACTCTAGTGGAATGATATTGGACTTCCAAGAAAGTGAGAGTTCCTAAACATCACATAGATTCCTATATATTAGTCTGGCGCGCTTCACAATTATGAGTAAGAATCTACATAGATGTGGTTGAGATAGACGTAGTTAAGAGAGATATCGACTTAAAGATATTCAACCTCATGCTCTGATACCAAGTTTGTCACATCCGAGGACCACCCCCTAGATGTAACCGGAGTCGTCATCCTCTTTTAGGACTAAGAGTAGCCCTTTAGATTACATCATTACATTCATCCGTTAAAATGCGGAAATTTTTGAAAAAAAATTCATTACTTCTACATTGAGGTTTACATAGACCTCTACATACACATAATATTTATATCGAGTATACATACACCCTTTGTATAGAAATATTACTTAGTTTTGTACTTTTATTGCACATAGATATATATAAAATATAACATAGTCTCAAATGGATGTCTCATCTCATACGCATCTAACAAAAGTATAATATTTTGGGCCTAGCCCATACATCAATGTAACAAGGCCAAATATAGACCATACAATGTTTATTAATCAATGAAAAGGAATGAAATCTTAAACTAAAGCAACTTCATAAGATTGATAGTGGCATTGCCCTCAGAAAGTGAGGACCTACCCAACTTGGATGAGTAAGAATTCGAAGTTTTCCTTCAAAGTTGTCTCAAAAGCCCTTGAATGATCAGAACCTACAATATTGGGGGGGAGGGATAAAATGGGTTTAGTGCACCACTTGTACTAAGTATGAGACCATATGCACGCATACCACAAAATCATGCGAAAATGAACATTTCATTAAACATGATCTTCTACATTTAGAAAGTCTTATGTACATTTAATAATACATACCAATCAATAAGACACGTTCATTAAGTCCAAAGCATGTACATAACAATACCAATAATACTAAGTGTAGTCAAATCAACATGCACATCATTTAATTGAACACATAGTCAAGAAAACTCTATCATCAAGTTATAATAACAACAAGCATGGATAAGAGTTCATTACAACATAACCAAAGCAAGACAATTACCCATGAACACTCATTAAGTCAACTAGTGCAATGACCAAGCAAAGCCCCATAACCTTAATCAATCGAGTAAACCTAATAAGAATCATGACCAACATCAAACATCACATAACATGACATTTAAGAGTACATATCATCATACGTTAGAATTAGAGACCAACACATATTCAAAAGTGAGACCAATCATCATATAGTATCATCATTATGTAAGATCATCATATACATATTATGTATGCTTATAAGAATATACATACATAAGAACATCCTCCCGGAGTCTCCTTTCAAAGCTAACTAGTTCAATGTATAGGTAGAGTCCTATACCCTACCTAGACGAATTTTAATCCCTTAGTCATCCTAGTTAGAGTTCCTACCTTTTATTCATTTTACATTTTGGGAACATCTTGTCTTAACCGACATATGATACATGAGAAAATATGGAATCCGATGTCGTGGAACCCTACACCGAAGAAAGGCGAACTATTTTCCAAGGTAGTACCAAAACATGAACATAACAACCACATGGATTCGCGAGCTAGTATTTCTATGGGGGCAATAGAGTTAAGGAACAAGGAAATATAGTTGGGACCCTGTTTATGCTACATGCATTATAGTTTCCAATCTCAAGAGTACATTAGTGATCCTACCTTCCCTATGTGGGAGGGACACTCTTCGCTCTAGTTCACTAGGTTCTAAGCTAGAGTCCCTTTTGAAATGTCTTTAATGTCTTTATTAATCATCATAGCTTAATGTAGGTCATAGGGTATATCCTTGTGTAATCATAATCATTATAGATCAATAAGAATTTCATGAGTATAGTCCTTTCATTACAATTCATATAAGTGAAGTTAGAACATTTACATAATCACTTCATAATAAGGAACATTATTAAATTGTCACCACCATCATAACATTTACATCTTATCAAGCACCTCACAATCCTTAGTCAAGAAATTTCTATTCAACATCATACCAACCCTATCGATCTTCATACAATATATACTCGAATACAACATCATGACTTAATCACAATTAACCATAATTGAAGTAAATAATAGGGGGATCACAAGACTTACCAAGTCTCCTTCAAAATTCATTATCAAGGTCTTACCATCAAACCTTAAGTCAACACAATAATGGTGAAGTATGATCACACAACAATAACTAACATGATAACGAGGCTAATTGAATCACTACATCACAATCCACCACATAGCTTCAGATAAGAGACTTAGGTCAAAATCATAATCAGGATCAATTACTCAAGAACTAGAATAATAGGACTATAATTCATATTATTATATTAAGGATTGATACAATGACATCATATAGTAGTAATTCAACCAATAACAAATTCAATTGAACCAATATTACACAATTCATATCAAGATCATAATCTAGGGTTATGAGGAAAAGGTCATCTTCTACAAACTAGAACAATCCATCAAGAAATTATATAATTGAGTTATAATACATGTTAATCTAATAATAATATCCAAAAGAAATCATAAACGAAGTAATTCATAACATCAATTTCGTATTGGATAAAAACCTACTTAAATTTTTATTTTTGAAATCGATTTTATGGAACACTTTGAGGAAAGAAGTCTAAAAGGTTAAAGAATTCCATACCTTAATATTTGATGAATATTGAGGCATAAATATTTTTTATTACATCCCTACAACTCCTTTGCATTTGACCCTCTATTGAGTTCTTTAACTTGAGAGAGTAAGAAGATAGAAGGAAGAGAGTTTTGGGTTTTGGGAATTATGAGAGCTTAGGTTAGTCTAATTAGGTTAGGGTCTTTATGTAGGTTGTTAATTAAATTAATTATGTCTCCCTTAACACCTATATAATTAAATAAATACCTAATTAATTAATTTGTCTAACTTAAAAATGTGCAGTAAAATACGTCCTCACATACGAAACCCCGACCTACGCCCCGTTTTTCAATCGACGGACCAAGGACCCCCCGTCCTGTTTGTCCATTGATTTTGTAAGATACTGGATCAAGACAGGCCTTTGCCACTTTCTTTAAGTGTCCATTGACGGAGGAAATCAACGCCCCATGGATTTACACACGATTCGTTGATGGCAACCGTCTATGGACACTGCCTTTTGGCAGCCTCTTCCCAAATCACAAGGCTCCTCCTCAAAGGCCCTTGGTTGGTCCTTAAGGAGTCGTTCCTATATTTACTAAGAATAAACTCTAACACATGTTATAGACCCTTAAACAAATTTTCATCATTTTGCGACTCCTAAAACTTGGTCAAATAGGCTATGGTACGCTAGCATCTCATAGAACTAGTTTATGGATGTCATGGACATTCTTTGACGTTTGGATCTCTAAGATTCCTAAATGACTTATATTCATTAAAATAGACCTTAACACAGTGTCTAAACCTTTTGACACATACGTTGGACTCTACAACACGTCTTAGATTTTTGAAGTGTTACAGAGGTATTGGTTGATTCAAGCATAATGTTTTAAAATATGAATTCTATGAATTGATTACTTGAATCATGTTATTATCCATTCCTATTGCTGTAATTCTAGGTGTTTTGATTGAATGTGATATATGGACTTTGAAGGGAAAATTATGAGAATTATGTAAAACATGTACATATTATCAAAATTATGTATGATGATGATATTTATGTAATTGTGTTACGAATATCTTAAGAATAAAATTATTATGACTATAATGCAATTTTGGTGTTCTTGAAAGTCTATTCTCTCTCTTACACTCACACACTTATGAATGAAGTTTCTATGATTATGATAATGATGACATGTTGATTAAAAGTCTATTATCAATTATACACTTATGAATAATGATGACATGTTGTGAAAGGTTTTCTCACAATAAGGGAATTCTTATGAATATATGAGCCATCTTATGGAGGATGTTACTTTCACGATTCGAATTCTGGAATCCAAATTACTACCGGTGTCGTTGACCTCTCAGAGGTCGCAGACAAGCCTCATCTTGCATTCATCACATTCATATGGTTAATTGTAGCGGAAAATTTAAAACATTTAAATGTATGAAGTATAAATAGACTTCACATATTTATTTCATGAATTCATCATATACAAAGATTAATATAAGTGTAACAACTATCTATACTAAGAATCAATTCAAAAAAGAATAAGAATATATCATAAATACGATTGCCAGACTCTACCTTATTACAAAAGCTTCGAAATGAAAGTACGAAAGAAACGCTAGAGAAAACATCCCCCAACTTTTTCTAAAACTAAGGATAGACTAAAACTGTAGCATCCTCAAAATCTAGAGGACCTACCAAATGGTCTGGATAAATGTTTATGTCCAATCCATTGCAAGAGTCGTCAATCTGTGTCTTAACCTTCATCTATTAAATAGTAAATAGTAGGGGTTAGTACACCACTTGTACTAAGTATGGGTGTATGCATATACATACATAAGGATATGCATGATCAAAGAAAGCATTTCCTAAACAACATGCTATTTATGGAAAGCCCACTCACTAGACTTTCCTAAATCGTTAGTTGTGACTTGTTGTATGAATATGATGTATTTTAATGCATTCAAAGAACAAACCTAATTTTTTATATGATTACAAAACACTAGTATCATCAACATAATTTAGAACAACTCGAGCAAAGATTTGAGATTTTTGATCCTCTTAGGCCGAGAGCTCCTTTTTGTATACTTAGATTATTTTTCAGTCTTTTTCTTCTTCTTGTTCTGTAGTTCAATAATTCTTTTGGTCTTATGTTTTACATACAAGATCAATGACTTATTGTAGTCCTAAACCCATGATGTAGGTAATCCAAGGACTAAGGAATGATTTTAATACTTTATAGTGAGTCAGTCTTTATACCATATATTCATTACCTTTCATAAGCAATTCTCTATTGATCATGCCATTGATTTCATTACTCTAATGTTTTATATATATTATACATTTCATATACAAGAGACTTTGGAATCGTTTATGTAGCATTAAGACATCTCAAGTGAGGGTTAAACATATGGGACCTCAACCCGAGGGCCTTCTTTAGCAAACACAGAGTCTACTTCATTCGTTCATTCGTACTTCACATTATTCATTTCATTCATTCGTAGGCTGATGTAAACACCAGCTATATCTAGGATAAAGTTTAAGACTCTCATCTGTATCATGAAGTGCAATGACCAAGAATGACCTAATGTCATTACTTGAATCTGATTTCACCTCCTGATTTTCTTGTACAAAAACCTTCGGTATCGTTCATTTCATTATCTTTCATACTTTGAGGTTAGACTCATTCTTTCTTTGGTAACTTTAACCTTAACCAGCATAGATCATGTGAGCATCATGAAATCCAATGTCTACCCCACAACGAAATGAGGTAGAATCACCGGCCAAACTGACCCAAACATGATAACATATATAGGGAGTCGAACCCTGCTAGATCTATATATTGGCAGTATAGGTTAAAATTCTAAGAGATATAAGGAGACCCATATACGAAATTACATAGAGTATAATCTCATGAGACTTACATGAATCTCTACCCTTCCGAAAGAAGGCAACACTGCTCATAGCTAGCCTATATATGCTCACTATAAAGTTGCATTAAATTCAACTCATACGTCATGAAAGTTGGCCTCTAGTATAAGGACATCATAGCTCAATAGATGATTTCTCATATCATCATTAGTATTAAGTATACATTAATCTCGATACTTCCTTTAGAGTGTTCATAGAGACTGGTCTCTTCTTTAGCTTTACACTCTCATAGGTGAGTATGTTTTCGTAACATTTACTTAGGATTATTTGAGATTGGTCTCATCTTTCCTATTAGCCTCGTATCATGTTGTCACAACATTCATTATCTTTAGCATATTTGGTCTTCATAATTACTCACCCCTTTTTAAGTGAATATTCATTTTGTTCTTTATCTTTTAGTGTTGACTCAAGCATTATGGAGGCTTGCTGGTAGATTGATATTTACTTACTATATTGATGACTGGTCATCATTACTTTACATTGATGAAATGTGAATTTTCCTTACATATCATCCTTTGGTGTTAATGAGACTGGCTCACACAATCTAACACCTTCATACGTGAGTATTCATTTAACATAGTAGCTTAGGTGTAACTGAGAATTGTCTAGCTTCCTTTAACACTCCATTCTAGTCAGTTACTTACTTTAGACCCCTTCAATTATTTTATAACTTACGTTACATACTTACTTTAGTGTAGTAGATTCATATAATCATTTATGGACGATGAGCACTTCATTCAATGAGTTTCATGAGTTCATATGTCATTCTTTTAGAGTATGTTGAGAGTTGTCCCAATAAATGGCATGCCCTTAGTTATGCATTCATTGACTTACTTTAGATGTGATTATTCATTTGGCATTCCAACATTTTAGTCATATTAGATAGTATAAGGTATGTTTAGACTTGTCCCTTTGATTCACATACCCTTATTATGGATTCTTTTTGTTCTGTTGGTCATGCTTAATTTGACATTGCATTATATTGGGAACATAACACTGGTGTAAATTTAATATTGGCCTAGAAAATTTGGAAATGACTTCATAGACAATTTATTGGCACAAGCCCAACATTCATTTAAATATAGTTTCATGAGATTCTCATTAGCAAATTTTTCCATCATTATTTAGAAGCAATAATGTAAGCCAATTCAATTTAACTTTTTTGCAAGAGATTGTTAGCCATTTTATTGGCATAACCCAGACATTCATTCAACTTATGATTTCATGGAGATCTATTTAGCCAACCTTATAACATAGCTTTAGGAATAACACTTTTAAACATCTTGGACAAAGTTATATTAGCGTTTGATGAATATATCATCTTTATAACGTTATTATAACAGCAAGTATGAAAAACAGACCATAACATCTTTGTACATAACATCTTTAGACATATCTTTAACATAGTATCATTCTTTTAGTTCACATAATAACACTTAGCATCAAACGAGTCAAATTAATAGGTCCATTCGATAATTATTTAATGAAAAACCACACACGTTAAGATCATCCAGCACCACATACCAACTACATGATTTCTAACCTACTCAACATTGAAATCCTAACAAAGATACTAGGGAAAGGAGTTCGACAAAAATGACTAGAAACAACCCTAGTTTTCAAGATCTTTGAATCATTCGAAAGAAAGTTCTCTTGGAGAAAGAAGTCTAGGAGAGAAAAAATACCTTATGTAGAACTTAATCTATCTAGATCACCTTGAACGAAACCTTGAAGAAACCTTGAAATCTCCCTAGAGAAATCGATAAATTTTTGCCTTTTGCTTGCGTTCGTTGCTTACTGTTTTTGCGTCCGTTTTCTCTATAAGTTTAAACGTGATTTTTAGGTTTAAGAACTGATATTGACTCATTCAACTTGGGTTTTAATAATTTAATCATATAAATTAATTAACTAATTACTAAAAAGCCCCTCGTAGATTGACTAGAACAAGGAAAACACATTACTTGGTCAAATTTGAAATTTTTCCTACGAATTTCGTTTTTAACCTTTAAATTAATTAATTAAATATATAATATAATTATTTAAGGTACCTAGTCTAACTATTAAAGTGCCCCTAAATCATTGGAACTAAAATTAACCCTTTTACACCATCCTAGGTTAAGTACTAGGATGTTTCTTGAGTTGTACTAGGTTAGTGTGAGAATTTCGGTTTGACCCCTTTAATTTAACTAATTAAATGGCTAACATAATTGATTAATTTAATTAAGTTCATTATTAAAGTATCCTTAAGTCGTTATAACCATAACTAATCCTTTGAACCATCCTAGGTTAGTAAGTAGTTTTTTTTCTTGTTTTAACCGAAATCTGGATATTGCTTTTTGATTTCTGTTTTCCCCTTTAAATTAATTAATTAAGTTTCTAAATAAATTAATTAAGTATCCTATGGTAATTACTAAAGTTCCCTTAAGCCTTTAGGATCTTAACTAATTCTTTGGACCATCCTAGGTTAGGTACTAGGTTGTCCCTTTCTTATCTTAAATGAAATCTTAAAATTTCCTTTTTATTTTTGATTTTATCCCTTTTAAATTAAATAAGTAATATGCTAAATTAATTAAATAGTTAATCTAGGGTAATTACTAAAGTACCCCTATGTTGTTGGGACCATAACTAACTTTTTGAACCATCCTTGGTTAGGCACTAGGGTGTCTCTTTAACTAGTACTATGTTAGTGTCAACCCAGTTTTGGTCCTAGGTTGTCGGGTGCACTAATGGGTCCAATTCGGTTAGTTTAAGGTTATTTAGTTATTTAGGGCAGTATGTTAGAGTCTAGAATTATTAGAGAGTTTAGGCCCCACATGGAGTGGTCCCTTGTGCACGTTTTTCCCCCTAACTACCCTAACCGAATTCATGAATGTTACTTATTGTCCCAACGAATGTTTACTAATTGTCCCAAGGACCCTCACTATGTCCTTGGGCACTGCTTAATTTACATGATAATTTTTAAATGATCATGTGCTATTGTACTAGGCTTGACACTTGGATGCCTATTACTTTGTGTGCAAAGACTAGAAAATATACATTTTTCGCTTAGGGTATTCATTGCAGTTAAATTTCTTAAACAAGATCATTAATGCTAGAAAATTGGCTAACACCCTTTAAGCCAATATTTTATAATAATCCCAATATTTGGCTGATTTGGGTATTATATAAAAATTGGCTAATAACACTTAGCCAATTTTCCATACTATGCCCAATATTTCTCAATATTGGGCATTGGGATGCCTATGTACCCCCAATACCCGTTCTTAAGGACCTATTGGGCTCTTCACTAGACATAATTTTTCCGGAATGTTACAGTTAGACTTAGTGTTTATGTATTCTTACATAATAATGAACACAAGTAATGAAATATTAAGTACTTCGTGGCAAATATTACTAAGAACCTAGTGTATATTGATATAATATGGAAACTCTCACGTGAATTTTGGGGGAAGGGTTTCTAAAAGCAATCTCTTGAGATGGATGCCCATATGTTAGTTTAGGCGGTTTATATATTAGCAATATTCTTATCCCATACCTATATGCCATCATAAGTCTATCTAGTGGATCCATCTAAAATCTAAATTAATGGTTCTAGCTTGGGAAAGTAGGACACCCCTTTCGGTGTAGGTAACATCAGATTCAATAATTTTCTCACATGGTCTATATTTGTAAGACCCTGAAAATGACCTAGGTTAACTCGAGCATAACATGTTTGTATTAATGGTTTAACGTTCTAAATATGTCTAATATATGGTATAGAGGCAGTAGCTAAAGTATTAGTTTTTTTGGAAGTCAAACGTCAAGGGACGACTAAGACGTTCGACGACTAAGTCACCTAAGTGCCTCATAATTAGTTTTATGTGCTATTGTGTGATTCATGAGATTTTAAGGTCAATAAATGAGTTATTATATCATTTGTAGGAAGTATGTCAAGTTTTCATGGATTTTGGAGGTCAAATTTCCAAGAACGTCCATGACGTTCGAAAGATATGCCTTGACATGACCTTGTGTGTCTAGGCGTGTTTCATTGAGTTTTATCTGTTTGTTTTGGATAAAATTTATGTGAGAGGTATTAAACTCATAGACGATCTTATTTTCATTTGAAACATCCAGGAAATTATCCCCAAGGATCATCCAAGGGTCCTTGAAGAAGGACCCAAACCTGTTGGCAAGGCTGTCCTAGGCAGACCCCAAACGACGGAGCAGGCAACGGCTCATAGGCCTGTTGACGCCCCAGAAATGGGTATTGTCAATGGTGAATTGGACTGGAGGGAAGTAAGAGATAGTTGGAAAGTCTCTGAACGCACTGATGGTTACCAACACGGCCCGTCAGTGGGGTGACGCTCTGTCGAGGGCAGTCGTAAGTGGAAGCTATCTTCTGCGCAGGTCTGCGGCCAAGTCAAGGGATGAATTAAAAATTCACACCACTTATAAATGTATGTATTTCCTGTTTATTAAGGGTATATTGGGTATGTTAAACAAATATATAAGTGTTTACCTCTTAGAATAATTTATTCTTCCAAATCAAAACCCCAAAATCCCTTAAGAAATCCCAAAGACTCTATTGAAGTCAAAATTGAAGAAACAACTTAGTGTTGCGTTTTGAGTGGAAATTCTTCGTCAAAGTGAAGAATTATCATCCTTGAGGTATATGTTTTTATCCTTGAAACTTGTTTAATCAAGGAGCCCAAATCTCAAGATGTTTTCTGAAGTTGAATTGTCCAATTTCACGATTCTACCATGGGTTCTTGTATAAATGATTTCTAAACATTGAATTATGACATAATTGATATTGTATTGATTATTTCAATCTAAATTATCTATTAACCCATGAATTGGATTAACCCTAGATTCTGACTAAGTTTTGGGTTACTTGATATTGTTCTAATGTTGATGAATTCTTTTGTAGTTTCTTATGGGTTTTCTAATGATGTAATAATTGTAGTAAATTGATATCTAGGTTGTATTAGATATATGAATTTAAATTTATTTGACCTAGTTCATATATTATCTTAGTTTTTATGTTGAATTGTTGGTTATAGCCTTGGGTAACGATCTTGTGTTATCGAATTGAGTAATTTATCTTTAAATTTAAGTGTTGATGATGGAGTTGAGGTATTATTCCCAATTTCCTTTATTTTGATATTATTTATACCTAAATTATGTTATGATTTGTTTGGTCCACCTTTGGTAGAGATGCTATGTGAATGATGTGGCCTTGTCGGCGTTACTTTTTAGAATATTATAATCATGGCTTTGTCGGAAGTACTTGAACTTATATGGTTATTTGTGTATTTGATTTGATGATGTGTAATCATATGTGCCTATATGTTAAAGTATGTGTTAGACTATTCATACTATTTAGTTAATCATGTTATGTCATGGCTATATGTTAAGTGTGTAGTCTTAGAGTTGATACATGGTTGATCCTAAATTGGCTAGATGACTCTAAAATGGTTAGGTTGATAATGTTAAGTTAATTAATAGGTTGACTAAATAAGGTTAAGGGTCATTTCTAAGAGTTTAAAGGAATATAGTCTATTGGTATTAAATGGAAGTATTTTGTATCTTTTTTAGGTAGACTTAGGTCCCTTACTTGATGCTTATGTGAATCTGTGATGTCTTGACTTAGGAACCTAAAGGCTCTTAGACTTGAAAAAATGAATATAGGTGAGACCTTGTATGATGATACGAAGGTCATTTATGTGGAACCTTGAACCTAGTGGTAAGGTTAGAAATCGTGAAGTAGTTAGCATGAATGGTATCCTCATGTAATGAGTGATGGACTTAAGGTTGATTGTCTGGAACGACATCATACCATACCTTACGGAATTCGCGATGAGATTCTTGTTGCCATAGTGAGATATGCCCTAGTGGACCTTACTTTTGTTTGTTGAATGTAATTGGATCATGAACTAGGTATGAGATCCATTATAAATGAACCTTACTGAGAATTGATCTATGAGAACTAAGGCCAGCACCGAGTGAGTATGATAAGGGAAAGTAGTTCTAGTTAAATATGAGACTTGAATACAAAGAAGTCCTTCGTATTCCTTAACCATGTGCCTACATGGGATGTGTCCATGTTCTACCATTCGCAAGTTGAACAACCTCATCCGAGTAGGATAGAACTCCGGATTCCATCTCTTGCTATCATGGTCTATGTAGGTTATTTCTTATTCTCATCATATGGAGTACCTATTAGCATTAGAGAAGTTTATGAAGTTTAGGTGGTGGTATGGGACGCCATCTACAGATTGCACAATAGACTTTGAATGTATTACTTGGAGTTCCTAGGTCTTGTCCAAGACCATTATTTTAATTTCTTTTATGTGATGTATGATTTTTAATGAACTAATGACTTATGTTAAGGAGTATGTAAATGAAAAATTACCTAATCTAAAGTGACTTAAGCATTCCTTAGCTAAAGTGTGAAGTGAGCATAAAGGATGATCTCTTCATGTCTTATCTTTGGAAGTCTTGAGGGTGACTCTATATAGGGAAGTTGGTTGATTTTGTGGACATGATCTAAGCCTTACGTAGTCTTAAGGACTATTTAGGTAATTATTAAGGAGTCACTATAGACTTTATCTTCTTGATTTACTTAAGTAGGTATTTTGATAGCCTTTGGAAGGAGAATGTCATATCACCTATGTGTTTATGTATTATGTGAGCATGATTCATCTAAAGGAGTCTATAAAATCTCTTCAGTCTGTGTAAGGGGCTGTATGGGCGGTCCCTTCACAACTCACTTAAGTGAGACATAGAGTTCACCTTTGGTAGAAGAATCTTACCTTGATGTTCATGATTCTATCAAAATTTATATGTGACTCATTATAAGTAATCCTAAGGGTCGTTTAGGCACACCTAGAGACGGTGTATGTGCGGTCTCTCTTTGTTTGACTTCAGTTAATTTAGGATAGCTTTGAGTGAGAAGATTATATGCTAAGGTGAAGAATAAGTCACTTCAACAGTGAATGAGCTTACTGTAAAGTGAGTTCTAAAAATGTGATTTTCGGTTTAAAGGTTATCTTATGTTTTTCTATGTTTTTAAATATTGTTATTATGATTATAATATGATTTTTAAATTAAAAGATGCATATTTCAAATAAATGTCCATTTTCATGATTTTTATGCATAATGGCATACTTAGTACATGTGGTTGTACTAATTCCATGCTTTTACCTATCTATATAGTTCTTGTTAGGTAAATAGATTTTAGAAGGGAAGACTTGGACTTAGAAGATCGTTCAAGAGAAGTTAAAGTATGTCCGCACTTGAATCGAGGGCATATCTATCTTTTATATTTTCATTCAAAGTATTGTAATACACTAATTATTCTACAATCGTATTTTGAAGTATGGGTCATGTCCCAAGTATTCTTGTGTCTAAAGATGATGATATTGAGACTTAGTATTTCCTATTACTTTTATATATGAAAGAGATTTTGAAGACTAGGGTTGTGGAGAGTTTTATGAAATCTAGGTTGAGAGACTTAGTGAAGGAAGAATGAGATACGACGATGCTACATGATGATATGACCTTAGCAAGACATATGGTGTATGTACAATCAATTGAAGAGTCTAACTTTAGGAGGATGTCGAGGAACTTCAAAGGAGTGTTGATAGTGGTAAAGTGCAATCTAGGTTCAAAAAAGGGGTTCAAACTGAAGATGGACCTAGTGTTCCTAAGATGAAGTTTTAGAAAGGAGGTGGTTCTTGCAATGGAAAACCTACATGTGCCACTTGTGGTAAGAATCATCTTGTTGAGTGTCTTTTGGGTATGGGGATTTGCTTTGGATGTGGAAAATATGGGCACAAGGTGATAGATTGTCCAAGCATTTCTTCTAGGAAGAAGGATAAGAAAGTTGAGCCTACTAGTCCAAAGAAAGATGCTCCAACAAAGAGGCGTTTTTATGCACTCCGAACAAGAGGTGAGAAGCCAAGTGAGAGTGATGATGATGTTGGTAACTTTTTTTTTCTCTTGTTCTGATATGACTTCCTTCTAAGTGGGGGAGTATGGTTTGTATATGGGATAGAAGTCCTAGAAATTATTGCATGTGCATGGTGTTTATGAGTTTGGTTGAAAATGAATTTTATTAACTTTTTGCATTGTGTGTTTTATTGAGTTATGATCATGTTGTAAGAGGTTTTTATATGATGTAATCTTTCATACTAGCATGTTTATATCATGATTTGCCTAAGATTGCATTTTTGAAAAACTTGCCAAAAAGCATTGTTCTCTAATTCAATGTAATTCTTTTTGAAAAATTGACTAATTGATTCTTTGGTTTGAAATTGTTGTTATGTAGTTATAAATATTGTGTATGAGTATATTAATGGATATAAAATAAGTTTTAACTATTTGGAATGGAGCATGTGAGTTTTGTAGAATAATGAGTTATAAATTGTATGCTAGTTTCTTGTTGTGTTGTGAATCTCTTGACTATGTGAAGTTGATTTTTTATTCTTGGTTATGTGTCGTATGGTTTGGTTATGTTCTGTTAGTTGAATCCTCTAATCTTGGAAGTGTTCGGAGAGTGACAAGTGTCATTTGAGAACGAATGTTGTCCATGTGGGGGAGTGTAAGACCCCGAAAATGATCTAGGTTAACTAGAGCATAACATGTTGGTCTTGATGGTATAAGGTCCTAAATATGTCTAATATATGGTATAGAGCAGTAGCTAAAATATTAGGTGTGTTGGAAGTCAAACGTCAAGGGACGACTAATCACCTAAGTGCCTCATATGTGGTTTTATGTGCTATTGTGTGATTCAGGAGGTTTTAAGGTCTATAAATGAGTTATTATAAAATATATAGGCAGTGTGTCAAGTTTTCTCAGAGTTTGGAGGTCTAATGTCCAAGAACATCCATGACGTTCAAAAGATATGCGTTGAAGTGACCTTGTGCGTCTAGGTGTGTTTCGTCGAGTTTTATGTGTTTGATTTGGATGAAACTTATGTGAGAGGTGTTAAACTCATAGAAAATCTAATTTGGGTTGGAAACGTCCGGGAAATTATCCCCAAGGACCATGAAAGGATCGTTGAGGAAGGACCCAAACCCGTTGGCAAGGTTGTCCCAGGCATACCCCAAACGACTGAGCAGTCGATGGTTCGTAGGCCTGTTGAAGCCCCATCAATGGATGTATTCTATGGGGACTTGTCCTAAGGGAAGGAAGAGACATTTTGAAAGTCTCTGAACCCACCAACGGTTGCCAGCACGGCCCGTCTGTGGGGTGACACACCGTCGAGGGCAGTCGTCAGTGGAAGCTGTCTTCTGCGCGCAGGTCTGCTACCATGTCAAGGGGTGAATTGTAAATTAATAAACTTATAAATGGATTTATTAAAGTTTTATTAATAGTAAATTGGGTATTTTAAACAAGTATAAGTGTCTACCTCTTAGAATATTTCATTCTTCTAAATCAAAACCACAACATCCCTTAAGAAATCCCAAAGACTCCATTGAAGTCAAAAATTGGACATCCACCAGATATTGTGGAGTTTTGAGGGGAAATTATCTCAAAGTGCCGAATTCTCCTCCTTGAGGTTATATCTGTATCTTGACCCTTGTGTCATAAAGGAGCCCAAACTCTCAAGAGTTTTCTAAAGTTGAATTGGTCAATGTTTGATTATACATTTGGTTCTTGCACTAAATGTTTTCTAAATATTGACTTATCATATAATTGACATGTATTGATTATTAATTCTAAATTACCTATGAATTATGAAATGGATGAACCCTCGATTTGATATGTTTGGTTTGTACTGCTATTGATCTAGTGTTGAGAATCTTATGTTAGCTTCGTATGGGCTTTCTAATGGATTCTAATATTTTGGTAAATTTGATATCTAGCTTGTATTATATTGATGAATTTACATTGATTTGAACTAGTTCATGGATTAGTGTAGTTTTTATGTTGGAATGTTGGTTATTGCCTTGGTTAAGGGTCTTGTGTAATCGAATCGAGTAATTTTTTATTGAATTGAAGTGTTGATGATGGTGTGGAGGTATGATTCCCCATTTCCATTATTTTGATGTTATTTATACTTCAATTATTTTATGATTGGTTTGGTCCACCTTTCTTTGCGGTGTTATGTGAGTTGATGTGGTCTTGTCGGCATTACTTTCTAGAATATTGTCGGCACTACTTGAACTTATATGGCTATTTGTGTGTTTTATTTGATGATGTGTGATCATATCTACCTATATGTGAAAGTATGTGTTAGATTATTCATACTATTTAGTTAATATGTTATGTTATGGCTATGTCTTAAGCGTGTAGTCTTAGAGTTGATACATGGTTGATCCTAAATTGGCTACATGAATCTAACATTGTTGGGTTGATAATGTTAAGTTAATGAATAGGTTGACTAAATAAGTTTAAGGGTAATTCCTAAGACTCTAAAGAAAGATAGGCTATTTCTATTAAATGGAAGTATGTTGTGTCTTGTTTACTTAAACTTGGATCCCTTACTTTATGCTTATGTAAACATGTGTGTCTGAATTTTGAAATAGGAAACTAAAGGCTCGTGTCTTGAATAAATAAATATAGGTGAGGGACCTTCCTGATTGATTCAAAGGGTCATTTATATGAACCGTGAACTAAGTGTAAGTGTTTACAAAAAAAAAAATCACCACTATTTTTATTGGTTTAAAATGGAAAAAATATTGACTAAAGTCGAAACATCAAGTAATCTTATTATTTAAGAAAAATCGACTTTTCAAATTACGGAGTCGCCAATGTTTTGTAAAAATCAAGAAAAAAATTCAAAAGATTAAAAATAGATTAAAAATCAAGTGAAAAGGGTTCGAAGTTCACTTTACATCCCGGAGAAGGTGTTAGGCCCTCGGGAGCCCGATAACTTGCGGTTGACGGCGATCTGAGTAAAATGACTTCCAATATATATTTCTAATTTTTTAACTTAGTAAGAAATCGGTTTGGATCTATTCGTTTTAATTTTTAAATTTGTGTTGTCCTGATTACTTCTAAGGACAAACATTTAAAAGAAAACGTAGGAAAAATGTGACAAAAATAAAACAAAAAAATAAGCAAATAAAGTTGTAAATTTTTAAATAGTGAAAATGGCTACCTTAGGAGATTATTAACAATTCTACCACAACATTGAATTAATTCACGCAAAGAATAAATAATTAAAATAAAGAGGAGAAAATTGTGAACCTTGGGCCCTTAGTGCCCAATCCATTCCATTGGGCTTAGCCCACCTGTCCAGACTAATTTCAAATGTGGACTTGGGCCCTTTCACAATTACAAATCTGCAAAAAATATTTGTCCCCTTGGCCTATTGAAAATTTTTTTGAAGGGCCCTGACAATTGCCTGAAAAAAGGGTTCATCGAGGGGTTATACAACACATGTATTAAATACTGTATACAGTATATAACTTGACCCATTCTGGGACCTTCATTTGAGCCCTTGCACCTGTTTGAGACAATTTTCCGTTATTTCCCCCCGGATTTCGCATTGCTTGCGTTATTTGTATGCTGTTTCATTTTTTTTTAAAACGTACTTAACAAGTGTATATCGTTGCCCACTAATGTATCCTAATGTATGCGGGCTGCACCCCTACGTCCGCATTAATTTCTAATCCCAAATTTAATTCAAATAAGAGTGTCCCTGTACGGTGTCCCCTGCCAAATATATTTTTTAAGCAATAATATAGTTATATCGTCCTGTAATCTTTGTATAAAGGTCGTATATATGCCTGTTTTTTAACTTTCGGAAAGTTGAAAACTCATTTTCAGAAGTGTAATTTCCCCTTTCGTAAAACTCGTGTGAACTCGGATCCATCTGTATGCTTCAAACCTGTATATCAGTGCAACAAATTGTCATTGGTAAGACAGTATAACTGTTGAACATGTTCTTCAAATCCTGCAACAAGCTTCCCAGCAGTTGTGCTCGGTTTGTTGTTTTGACATGAACTCCGTTAGGGGTTGGATGAAATGGAAAAAGTGTTTTGAGCCTTATGGCTCAACGAGAAGGTTCAAGGAACGGATGAGGTCCATGAGGACTCGAGATAGTTTTCCAAGCAAACAAAGAAGACAAAAGAGGGTATTGGAGGATAATTCAATATCACATCATAAATGATGTCACTCATAAACGAATAACTATGATAAATCCAAGCAAGATATTTACATCAATCAAAACCAAACAGAAAGCATGGTACGGAGAGAAGTGAAGATATAACTTTTTTTAAACGAAATCCTACAAACTTTGGCCTACATGCTGGAATGGAAGTATGAAAGTGACAGCCTATAGTTTCATCAAAAACATTTCAAAAAATAATAATACTTCAAATCAATAATGCAAGAAATGGAGCCATTAAAGACCGACGAAAGTGAGCTGCAAAACTTATGCTGTGTTTGTTTTCTTTTTTTTTTTCTTTGAAAAGAATGTAGACAAGAAAAAAATGACATGAATAAGGCATCCATATTTACTCAAAATTACCGTTAATGGACAACGTTTTGCAAAATTGGGAACCTTGATTCCAAACTCTTGGAGATGAAAATGGATAACTTGCCCGCTTAAACTCAACAACACCTTCAAGCTGAATACATTTGAAGACGGTTTCTAACAAAGATACAGGATCCAATTCGAAATTACATATAACCCTAAAACACAACACAATCAAAGCAAATAAAGTATGGTGAGTAGTAGTTCCCAAATAGAACGTAACAGAGTTGAAACATAAGAGAAGAAGAAGAGAAAAGACGACCATGGACTCACCTCGCTAAAGAAACAGACTGATGCCACTCACTGATAGAACGAAGCTGATTGACACTAAACAAAAACTAAAAAAGATCGTAATGGCTACATCCAGAGTCAAGCACAGCCAAACGAGGTATAATGCCTCTATTCCACAAGTAACACACCCCCGAATAGATCTTTTAAGCAAACAACATACTGACCATGGTGATGTACTCAAATTATTTTTTAACATGAATGAAACATAAGGATAGAAGCGACGAGAAAATTAAACAATCACAAGAGACAGATGCCCAAACTTCAGAAGAAGCCATCTCAGAACTTAAAGAAGCACGGAAATCGTACGAAAGTAGATGATTACCTCTTCGGAGAGGCCAAACTGGAACAACAAGGAGCTATGACTTCACACATTACGAAGACTCGAACACCCTGGCGAAAGAAAAGAAGAAACGAATAGTCTAGGCGAGAACTTAGACGCAAACCGAGACACTAGCACTCGTAGCTCTATTAGTCGTTTCAAATATTGCGATTGTTTATCAAATTTCTTGATATTCAATGTAAACAGAAAGAAATTTACTCCGGCAAACCTTAAACGAAACGAAACTAAAAATTTCAAATCCCCTGTTCTCCTACCGCAAAACAGAAGTTTTGCGAACACAATATTTCCAAGAATTTTCTCAACCCCAAGTTTTCCCTCTCTGAAAGTTTTGCAACTAAGCCGTACCCACCTGAATCTGAAGAGGTGAGGGGCTTAATACCCCAAGGAGAATTCAGGGTTTCAATTCGAGGCGGCACCTAAAAAAGAAAGTTGGCCACCCCCATTTCGATTCAAAAATTTGAAATCCTTTCCTCTTTGGGTCAAGCTACTTTTCTCTAAAATTTCGACCCCTTGCGAAAAATGGAAGGGAGGGCGAATGGCTGGCATCGCTCCAATCGTCCTTGAGGTGAAACGTGGATTGATCTCGCGCTACAACGATGAAAACGCGTCTGGCAAAGGAGAGAAATCCAGCCTGCCAGCTGCGCAGCGTACTGGCAAGGGAGAGAGGGGTGTACGCGTGAGGGAGACGCGGGGAGAGGAGAAAGAAGAAAGAGAGCGGTGTGTTGTGTGTGTGAAGGGATGCAAATGGAGTTCTGGGGGGGATTTCGTGTGTTGGGGGAAAACACACGGGATTCGATGTTTTTCTGGGCATTTTCTGGTAATTTGGCGTCTTCCTTTGGGCATTCTGACGAGGAAGAGGGGAATAAGGAAGGGAGGGAAGGTGGGTTTGGGCTGGATCGGGTCAAAAGGGATTGGGTTAAGTTTAAGGGAGTTGGGTTGGGTTTAAAAAAAATAATTGGGTTGGAAGTTTTGGGCTTAGGAACTAATTTGGAAGTAAAAATTTAAATGGGTGGGCGAGTTGAGTTGTGAGTTGAAGTGGTGCTTGAAAGTGTGTTGGGATACGAATTGGACGGGGAAGTTGTGGGCTGATGGAATAGAGAGGTGTGGGAGTTGAGGAATAAGGTGATGGTTGGAAGGCCCAATATTGGTCTTTAAATGGAATTAAAGGAAAAAACAGGGGTTCGTTGGTTTAACCTTAAAGATAGGCCAATTTAGTTAAGATAAGAAATGAAATCAAAAATTTGGCTATAAACCATAACTCAAAATGGAATTTGTAGTAATTAATCAACGACGCTCCCTTTTTTTTTTGGTAATATAATTTAAATATGGCTTTTTAAAATCTACTTTAATTTAAAAAACTAAGATAAAGATGCTTACTGAAATTTTAAATATTTTGAGATGTTTTTTGAATATCATGAATATACTAACTAATAATAAACTAATAAAATATATATATATAAAATTATGATAAAAAGATCGACAGTTATAACATAAACTACATGTATTATTGATTATATATTCGTAAAATTTATAAACTAATTAATTTAAATTATTGGAAAAATTTAGGAAGCTTGATAATTCATTACCAAGGGTGGTCAAAAATTTGATGTCAAACAGTAAGGTTATAAATCGTAAGGTAAGTTAGCGTAATGGATCCTTCATTTAATAATGATGGATTAAGGTTGATTGGTGGAAAGGCATTCAGACCATACCTCTGAGGAAATTCGCGGTGAGCTTCTGTCTCCATAGTGAGATATGCCATAGAGGACCTTGCTTTGGTTTGTGATGTAATTGGTCATGACTAGGAATGGGACCCCTTTATATGAACCTTTATGGGAATCGATCTTTGAGAACTGAGGCTAGCAAAGAGTGAGTATGGTAGGTAAAGTAGTTCTAGTTAATTCTGAGACTAGAATACAGAAGCCTTCAATTCCTTAACAATGTGACATACATGGGATTGGTCAAGTTTCTTACCATTGGCAAATTAAGAATAACCTCACGAAATAGGTGAACTTTGGATTCCATGTCTTGCTAACATGGATCTATGTGGTTATTGCTATTCTCATCCATGTTGAAAACCTATGCAAAATAGAGAAGTTGCTGAGGTTAAGGTGGTGTATATGGGGGACACTTTCTAGAGATCTGCACAATAGAGTTTTAAGGTGTTACTTAGAGTTCCTAGATGGTCGTGGTCCAAGGCAGTATTTTGAATGTCTTTTATGTGAGGGATGAGTTTATGAAACCTAATGATGATGTTAAAAGTAGTTAAATAAAGTACCTAAACTAAAGCTGAATAAGCATTCTTAGCTAAAGTGGAAGAGAGAAATAAAGGATGATGTTTCATGTTCTTATTTTAGAAGGCTTGAGGGTGGGTGACTCTAGTTAGGAAAGTTGGTTTATTTGTGGAATTATCTAGTAGTAGTGTTAAGGAAGATTTCGGTAATCTTGAAGAGGTCATTATTGAAGCTTTGGAAGGAGAATGTAAATCAACCTATGTGTTAAGTATTGTTTGTAAGCATGATTCATCTTAGGGATAGTCTATAGAACTCTCTTAAGTGTGTGTGTAAGGGATTGTATGGCGGTCGATTTCACAAGTACTAAAGTGAGAATTGAGTTCACTTTGGTTAGAGAAATCTTACTCCCCTGAAGTTAATAACACTTCTTAAGTATGTATGTGACTCATTATAAGTAAACCCTAATGGTTCGTTTAGGCAAACCTAAAAAATGGATGGGAGGTCTCTTTTGTGTGACTTAAGTGAATCTCAGCAGATATCTTTGAGGAGAAGATTACATGCTACAGGGTGTCAAAGGTGAGGAAAAAGTAACTTCACTGTACAATGAAGGTAATTCCTGTTAATGTGAATGAGTACTGTAACTGAGTTCATAAAAAGTGATTTCCGGTTTTAGGTGTCTTAAGGTTCTATGCTTGTTAAATATTATTTTTAAGATATAATATGATTTTAAACTGAAAGATTCAGATGTTCCAATAAAATGTCTGTTTTAATGATGTCATGATAATGTCATACTAGTAAAGTGGCTTGTATAATTCCATGCATTTATCTAATACATATAGTTCTTCGTATCCCTGGAGGAGCTTTGAAGTCTGTCCTCATTTGACTCGAGGGCATATATGTATTTTATATTTTAATTCAAAGTATTGTAATAGACTATGTATTTCTATATTTGTATTTTGAAGTATGGGTCGTGTCCCAAGTATTCTTGTGCCTCACGATGATGAGATTGAGACTTAGTATTTCCTGTAACTTTTATATATGAAAAAGATTTTTAAGACTATATTATTTTTTTGTGAAAATTTTTAATTCCGCAGTATTTTTCACTATGTTTATGCGATAAATGATATGAAACGGCTTGTATAAGACCTCAGAGAGGTCGAGTGCCCTGGTTACAATCCGAGATTGTATCCTAAATTCTAGGGTGCGGTCTTGGGATATGACAATGTCGGTCAAGGATTACCCCCAAAATGGATGATTATGAAGTATGGCTTCTCAAGAATGCACTACATAGTGTGGGTAGAGGTAAGTGACTAATTTTATGCAGTGCACTATTAGGCTTCGAGAGTACTTATGATGTGTTCCTTATATATTAAGATGATTTATGTAATGAAGTATGCTTAATGTGGATTGTTGTTGTGAGTTGCTTTTCTTGATACGACATATTAAAGGTGAATGTTTCCTTTTCAACGAATATTAATGAAGGACGAGATCAAAGAATGGTAATTATGATTATTGTGGCCTAAAAGTGGTATTTAGCATATGTGGGAATATGGGATCTTATCTATGCATTGCATAAGTATAACTTCGGGTTACTTATGAGATGGTTGTATTATGCTATGATGATCTATATGTGGAATATGCTTATGTCTTATGCTTTTAAATGAATGTGCATGGTGATTCTCTAACTTGGTAAAATGCATGGTTTTCAACTAAAATGTCATTTTTAGCACGTTCTCAAGGTTTAATGCATCGTTATCATCTTAGTATATTTTTTTACTAACCCATATTTTTCTACAAGTTTAGGATCCGATAATCAAGTCGATATTCTCTTGAATCAATCTTGGATTGACTATTCTCCTAGCTTGTGGTGAGTCCTCAACATTTGAGAACGTATGTGTCATTTTTAGTTTCTTTCTAGTTATTTCGTTGTGGACTATGTTGTAACGGAGGTTTTCCTATATGATTCAAATAATGTATTAGATGTCTAATTTAGACAAGTCTAGACTTGCGCCTGCTTTTATATAAGACTTTGATCGTATGGATAAAGTTTTAAGAAATCTACATAGTTTTTTAATTCTATGTTATGATATGCTAAGGGCTTGTATGAGACTCCTTCAGAGTAAAATACATTGTGTTACATATAGGGGTTACCCCTGGGTCATGAAAATTTGATATGCTTCCTAATGTGTTGTTATATCCTTTCTCTGTCTGTCCTCATTTTTGTGATTCTATTGTGGTTAGGAGGGTCTATAGAAAGTATCGTGTTTCCTTATCCCATTGAGTTACTGTTGTTGATTTGGTAGAGCATGATATGCTAAATTTTGATGTTATCCTTTGGATGGATTGGTTACAACCCTATTATGCTTCTATTGATTGTAGAACTCGTGTATATCAAGTTTTAGTTCCAGAATGAGCCTTTCCTAGAGGGAAAATGTAACACTTATGAATTCCAAGACGTGTTCTAGATCCTAACATAAGTGTCATAATGTATAGACAGTGTTTTAAGGTCCATGATAATGTTTATAATTCATTTAGAAAATCTAGGAACCAAAATGTCCAAGAACATCCATGACGTCCGGAAAGTTGTTTAAGGAGGTACTAGCATGTCTTAACCTATTTGAATAGCTTTTCGGATTTGGAAAATAATTAAAATTTGTGGAAGGGTGTTTAACATGTGCTTAAGTAGATTCATGGTCGAAACATACGGGTACGACTCCTTATGGAACAACCAAGTACCCTTGAGGAGGACACTTGCAAGTGGAGTCAAACACTGCCTAGGCAATGCGCACCCATGAAAGCGCACAGACGGGGCATGTGTTGATCGATGGGACGTCGATGCCAACCCTAGAAAAAAACATAGACAATTTGTTGGAGGCCCTCATCAACACAGCCTCTAACCAAATCAACGAGTGTGCAGCATGGAGGAGGGACCAATCATCGACTCACAGATGGACCGTCGACGTGGCCTCGTCTGTGAGGGTCCAATTTTCTTGCATGTTTTAACTTAGTTAAAAACATTAAATAAGGGTTTTTTTTGTTATTTAGGGATTAAGTTAATAGTAATTAACTTAAGTAACCCCCAATATAAAGACCCCAACCCCATTAGTCTAATTAAAACTCTCAAAAACAAAACTCACTTTTTTTTCTTTTTTTTCTCTCTCTATTGGAAGACACCATTGAAGACAAGCTAGGGGAGGGATTTGGGGGTTGTAAGGGGACGATTTCACCACCAATTATTCATGTAAAACATTGAGTATGTATATAATTCACATTTGAGAGAATCTTCTTCAAAGGTTACTGTAAAGGAGTTTTCAAAAGTCGCGTTTTCATGAGGTGTCTTTCTAAATCTCGAAAAATTCTGTTATGGAAAATCAGTTTGTTTACATTTGTATATCGGGAAATATGAATGGTTTAGATTGTAATATAAATAAATTATGATAATATGAATGGTTAGCGAGATTTAAATCAATTATGAATATCGCATGGGTTTGATCTAGTTTGAGATGAATGACCTTAACGCATTAACCCTAGGTTTGATATGATAAAATTAAGGAAGTGATCTTGATTCAATTTAACTGATTATGGTTGAATTTAGAAGGCGATAGGAAATGGTGTACACTAATCATGCACAATAAGGTGAGGATTGGTTTATTCTTTCATGCTATTTCTTGCGAAGATTATCTAGGTTATAATTGATGATCTAGTATCTTGTATCGAAGCTGTAATCATTATTAAACGTTGTGGAGGAGTGATTCTTCTATTCTTGTTCATTTGTCTATTGACTTATAACTTATGTAGACCAAAATAGGAGTTAATTTAGGGTTGTTTATGGTAAGACCTTGATGCGAACGAATGACAAGAGGACTTGGAAGTTATCTTATGACTCTAGCCCTTACTTCAAATTGTGGTTAATTATGATAAGTCATTGATGTTGTATTGGAAGTATTGTTGTATAAGATTGATATGATGGTATGATATGTTGTCAATGACATTGTATTGATGTCTGATGTGAGTGTGAGATTAAAGATTGGTAAAATGTTTAAGGATGCGTGATATTTACCAATGGCCTCATCATGTCTATGAAGTGTAATTTGCTGTCCTTGCTTAGATGAATTGTAATATAAAGGATGGTATACTCATGCATGTTAAGTTTATCTATTGATGATGTTGAGTTATACAATGCGGTAACCCTATGACCTAAGAAATAAGTTAAGTTATGGATTGATGAAAAGGCTTATAGATATTTAAAAAAGGGACTGTTAGCTGAGCACAAGTGAACTAGATTATGAGTTTTGTCTCCTTCCCACATAGGGAAGGTAGGATCACTGAGGGTGTTCTAAGTGTAGGACTAATGCAATTCTATTGCATAAAGTAGGGTCCAACTATATCCCTAGTCGTGAAAACTATGTTGTCGTCATAGGAACACTAGTAGTTGTTATCACGGAGTTGCTAGTTTCCGATATTTTATTCTCTAACGCTTGGAATGTAGTTGCTTCTTTTGGTGTAGGGATTTATGACACCGGATACACACTAGCTCTGTGCGTTATTAGGTTAGGGAAAGATGTTTCCACAAAAGGGTAAAGATGAACTAAGGATGAACTCTACACGATGATACATAAGGCGTTAGCTTTTGTTAGTAGGGTATTGAGACGATCTAAGCTGAAATCATTGCAACTAGTTAGACTTCTGAGGGGAGTCTTAGGAGGAGTTGTGTACTTATGTATAATCTTATACAGTTTATATGAGCATGTATATGATGAACTGTGCCATATGGTGAGACGATATGTTGAGTCAGTTCAACTTCATGAATAGTGTGTCGTAGTTGGTTTAATGGTAAAAGGTAAGATGATATGTTACAAACTAAGATTCGATGATTAGGTGAAGTAGGTATGTTATTCCTTATTCTTGTTTGGATACTTGAGTTTGAGTAAAGTTATGGGGTTGGTTTTACTTGTCATTGCACGTGTTGACTTATTTTTGTAGAGGGGTTCAGTGGCTAATTGGCTTGCTTTGTTAATGAAATTGTACTCTTGTTTCATGCGTATGGTTACTATGATTTGATTAGAGATAGTTATGTGCATTAGTATCTAATAATTTTATGGCATGTTAAACTTTACTAGACTTGATTGTAGTATTGGTTGTGTGTGGTAAATACATGCGTATGGGACTTATATGAGCTGTCCTATGGATAGTAGTTTTGGTAAAAAGTGCATAAAGTATTGTTAAAGTAAATTGTATATCTTATGAAAGTTCTTTTTTGGCTTAGCATGTTTCAAAGTATGCGTTGCATATTGGTCTCCATACTTGAGTAAATAGGGGTGTACTAACCACAGTTCTTGCCTTCTCCCCAACATTTCAGGTTGGTTCGTTGAAGGAATGTAAGGCGACTTGAATTAGGTATCTGAATATCAATTCAGCCAAGTAAGGTTAGGTCCCCTCACTTGACGAAAGGCGATGCCACTATGTAGGTTATGTAATTGCTTTGCGTTAAAGACCTTTATGATGTCGTCTTACATTTAGTATGAAACATGTTTTATAGCCATGGGAGGATTGTACTTTGATGTATAGGTTATACCAAGTTCTTATACTCTTATTAGATGGGTTTGAGATGGGTAATGACAGTATTATTTACTATTAGTGTCGATGTTATATTCTATGACATATGTGCAAAAATTAGAAAGAGCTCAAAGGTAATCTGTCTATACCAGAAGTTGTCTATGTGTACTGATATAAGTATATATATATATATAAGACATATATGATATATATAGATATTATATATATATAATAGTATATATAGTATATATGCATGTATGTATCTATGGATGCAGAGTTATGTAATGAACTCTCCAAGTAGAAGTAATTGAAATGTTCTAAATTTTGAGCCGCTAAGATTTGATTTCTATGATGTAATCACATGTAATAACTTAGGAGTGGTCATGGGTTCTCTTGAAACAGGATGACGATTTTGCGTTACATAGGAGGGGGTAGAAACAGGATTGTGACAACTTGTAGGATCAGAACATGAGTTTGAATTATCGTTGAGTCAATGTCTCTCTCAACCACGTCTATGTAAGTTAGTACTTATAATTGTTAAGTGCACCACACTTATGGATAGGAACCTACATTATGCGTAGGAAACTCTCACCTTCTTGGAAATCAAATATCGTGCCATTAGAGTATACTTATTATTTGCTTTTGCACCTAATCCTATTGTTGTGATTATAGGAAATGAACACTCGAAGGAATACGACGCAAAATTTTGAAGAAGAAATTCTCAATGTCGGAACTCCTCCCGTGGTGATCAAGTTACTCTTCTTAAAGAAGACACTAATTATGAACAAGCTCCGGTCAATCCTCCACCTTTGAGAGATGGTGACATAAGGTCTGCCCTTATCCAATTGGCCTAAGCCATCATTACACAAGCCCAAGCTATGTAGGCCTAAACTAATCGGGAGGTTGTATCCCGTCCAAATCAACAAGTTGTTAACAATACTTCCTGTCTAAGGGATTTCACTCAGGTGAATTCTCCTACCTTCTACGGGGCCAAGATTGATGAAGACCCATAAGATTTCATCGATGAAGTCTACAAGATAGCTCTGGCTAGGGGTTTATTCCAGGACTAGGGTGAGAAGGATCGAGTTGAAAGCCAATTGTAGCAAATCGAAGGATAGTGTCTCAAGCAGGTATGTCTATGGATAAGGGAGGGGGATTAATAGGCCCATTAAGAGGTGGTTTCGGTCGGACTCGGGAGAGCGTCATGAGGGCATTTCTTGATCGGTTGTCTTTCCTAGAAAGATGAGGGAAGCTAACAGTGGTGGAGTTGCATCAACCTTCGCACCAAGATGGTATGAGTGTCTATGGAGGTACTCCTTGATATCCACTTAAGGTTTTTAGTAAAGTATGCTCCTTCTCTGGTGTTTTTCGACTTGAGGTGAAAGAGCCGCTTTTTGAAGGGGGGAGGTTTTGGGTGGTCAGATGATACAGACATTAGGAGTATCTATTCGTTATGCACTGACAACAGAACAGTTCACATCTTATTGTTTTCATTTCCAAAGCATGTGGAAGTAGGGCCAAGTCGGACTAAGAGGAAGAGTAGGAGAGGATGCTAGAGAGGAAATACCTATTGAGGAGTGATTTTTGAAAGAATGGTTTGAGATGTACAAGACAAAGCTAGTTTAAGGAAGAGCCAAGTCATAATTACTAAGTGGGGTGATATAGGGTGTCTACTAAGCTAAAATAAATTTTTTTCTAAAAGGGTAGAATAGGGTACTAGTTCACCAGAGCGAAAAGAGGGTCACTGGGGAAAGTGTGGAAAGGAAGAACTATTTGGTAATTGTCTCAATGGGGAGAGGACAATTGTTTTGGTTGGTGGTAAAAGTGGGCACTAAGGTTAGGGATTTGTCATTTGGTGAGGGTTTTCAAGATAATAGTATGTATTTCAAGGCTGCAAAGCAGAGTGGTTCAAAATAAGGCTTCCTAAAGAAGAACCGCTTTGTGTAGCTCTCCAGTGCTAGGGTGAGCAAGGAGATCTTATTCCCGAAGTGAGGTGTGACCAGATGTACGTTGGAAGTTATATCTATGATGATATGCCTACATGATTCCTTGATGTATGCTAACTTTATTATTTTTACCCCTCCGATCTAAAAAGGTTGACATTTTGGCAGTTCCGATATATGGCTATGTGGACTTATGATTGTCTACACCGTAGTTGGGGGAGGCAGTTGTTTTATTTGCAAAAATGGTGTATAGAAGATGAATTGTCTAATAATGTGCGCCAATAGATTTTCTTATGTTGAACTAGTAGAACTGTTGATATTGCATTTAATATTTTTATTAATATATTGGGTATGGATGGATGCATATGCATTAGAATTTTTTTTTGCCTGTATTGAGTAGGACATGAGGGTGTGTAAGTTTAACTTTCCCAATGAACCTCGTTGTTAAGTTAGAAGGGGAATATTTCTATGCGCTAGAGGTGCGTCTAATGTCTCTTGCTATAGAATGTTAAAAATGACTCTAAGGTTGTCTATAGACATATGTGGAGATGTCTACAAAGATTGTAGACACAAAACTCTCTCATTGAGTCGGTCACCGTAGTTGATGAATTTCTGGAAGTTCATCCTATATGATGTTTCGGTTATTCCTCCAGAGTGTGGAAATTATTTGGTACGAATTTATTAATGGGATATTAAATCCCATGGTATCTAATTCATCTTTGAATGGCTATGGGCACCTAAATTAAAAGAGTTGGAGGCTTCAACTCAAAGAGGACTAGACCAGGACTTTCATAGATCTAGTATTCTCATTGGTGCTCTGAATGTTTGTGTGAAGAAGACGATTAGGCGGTTAAGAAGTGTCTTTGATGCCGCTAACTCAAATAAGTCACAATAAAGAACAAGGAGCCTCTCCTGGATTGATGTACTATTTGATCAAACTCCATATGGTGGCAAGCTACTTTCTAAGATTGACTTGAGGAGTTCGGGTATCACCGACATTTAGGGGAGAGGTGTGATAGATGAAAGATGTCAGTTTCGGACTAAGTATGGTGAAATGAGTTCTTAGAATGTCTTTGGTCTCAAAAATGACCGCGGGCGGGCATTATGGACTATTTAAATAGGGTGTTTCAAAATTACCGAGATTCATGAGGTCAATGTCTTCATGACGACATCTGTCTGGTTATAGTTCGAAAAAAGAGTGAACGGGGTGATCGAATGAACAGCATGTTGAGGGTGGTTTTTATAAAAGTACTTAAAGACATTAATATTTTTTTTCCGAATTATAGAGAAAATGGAAGGATTTGTTTGTTGATGTCGGTGACATTTTTAGTTGGTCCTCCCCCCCCAGCCCAATCATCTCTGAGTGAGGGATGTTGATGGTTGATCACAAGCAAAAGACGTTTGGTGGTGTGGAAAAAAATTGGCCTAGACCATTGACTCCAATCGACAGTAGGAGTCAACGTGCTATTATCGGAGGTTTGTGGAGTTTTTTGTGTCCATTGCATCTCCCTTGACTACTTTGACCCAAAAGTGTAGGAAATTTGAGTGGTCGGAGGCATGTGAGACGAGTTTACAAAAGTTGAAAGATAGTCTCACTTCCACTCCAGTGTTGACTTTACCGGAGGGTACAAAGGGTTTTGTTGTGTATTGTTTTCACATCTAGGCTTACCCCCTAGACTTAACCGGCGTCCTCCTCCTCTTTGAGGACAAAGACAAGCCTCTTAGTCTTACATCATTGCATTCATCGATTAAAAATACAGAAGAATTTAAAACTTTTCAACTACTTACATAGAACTCTACATACACATAATCATAATAATATTGAGTATACATAGACTCGTTCGTATAAGAGGATTACATCGTCTTCTACTTTTATTTCACACACGTATGTACTAAAGAAATAGAGACATAAATCTGTCTCATCCCATAAACAATCTAAACAAGGAAAATAATATTGGTCATAGCCCAACATCAATAAAAGTAAGCCGCATATAGTCTTTATACAACTTTGTCTCAAATAAAAAATGGAGTCAATACAAAAGTTGTAGTAACTAAGTAAATTCGCAAATAGAATATTGGCATCATCCTCGCGGAAACTGAGGACCTACCACTTTGATGATATAATATCCATGTCTTCCTTCTAATAACCTCAAATCAACTTCAACAACTAAAAACTAAAATGTTTGGGAAAAAGGGAGAAAATTGGGTTAGTACGCCACATGTACTAAGTATGAGACCATATGAACAAATACCAACAAAGTATGCTAGAAAGGGACATTTAATGAAATCATGTTATTTAAGTCAATCCTTTGAACATACTAAACAAATTAATTACACCATATGCACGTCATCATTCTAAACCCATAATCTCATGTAAATCTATTATCACGTAATAATATCACAAACATGAATAAGAGTAAATCACATAAATAGAAAAAAAAAACCAACTGTAATCCTTAAGAAGCCACAAGTTCAATGACCAAGCAAAGCCCCATAACCCTTCAATGGTGAGTTCTTTCTTATAGAGAGAGAAATAAGAGAGAAGGAAGAGAGTTTATTTTGAGAGTTGCCTTTAGGTTAATGAGGGTTAAGGGTATTTACATAGGGCTTAATTAAGTTAATTAGCTTCCCTTTAATCACTATCTAATGCCTAAACCATTTAATTATTTTAAATCAAATCATTAAAATCCATCAATGAAATTTGACCCTCCCCGACGATACCCCATCGACGGTCCGTCGGTGGGTCGATGAACAGCCCCCCTCGATCCTGCACTTCCGTCGTCTCTATCAGAGACTTTGCAGGCGAGGCTTCCTAAAAATTTTCTGAGTATGGGATGAATGTGTCCTCGACGCCCCGTCGTCCCCTTCTGTCGAGTGTAACAGTAGCTAGATAAACAATGGCCTTCAGAATATTTCTAAGTGAGGGATAACAATTTCCTTCTACGCTTCGCCAGGCCACATATAGACCGTCGTCTGCCCCGTCGCAGCACACTGCCAATCACTGTTGCATCAAACTGCAGGGGTTCTCCTCGAGGGACTTTAGTTGGTTCTTTGGGAGTCGTACCCAGACGTTCCAAATTATGAAACAACTCAAACACCCATTAGCTACCTTTCCACCCATTTTCTTACATTTCTAACTCCTAAAAGTTAGTAAAAAGTCTAAGGCACACTAACATCTCTTTAAATAAACTTCCTAGACATTTTGGTTCTTAAACCTTCTAAATGACCTATATTCATTAAAAATGTCTTAGAAACAGTGTTTATACTTTATGACACCTATGTAAGGCCTTTCCATGAGTCTTGGATTTTTAAGGTGTTACATTATCCCCCCCTTAAGAACATTTGTTCCCGAATGACACCAAAACAGTTTTAATGGAAGGAATAGACCCAAGACTAGAAGCCCAACCAAACAAAAATATCAATTTAACAAAAGTCATATCACTTGAAAAAAAAATATAAAAACTCATATTACCACACTTAAGGCTCAAAAATAACTTCATCATGAGGCACTTCCTTGGCACAACATTTAGAAGTTCAACATACATCATATGAGTCAATTAGCACAAAGTTCAACCTAACAACATGCTACCTATAATTTCATGAAGACTCACCATATCAAAATGCACAACATAACTCAAAGTAAGCAAAAAGAAAAATTTCAAGTTTTTGAATATCAATACTACAGTGACTTCACTGTAAGACTTACTGTGAAGTTTTCAAAAATGTCTTTTTTGCAACATTTTACCCAAAAATCAAGAAACACAAATATTTGTCATAATTATATAATTAAGAAAGATGGCTAACCTTAATTCTCAAAAAGATGAGGATAATGGGATTTCATATCAGCCTCGGCCTCCCATGTAGCACCCCAACTAATTGATTTTTCCATAACACTTTTACAGAAACCACCTATTTATTCCTCAACTTCCTAACTTGCCTATCAAAAATTTGAATCAGGACTTCCTCATAAGAGAGGTTATCCTTGACACCAATACCTTCAATAGGAAAAACGGATTAAGGATTACCAACATACTTTTTCAGCAGAGAAAAATGGAAAACCGGATGAACCGAAGCCAATTCATTAGGAAGTTTCAATTCATAGGCAACCACCAACCCTTTGCAAGATTTCATGGGGACTCAATTTCCCTTTTTCTACGAACCTAACCACCCCTTTCATTGGTGAAGTTTTTAAATACACCTTATTACCTTCTTCAAACTCCAAATCCCTTCTCTTAGTATCAGCATAAGACTTTTGCTGACTATAGGACGTTTTCAACCAGTTCCTTATGATATTAACCTTTTCTAAAGTCTTATAAGTCATGTCAGGGCAATGAATCGATGACTCACCAACTTCAAACCACCCTATAGGATACATACACCTCCTACCATACAAGGCTTCATAGGGAGACATGGAGTTAGAGGTATGAAAGCTATTTTTATAAGAAAACTCCACCAATAGCAAGTGATTATCCCAATTTCCTTTAAATTCAACAATGCAAGCTCTAAGCATATCCTCAAGGGTTTGAATAGTGCATTCCGCTTGACCATCCGTTTGAGGATGAAAAGTGGTACTCAATTTTTACCCTAGTGCCCAAACCTTCATGGAATGAACTCCAAAATCTAGATATGAATTTTGCACCCCAATCCGAAATAATCGATAACAGAATACCATGGCGACACACAATCTCATCTATGAAGATCTTTGCATATTCTTCCACCGAATATGTGGACTTGACGGGAATTAAATTAGCGAACTTAGTCAATCTATCCATAATAACCCATATGGAATCATAGGACTTTTGGGTCCGGGGTAACCCTACTACAAAGTCCATATTGAAGTTTTCCCACATCAAAGTTGGAATTTTGATATCTTGTAGTAAGCCACCCGACTTTTGATGTTCCGCCTTCACTTGTTGGCAATTTAGACACTTAGCAACAAATTCCGCTATGTCCTTCTTCAAGACTTCCCACCAATATACCTCCCGGAGGTCATGGTACATCTTAGTTGAACCCGGATGAATGGAGTAATGGGATCCATGTGCTTCTTCAAGGATCCTATCCCTCAACCCATCAACAGTGGGAACACATAATCTCATTTGATATCTCAACACACCATTCCCCCCAAGGAGAGAGACTCATTCAACTTGCTAAAAACCAATTCTTTCAACTCCATCAAGTCTAAGTCAAAGTGTTGTTTGGACTTCACCATGACCACTAACGATGACTCGAAGTTATGATGAACTATGGCACCCCCATCCAGAGCACTCTCCAACCTCACCCCCAACATAGCCAATCTATGCACTTCCTTTTCTAGGCCCTTTTTTGCTTCATCAAGATGGGATACACTACCCATATTCATCCGACTTAGGGCATCCGCAACTATATTAGCCTTGTCGGGGTAATAAAGGACACTCATATCATAATCTTTCAACAAATACAGCCACCTTCTTTGTTGGAGATTTAACTCCTTTTGGGTAAACACATATTGTAGACTCTTAAGATCGGTAAAAACATCCACATGAACCCCATACAAATAATGCCTCCAAATTTTTAAAGCAAACACCACGGCGTAAAATTCAATGTCATGAGTGGGTTAATTCTTCTCATGAACCTTTAGTTTTCTTGAAGCATAGGCAATCACTTTCCATTCTACATGAGCACTCATCCCAAACTCACTCGGGATGTGTTACAATACACCACAAAACCCTTTGTACCCTCCGGTAAGGTCAACACTAAAGCGAAATTAAGCTTATCTTTCAACAATTGGAAGCTCTTATCACATGTCTCCGACAACTCAAACTTTCTATTCTTTTGGCTCAAAGTAGCCAAAGGAGACGCAATGGACGCGAAACCATACACGAATCTCCAATAGTAGACCGCTAAACCCAAGAAACTCCTAATGTCAGTCAGAGTCAATGGTCTAGGCTAATTTTTCCCTCTTCTGTTTTCCTTGGGTCTACCTCAACTCCCTCTATAGAGATGATGTACCAAAGAAATGACATCTACCTCAACAAAAACTCACATTTGCTATATTTGGCGAACAATTGATGTTGTTTAAGGGTTTGCAATACTATCCTTAAATGACCCATGTGATTAACCTCATTCTTAGAATACACCAAAATATCATCAATAAATACAATAACAAATGAATCAAGATAGTTTAGAAACACTGTATTCATTAGGTCCATAAACGCCGCCGGAGCATTTGTGAGACCAAATGACATGACTATGAACTCACAGTGTCCATACCGAGTCTGAAAGACCGTCTTTAGAATATCTTAATTCTTTACCCTTAGCTGGCGATACCCCGACCTCAAATCAATTCTCGAGAAATATCTCGCTCCTTCGAGTTGGTCAAATAAAATATTAAAATCCACGGAAGAGGATACTTGTTTTTAATAGTAACCTTGTTAAGTTGGCGGTAATCAATACACATTCTCAAGGACCCATCTTTCTTATTCTTGAACAAGACCAGAGCACCCCATGTAAAAATGATAGGCCTTGTAAAGCCATTGTCTAGCAAATCTTTAACTTAGGCCTTCAACTTCTTCAATTCGACCGGAGCCATACGATAAGGAGGAATAGATATGTGGTTCATTTTCTGTAGCAAATCGATACCAAAATCAATTTCCCGTTCGGGAGGAATACCGGGAAGGCCGTTAGGAAATACTTTTGGAAATTCACTCACCATGGGGACCGACTCAATAGGAGGAATTTCTAAATCCAATTCTTGGACTCTTACAATGTGATAAGATATCCCTTAGAGATTATTTTGCATGCTTTTAGACAAGATATGAAGCGACCTCTAGGAATAGAATTCAAACCCTTCCACTCAATAACGGGTTCATTTGGGTAACTAAACCTCACAACTCCTGTCCTACAAACAACAGAAGCGACACTAGCATGCAACCAATCCATAACTAAAATGACATCAAAATCAAGCATATCTAGTTCAACTAGATCTAGATAAGAAAATCTATTGGGCAATGAAATAGGACAATTTCGATAGACTCTTCTTGCTAAAATTGACTCACCCACCAGAGTGGATACCACAAAAGGTTCATACAAAACATCGGGTAAAGCACCAAAATTTTTAGCTACTAAGGGAGTAACAAAACACAAAGTAGCACCTGGATCAAGCAAAACATGCACGTCAATAGCAAAGATTTGAAACATACCGGTCACCACATCGGGAGAGGCCTCTTGGTCATTTGTAGTACAAAGGGCATAGAAGCGGTTCTTTTTGGGAGCATCACTAGAACCACTTAGTTGTCCACCCTTCTCTTTCCCCTTAGTGTTAGGACAATCTCGCACTTTGTGACCAATCTTTCCAGAACCAAAGCATTTTTCCAACCCAAGGAGGCAAGCACCAAAGTGCTTCCTTCCACATTCCTTATTAGGTGGCTTCTAATTAGACAAATTTCCACTCTTCCCATTTTGAACTCTCGGCCTAGGGGACCTATCCTCCCTAGCCTTGGTAAATATGGATGGAACTTGATTTGAGAACCTCTTCTTGAATCTAAGCGTGTCTTGAATCCCAAGCCTATCATTAGTAGCTCCACCCTCAAAAGACCTTGTCCTTTATGAATCCCTATCCTCTCTTTTTTCTCTAGCCTCCTCAATCCTTTTAGCATGCACCATAAGACGACTAATATTCATGTTGTCGTGTAACATCGCCTGATGGCATTCTTCTTGTAAGTCATCTGATACACACGTCACAAATTGACTCATCTCGTCTCTAGGATCCGAGACCAAGGACGGACCATATTTAGACAATTGAAGGAAATTCAAAGAGTAATCATAAACACTCATACCTCTTTAGCGGAGGTTAATGAATTCCACAACCTTAGCTTCTCTCATCTCTCTAGGGAAGAATCGATCAAGAAAATCCCTCTGGAAGAAATCCCAAGTCACCGGCTCTCCTTGTAGTGGCCTATTATATCTCCATTGTACATGCCAAGTCTGAGCCACATCCTTGAGTTGGTATGAGGCCAACTCGACATTCTCATCGGAAGAAAACCCCACAGAACATAGTGCATCTTATAGACCTCATCATCCTTAGACCCATAGAATATAGGAAGATTCATCCATGTGAAATCCCTAACCTGAGAATTCATAGTTTGCTCATAAACCCTAGGTGCAACATCCCGATTGGCTTGGGAAGTCATAGCTTGAGCTTGACATGTTGCGGCTTGTACTTATGTAGCCTTTGCTTGGGCCATTTTAGCAAGAATATCCCTCATCTCCGCCTCTGTTATAGGTGGAGGGGTGTTCAGGTCTTGTTCAACATTAGCATTTTCCTCTAGTGGAGGAACTTGCTCATCATTGGGAGGAGCTCCCACATTAGAAACTTCCTCCTCAAGTCTTTAAGCCGCATTCCTTTCAGTGTTCATGCTTCCTATAAGCACGACAATATGATAAGATGCAAAAGAACATATGAGTGTACTCTATCGGCACAATATAAGATTTCCAAGAATTAGAGTGATTTCTAAGCATCCTATAGGTTCCTACTCATAAGTGTGGTGCGCTTCACAATCATGAATACAAACCTACATAGACGCGGTTGAGATAGACGTCAATATCAAGGATATTCAACCTCATGCTTTGATACAAAGTTTATCACATATGGGTTTACCCCCTAGACATAACCGACGTCGTTGTCCTCTTTGAGGACTAAGACAAGCCTCTTAGTCTTACATCATTGCATTCATCAATTAAAAATACGGAAGAATTTAAAACTTTTCCAATAATTCTAATCGGAGGTTTACATAGACCTCTACATAAACATAATCATAATAATATTGAGTATACATAGACTCGTTTCTATAAGAGGATTACATCGTCTTCTACTTTTATTTCACACACTTATATACTAAAGAAATAGAGTCATAACTCCGTCTCATCTCACAAAACAATATAAATAAGGACAATAACATTGGGCATAGCCCTACATCAATAAAAGTAAGCCATATATAGGCTTTATAAAACTTTGACTCAAATATGAAATGGAGTCAATACAAAAGTTGTAGTAACTAAGTAACTTCGCAAATAGAATATTGTCATCGTCCTTGGGGAAAATGAGGACCTACCACTTGGATGATAGAAGATCCAAGTCTTTATTCAAATACCTCAAATCAACTTCAACGACAGGAAACTAAAATGTTTGGGGAAAAGGGAGAAAATGGTGTTAGTATGCCACCTGTACTTGGTATGAGACCATATGCCCAAATACCAACAAAGTATGCTAGAAAGGGACATTTAATGAAATCATGTTACTTAAGTCAATCCTTTTAACATACTAAACAAATTAATTATACCATATGCACGTCATCATACTAAACGCATAATCTCATGTAACTTTATCATCACGTAATACTGTCACAAACATGAATAAGAGTAGACAACATAAATAGCAAAAAAAATAAAATCAACTGTATTCCTTAAGAATCCACAAGTTCAATGACCAAGCAAAGCCCCATAACCCTACTTAATCAAGTAACGCACCAAAGATCATAATTATCAATTCACTTCACATATCATTGTCTTCCATCTCATATATTATTCTTTCCTTAACAATGATAACCAATTTCATATTCATAAGCATCTCATTCAACATATAATGTCACTTGCATATATCATTATTTATATCCATAAAACTAACTTCTGAAAGATTCTACCAAGGCAAACTAGTGAAAGTCATAGGTAGAGTTCCATACCCCTACCTAAGCTAAAGTACAACCACTCAAGTCACTTCAATTAGTCTATATTTCATTCATTCATTTTAGTTTAAGTAACTCTTGCCTTAACCGACATAGACCTCATGAGCGAATGTGGAATCCGGTGTTATGAAACCTTACACCGATGGAAGGTGGTCTACCGTCCAAGGTAGAACCTAACATGAACGTAGCTATCTTGGTGGATCCACTAGCTAGTAACCTATGGTGTGAACATAGCTTATGGAGCTTGGGGAATAAATCATGGAAATATCAACTCTACACCCTACCTTGGGTCATGAGTCTATCCATCCGTGAGGACCATAGTGCACCCTACCTTCCTTATATAAGAAGATGCCACGCCCTCACATATAAGCACACTCGGTGCTAAGCGAGGTCCCTTCATTGAAATGTCTTTAGTTTTGTTGTAATCATAACTTAGTTTAGGTCATAGGTCTAACCTTTGTATAATCATCATCAACAATACCTCAATAAGAATTTTATGAGTGTAAGCCCTTTCATCACAATCCATATAAGTGAGGTTAACACTTAAGCCCTTTCATCACAATCCATATAAGTGAGGTTAACACTTAAGCATTTCATAACATATTAAGGCACATTGATAGTTTTCACCATCCTTATAGCACATACACCTTAATCTACCTCATAACATAATCAATCCATTTCAATTCAACGTCATACCACCCTATAATCTTAATATAAGGCATACTCCAACGTAATTTCATATCTTAACAATAATTAATCACAATCGTAAATAAAGATAAAGATTATAAGACTTACCAAGTCTTTCTCTTAGTTTACCATCAAGGTCTTACCATCAACCCATAACTCAATCCAACTTGGGGAGTAACATCATCACACAATTATAATCAATAGAATAACAAGGCCAATTGCATCTCTATAACCCAATTCATCTTTAGATCACAACTTCAGACAAGATATATAGGCTAATTTCACATTACAATTCATAACCTAAATTACATCCCAAGAACTAGCATGATAAGACTATAGTTCATCTTAATTCAACCATAATTGCACCATAGGATAGTAATCTAACCAACAACAAACTCAATTGAATGATCAGCAGACAATATAGGTCAAGATCACTACCTAGGGTTAGGGAAAGGATCATGTTCTTCAATTTGACTAAACCATCAATAATTATCATAAAAAAGTTGAATTACATGTAAATATAGTCAATATAACCCTATGAATCCACTAACAACTCAATCCATAACTTCAATTTCGTAATTGAATGAAACCCATATGAAAACTCAACTTTTTGAAATCCATTTTGAAGGAACCCTTTGAGAAAATATCTCAAAGGTGAATAGAACGCATACCTTAATGTTTCTCAACAATTTGATGAAGAATCCACCCTTTTCTATCCCCCAAACCCTAGTTCTTGATATCCTTCAATGGTAAGTTCTTATAGAGAGAGAAATAAGAGAGAAGGAAGAGAGTTTACTTTGAGAGTTGCATTTCGGTTAATGAGGGTTAAGTGTATTTATAAAGGGGCTTAATTAAGTTAATTAGCTTCCCTTTAATTATTATCTAACGCCTAAACCATTTAATTATTTTAAATGAAATCATGAAAATCCATCAACGAAATTCGACCCTCCCCAACGATACCTATCGATGGTCCGTCGGTGGGTCGACGGACAGCCCCCCCTCCGTTATGCACTTACGTCATCTTTATTCGAGACATAGCAGGCGAGGCTTCCTCCAATTTTTCTAAGTATGGGATGAAGGTGGACTCGACGCCCCGTCTTCCCCTTTCGTCGATTGTAACAGTACCTATATAAACAACGGCCTTTACAATCTTTCTAAGTGAGGGACGATAGTCTCCTTCGACGCTTCGTTGGGCCACTTATGGATCGTCGTCTGCCCTATCATTTGCACTACCAGTCAGTGTTGCATCAAACTGCAGGGGTTCTTCTCGAGGTCCCTTGGTTGGTCCTTAGGGAGTCATACCCAGACGTTCCAAATCATGAAACAACTCAAACACCCATTAGCTACGTTTCTACCCATCTTCATACATTTCTGACTCCTAAATGTTAGTAAAAAGGCTAAGGCACACTAACATCTTTTTATACCAACTTCCTTGATATTTTTGTTCTTAAATCTTCTAAATGACCTATATTCAGTAAAAATGGACTTAGAAATAGTGTTTATACTTTATTACAACTATGTCAGGCCTTTCCATGTGTCTTTGATTTTCAAGGTGTTACAATTGTGAAACATCTCGAGTGGGTGTAGGGTGTGTGCTTATGAATCATGGGAAGGTGATAGCTTATGCTTCTAGGCAACTTAATGTGCATGAGAGAAATTATTCAACTCATGTCCTTGAGTTAGCGGCCGTGTATTTTCCTTGAAAATATAGAGGCATTACTTGTATGGTGTCCAAGTCGATGTGCATACCGACCATAAGAGTCTCTAATATGTGTTTACCCAAAAGGAGTTGAATCTTCAACAAAGAAGGTGGTTAGAATTGTTGAAATTTGATGACATGAGTGTCCACAATAACCCTGGCAAGGCCAATATGGTTGTTGGTGCTCTAAGTCGTATGACTATGGGTAATGTGTCTCACATAGATGAAGCCAAGAAAGACCTAGTGAAAGATGTTCATAGGTTGGCTAGGATGGGTGTGAGGTTTTAAGATTCTCGAGAATGGTGGTTTCATGGTCCATCATAACTCTGAGACATCATTGGTTGTTGACGTGAAGTCCGAACAACACCTTTATAAATCATTGATGAAGTTGAAGGAATAGGTCCTTGGCAAGCTTACTGAGGCATTCTCCTTATAGGGGATGTTATTTTCAGGTATCAAGGAAGATTGAGTGTTCCCAAGGTAGATGAGTTGAGGAACCGGTTCCTTGAGAAATCCCATGGGTCCCGCCACTCAACCCGAGTTTGACAAAAATGTACCATGACATTAAGGAAGTATTTTGGTGGGAAGGTTTGAAGAAGAGCTTAGAGAAGGGATTTTGGTGACATTAAGTACCTCTTTTAATCTCCAACGGATGGTCAAGAAGAGCATATTATTCAAACCCTTGAAGATATGCTTAAAGCTTGTATTATTGATTTAAAAGGAAATTGGGATAAGCATTTGCCTTTGGTGGAGTTTACTTATAATAATAGTTTTGATTCATCCATCTCCATGGCTCCCTATGAAGACTTATATGGTAGGAGGTGTAGGTTTCCTATTGGATGGTTTGATGTGGGTGAGCCTTCACTTCTTGGTCCCAATTTGATTTACAAGACTTTGAAGAAAGTTCATACCATAAGAAATCGGTTGCAAACAGCCTATAGTCAGCACAAGTCTTATGCCGATCATTAGAGAAGGGATTTGGAGTTTGAAGAAGGTGATAATGTGTATTTGAATATTTTTCCTATGAAAGGGGTAGTTAGATTAGTCAAGAAAAGGAAGTTGACTCCCTGTTATGTGGGTCCCTATGAAATCTTGCAAAGGGTTGGTAAGCTTGCCTATGAATTGAAACTTCCAAGTGAATTTGCTTCGATTCATTCGTTTTTCAATATTTCCATGCTTAAGAAGTGTATCAGTTATCCCGAGTCTATTCTTCCTATTAAGGGTCTTGGTGTGAAGGATAACCTCTCCTATGAGGAATTTCCGGCTCAAATTCTTTATAGGCAGTTCAAGAAGTTAAGCACTAAAGAGTTGGCTTTCATAAATGTGTTATGGAAGAATCACCTAGTTGAGGGTGCAACATGGGAGGACAAGGCCGACATGAAGTCCCGTTACCCTCATCTATTTGATAAATAAGGTTAGTAATTCTTACTAATGATGAAAATAATGACTAATATTAAAGTTGTTTTGATTTTCAATGAATTTTTGCAAGAGGTGAATTTTTGATATGCTTACTGTGATTCACAATAAATATGCAATTTAACTTGAAATTTTGAACGTTGGCTTGATTTAAGTTATGTTTTGTATTTCGATGTGGTGATTCTCTATGAAATAATATGTGGCATGTTGATTAGTTGAACTTTGACATAATTGACTCATAAATGCTATGTTGAGCTCTTGTTGTTGTGAGAAAGAGATTCTTCATAATGTAATGTTGAGACTTATGTGTGGTAACTGAAGTTTGAAATTACCTTGTGTAAGAGATATAGTTGAAATTTTTATGCATTTTTATATGTTAGGCTGCTAGTCTTGAGTCTATTCCTTCCTTCTAAAGATTTTTAGTATCATTCGAGGACAAATGTTCCTAAAATGGGGATAATGTAACACTTCGAAAATCCAAGATGTGTTCTAGAGACTAACATAAGTGATATAATGTCTAGAAACTTTATTAAGGTCCATTATAATGTTTATAAGGCATTTAATAAGTCTAGGAACCAAAATGTCCAAGAACATCCATGACGTCTGGAAAGTACTTCAAGGAGGTACTAGCGTGCATTAGCCACGAGTCTGAAAATTATGAAAATTGATGAAAGGGTGTCTAACATGTGTCTAAGTAGATTCATGGTCTACACATCCGGGTACGACTCCCCAAGGACCTACCAATGGCGCTTGAGGAGGACCCTTGCAACTGCAGTCAAACACTGCCTTGGCATTGTGCACCCACGAAACGGCACATACAGGGTGTGTGTTGACCGACAGGGCATCGATACCAACCATCGACTAAAACATATTCAATTTATTGGACGCCCTTACCTGCACAGTCATTGAAAATCTGACGAGTGGTGCAGCACGGAGGCCAGGAGGGACCAGTCGTCGCTAAATCTTAGATGAACGTCGACGGGGTTCGTTTGTGGATCCAATTCTTGCATGTTTTACCGTCGTTTAAACCACTTAATAAGGGTTTTGTGGTTTTTCGGGATTTTGTTTTGTGTTTTTTTTTGGGAACGTGGGGGGGGGGGGGGGGGGGGTGGGGGGGGGGGGGGGGGGAGGGGGGGGGAAGAGGGGGTGGGGGGGGGAAGGGAAGGGGGGGGGGGTGGAGGGGATTGGGGGAGAGGGGGGGATTTTTTTTTTGTTTATTTTTTTTGAGTTTTGAATTTTTTTAATTTTTATTTTTTTTTTTTTTTTTTTTTGTTTATTGTTTTTTTTTGTTGTTTTTTTTAATGGAATGTGTTTTTTTTTTTTAATGGGCAGGAATGGGTGATGGGGAGGTGGGGGGGGACCGCGGGGGGGTGTCGGGGGATGGGGGGGGGAGGGGGGATGGGGCGGGAGGGGGGGGAAGAGGGAATGGGGGGGGGTGTGGGGGTGTGGGCGGGTGCGGGTGGTGGGGAGGTGTGGGGGGTTGGGGGTGGCGGGGGGGGGGGGGGGGGGGGGTGAGGGGTGGGTGGGGAAGGGGGGGGGGGAGGGGAGGGGGGGTGGGGTGGGTGGGGGGTGGGAGGGGGGGGGGGTGTGGGGGGGGGGCGGAGGGGGAATGGGGGTGGTGGGGGGGGGGTGAGGTGGGGGGGAGTAGGGGGGAGACGGGGGGGGTGGGTGGGGGGGGGGAGGGGGGGTGGGGGGGGTAGGTGGGTGGGGAGGGGGGGGGGGTGGGGGGGGGGGGGAGGGGGGGGGTTGGTGGGGGGGGAGGGGGTGGGATAGGGGGGGGGGGTGGGGGGGGGGGATAGGGGGGGAGGGGGAGGGGGGGGGGGGGGGGGGGGAGGGGGGGGGCCGGGCCGCGGTGTTGGGCACAGGACCGGGGGGGTCGCCGGGGGGGGGTAGGCGCGCGGAGGGATGGGGAGGCAGGGGGTTGCGTCCGGCTGGAGGAACGGTCGCTGAGGGTGCGGGGCGCGTAGCTGCGGGCAGTGCGGGGGGGGGAAGTTGGCGGGGTGGGGCGGGGGCGGGGGGGGGCGGAAAGGACGGCGGGGTAGGTGAGGGGGGTGGAAAACGAGAAGTGGGGGCGCGGGGGGGAGGGGGCTGCGGGGGGCGAAGCCGCGTCGGGCGAGGTAATTGGGGTCGGAGGAACGAGAGCGGGAAGGAGAAGGGGTTAGGGTCTTGGCTGGATGGTCAAGGAAGAGCCGGGGTGGGGCCGGGGTCGGGAGGGGCGGGGGGGAGTCGGGGTGGTGGGAGGGGGGGGGAAGGTGGGGTTGGTTGGTGTGGGCTGAATCGGGGTGGGTGCTGTAGAGGGGTGGGGTAATTGGGGATGTGAAGGTTTTGGGGGGTGGTTGGGGGGGAGGGGGGGCGGTGAGTTGGGATGTTTTGAGGGTGTGGTGTGGCGGTGGGGGGAAAGTGGGTAAATGTGGGGGTGGTTGTTTATTTAATTTAGGTTTGGGGGTGGTTGTTTTGAACTTGGTTTAATTGTGGTGTCGGTTTCTTAAGGTGGGTTGAGGTTATATTAATTTTTTTTTTTTTTTTTGTTTTTGTGTTTTTTTAAATTTATTTAAGGTTGGTTTGTTTTTTTGTTGTTGAGTGGCTATTTTTTTTTTTTGTTTTTTGTTTTTAAGTTTTGTTTATTTTTTTTTTTTTTTGTTTTTAATTTTCGAGACCTTTTTTTTTTTTTTTACTTTTTTTAATTATTTTGTTTTTTCAAATTAAGGAATTACTAATAACTTAAATAAACCCCCATATAAATACCACCACCCATTAGTCTAATTAAAACTCTCAAAAACCAATACTCTATTCTTTTGTCCTCTTTCTATCTTCTATTGGGGAAGGGAAACCATTGAATACAACGCCAGGGGAGGTGATTTCGGGCGGATTGTAGAGGGCATATTTTCACCATTCATTCTTCATCAAAATTTAGTTATGGGATCAATCACCTTTGAGACCCTTTTTCCTCAAAGGGTTCATTCATAAAACATTTACAAAAGTTGAGTTTCCATGTGGGTCTTCTCAATCTCGAAAAATTATGTTATGAATTGGTTTGTTATGTCTAGTGGGTAATATGAAATTTATTTAATATGTATTCTAACTCAATTAGATCTATTGATGGTTTGTTAGTTGTAGAGATGACCCTTCAACCTACGTTTGATCTTCAGTTGAAGTCAGGTTGTATTATGTTCAATAACGTGGTTATGGTTGATTTACAACTGGGTTATGTTTTTAAACTAATCATGATAAAATTCGGGTTGATTGTAGTTTTATGCTAGTTCGTGAGAAGAAATCTAGGTTATTATGTGAATTGACCTAAGTAGTCTTTTGTCTCAAGCTAGGATCTAGTAGGAATTTATGACGTGAGTGATCTTCTAGACTTGTAGCGGGTGTATTATTGATTATGATGATGCATGACCCAACTTGGAGTTTATTGAGGGTTTATGGGTAACTCCTTGATGATGAAAATATGAAGGAGACCTTGGTAGTCTAATGGATCTCTATACTGACTTCGAATTATGGGTAATTGTGATTAAGTCGTGATAGAGTGGTATGATGTTGATTGAAATGTCTTTATTATGAACGTGAGGTGTTGTCTTGAGATTTAAATGCTATAAGGATGGTTAAAGATTTACCAATGTGCCTTATCATGATATGAAGATGTTAATGTGCTAACCTCACCTATATGAATTGTAATGAAATTATTTGTACTCATCCAATTCTTATTGGTATATTGATGATGATGATTCTACAAGGGGTAGACCCTATGACCTAAACTATGATATGATTGATAATAAAGACTTGAAGATATTCAGAAAGGGATTCTAGCTTAGCACCGAGTTTACTCAAGTGAGGAGTGTCCCTTACCACATAGGAAAAGTAGGATCACTAATGTACTCTTGAGATTAAAGACTATAATGCATGTAGAATAAAGAGGGGGATGTTTGCTAGCCTTAACCCCTCCCCTCGATACTTCTCCACCCATGCCATACCCGCTATCTCCATCCCACCTTTTTAAACCTTACATTCACATTCTTCTATCCCCCACACCCTTCTACGCCTAATTTCACTGTCCTCACACCCATCCTAAAGCCCATCGTGCTACTTCAACCATGCATCCACATCCCTTCCCTAATGCACCCCGCCTTCCCGGGTGTCTCTACTTCCCCTATAGCTATCCACCCCATTCCCTCACCTCCCTTTCACCACGTAATCAATATCTCACACACAACTCCACAACCAGCCTTCACACATACTGCTTCTTTCCTCCTACCTTCCCAGGTATTATTGTGTCGACATCCACACCTCTCTCCACCACCCTTACTCACAAACCCATCGACCGTGCCCCCACCCCTACTCTCTTTACGAATTCACCCTACAATCCCCATTTTTTGATTTCACAATCCTGCCCTATATCCCTACTACCCCCTCCAATCCACTACCCAACACATTCCTCACCACTAATCCACAAGTCCCCAGCCTCCATCCTTGCTACGATCACCTTTCTCCCCTCAAACGTCACGGCCCACACCCCATCCCTCCCCACCCTCCTTTTACCCAGGCCACTCCCCAACCTCCACACGTCAGCCTAACACCCCCACCTCCCTGGTTCCGCTTAATAAACGTTAAGTCTCTCAAAGTTTACTCAGTCCACCCGAACCTAGGTTGCTCACCCTGCGACTACCCCCTACCTTCCACTACCCGCGCACCCCGTTAACACTCTCATACCACTACGTATTGTCGCAAATCTCGATTCCACCCACCCAAATTCCCTAGCACTCACCCAAACTCTCTCCATTCTAACCAACGCCTCCCGGCACACCACTACACTTTTCCCCCCCGACATGCCCTCTCAACATTCTTTCATCTACCCCCTGTAGACTTCTCTCTTCCCTTGCTAAATTCTTTCTTCCTCTTTCCTGCTCGCTTATCTCACCCTCTGACCACCCTCTTTGTCCTCACCCAGCGGATTTTATCCCCTATACAAGCCTGTTTTTTGACCGACACGAAATCCCTCATTAACATGCACATCCCATTATTATTTTCATGGACTCTCCCCACGTCTCACTCTTCTTTTACTACTCCCTTTCCCGCTTTCCTTTCGGCGTAAGGCTACAAGCCTACTACCATTTCCCTTTTCCTATGCGCATCACTTACACTTCCATTTATCCTTGTTCTGCCTTTATCCTACCACTATAATATCCTAGTCTGTTTGGAACTATGTTGCGCCATAGGAATACTAGTGTGGATCCACGTAGTTTCCATGTTCATGTTTTGGTACTCCTTGGCCCAAATAGTCGCCTTACATCTGTGTAAGGTTTTATGGACATCGGATTCCACACCAGATCAGTGGTCTATGTCGGTTAGGCACGATGTTCCAAAGGAAAATGAAACTAAAAGGATTGAAGTCTATAGAATAATCTAAGAGGGTCTAGGTTAGTCTAGGTAGGGTATGCAACTCTACCTAAGAATTGCCACTAGGTAGCATTGAAGGATTCTTGGAGGACCTGTCTTATGTATGATTGTATTATTAAGTATATTAAATATAGATGATGAACTTGCACATTGTTGATACGATATGTTGTTATTTCACTTATGGAATATGTGTTGGTGGATATTGTTAAGGTAAGATGATTTGTACAACAAAATGCCATGGTTAGGTGAAGAGGTGTAGTCATGATTCTTGTTGGATACTTGATTAAGTAGGTTATGGGGACTTCTTTCGTTGGTCATTTGTACTGTTGAATGATAGGGTTAGGGTTTCATGGTAATTGACCTGCTTTTTTTATAAAGAGAGGTACTCTTATTAAGCTTATGATTAATAGCTTGATGAGTAGAGGTTACTTTAATATGTATCTAATTATATGTATGCAGGTTAAAATTGACTAGACTTGATTGATGTTGGTATGGTTAAGGTAATGCTTATGACGTAATGAGAATGTCCTATGGAGTGGTATGGTTGTGTTTGAACCTGGCATATAATTTGTTCAAAGTAAATTGCATATCTTTATGAACAGTCACTTTTCTCAATATGTTTTCCCAAAAGTATGTGTGCATATGGTGCCACTACTTAGTACAAGTGGTGGGGTTACTATCCATTTCTTTCAGTTCCAAACATTTTAGTTCGAGTCGTTGTGATGAAGTGTTTTAAAGGGGACATGAAGAAGGCTCGTGATCTCTATTCATCCAAGTAGGGGCTTGTCCCGATTTCCGAGGGTAATGCACTATGTATCTTAGGAGTGCTTGCGTTAAAGACTTCAATGGTTCTTTTTTTTCCATTCGGTATGAAACTATAGAGCCAGGTGAGACACTTTTAATTGATGTTGTATGTGGTTATCCCAAAGTTCTATATTGTTAATAGATTTGGTATGAGATGGACGACCTAATAGGACTATTATGTTTATGTTTTATTTATTGAAATGTGTGCATTGAAGTAGAAGGACTAAGTAATCTTCCTATCCGAAGGGTGCGGTTGTCTATCACTATATATATATATATAGATATATATATCTATATAGATAGATATATATATAGATATATGTGTGTGTTTGTGTGTTTTTTTTTGTGTTTTTTTTTTTTTTATGTGTGTGTGTGTGTGTGTGTGTGTGTGTGTGGTGTTTGTGGTGTGGGTTTGGTGTGTTGTAGAGGTCTATGTAAACCTCCAAGTAGAAGTAATGAAAAGTTTTATATTTTACGCTAAATTTTTCCTATGAATGTAGCGATGTAAACTAAATGGCTAGTCTTCGTCCTCGAAGAGGAAGACGACACTGGTTATGTCTAGGGGGTAAACCCTAATGTGACAAGATGAGGGAAATTCTTTGTTGAATGTTTGGTTTATCTCTTTTCTTAAATCTACAAAGGTAACTTTGAAGAGTTACTTGTACCATTTAGTTAGGGTGAGGGATATGTATTCCAAAACCCCTAGTTTTGAGTCAGTCAGCGTAGTTAATGAGTTTTCAGAATTTATCCCATATGATCTACCAGGTATTTCTCCCAAAAGGGAAATAGAATTTAGTATTGAACTTCTCCAAGATACGCAACCTATCTGTATTCCTCATTACCGTATGTCTTCGGCCGAACTTAAGGATTTAATGGAACAATTGAAATATTTTTTGGATAAGGGTTTCATATGACCGAATTTCTCTTCATGGAGTTCTCCAATTTTGCTTGTTAAGAAGAAAGATGCTTTGCTTTGTATGTATATTGACTACATACAATTAAATAGGTGCCATAAAACAAGGTCCCTTTCCAATAATATAAAGATGGATTTGACCAACTCCAAGGGTGAGTTTACTTTATTTCTAAGATTGATCTTAGTCGGTGTTACAACATTTTAGGGGGAAAGAAAGATGATAAAGATGATTATTCATAAAATGGCTTTTAGAACTCAGTATAGTCATTATGAGTTTCTAGTAATGTTGTTTGTTTCACTAATGCTCCGACGACATTTATGGATTTGATGAATAGGTTGTTTAGACAATACCTTGATATGTTTGTAATTGTGTACATTGATTTATTCAAGAAGTGAAGATGAGCATATTGATCATTTGAGGATTGTGTTACAAATTATGAAGGACCGGCAAGGTACGTAGCTTTTCTTGGTCATATTGTTTCAAGTAAGTGTATTGAGGTAGATTCTAAGATGGGTACGACCATAATTTTGCCTAGACCTATATCAAGTTTGGATATTAAAAGTTTCTTAAGTTTAGTTGGTTACTACAGAAGGTTTTTTAGGGGTTTTCTACAATTTTCTCTCCATTGACAAGCTTTGACTGAAAAGAATGATAAGATCGTATGGTCCGAAGCCTATGAGAAGAGTTTTCAGGAATTGAAACATATAGTTACTTCCGCTCCGGTGTTGAATTTACCGAAATGTACAAATGGTTTTGTAGTTTAATGTTATGCCTCCAAAATTGGGTTAGGATGTGTGCTTACGCAAAATAGAAAATTTATTGCCTATGCTTCAAGGCAACTTAAGATCCATGAGAAGAAATGTCCTACCCACAAATTATATTTGACTTAAACATTTGGAGGCATTATTTGTATGGTGTTTATGTCAATGTAATTACCGACTATTAGAGTTTGCAATATGTGTTTGATTATAAAGATCTTAATCTTTGCCAAAGGAGGTTAGTTAAGTTACTGAAGTATTATAATATAAGTATTCTCAATCACCCTGGTAAGACAAATGTGGTAGCGCAGGCTCTTAGTTGATTATCACTGAGTAGTGTTTCCCATGTAGGGAAAGACAAGAAAGAATTGGTACAAGATGTGCATAGATTGGCCCTATTGGGTGTTTGGTTAAAGGACTCTACCAAAGGTGGTGTTATGATTCATAATGGCTCAGAATTGTCTTTTATGGCGGATGTGAAGGCCAAGCAAGGTCTTGATCTGATTTTGGTAAAATTGAAAGAAACGTTACTTAGAAAGTTTGTGGAGGCTTTCTCCCGATGGGGAGATGGTATACTTAGATATCAAGGTCATTTATGTGTTCAGAATGTTGATGACTTACGCGAAAAAATTGTGTTAGTAGCTCATAGTTCTCGGTATTCCATTCACCGAGTAGCCAACAAGATGTACCATGATTTTCTGGAGGTCTATTTGTTGAATAGCATGAAGAAGAATATTGTGTCTAAGTGTCCTAATTTCCAACATGTGATAGTTGAGCATTATATTCCTCGAGGTTTATCACAAGATATTAGCATTCCTACTTGAAAGTGGGATGATTTGAATATGGGCTTTATAGTTTGTGATCCTCGCACCTAGCGACAATATGATTTTATTTGAGTTATAGTAGATAGAATGACGACATCTGCTCATTTCATTTTTGTAAAAGTTTCTTATTCGGCGGAATATTTTTCTAAGTTGTATTTAAGGGATATGGTAAGGCTGCATGGAGTGCCCTTGTCCATTATCTTTGATAGAGGTACTCAATTTACTTTTTAGTTTTGGAAGTCTTTCCCAAAGGTTCTTGACACTAAAGTGAAGCTTAGGATGACTTTTCATCCACGAATTAATTGGCAACCGAAACGTTCTATCCAAACATTGGATGATATATTGACAGCGTGTATAATCAATTTCAAGGGAAATTGGGATAATCACTGATACGCTCAAATTACACATCCATAAAGAAGTATAAACGGTCGTAATCAAGTAGAGAACCCAATTAGTAGGTTTGGGTCGATCCCACTAGGAAAATGGTTTAGACTTAACTTAAATTAACAATCACGCTATTTAGACAAGGTCTTACCGAAAATAAGTAATTAAAGGAGGGTTTTTTATGAAACAAGCTTCTTAAATAATTCTAAGTTAATAAGTGAAAAAAGTAAAAAATTGAGTTTTTATCAAGTTGTGAGACTAACTAAGGTATATGTGCTCCCCATCGGTTCATAACGCCGTATTCCTAGCAATAGCGATTCTTCTCTAGAGTTTTGCATATAAGTGGTAAATTATGTATCTCCAAAATCCTTGGTCTAACATCTAAAGAATTTCACCCCGTACCTTGGTCCGGCTACGTGTGTATAAGATACTAACCCTTACCCTTACCTCACATTAGACATCATAATCAATGTATGGCTTAGTTATTACATTGGAGCAATAGACACTACCCTATTAGATAGGATCACACTAAATATATGTTGATGATTCTTTTGTTATTCCTACCTCCTTGGTCCGACAAGTATCAACAAGGCAATTTCTAATGTGTGTACTTGTTAAAAGGACTTCTAGGCGAAAGAATTATCAACACATGCAAGAACCTATTGAGAATTGCTTATTTGGTAGGTTTACTTTGGTAATTACCTATGGTTATCACAACCCTAGTTGTGTATTTAGTTATCCATGCAAGAAATATCACAATTCATAGTTTTTAATAAAGAATTCATCAACTTACTCAACAATAAGAAGAAACCCAGAAATTCAACTTGAAATTGCAAGAAAATTCTTCAACACAAATTCGGAAATTGATAAATTACTAAAAGTTTGCAACCAATAAACTCCAACACAAAATAGAACAATACTAAGAGTTTATAACCTCAAAATGAGGTTCTAATCCCCAATTTATAGAAAATATTGTCCTAAAGAAAAATGAATTAAAATAAGGAAAGTTTGTTCAGTTGATTCGACTTCAATCGATGGCCCTACTGACGGTCCGTTGACTGCCTCCGTCAACTAGAACTTAGAATTATTTTTCTTCATCAACTCAGCATCTTATCTGAATCAAACGACGGACCTATAATATGGTCCATCGACTCATCTACGGTCCGTTGATTCTCCTCCGTCGTTCCACACTTAGAATTATGAAAAGTCAGTTATTGTTTCCATACTTAGTTAGATTTCCCTGATCTTCTCCCTTATGCTGAAGTGAACATCGACGGTCACCATCTATGGATCTTTGATTGAACGATGAGAACTACGGTCGCCATTACAGACCGTTGATTGAACAATAGGCCGTTGATGGCCTTCGTAGGTCGTCTTCTGCACTTTTTTCAGTTGCCTTCTGTGTTTTCAAACAAAACATCTTTCCTGCAAAACAAACAGAATAACATGTTAAAACTACTACAAAATGCTCTAGACACACACAACTCTTAAGCAAAATGCATTGGAAACAACTTGTGGCCATGGTATATCAATCACTTGCAATTGATTGAGTTTGCTTATAATAATAGATATAACTCTAGTATTAATATGCCTCCATTTGAGGATCTTCAAGGTAAGAGGTGCAGATCTCCTATAGGTTTGTTGACGTGGGTGAGGTTTCCTTGATAGGACCCGATTTCGTTCATGAGGCTATGGAAAAAGTACGACTTATTAAAGAGAGGTTGAGAAAATCCCAAAGTCAGTAAAAGTCCTATGATAATGTTAGAACAAGAGATATTTAATTTGGTGTTCACGATTGGGCTTACTTTAAAATCTCATCTATGAAGGGTGTAATGGGTTTGGCAAGAAAGGGAAGCTTAGTTTCTTCTTTGTAGGCCCATATCAAATTTTGAGACGTGTTCCCACGGTGTCTTCTGAACTAGATTTTTGTAAAGAATTGGCATCGGTGAATTCAGTTTTCCATGACTCTATGTTGATGAAATATGTAGGAGATTCGACATCCATAGTTCCCTTAGAAGGTTTAGGAGTTTATGAAAATCTTTCTTATGAGAAAGTCTAGGCTGGGATTTTAGACCAATAGGTCAAGAAGTTGAAAAACAAAGAAGTGTCTTCCATAAAATTGTTGCGGAAGAATCATTTAGTTGGGTATGCTACTTGGGAGGCCGAGGCCAATATGATGCCTCGATATCCTCATCATTTTCCTTCTACTCTTACTCTATCTTGAGTTAATGAGCATTTCATGGTGTACTCTTAGTTTTGGGTGTCATGTGTTTAAGGATTTCCCATGATTTCCTTATTTTATGCATATTTATGAAAAACTTCAGTTTTTGAAAGAAAATGAGTTTACATGATTGATCTTCCTCATGTTGTTGTGCATTGGGTATGAGTATCCTATAGACTTCATGAGATAAGTTGTTGAACATGATTTAGCTTGGAGTTGATATTTCTTACTTGGATATACTCTTTTGAGTATAGATTGAATATAGGCTCCATGAAATGATCTTTAGTGTGCTTTTGTCTTGGAGATGGTAGTTCATCCTTAAATATAAGAAATCTTGAAATTTCATGCATATTGATTTGCTTGATCTAGTTCCTACCTTCCTCTTGATTCATTAAGTATGTTTAGCTTAGAGTCGATGATATGTGCATTAAGTGATTACATGCGTGAGTGCTGCTATAGTCCTGATTTTATTGTTTCACAAAGTGTCTAGAACTCAATTCGAGTACACATGTTCCCAAGGGGGAGATAATGTAACACCTGTATATCTATTAGTATATTCAATGGGGTAAGTGACAAGTCACTAGCAAAAATGTGAGAAAGATCACCCTTCACGAGGACCCATACGGGATGTGAAGGGCACCAAGAGTCATGGTCCAGCTTATGGTGGCTCACAATATCTAACAAGGGGGTCACCTCACACTAGAACTTTGACACCCTTTGAAGTGAACCGCGGCCCATGGTTATGCCCGTGAATGTCTAGGAAGAAGCAACCAAACAGAAGCCTCTTCCCACGAGCAATTTCACGACTCTTAAAGGCCTTGATATGTAACACTCCAGAACTTCCATGACCTGTACTAGAGCCTCACTAGATTATTTATGACTAAAAACAATGTTTATAATTTTAAACAAGGATAATGAACTTATATAGGAAGTATTAGAACCAAAATGTCAAGGGACAGCCATGACATCCGAAAAAATTGTGAAAACGACCTAGTCTGCATTGGGGTGTTTCAAGGGGTTTTAAGAGTTGTATTGTAGTCAAATTTTTTGAAATAGTTTGGAATACGCATTAGAGTGAATTTAGGGTTGAAACATCCGGGTATGACTCCCCAAGGACCACTCTAAGGGTCCTTGAGGAGGACCCAACATTTGACACTCAAAAGCCTATCAAAAAACACTATTAACCAACGAGGGAAAACTACAGTCCGTCGATGGGTTGAAGACCCGTCGATCGGCCTTGTTGCGCCAAACAAAGAATCTTCCCTAAAATATCTCTAAAACAGGTCTCTGATCCAAACACTGACAAACCAGGACGGTCGTGGTTGGATTGATGTCTCGTGGATGGGTTTCCGTCGATTGGACCATAGTTCACTGTATAGTTTCAATTAAGGTTAGTGAAATTATTTATTTAGTTAATTAATTAATTAATGATTAAAGGGAGGTTAAATTAGTTAGTTGGGGACTATAAAAGTCTTATACTTCATTAAACTAACCTAACACCCCATAATTTCCCAAACCCAATTAGCTCTCACTTCTCTCTTCTTTCTCTCTCTACCCTAAAGATCCCCATTGAAGAAGAAGAACAAGTTCATCCTAGGGCTTAAAGATTCAATTTTTCTTCCACGATTCTAAAAAATTTAACAAGATACGGAAGCTATTCACTCTTGGGAAAATTTTCCCAAGAGGTTCTTCAAATATTTGATTTCAAACATGTCTAAAATGATGGTTTTCGTCCAATTTCGTGTGTAATTTTTCATATTGATTAAATGTTGTATTGAATTGATTATTATTGATCGTTTATTATTGTGTATTGGTTTATTGTTGTAGTTCTTGATACTTTGACCTAATTTCCTTTAATGATCCATGATTGTCCGTTTCCTTCTAACCCTAGGTTGTGAATTAGGTTGATTGGTTATTAGGGATGTTGTAATTGATTTATTTCTTGTATAGTTTACTATAATATGATGATTGTGAGTGAACTGATGGATAAATATTGTGTACTTGATGGTTAAATCTTGAAGGAGATTCTTGGAAGGTATTGGTAAGATTCTCAAAGGTTATGAATAATGTATTGATGTAATGAACGTCTATTATTGATGGTACTCAACTGAAGTTTGAATATGTGAATAAAATAGGGAGATGATGATATTATGATAAGATGAATATGATGGCATGTTATAAATATGTTTAATGTCAGATCTTGAAAGTGGTATGATCATACAAGGTTGAAAGTGATTCTCTTGTGTGCCTTATTATGTTGATTATGATGCGATATTCTCACTAATTATGGGTAATGATGAAAGGAAGTTCTCATTCTAAACCTAAGAGCTATGATCATAATTATATAATGAGTTAGTCCCTAAAGTCTATATTGTAAATTAACGTTATGGTTTAAATACATTTAAAAAATGGACTTTAGCTTAGCAATTAGCTAACTAGATATAAGAGGTTTCCTTTCCCAATGAGGGAAGGTAGGTTCACTATGGTTCTCATGAGATGGATATTATAATGCAAATGTGCATAAAAGGGTTTCGAATACATATATCCTATTTTCTTAACTATGTTCCCCCATAGAAAGATTAGCTAGTGGATTCACCTAGAATGTTATTTTCATGTATGGTTCTACCTTGGCAAGTAGAGCACCTTCGTTCGATGTAGGGTTTATATGCCACCAGATTCCATGTTTAGCTCACATGGTTTATTTTCGGTTATGGAAAATGTTCCCAAAATTAATATTAATGAATAAAAGTAACAAGATAAATACTAACTAGGGTGTCTTAAGGGGTTCTACTTAGTGTAGGTACCACTATGGACTTGACCTATTCATTGCACAAGTTGGCCTTGAAAGGAGTCCTAGGAGGATGTTATTATGTAATCATATTATGAATGGAATGCTTAATGTTGACTTTGCATTATGAAGATTCTATATGATGTTGGTTTCATTGATTAACATGATGTTGGTCGAAGTTGGTATGTAAAATGATGGTTATGCATGAAATGATTTTATGTGATGTAAATGTATTGCTTATCATCTCTTTAGTAGTTTAATTAGTTTATGTGGCGTTATGGGGCTTCACATGAGCATTACACTAGTTGGATTGGATTGGGATTATGAGTAAGGGTCTTGTAAGCTTTGATGATATAATATTTTGTCTATGGCTATGTTATGATGTTATTATTATACATCAGTATGACTATATCTTAATGATGATATTACTATGGACTTGTATATGCTCTTGTGTGTGCATAAAGGCTTCTAAAGTGACTTAGAATGGTTTTGAACAAAATGTCCCTCTATGCATGATTTTAATGGTTTTACATGCATATGTTTCCATTCTTAGTACACGTAGTTTGTACTAACCCATATTCTATCTATTTCTACAATAATGTATGTTTGGTCCATTGAAGAGCTTCAAGGACATTTTCAAGGAAGACTTGGATAGTTCTCCAAGTTGTAGGGGAGTCCTCAAGTCGGAGGATGATGCCACTATTCTAGATTTACTATTAGACTATATCTAAGACAATGGTTCATTTCTTATCTTTTGAGACTTCGGTGTAAGTCCTTTATGGGACATATTGTAATTTTTTAAGGGTTATGTCCTAAACATTGCAATTCTCTAATAGATGGTTTTGATGTGAGACAATAATAGACTATGTTGTTCAATAAGAAGTCTAGGTAAACTTCATCTATGGATAAACGAGAAGCCTATGTATACTTTGTATGAAAAGTTCTAATTTTTCCGCATTTTACATACCTATGATATGCAATGATGTATGTTATGGTCTAGTCTAAGGCCTCTTAGAGGACGAAGATGTCGGTTACATCTAAGGGGTGTTCCCAGGTCGTGACAAACTAGGTATTAGAGTATGACATTGAAAAATCTTAGGAATGATATCTCACAAAACCACGTCTACGTAGAGTCTTATTAATGATTGTGAAATGTGTCACACTTATGAATGAAAGTCTATGTGATGCTTAGGAAATTCTCACCTTTTTGGTATTCTTGAAGTCGTGCCTCTAGAGTCTTAACTCTATGTCTCCTTTTCTTATAATCATTTTCTTGTGGTTAAAGGCTATAACTACTAGAAGGGCAGACGCTAGAAGGGTTGAATAGGAGATTGCTAATGCGGGAGTTCCTCCCCAAGACAACCAAGCTCCACAAGGTGATCAAGCTCCTCCCATTCCTTCGACCATGAAGGATGGAGATATAAGGGTGATGTACCATGGTTTCACGGTACTTTCAATGTTTTTGCCTTAATTTTAGTGTGTGTCAAGGGCCTTTTTGTAGTCATTTTAATTGTTTTTATCTGTATTTGGTAGGAAAGTTCTCCAAAACACACAGAACATTGTGTAGAAGAGGTGACCCATGAAGCCATCGATGGTCCGTAGGTGGTGATCATCGACTGGAGGTCTTATCATCTGGAGGAAACTCGGGAAATTCTAACCAAGTGTTGGGATACGCAAGGATTGAAGGTCCATCGACTGATCGAAGGACCATCCTGGCAAACTGTCGATTAGACCAGAGAAGATGCAAGGAATAAGGCTGAAGAAGATGCTGAGTATGGACCGACGAAGGCAGTCGACAGACTGTCGGTGGTGTCGTCGATTGAAGACGCATTTCTGGACAGACTTTCCTTATTTAGAAATCCTTTTAATTTAGGACTTTGTTATTATAAATTAGGTTTAAAACCTCATTTTCTGGGTTGGACTATTTATTATTTTTCATACTCTTATTATTGGAATTTGAACTTTGGATTTTCTGAAATACATCAAGTTTTCGAAATCGATTCTTGAGATATTTTCGTTAATTGAAGTATTATTTTGGGATTTTCATCAAACTAGTCAAAGTAAGTACATGAATTCTTGTTTAACAACCCGGAATTGTGTATTTCTAAGCATGGGTAACTAAATCCACAACTAGGGTTGTGGGAACCATGGGTAATTAATAATGTAAAACTAGATAAATAACATTTCGAGAATAGGTTCTTGCGTGTACTGATAATTCTTTCGTTTAGAATTCTTTTTAACGAGTGCACGCGTTAGAACTTGCCCTATTTCTACTTGACGGACCAAGGAGGTAATTAATAGTAGAAGAATTATCAACATAGATTTAGTATAAAGTATCTAATATGCTATATTCAATTGGTGCGAAGGAGTAACTTAGCCATACATTAAATACGATGCTTAATGTGAGATAAAGGTAAGGGTTAGCAATTCAAACACATGTAGCCAGACCAAGGTACGGAGTGAAATTCTTTCATTGCCGGACCAAGGAATTAGAGATACCTAAGTTATCACTTTGCATGCAAGACACTATGAAATAATTGTTATAGCTAGGATTACGCGTTATGAACCTATCGGGAACATTTACACCTGAGTTTCTCTCATCACTTAATAAAAATCAAAGTTTTAATCTTTCTACTTGTTTACATAGAAATAATTGAACACGTTTGTTTCACAAAAAATCCCTCTTTTTATTTAACTGTTTTTGAAAAGAACTTGACTAAATAGATGTAATCATAGACAAAAGTTAAGTCTAAACGATTTTACTCGTGGGATCGACCCCAACCTAACAATTTGGTCGTTTCACTTGATACGACCGCGTATACTTTCTTTAGGGAAGTATAATTTGAGCGTATCAAATTTTAGCTCCGCTGCCTGGGAGAGTGGCTTTTAGAGTAATTTTAAGACAATACTGAAGTTTAGTCAACAATCTCCTGATTTTACTTTTTACTCTTTGCTTTTGTCTCTTTAAGGTCTAGTTCTAGTGTATCCCAAGTACACGGAGTCGAGGAGAACCAATACTTCCGTTTGACAAGAACTGAACCATACACTCCGCAGAATGAATGAGCCACACAATTCTGATAATATTGGTGATGGCATCAACCGTGAACTTCCTCCGCCGGTTTATGGTCATAACCAAGTGATCGTGGAAAACCCTGATGAGGGCACTCTATGGAGACAACCTCCAACCCCACGCTCCCAAGAGTATTTTAGGGGCAGTGTTAACATCGCCGATTCAGATGGACTTTTTGTCCAATCTCCTCTACGACAGGGTCATTCATTTATGGTAACTAGTACCTTGAAGCATATGCTCACCGCTAGAGGATTTCTTTTGGGGCTACCATCTGAGGATCCACATGCTCACATCGCCAAACTGAGGTTGGTGTGCAAGAGTTGTGTAGGGAGGCCGGACTTAGACATGGATATCATTGGATTTAGGGTGTTCCTTGTCTCACTGACGGGAGATGCCACAATTTGGTTTACTGAGTTGCTTTATAATTTGATCTATACTTGCGAGCAGTTGAGGGATATGTTCCTAGCAAGCTATTACCCGGTTTCTAAAAAGCTTAACCACAAAGATAGCGTAAACAACTTTGTGGAATTGCCTGGGGAGTCGGTAAGTAGTTCTTGGGATAGGTTCACCTCATTTCTCAGAAGTATCCCATACCACCGCATTGATGATGAATCATTGAAAGAGTACTTCTATAGGGGGCAAGATGATAACAATAAGGCGGTAATTGATACTATTGCGAGTGGTTCTTATAATGAGTGCACTTATGCAGAGATCGTGGAAAAGTTGCAGAAAATTTCCTAAAAAAACAAGGCTTGGAGCACTAGGAAGTCGGACACTGGGAGAAACACCTTTGTAGTGCAAGCTACACACAACCCGGCCGTAGATGAGATTTTTGAAGAGATGATTCAAATGAGAACTGAGCTTGGGTTAGTATTGAAACATGTCACTGGGGGTGTTGAGAAAGTGAATGTAGTGAATTATTTGACTAAGCCACCACGGCCGGTAGATGAATTTTACTATGAGGAAGATTCTTGTGCAGTGAATGAGCAGATGGGGTTTTTTTTTACCAAATGTCAAGTCTATAATCACGAGATATTGGCGACAAGGTCAAGGAGATCAAGGTCGGAACTACGGGAATTACAACCGAGAGGGTCACTATGTTCGATATGGAAACTGCAACCACACAACAACTTCAACCAGGGTAACTATGGTAACAAAAACGAATAGAGTGGGACCTATATTCTACCTCAAAATCGTGAAGTTTCTCTTAGGGATGGTGGAGGTGGTATGGCGCAAGTTGAGGGTATGTTACAAAAGATGATGAGGACGTTTGATGTAAGTGATGAGCACGCCAAAGAGTTGAGAGGTGATTTAGCTAATATTGGGAAAAATGTGGATGCACATGCAAACTCAATCAAGCATCTTGAGTTGCAAATGGCCTAATTGTCTTGTACTGTGAACCCACGCCAACCGAGTACTCTTCCTAGCAATACCATTCAAAATCCAAAAAATCATGGACATTCCATGGCAGTCACTACTCGAGGGGGTAAGCAAACCAATGATCCATCTATGACATCTGGAGTAAAATATCATATGAGAGGATATGATGAGGTAGTGGAAGTCAATGGTGAGTTGGTAGACAAATCGGGGAAACAAGTTGAGATACCCCAAAATGTGACTCTCATTCCTAGACCACCACCTCCATTATCGCAAAGATTGGTGAAAATTACCATTAGTGTGAAATTGCCTTTTGTTACGTATGGCTTGAAACATCTTTCCTTCATCAATGTCCCTTTGAAGAAGCTCTTGAAAAATGCCCCATTATGCCGAAATTATGAATATAGTTCACTACGAAGAAATCGGTTTAGTTTTTAAATTATATGTGGGATGCAGCAACATTGTAGTGCTATTGCTACAAGGCTTCTTGTGAAAAACAAAGAAGATTTGGTCGGTTTCACTATTCCATGTACCATCGGGTGGTTACACTTTGCTAAATCATTATCTGATCTTGGGGCAAGCATAAATGTCATTCCTCTCTCTATTTACAAGAAGATGGGTTTGGGTGACCCAAAGCCTACTCGACGCGGTAATTGATGGCCGATCAAAGAGTGAAGAGGCCTTTTGGGATACTCCATGATGTGTTGGTGAAGGTGTACTCATTTATATTCCCCACCGATTTTGTGATTCTTGTCTGTGAGGTGAATTTTGAGGTGCCTATTATTCTTGGGAGGCCATTCCTTGCTACAGGTCACACCTTGGTTGACATGGAAAAAGGCAGATGATTTAGGTGAACAATGAAGAAGAAACTTTCAACCCTTGGTAGTCCATGAGTACATTGGTGAGAAACACAAATTGTATCTGCCGATCTCATAGATTGAGAGTATTTTGGGTACTATCGAAGAATGCCTTGGTGTTGAGGCACTAGCGGCAGTTATCATAAAGTTTGAGAGTGATGGTATTGAAAAGTATGGATCATTGGTTGTGGCACTTGATCGAGGTGACACTTGGCTCAAACCAAAGAAGTAGGAGTTAGATATGAAGCATCACGAGTCTCTAGCCGCGAAACCATCTATTTAGGAGGCCCCTAAATACAAGCTTTAGTCTCTACCACCTCATCTAATTTATTTTTTATTGGGAACAAATGACACTTTGTCGGTAATCATTGCATCGGATTTGAATGTGGAGAAAGTAGAGTGTCTGATAGAGATGTTAAATAGGTTCATACGAGCAATTGGTTAGACTATATTGGCAGACTTATTGGATTCCCACCCTGAAATTTGTTAACACAATTCAACTCATTCCTGGTCATAAGGCCAAGTATGGAGCATCCACGGTTATTACCCTATGCAAGAGGTAGTGAAGAAGAGGATTTCTAAGTGTGTGTTGAATGTCGGAGTCATATACTGATTGCCGATAGTAATTGGGTTTCCATCTCAGTATGTTTCCCAAAAGGGGGGGAATTCTTGTGTCCCGATGAGAAGATGATCTTGTTCAATGAGGCCGGTGCCGGATGGAGCGTTTGTATGGATTAGCGAGTTGAAATGAATAGACTGTGAAGGACCATTTTTTATGCCCTTCATGGATCAGATATTGGATAGGGTTGTAGAAATGGTTGGTATTGTTTTCTTGGATGGTTTACGTCTGGGGTAGTACCAAATCTGTATTAGCGACCAAAGGATCAAGAGAACAACCGACCTTACCTTGTCCTTATGAACTTTTGTGTTCAAGCGGTGCCTTTGTTTGTGTAAATGCACCAGCTACTTTTTGAATAGGTATGATATACCGTGGTTTCACAGTATTATAATCTTTTTCCTTAGTTTAAGTGTGTCCAAAACCTTTTTGTGCTAATTTTTATAAGTTTTCTCTTATTTTGCGTTAGAAAGTCTCTTCCAAATACTGTGAATGTGAGGTTTGTAGCGAGAATGCAGAAGAGACCACCTACAAGGTTGTGACTGGCCGAAAGGTGGCGGCAGCGTAGTGCAGCTGCTGAAGGAAGATGGGTAAGTCTGTACCATTGGGTTTACGGAGTCCATGACGGTCGTCGTAACTAGATGGTCCACCTGCAGGTTCGTCATAGGTTCATAGAAGTAGTCCAGTACCCATAGTTCCAGGTTTACGTGTTTTGTATGAAGACCCTCGACGACGTTGTGCCTTTAACGGTCCGTCATACTTGTCGTCGCAAGGGTAATGAAGAGAGCAGGCAAAATAAATGCCCAGTATGGTACACGTCGTCCATGACGTTTCCGTCGTGACCACGACGACCGTCGCGATATCCGTCTACCCAGCCGGTTTTTGACAGATTTCCACCACAATTAGAATCCTTGTTTAAATAGTTTTTATTTCTATAAATATTTCAAAAAACTCATTTTTGGGGTTAACCCTCGTGATCACATTAAGACCTTTAAATATTGTTAGATTCTGAATATTTTTGGAGTTCTTTGAATTGATTGTTGGTGATTTTTGTTTAATGATATCACGAACACTTTAACTTTCGGATTTTAATCTTATCCTCATTGAAGTAAGTACATGACTTCTTATATATACATATTTTGCATATGGTATTATGACTAGGGTCCTAAACTCCATACTAGGTTGTGGAAACCATAAGGCTAATAATGAGGTGAACACCTAAAATAAATAACAATTCTAGAAAATAGTGGTCTTGCCTCTATTGATTAATTCTTTCGTTTAGAAGTCTTTTTAATAAACGGATGGGGCCAACGTTAGAAACTCGCCTTAATATGCTACTTTACGGACCAGGAGGGGTATATAATAGGAAAAGAATTATCAACTAGTTAGTGTACACTATCTAACCGAGGCTGATCTTGCTTTGGTACGAGTAAAATAACTTAGGCTAATATCGATATGATGCCTTAATATTAGGTAAAGATAAGGTTAGGATACACACACATAGCCGGACCAATTTGCGGGGTGGACTTTTCTAGATGCCTGACCATTATTAGAATAATAACTTAATCACTTTGCATGCAAGAATACTTAGGACAAATTGTTTAGTTGACTATCAAGTATACCTGTTTGGAACACGTAAACCTTTTTACTTTGATTAATGGATTAAATCCAGTTAGTCCGAAGCGTTAGTTGTGTCCTTTATTTCTCTAAGTATGTTTCATTTATTTAGGAATAAAACCACCCCCCTTTTTATCTATTTTTTTTTTTTGCTTTCCAATAAAGTAATTGACTGAACCTTAGTAGTAAATAAATTGACTTAGTGTAAATTAAGTTTCCTCCTCAACGGACGATCCCAACCTCACGAGTTGGGTTATTTAATTAACTGACCAAACGTTCCCGCTTTATAACCTCTCGCTAAGGGTTTCCATAATTTTTTTAAGTGTCCATGACGGACACCTACGCCGGACCGTCGTACCTTTGAACGGTCCGTCCACATCTACCGTCATATTATCCGATCTCTCCTTCAGGGTTCTCCATATATACATAGTCTCTTAAGACCCGACGACCCAATGACGGTCGTCTATTCCACGAAGAGCCGTCACCAGGCCCGTCGTGTGTCACTTTACAATAGTATTATCATTTTATTTTAATTTTTTTGTGTGTTTTGCGTTCTTGTTTGCTACGTCTCGTCTAATATTGATCCTTTACAGGTCCTATCTTTGACTATGGCACTCAACAATATCGCTGTGTATCAACACTGCGATCCGTAGTCTGTCGCCCCGTCTGCCCGCATGGTCATTGGCTCTGAGATGAGCGTGACCCCGAGTTATGTGCCCCCAGGCACTTACCACCCCTTCCCGTGCTTAATGTGCCACCAAGCCACACCCAAAAGGTGCTGTCCGGCGTAGTCACGGCCTCCAGTCTGATGAGGAGCTGCTACACTGACCGGGCACACCCTGGGGTCAACCACCAATGAAGAAGGAGCGTCTTTGGCTCCTAGGAGTTCGTGGTCGGATGAACCTCTGGCTCTGCTTATGTTCCCCCCTCCCGCCACCACACGCTGCAAAAAAAGCGTCTGCCTTGTCTGATGAGGCTGCAGTTCGAATCCACATCAGGTTCATTCACCCGCTCATGCCCTCACCCGCTACTGACCAGCCAAACAGGTGGTTTGTCGACGGCAATTCACAAGTCAACTACTCCGCCGCCAAGTTCCTGAATACAAGAGGAGTGTTAATCGAACACTCAAACAATTGGAGCGGTGGGGTCCCTTAAGGGAGTCTCCCGATGTTGCCTGAGATCCACAATATCCTCTTCACCAGACAATCGCCGGAGTGGACACCAACGAGTTTCTGTGGGACGTTATAAGTGAAGAATGTTCCGAGATTCTATGCATCCTACGTAGAGACTCCAGATCACATATTGAATAGGGTACTTCCCCGCCAAACAGCCCCATGGAGCAGGTCCGAGTACGGGGCATCAGGTTTATATTTCCCATTTCCCTGCCTCCATCCGCCAGGTTTTCTATACGGCGAGGATGTTGATGTCTACTCTACTGCGGACCCCTCTCAAGTGCCGAGTTGGACTACCGATGGCAGCTTTTTAAAAGATGTCCAGCTCCTCCTTTCCTTCGCTATGCCATCGCTGTAGAGAGACCACCAGAGTGGATCGCCCTCACCGGTCAGTTGGATATGGATATGGTGCCGACTGGGGCCGTAGCCAAAGGCGGCCCAATAAGTGCCAACTAACTTTCCACAAAGAAATTCTTGTGGTTGATTGTCCGCCACTTTTCCTTTCCTTTCCCCCCACAGCCGCTCGATAAATATGCGTTACATGGGATCGAGTCATATTGATGGCGACGATTATAGCCGTGGTTTGAGGTGGTATTTTGCTTGGTTCCTACGGCATTGTGCACAGAGAGGGCTTTAAGGCCAACTACTTACCCTTCCCGTGCATGATATTTTCTCTCCCAGGTCCGCAGGTGTGCTATATGACACTTGATCATCTCAGACCCTCTAGGCCTGTTGATGTAGGCCTCATAGAGATGAAGCCAAGAGTGGCTCCACGCGAGTGGCCCCCTTCAGTAGCTTCCCCCACTATGCTGACGATTGGCTGCTACGGTGCCCAGGTCCCGACGGCTAATGCATGTGCATCCATCCACTGACACTACCCCGGGTCCGAGCTATCCGGGTATTAAGCACTACCCCCCATCTCCTCTAGCAACGCTGGGTCCCTTACCGCTTTCTAGGGTCCAAAAATTCGAGTCGTACAACGCTACAACACTTCTGCATCATATCCATCGTGGATGCACAGGTCGGATAAACCGAGGCAAGAAGAGCTGCTTGGAGTGGAAAATGCCATATACAAGCGGAAGATGCGTGAGGTTCACATCGCTTGGCGCTTTTGATTTTACGGTGTCTAGACCCGGCCAGCCTCCGGGTATGGTCGAGTCTTCAGGCTGCGGTTGCAGTCTTCTTCCTTCGCGCAGATATCGCACGATCTTAGAGGCTAGGGTGCCTGGTCTGAAGCCCTTCTGTCGAGCTTGCTGAAGACACAATGTTGGCGGCCCTATTCGCCACCTTATCAGCTTCAAATACACCTCCCCCCCGAGAGCATGCCAAGAGCATAGGGGTCGAGCAGAGACCTAGGCGCGAGCACAGAAAAAGGGCACATGAGATTGAGGCTGGCGAGGAGAGCTTCACTGTTCTCTTTCTGAGAGGTTGGTGCAACCCATGATACAAGGAGAGTTAGCGGCTGGGGCGTCGATCTCCCAAACTGGCGGGATAGCGGGAGATGTGTTGTGTTGCTGAGGCACCACTGAGTGTGTCCAGATTACAAAGGAAGTGGTTCCGGGAACTGGCCCACCACTGTTGCTGAATCGTCGGTGCTTTGCGCACAGGTTTTGCTTCACTACCACTTGCCAATATTTCAATTTTTAATGCATTGGGGACAATTGATGTTTTTTGGTTGGGGGTGGGGTAAATGGAAGTGAGTGCGAGGTGAAGTCTGAGTAGCAAATTCACTATCCTTTTTGGGTTTTCTTGGCTGTGTCTTTTTCCCCAAGAGACGGATTACTTTTTCTGTTGACCCGGCACGTCTATTATCTTGTGTCATTAGTTTAAATTCTGGAGGCATGATGGCATAAATGATATCCCGATAAAATGAAATGATGGCATGACTAGGCATAGAAATTGATAAGTGGTGTGCTCTAAGCATGAATAGAGGTACAGCCACTTCATTACCATAAGGTCTAAATTGCGAACTAGGTGTCTGATAATCTTGTATAGTTATGAGATGTCAAATTTAATGTGAGTAAGATTGAACAAGTCCCTCTTTGTTGTACTGAGCGTAGAACTTGTCTTGTTAGTCTTGCTAAAAGTACGTTGTAATAGACAATTAGTAAGATCTAGACCATTATTCCATCTAGCCCATTTTTGACTAAATTAAAGCAACCAAATGAGATTTATCCTTCTTTGATCCAAAGAATCTGACTTAAATTAGACCTTTCTTTTTCACTCAACTGTCTTTTCTATTCTAGGAATAAATGTTTGGCCCTTGTCCCCCTTGGACTGGTGCACCTCGCTTCATTCCAAAAGCATACGTTTGAGTGTGGCTAATTCAGTACACAACCTTCGTTATGGCCTGGAGGCCCAACTTTGGGTATTCTTTACTTTGACTCATGGCAAACCATGAGTTTAGGGTGGCTATTATAAGGAATGCTCTGGAAAGTGGGGTTGAAAGAACACGAGAGAGAAAGAACACAAATAAATTACTCAAGAATTAGTGAAAGAAAAGTAAAGAAAAAAATATACAGAAATACAGCAAGAAACGAAGAGAGTCAATTACAAATAAAGAAAAAAGAAAATATAAAGGTGAAAAGAAATATGAGAAACTTGGCGCGATAAAATGATAGAAAATGGTAATGTAGTCGATATGTCAGGATGGCAAAACGTCACTAAGTATTCCTAAATATAACCCTACCGTGACCCTGCTCCTTGTTACAAATTCTAAGAAATCCCTATCGTGATCCTAAGGGTTGTATATCGAACTTAAAAAAGCGTGAAAATAGGTCAGCGTAGGGAAATAGGTATGATGAGTGTGAATTTGTTCTGGAGAGTGGAGTTTGAAAAGTAATCCTTAGACTCAAAACTGAATCATTGTGTGAAAAATGGGGGAGTTTTGTCTGAGTGAGGACACTCTTGCATAAACTCGAAATAGTATCACCTCGGTGAGAAATTTTAAAGGATCGTGTTAGTGCAATTATATTCTGTGTCATGGTCTTATTCCCATAATGTCAAAGCCTAATAGTGATAGCATGCATACACGATGAGATAATCGGGATGATAGACAAATGATTGCAATGATAAAACAATGGATCGATTGTATGGAAAAATTGTGTAGTTATGTCATAAGTGCGTCGCTTTAGGACCAACAACGATTTAAGTTGAGGCTCGTGATATACCGTGGTTTCACGATATTATTAGATTTTTGATTATGTTTAGTGTGTCCAAAAAGCCTTTTTTGGTGCTAATTATTTATAAGTTTGTCTTATTTGCAGGAACTCTGTCCAAATTGAATGCGGAGGTTTGTGAGGCAAAGAAATGAAGAAGAACCACCTACGGAGCTTGTGAGTCCGTAGTGGTAGCGTAGTGCACTGAGGGGGGGTTAGAAGGAAGAGGGAAGTCTGACCAAGTTTGGTGGTTAGTAACTTAGTCATGACGTCGTCGCACTGCAGGTTCGTCATGAAGTTTCAGAGAAGTAGTCCCAGACCCATATTCCAAAGTTTAAGTGTTTGAAACGAGACCCTCGACGCACCGTTGTGCCTGTGACGTCTGTCTACTGCGTCAAGGGTAAGAGAGATCAGCAGAGAAATTGCCAACTATGAGACAACGGAGTCGCATGACGTCCGTCGTGACCCACGACTATCCGTCACGATAATCCGTCGACCCGCAGCTACGTTTTGATAGACTTCGATCAATTAGCATCCTTGTTAAATTAGGTTTTTATTTTTCTATAAATATTTTAAAAAAACCCTCGTTTTGTGTTAGATTCTTGATTCAAATTTTAGACTTAAATAGTGTTAGATTCTTGATTCTTTGAGATTTTTTTGAAGATTTATTGTTGGTGATTTTTGTTAATTAATAATCAGCACACTTTCTGCATTTTTAAATCTTCTCATTGAAGTACGTACATGAATTCCTTATATCACATATTTGAATATTGTAATTATTACTATACGGTCAACTAAACTCCATAACAGGGTTGTGGAACCATAGGTAAAATGAGGTGAAACCTAACTAAAATAACAATTCTAGAGGGTGTCTTGCATGTAGTGATAATTCTTTTTCTTTCGTTTAGAAGTCTTTTTAACAAGATTGCCAAGGCGTTAGAACTCGCCTTATGCTACTTGCCGCACCAATTAGGTAGATAATAGGAAAAGAATTATCACATGATTTGTGTGCCCTATCAATTAGGCTAGTATTGATTGGTACGATGTCATAAATTAGCAAAGATCGAATAGATGCTTAATATAGGGAAATATAAGGGTTAGGATAGCAACACATGTGCACATGCCCAGGTGCGGATTTGAAATTTTCTAGATGCCGATCAAGGATTTAGAATACAACTTATCACTTGCATGCAGATACTAGGTAAAGAATTGTTATAGTTAGATTTATCAGTGAACCTGTGGGTAACCGTAAACCCTAGTTACTTGATTAATTTAATTAAACTCCATAGTCGAAAGCTGTTAGTTTTTCTTTCTCCTTTTATTTTCCTCTAGTTATTTTCATTATTAGGAATAGAAACCCCTTTTTTTATCATTTTTTGCTTGTCAAGAAAGTAATATTGACTGAACATTAGTAGTAATAAATTGCGTTACATCTAAACATTTTCCTCGTGGGAACGATCCCAACCTCACTAGTTGGGTTATTTACTGAATACCGAACCAGCTTCACTTCTTATTTTGAGAAGTAGTTTGGCGTATTCAAATTTTGTTTTATTATTTTTTATTTGTGCAGAACCAACCCTTCTAATCCAAATACAACGAAAAGGAAGAGAAACCTTGTTTCCCTACGATCCCGAATTAGAGAGTACCTACGCAACATGAATCAAACTGTGAATGCAATGAGATAATCCACACCAGAACATCCCATCTCCGGTTGATGCTATGGTCAGTTGTACCCGTGCGCCGGGGATCACCAAACAGAGGGGACAAATCCTGCTCCACGCCCCCAGCATACTACGAAAGAGGCTATGACAACATAGCCACTCTGATGGGCCCTTGGTCTTGACTCCTTTACCACCAGGCCATACTTTTGTGGTAACTAGTATCCGATGCAAATGCTCACTGCCTATGAATTTGTTTTCAGGGCTACCTTCTAAGTATCCACATGCCATATAGCTAAGGTAAGGCAGTGGTAAACTTGTGTAGTAGGCCCTGACTTGGACTTAGATGTAACTAATGCTTCGAGTGTTTCCTCTCTCACTGATTGAGAGGCGTCTATATGGTTCACTGGCTCCCTCATAACCATTTCAATTGTACCACCTAAGGGATGTCTTCTCTTCTAGCACCTAACTATCCGGTCTCCAGAAACTAAAACCACAAATACAGAGTGAACAACTTTAGGCACTACCAGGAGAGTCAGTTAGTAGTTCTTATGATAAATTCACCTCGTTCTTAGAATTTTCCCAAATCACCGGGTATATGATTAGTCCGACTTAAAGCATACTTCTAATCTGGGACATGATGATAATAATAAAACGGTGTTGGACACTATAGCAGGTGATCTTATGGGGAGTGTCCTTATCGAGATTGCTGAAAATAAGAATCTCCCGGAATAATAAAGCTGAGTACTAGAAGTCAGATCCGGGAAAACACCTTTCATTGCAGTCGACTCACAACCCGCCACAGATGAGATTCATGAAGAAATGTCTCAGATGAGAACTGAGCTTGGGTTGGTATTAAAACTGTCACTAGGGGTGCCGAAGATAAATGCAGTCAACTATTTTCGAAACCCCACCACCACAAAGATGAGTGTTATTATGAGAGGAGCAATTTCTAGCGGTAAATGAGTCAGACGTGGGGTTTCCGACCAAGTCCCAAGGCTCTAATAAGGAGATTTGGCGCGCAACGTGACTACAACAGTGAGGTCATTATGTCCTGGAGATGGAAACTATAACCAGCGACACAACTTTCACCACACGGGGTAACTCCTGGTAATAGAAAGGACAGGAATGGCATATGTTCCCTGCTCAAAAACGTTAAGTTATACTCCTAGGGATTGTGAGTTATTAAGTAATGGCGCGAGTTAAGGAATAATGTTGCATAAATGATCGAGCGGTTCGATGCTAGTGATTAGCATAATAAAGAGTTAAGGAAATATTTAGCGGGTATTGGCAAAAGTCGATACATAACCAGGCATATCGATTACCCAACTTGAGTTACAATTGGCCCAATTATCTGCGACTGTGAAACAGACACGCAACCGTTACTCTCCTAGCAACACTTCCAAAATCCAAGAAAATAGGACATTTTGTGGGCAATCATACTCGCGGTGGCAATCAAACCATTGGACCCCACCTATTTGGAGATATTAATGGTGAGTTAGAGGATAACACTGCAAAAGATGCTGACGTGCCTAAAAAGTAACTCCCACGCATAGGCCCCACCCCCATTCCCAAATATTATTGAAAAAGATATAGGAGGGTCATACTGGCGTTTCAATACATGTTGAACAACTTTCTATCATATCCCTTTGGTAGAAGCCCCCTTTAGAAACAAAATGTCCGGTTACGCCAGTTTATGAAAGCTCGTGGTTACAAAAGAAACTCTGTCACTTTTTGAGATGATGAATAGATGCAGCACTGTGTGCATTGCCACAAGATCCCTGTTACAAAAGAAAGAATATCCGGGTGCTTAAACTATTCCTTTTCCATCGGGCTATTACATTTGCGAAAGCATTGTGTAATCTGGGGGGCAAGCCTAATCTTATGCCCCTCCTCGATTTACAAAGTTGGGTTTTGGTGACCCCAAATCCCACTGCTATGGGCTGCTACGGATGGCTGATCAAAATTGAAAAGGCCTATAGGGATAACTCCTGGTGTGCTAGTAAAAGTTGAGTCATTCATATTTTCGGAGGATGTTGTTATTCCTTGATTGTGAAGTCGATTTTGAAGTGCCTATTTATTCTTGGGAGGCCATTCCGTTGGTAGATGTAGAGCCTTAGTTGATAAGGAAAGGCGCAGATGAAATTTCGGTTGAACCATGAGGAAGTGACCTTTAACATTGTAGGGTCCATGAGGCGAGTGGTTAACTCCAATCGGTATACTTCATATCTATAACATTGGTAAGCATCTCAGACACCAAATAGAGAACGTCCGGTTAAGAAGCATTAGCGGCAGTGAATAATGATTTTGATAGCGATGCATGAGGTATGAGTCAATTAGTCGCGGCTTTTGATTCGAGGTGAGTTCGGTTTACAAAAAAAAATCGAAGAAATATGATAGATAATAGAATCGCAATGTCCCCACCCGCGAAACCATCTATAGAGGAAGCCCCAAAAGTTAGAACTCCAAGCTCTCCTCCCCACCTCAATCTCAGGTATTACTTCTTAGGAAATGGTGACCTTTTCGGTAATCATTGCATCAGACCTGAATGACCAACAATTGGAGAGTTGGTGGAAAGTGCTAAAAGGTTCACAAGAGCTATTGGGTGGACTATTTCGGACATTATTGGATCCCTCCTGTATTTACCTCATAAAATCCAAAACTCATGCCTGATCATAAGCAAGTATTGAGCACCGAGACCTTAAATCCTCCTATGCAAGAGGGAGTGAATGAAGGAATCATTAGTGGTTGGCTGCCGAAGTAATCTATCCGATCTGCACGATAGTAATTGGGTATGTTCTGTTCATTTCTACCTAAGAAAAAGGGGGAATGACTGTGGTCCCGCAACTCAACGAACAAAATGAACTTGTTCCAATGAAACGGTTACTTAATGAGGGTGTATGGATTACCCGCAATTAAATTGCATGGACTGAAAAAGACCATTTCCTATGCCCTTCATGGATCAGATGTGATCGGCCTTGCTGGAAAACTAGGGTTGGTACTATTTTCTTGATAGATATTCGGGTATAATCATATTTCATCGCACTCAAAATCAAGAGAAAACAACTTTTACATTGTCCATATGGTACCTTTGCATTCAAAAATGGTGTTTGGGTTGTGTAAATGCCCCGCCACATTTTCAGAGATGTATATGTCAATATTTTCCTAACCATCCGTGATGCGACGATCTATCACACAGTTTTTATGGATGATTTTTCTATGGTTTGGTGACTCATTCGAGCGGGTGTTTGAACAATTTATCTGAGGTCCTTAGAGTGCGAAGACTGTAATTAATACTGAATGGGAAAAATGTTCATTTGAGGGTGAAAAGTAGGTCTTGTTTTTTGGTCTCGCATTTCAGAAAGGGCATAGAGTTGATCGACTAAATCGAGGGAATAGAGAGACATTCCCCACCGTCTCTGTGAATGGTGAGAAGTTTTCTTGGTCACTTGCAGTTTTTACCGTGAGATTCTCAATGACTTTTCAAAGATTGCACATCCATTGTGCAACTGCTGAAGACAGATGTAAATTTTTGTTTTGATGAATCCTATCCTACAGCATTCGGTGAAGCTAAAAAAAATTGGTGTCTGCCACTATCATTATTCTTCGGGATTTGGAACAGTCCTTTGAGGTGATGTGCGAGGCTAGTGGGGTTTCTCTTGTGTATTTTGGGACAACAGAAAAACGAAAAAATCCTTCACACCCCATTTACTATGGGAGTAAATATCCCTACATGAAGCCAGAGAAACTACACAGTGATCTTAGAAAGAACTCCTTGCAATATGTTTTTTCTTTTGAGAAATTCCGCTCTTTTTGCTAGGTACTAGAGTTTATAGTGCCCAAACCTAAAATCACTTGAAACCACTCTCATTGGAGATATTTGATGGAAAGAAGGATGCGGAACTAGTTGATTCGTTGGGTATTACTGCTCCAAGAATTTGAACTTTGATTTAAGGATTACAAAAGGAACTAGAAAATCAGTTGCTGATCATTTTCCCGTCTAGATGATGCAGCTATGATACGACTTGGGGATAGACCGACATTGTTGATACTTTCCCTCGATGAGCATGTATTGGTCTGCTTCACAAGACTTGAATATTCCATGGTTCGCATATTTTGCGAACTATCTGGCAGTGATATGTTCCATCAACTTTTCCTTCATCAGAGAAAAAGTTCATGTACGTATGAAGAGTCTTTGGGATGAATCCATACTTATATATGAGTTTGTGCGACGGGCGTATTCGGCGTTTTGTGCCAGAATGTAGAGGTTGAGTGTGTGGAAGCAATGCCATTCCTCACCCGTTGGTGGACATCACACGGTACCGAACAGCTCATAAGATTATTCAATGTGGTTACTATTGGAAAACTCTCATCAAGATGCTCATTATGTTTGCAAGCATGTGATCGTGCCAACGTGATGGTTGCCGTTCAAGAAACAACAGCTCCCTCTAAAACCTATCCTTGTGATTGATTTATTTGATGTTAGGGTATTTTACCTATGGGGCCCTTTTGTGTGTTCGTCGTGGAATGAGTACATTTTAGTAGCGGTTGATTGATGTATCTAAAATGGGTCGAAGCCATGCCCTCCAAACAATTAGGGATATTGTCACACCCCAGCAATTCTTAAAAACGATATATTCTCTCGTTTTGGCACCCCAAGGGCAATTTATTAATATGGGGGCTCTCACTTCTTCAGGAAAAAATTGTTCGAGGGTTCTGGGAAATTGGGGTTCGGCCATAAATGGGTCCATCTCCTTACCACCCTCAAACTAGTGGGCAAGTTGAATTTGTCGAATCGGAGATCAAACGAGCTCTTGTCAAAAATAGTGAACGGTAGGAGAACGGATTGGTCAAGGAGGCTTGATGAGCCCTTTTGGCCTCCCGAACGCGTATAAGACTCCATATGTATTTATCCATACCAACTTGTATAGGAATCGACTTTTCAGCTTCCGGTTGAGTTAGAGCCAAAGCCTGTGGGCTATGAAAGAGTTGAGAGGATTGGAGCGAAGCTGCAGAACAACATTAACTGGGTTAATGAATTCGATGAATTTCTCCTGAAAGCTTATGAAAGCTCCAGCCCTATACAAAGAAAGATGAAGAAGTACCTATGACATAAAATTGAAAAACGTATTTTATGGTCGGGGATTTGTGCTTTTATTCAATTCTAGGTTGCGCTTCACAAGTACCTGGGTTGAATGAATTCGATGAATTTCTCCTTAAGCTTATGAAAGCTCAGCCTATAACAAAGAAAAGATAAGAAGTTCCATACAGAAAAAATTGAAAACCGCGAGTTTATTGTCGGGGGATTTGGTGCTTTATATTCATTCGTATGTTGCTCTTGTTTTTCGGCATGCTCACGTCCAAATGGATTGTTCTTACTTGGTACCACCGGAAGTCGCCCAACTATTCCCTCATGGGCAGTTGAAGGTTGGAAACTAAGGAGGGTGTGCTGTTTAAAGTCATGTCATAACGCTTAAAAATTTATCTCAGTCATGCTGAATCGGCTAATTAGTGATCGCGGCTACCATGTGAAATGAATTCTGACTAATCAGTGTCCTCAGTCGTGCCGCGACGTTAAATCAGTAAGTCAGGTCAGGGGCTTGTTTGGGAGCAACCAAATACTTTATAGTTTTTCTTTTTTAGTATGGTAACATATTTTCTACTAATTGGTTTTAAATTTGCAAAGGCACATCACCAGGAATTCTCTGTAGAAAATTACTGTGCGGCAGTCACTGACGGATCAGTGACGACCGTTTCGCCTCTCCGGATCGTCGCATGAATTCGCATCGTGCCAGGTATGTATTTCTGTTATTTTCAAACTAGGTCCCACACTAACTGAACCAACGCCTATCGTCACAACTGAAAAAGACCGGACAGTCGTCGGTAAATCGCGCGTCATTAATGAGGCATACCCCCCCGACCCCGCTGGAGTGTTTTAATTTACAAAATCTTACCGTTTAAAACTTCCCGACACCCTCATTCCCCTCATTTCAACCCCCAACTCCTTCCCTGTTCCTTCTCCTATTTTCCCTCCTTTTATAAACTTCCACAATCTCTCCCTTTATCAACTGATCAGTGTTTCCGCCACTCCCCCCCCCCCCCCCCCAAAATCCTCCAAAGCCCTAAATTTATCATCTACTAGTCGGTTGCTGTTGTGGGTGTCTCCTTGATCCCCAATTACTTTTTCCATCTTGTTTTTTTCTCCAATCTCAGTATGTGTCTCTAATTTCTACTCTTTATATTGCGTTTTTGTTTATCAATTAGTTTTAGGGTAGTTCTTAGTATATGTTCATTTCTTTTATATAAAATTCGTTTAACCTAGGTTAAACTCTTCGAAATGTCGTGTTTACAACCCTAGACATAGTGGCTTTTTGCATTACTAGTTTACAGGTAATTGGTTCGACAAATGTAGGTCCCAACACACTACCAATTTGAGTTGGGTCATTGGGATAACGGGGTACCCCCAGTTCTGTCACTGGATGCTACAGCATGAGACCCCGATGACGGAATACCGCGTAACCCACGATGGACAATTCGTAGTGTCCATTCCCAAAATCCCCTCCCCCCCCACTGCCCAATTTTAATGCAAGTGTCCTCCAACTACATATCGACGGACCGTCATACGTACGTAGTCCCGTCCTGCACAATCGTTCTGGTTGTTAGAGACCTATTCCTGAGGTCTCTCCTTTCCAACGTGTCCTTCAATGGAAACATGTCCAGCCCGTCGTCTTCGACGGTCCGTCCTGCCCAACCTTTCTGTTGTTCAGAGACCCCCTTTTTGAAGGGTCTCTCCTCCATTTTTAATTTTTTTTTATGTGTCCTCAACGAACGAGTATACGACGGTCCGTCCTGCAAGAACGTGATGACGTTAAGATACCCCTTCTCCTAAGGGTCTCCATATTTTTTTCAGTGGCCCTACGGACACCTACTACGTACGCATCGCCTTTGACTGTCCATCCTGCATATACGTCATACTTATCCGATACTCTCCTTCAAGGGGTTCTCCAGATAATACATTCTAAGTAAGACCTACGACCCATGACGTTTCGTCATAGTCATGACTAGCAGTCCCCAGGCCCGTCGTGTGTCACTGTACTATAGTCTGGTCAAGTTTATTTTAATTTTTTTGTGTGGTTTTGCTTGTCTTGTTGCTACTTCTCATACTAATATTGATCATTTACAGTCCTATCTACTAATGGCAACTAACAACGATCGAGGTATTGCCCTCTGGGCGATTCGAAGTCTGTCGCCCCCGTCTGCCCGCAGGCCATTGGCTCTGTGATGAGCCTTGACCCCTGAGTCTTTCCCCTAGGCCACTATCGACCTTCATGTGCTTCGCGTCCCACTAGAGCACACCATAAAAGGGGTGTCTCCGGCTAGTCAAAATGCCTCCCATCTGATGAGGAGCTCACACAAGACCGTCACACCTCTTGGTCAGCAACCACTGAAGAAGGGAGTCTGGCTCCTTATGGTTTTGTGGTCGGAGGAAGCCTCCGGCTCTGCTGAGGTTCCTACACCCGCCACCGCTGCAGCGTCGGCCTCGTCTGATTAGGCTGATAGTTCGTAATCCACATCAGGTTCACCCACTCATGCCCTCACCCCGGCTAGTGACCAGCCCAACCGGTGGTGTGTCGACGGGAAATTTTAAGTCTACTCCGACACCAAGTTCCTGAATGACAAAGGAGTTATGACTTGAACACTCACATTGGAGCGGCGGGTACTTACAGAGAGTCTCCCGACGATGCCTGAGATCCACAATCTCTTCACCTGACATCGCCTGGAGTGGACAACTCGTCCGTTGGGATGTTATAGTGAAGAAATGGTCCGAGAGTTCTATGCATTCTACGTAGCGACTCTCCGTTCACAGATCGATAGGTGGGATGCCCCCAACAAATGGGCCCCACTGGAGCAGGTCCGAGTACGGGGCGTTCTGGTCGATATTTCCCTGCTTGCCATCCGCCGGTTTATATACAGCGAGGGTGTTGATGCTATCCGCTGGTTTCTATACGCCGAGTTTGACTACCGATGGTAGCTTGTTATAGATGGCCAGTTCCTGCGCGAGCCATCGCTGAGAGAGACCACCAAGAGGTGGATGGAACTGCACCTGTCAGTTGATTGGAGAGGTGGCCGCTGGGTGACGGCCAGAGGGGGCCATCAAGACGGCCACCTAACTTCTAACTGTGAAGTGCTTGTGGTTGATTGTCCGCATTGGCCTTTCCCCCACAGCCTTGATAATATCATTAATGGGATCGACAGGTATTGAGGCGTCTATGATAGTCTGTTCGAGGTGGATTTTGCTTGGCACTTCTACGGCAGTCATGCACGAGAGGGCTTTTTATGTCACAATACTTACCCTTTCCCGTGCATGATCTTTCTTTTCCTCTCTGCAGGTCGCAGTGTGGCCTTTGGAGAACGTTGATCAGCTCAAGACTCCTCTGGCATCTGTTGATGTCGGCCCCATTAGAGATAAGACCAATGAGTTGGCTCCACGCAGAGGGCCCCATATAGAGGTTCCCCCACTTGATGATGATCTGGATGATACGGTATCCCAGGCCCGCACAACTACGAAGGCGGCATCCACTGACACTACCCTGGTCGAGTCTATCCCGCGTAGTAGCACTGCCCCGAGCTCCTCTCGCACAGCCCCTCTACCCGCGCTGGTCCCTCTTGCTAGGGTCCAAAAATTAGATGCGCAAATGGCTACACTTCTGCATCATATCAAGACGTGGATGCAGAGGTCTATCACCGAGACAGAAGAGCCCTTGGAGCGGAAAATGGTCCAGTATACAGAGCGGAAGATCGCTGAGGTTCACCAGCGCTTGGACACTTTTGAGTTGCGGGTGCTAGCCTAGCCTGCCCCCCCTGGTGGATGTGTCGACTCTTCAGGCTGCGGTCGACAGTCTTCACGCAGATATCGACACGATCTTAGAGGCTAGAGTGCCTGAGTCTGTGGCCCCTTCTATCGAGCATGCTGAAGACACAGTGTTGGCAGCCCTATTCGCCACCTCAGAGATTCCTCCACCTCCCCTTCTAGAGCATGCCAAGAGGCGTAGAGTCGAGCAGAGGATGAGGCGCGAGCACGGAAGAAGGAGTGTCATGAATGGGCCTGCGAGGATAGCTCACTTTTCTGAGAGGATGTGCACCCAGTATGAGAGCAGAGAGTTAGGCAGGCTTGGGGGGCTTGCTAGCTCCGAACTGTGGAGATAGCGGGAGATAGTGTTGTTTTTTCTGAATGACACCACTGAGGGTGTCCAGATTACAGAGGAAGTGGGTTTCCAGGGGAACGGACCCACCGAACTTGCTGATCGTCGGCGCTTTGCGCACACATGGTTTGCTTCAACCTACCACTCATAGTATTTCAATTTTTGCCTTGTGGTCAATTGCATGTTTTTTTTGGGTGGGGTAATGGAAGTGAGTGCTAGGGTGAAGTCCTGAGTAGCCAATTACACTATCCCTTTTGGGGGTTTCTTGTCCTGTTTCGTTTCTTTCCCCCAGAACTGATTACTTTTCTGTTGAACTGCATGTTATATCTTGTGTACATCGTTTAATTGTCGAGCATGATGGCTAAAAGGATATCCTGATAAAGAGAAAAATGAATGCATGACTAGGCATGAAACTTGATAATTGTGTGGCTCAAGAATGCAAGAGGTACAGACACCATGCTTACCCTAAGTCCTAAATTTCGAACTAGTGTCTGATAACTCTGGTAGAGTGATGAGATGTCAAATGAGTGTGAGGATATTTGAATAGTCCCACTATTTGTTACTGAGTCTAGAACTTGTCAGGTTAGTCCTGCTAAAGTAAGTTGTAATATGACCATTAGGAAAGGATCATAGGCCCTTATTCACACGCCCCATTTTTAGTTTATCCTAAATAAAGACACCAAATGAAATTTATCCCTCTTCCGATCCAATGAATCTCAGCTTAAATTATGACCCTTTTTTTTCACCCAACGGATCTTTTCTTTCTGGAATAATGTTTGGCCCTGTCCCTCCTTGGACTGACACTCATCTTAATGCCAAATCATAATTTGAGGGTGGCTAATGCATGTAAAACACACCTTCATTATGGCCTTGACGCCACTTTGGGGTATTGATTACTTTGAACATCAGCAAACGTCCATGAGTTGAGGGTGGCTATTATGAGGAATGCTCTGGAAAGTGAGGTTGAAAGAACAAGAGAGAGAAAGACAAAGTAAAAGTGACTACAGAAATTAGTTGAAGAAAGAAAAGACAAAATATACCAAGAAATACAATCAGAAAGAAAGAGTCACTACACATAATAAGAAATAAGAGAATAGCAAAGGTGAAAAGAATATGAGAAACTGGGCAGAAGATAAAAGTGATCGAAATGGTATTTTTGTTAGGCACCGATATGTCAAGAGAAAAAGTGCACTAAAGTACCCTAAATAATACCTACCTGACCCTGAGCCTATGTTACCAAAGCAAGAAATGTCCTATCTGATCCCTAAGGGTTTGGTATAGCGATACTTAAAGCTCTGTGAAAATAAGGCAACCTTATGGAATAGGGTATGAAGAGTGTGAAATTTGTTCTGAGAGTGAGTGTTGATAAAGTAATCCTTATAACTCAAACTGAAATCCAATTGTGTGAAATTTGAGATTTGTTTTTAAAGATGGGGACACTAGTTATGCATGTTTCGGAAATATTATTAGCACCTCGGTGTAACTGAGGAGGATAGGTGTTAGTGCAAGAGTGAGTCTGTCATGGTTCTGATTTCCACATAATTCAAAGCCTAATACTTGCTTATAGCAATGCATAAACTGATTAATTTAAGTCGGGAATTGTATGACAAATGATTGGCAAATGATACACATGGATGCGATTGGACAAAAATTTATTGTTGTAGTTAGTCCTAAGTGCTTCGCTTGAGGACAAACAATCGAATTTTACAAGTTGAGGGTGTACTGATATCTCATGGTCTCACACGGCATTAATTAATAACTTTATTTTCTTTAAGTTAGTGTTTCCCATAAGCCTTTTTTGTGCTAATTTTTTTATATTAGTTTCTTTCTCCTTTTTGCAGGTGAAATTCTGTCCAAAGATGATGCGGTAGTGTTTGGTGAGCGCACAGAAATGCAAAGAGAAACCACCTACGAGCCATTGTGAGGTCTCAGGTCATGGCTTGTGACGGTTCTTGGTGGCATAGTGAGTGCACAGCTGTTGAAGGAAGAGTGAGATGTCTTACCAAGTGTGGGGTTACGGAGTCCATGACGTGGTCCGTCCCTGACTATGATGTGCAACCTGCAAGTTCGTATCACGAAGTTCAAACAGTAGTCCCAGTACTCCTGATTCCAAGATTTTAAGTGTTTTTGAACGAAGACTCCGACGGACCGTAGTGCCTGTGTGGTCCCGTCATACTTTCCGTCGAGGATAATGAAGTAGGCAGCAAAAGAAATTGACAGTATGGACGACGCAGGTCCATGACGGTCCCGCGTGACCACAACAATCCGTCGCAAAATGAGAATCCGGTTGACCAGCCGCGTGTTGACAGATTTGCACAGTTTCCTATCCAGCAGGTAGAATCCCTGTTTAAATTAGTTTTTATTTTTCTATAATAGTTTCGACAACCCTCGTTTTTGAGGTTATAACTCTGGATCAAATTTAGACCTTTAAATATTGTGTTAGATTCTTGAATTATTGGAGATTCTTTGAATTTGATGTTGGTGATTTTTTGTTGATAATCAAGCAAACTTTTGGATTTTAATATTTCTCATGAAGTACTAGTACACTGAATTTCTTATATCACATATTTGAATCTTGTAAATTATGACTATGGGTAATCTAAACTCCATATCTAGGGTTGTGGAACCAATGGCGAATAAGGAGGTTGAAACTAACTAAAATACACATTCTAGAATAGTGGTCTGCATGTATTGATAATTCTTTTCGTTTAGAAAGTCTTTTTAACGGATGGACAATGTTTAGAACTCGCCTTGAATATAGCAACTTGCCGGACCAGGAGTAGAATAAATACGAAAGAATTATCAACATGATTTTAGTGTATACTACTAAGTGAGGCTAGTATTGATTGGTACGAGGGTTATAATCTTAGTAAATATCAATCGATTGCTTATTATGAGGTAAAGATAAGGGGGTTAGGATATCAACACACGTAGCCGGACCAGGTGCCGGAGTGGCATTTGTCAGATGCCGTTGGACAGGATTAGAAATACATAACTTATCACAATTTGCGTGCAAGCTACTAGGAAAGAATTGTTTATAGTAGCACTTATCAAGTTATAACCTGTGGTCGAAACATGCTAAAAAAACCTATTTACTTTGATTAATTGATTAAACTCCAAACATTCGAAGCTGTTAGTTTGTCTACGTTTTATTTCGCTAGTTATTTTCATATTTATTTAGGAATGAAGCCCTTTTTTTTTATCATTTTTGCTTTCCAAGACGTAATTGACTGAACATTAGTAGTATAAATTGTGACGTTAAGTCTAAACTTTGTCGCTTCGTGGGGAACGATCCCAACCTCTACTAGTTGGGTTCTTTTACTTGACACCGACTGCTTTACTTTCTAAACTACTTCTATCTTGAGAATTAAAAGTTTGAGCGTATAAAATGTATGAGTTGATATTCTCACGATATGGTGTGGAGGGACCTCATTGAGGTGTTTATTGATGATTTTTTTCGATTGTTGGCGACTCAATTTGATTATTTGTTTGAATCACTTACGGCTCGGGTTCTGTAAAACGTGTCAAGCTTGCAACTCTTTGTGATAAAATTGGGGCTATGTCACTTCATATTGATAGAGGGATATTGTTATTGGTTCATCCCCAGTCGCATCTCAGAGAACGAAGATAGAGGGTTGATCGAGCAACGCATCTCAGAGAACGAGATAAGGTTATCGCGTCCAAATTTGAGGTGATAGACAACTTTCTTCAATTAATCTCTAGAAAAGGTGTAAGGAGGAGGCTCAGGCTAGGTATAAAGAGCACAATGAGATGGAGGCCGCGAGGAGAGATTCTTCGGTAGATGAGGAGGACCGCAGATGAGGGTTCGTGATTTAGCTGCTGGGCATCTATCTCTAGGCTTGATGATGTTGAGAGGAGCACCAGTGAGGGTGATGTCATTGCTACGGACACTATTGATGGTGTCCCTACTACTGATGGAGCGGGTTCCAAGGAATCGTACCCTCCATCTTGTTAATCGTCGGTGTTATGTGCCTCAGGTTTGCTTCACCTACAACCTTGTTTTAGATTTCTTATGCATTGGGGAAAATTGCATGCTTTCTTGTTGGGGTGGGGTAAATGGAAAGTGAGTGCTAGGGTGAAGCCTTAGTATCCCAACTCATGATCCTCTCTTGGAGTTTTCTTTCCTGTGTTCTTTTGCCCCAAGAGACTATTTATTTTACTATTGAACCGACATTTTTTGTATCTTGTAAAAAGTATGAATGTGAAATCTGAAGCATGATGGTTAAATACAATAATATCCCATTCTAAAGACAATGTTTGCATGATTAGGCTAGATATACACCATTACATGACCCTCAATCTAACACTCAAACTAGGTGTCTGATAATCTGGTATGGTAATGAGGTGTTAAGAGATCGTGAGGAAAGTTGAATAGTCCACTATTGGTACCTAGCTAGAATTTGCCCAGTTAATCCTGCAAAAGTAATCTATGTTCGACAATTACGGAAGGATCAGAGGCCCTGGTTCAAATTAGCCAATATTTAGCCTAAATGAAAAAAAAAACAAATGAAACTAATACCTTTTTATCCAAATGTTTTGAGCATACATGGACCTTTATTTTCTACCCCAACAAATCTTTTCTGGGTATAATATGTTGGCCCTGGTCCCTCCTTGGACATGTTAACCTCAACTTAGTCTAAAAGCATAAGTTGAAGGTGGCTAATGCAGAAACCAATCTCGTCTTGGACCTGACCCAACCTTGGTTATTATGTACTTCCACTCATGGCAAAGCCAAGAGTTGAGGGTGCTATTATGAGTACTGTTCCGAAAAGTGGGATTGAAAGAATTAACGTGAAAGGAAAAAGAAAAGAAAGAGTGAAGAAGAGAAGTGACTCATTTAAAGTTTAAATAAGTGGAGAATTTAAAAAAAAAATAAGATAAGAGTCATTTGCACAAAAGGAGAAATAATAGATAAAACAAGGCAAAGATTACAAGAAAAGGAACAAAGGACATAATAGACAAGAAAGAGGTCGGACGCTTAGTCGTATGTCAAGGAGGTAAACCAGACACTAAAATGTATCACTAGTAACATACCGGACCCTGACTACGTTACAAGCCAAGCGTCCTAATCGTGACCTAAGAGTTAATCTGGTGAACTTACAGCAGTGAAAATAAGGGTAATCCTATGGCGATGAGTATCAATTAGGTATGATTTTTTTATGAGAGTAAGTGTTGAATAATAATCCTTATACTCAAATTTGAAATCACTGAGTGAAAAAAGAGGATATTGTTTTTGAAGTGAGGGCACTAGTTGTAATATTATAAAGTTTGTACCTTGGTGAGAGAAAAAAGAAAAGAGATGTCGGTGTGTGGTAAGTCTGTGTCATGGTCTGATCCATATGAATGAGTGTACTGATCCTAAGAGTGATATCATGCATAAAAGTAAAGAAAATAGTCGGGATTGATAGTCATATGATTGTGAAAGCTAAAATGAGGATAATTTTGTACAAAGGTGTTGTGGTGAGTCATAGTGCTTCGGTTGAGGACAAACAATGAATTTAAGTTGAGGGGTTGAATGTATCGCGTGGATTCCCGGAATTTCAATCAATTCTTTTTCCTAAGTTTTAGTGTGTGTCCTAGGCCTTTTGTGTATTTTAATGTATTTATCTGTTTGGTTTGCAGGAAAGAGTCTCCAAATAGAAATGCAGAAGATTGTGCAGAAGTGGTGACCCACGTATCCATCGACGGCCCATCGTCCTATCGACAGTCCGTAGCTGGTGATCGTCGACTAGAGGTCCAAGCATCTGGAAGAAACTTGGGGAATTCTAACCAAGTGTGGGTCGACAGAAGGATCAACGGTCATTCAACTGATCTACGAATCGTCCTGGAAAACCGTCGATTGGATCAGAGAAGATGCAAGGATGAAGGCTGAAGAAGATGCTAAGTATAGACCGACAGAGACAGTCGATGGTCCGTCATTCCATTGACGGACCGTTAGTGGTGTCATCGATTGAAGACGCGTTTCTGGAGAGACTTTCTTTATTTTAAACTCCTTTTAATTTAGGACTTTGTTATTATAACTAGGGTTAAAACCTCATTTTTGGGGTTGGACTTTTTATTATTTTTCGTTCTCTTGTTATTGGAAGTTGAACTTTGGAATTTGGGAATTACTTAAAGTTTTCGAAATCGATTCTCAAGATATTTTAATTAATTCAAGTGTTATTTCTGGATGAATTATGTATTTATAAGCATGGGTAACTTAATCCATAACTACGGCGTGCGAACCATGGGTTATTAACAAGGTAAAACTAGGTAGATAAGAATTCGAGAATAGGTTCTTGCATGTATTGATAATTCTTTCACTTAGAAGTCTTTTTAACGAGTGCATGTGTTAGAACTTACCCTATTTCTTACTCTTGGGCCGGAACCAAGCAGGTAATTAATAGAAAGAATTAATCATATAGATTAGGTAGATCTATATATAGTCTTAGTTTCAAGTGGTGTGAGTAGTAACTTAGCCCACATTGAATCTGATGCTTATTGTGTAAAAAGTAAGGGTTAGTATTCAATGCACGTAGTCCGGACTCAAGCAACGGAGTGAAATTATCTCCGTTTCCCTCCGGACAAGTAATATTAGATACCTAACTTATCACTTTATATACAAACTAGGAAAGAAAAGTGTTATATTAGATTAAACCGCGATAGTACCGAGAGGACTTTACACCCGAGTTTCTCTCATCACTTGATAAAAATAAAAGTTTTAATCTTTCTACTTGTTTACTTAGAAATAACGGAAAACGTTTTGTTTAAAAAAAAACCTTTTTATTTAATTATTTTTAGAAAAGACTTGACTAAATAGAAGTAATCATAGACTAAAGTTAAGTCTAACCAATTTTCCTTGTGGGATCAACTCCAACCTAACAATTGGGTTTTTTACTTGATACAACTGCTTATACTTACGAAAGTATAATTTGAACCTATCAAAGGGCATCTTTATTAAGCTTAGCTCAATCAATGACTACTCAAGTACCAGTCGTGACTACAAATACTCAAGCTATGACAGCTCGAGAAAACCGGGAAATTGGACCCCATGTGAAACAAAATTCAAGTACTATGGCTTCTCGCTTGAGTGACTTCACAAGGATGAACACTCCAATGTTTTTTGGGTCCAAGGTGAATGAAGACCCCAAGACTTTCTTGATGAATTTTAAAAGATGTTGTATGTGATGGGAGTGAGTTCAAATTAGAAGGCCGATCTAGCCACTTACCAACACAAGGATGTGGCTCAAACTTGGTACACTCAATGGAAGGACAATAGGGCTTTAAGAAATGGCCCTATATGTTTGGAAGTATTTAGGAGGGAATTTCTTGATAGGTTCTTTCCAATGGACAAAAGAGAGGCAAAGGTGGAAGAGTTCATCAACCTTCGTCAAAAGGTATGAGTGTGCTCGAATACTCTTTTAAATTCCATAAGTTCTCTAAGTATGCCTGTTCTTTGGTGTCCAATCCTAGAGATGATATGAACCATTTCATGACGGGTGTGTTAGATGATCCTATAGAAGAGTGTCGTTTGGCGATGCTTCATGAAAACATGGACAATTCTCGTTTTGTGGTGCATGCTAAACAAGTTGAGGAGAGGAGGGTTAAGAGGAAGAATAGAGAGTCTAAGAGGGAAAGGTCTTATGAAAGAGGTGCTTCTAAGGGTAAGTTGGAAACTCAAGACAAGCCTAAGTTCAAGAAGAGATTTCCAACCAAGTTCCTTCTAAATTAACCAAGGTTATAAAGCATAGGGTGTATAAACCTAGGTCACAAGGGGGAAGAGGTGGTAATTTACCAAGTGAGAAATCTACTTGTACCAAATGTGGTAAGAGACATATGGGTGAATGTCTAGTTGGAACGGATAATTGCATTGGTTGTGGAAAGAGTGGACATAAAGTGAAGGATTGTTTCATGATTAAACATAGATGAAGCAGAGTAACCAAGCACAAGCAAACGGTCCTACTCCTGATGCTCCTGACAAGAACTGCTTCTATGCACTCTACTCTAAGGGTGATCTAGAAGATTCTCTTGATATTGTCGCCAGTATGTTACAAGTGTTCTTCATTAATGTCTATGATTTACTAGATCTCGGTCCTACTTTACCTTTTGTAACTCTATTAGTAGCTTAAAAGTCTGATATGCTACGCGATATCATAATTGAAAATTTTTCGGTTTCTACCCCAGTGGGTTCTATAATAGTTGTCCCATATTATTGTCCAACAGAGTTACATTGTTCTCTTTGGTAGAACTTGATATGATGAACTTTGATGTCATATTGGTGATGCATTGGTTACATGCTCGTTTTGATTCGATTGTTATAGAACAAGGATTGTTTAATTTCAATTTCCTAATGAACCCATCTTAGAATGAAAGGGGGGGGGGGGGGGGGGGGGGGGGGGGGGGGGGGGCGTAACACAATCCCTAGAGGTCGAATCATTTCGTGTCTAAAAGCCTTTAAGATGATTTCTAACACTTGTCTATACTATTTTTTGGGTCGAAGACCTTGAGTATGAGGTTCCTCTATTAGATTTGGTACCCGAAGTGAAGGATTTTCCATAGGTCTACCCCGATGACTTGCCCAGAATTACTTCCGAACGAGAAATAGACTTCGGCATACACTTGTTGCTGGATACAAAGCCTATTTCAGTCCCTTCTTAACCGATGGCTCCGGCCGAGTTAAAGGAACTAAATCTTCAACTTAAAGATTTATTAGACAAAGGTTTCATATAACCTAGTATTTCTCCACGGGGCGCTCCAATGTTGTTTGTGAAAAATAAAGATGGATCCCTTAAGATGTGAATCGATTACCGCCAGCCAAATAAGGTCACCATAAAGAACAAGTATCATATCTTTAGGATTGACAGTTTGTTTGATCAACTCCTAGGAGCAAGCTACTTTTCAAAAATTGATTTAAGGTCGGGGTGTCATCAATTGAGAGTTAAAAGAGTTTACATACATAAAATGGCTTTACTAACTAGGTATGGTAATCATAAGTTCCTAGTTATGTCTTTTGATCCAACTAAAATCCTGGCAATTTTTATGGACCTTATGAGTAGAGTGTTCAAGAATTACCTTGAATCATTTGTGATTGTCTTCACTGATGATATCTTGGTGTATTCTAAGAGTGAGGATGAACATATGGGTCATTTGAGGATAGTATTGCAAGTCCTCAAGGAACATCAACTCTTTCCTAAATATAGTAAGTGTGAATTTTGGTTGAGAATGGTTGCTTTTCTTGGTCACATTATTTCAAGTGAGGGTTTGTAAATCGATCCGAAGAAAATGGAGGCGGTTAAGAATTGTCCTAGACCTTTGACTCCAACCGATATTAGAAGTTTCTTAGGTTTAGCTGGGTATCATAGGAGATTTTTTGATGGATTTTCATCTATCGATTCTCAATTAATAACCTTAACGCAAATTAATGTCACGTTTGCATGATCAGAAGCTTGTGAAAGAGGCTTCCAAGAGTGGAACGATAAGATAACTTACACTCCGATGTTAACTTTATTGGAGGGTACTCAAGGGTTTGTAGTGTATTAGGACACTTCTCGAGTAGGTTAGGGTTGTTTCCTCTTGAAACATGGTAAAGTTATAGCATATTCCTTTTGACAACTCAAGGTGCATGAGAAGAATTATCCGACTCATGACCTTGAATTAGTGACCGTAGTGTTTTCTTTGAAAATGTGGAGGCATTACCTATATGGGGTACATGTGGATGTAATCACCGACAACAGGAGACTTCAATATGTGTTCAGTCAAAAGGAGTTGAGTATTCGACAAAGACGGTGGTTGGAACTTTTGAAAGACTATTACATGAGTGTTCTCACACCCCGGCAAGGTCAATGTGGTTGAGAACGCTCTAAATCAAATTTGAATGGGTAGTTTAGCCCATGTTCCCGATGGCAATAAGGAGTTAGTGAAAGAAGTACATAGATTGGCTTGATTGGGTATTCAGTTAGAAGATTACCCAAAAGGAGGTTCCATGGTTCATCAATGCTACGAGTAATCTTTAGTGGTGGAGGTGAAATCTAAGCAACACCTTGATCCTCTATTGTTGGAGTTGAAGGAATAGGTCCTTATCAAGTTAATGAAGCATTCTCCCAAGGGTGGATGGGGTACTGAGGTATCAAGGTAGATTGTATGTACCGTATGTGGATTAACTAAGGAAACAAATTTTGGAAGAACCTTATGGTTCCCTATATTCCATTCATCCGGGTGCCAACAAAATGTATCGTAATCTTCAAGAGGTCTATTGGTGGGATGGTTTGAAAAGGGATATGAAGAAGTTTGTGGCTAAATGTCCCGATTATCAACAAGTAAAGGCCGAACATCAAAGACTGGGAGGTTTAACTCAAGTGATGGATATACCTACTTGGAAATGGGAAGATAACAGTATCGATTTTATAGTAGGTTTGCCTCGAACACGTAGGCAAAATGACTCAATATGGGTGATTGTTGATAAATTGACGAATTCTTCCCATTTTATCCTCGTTAATTCTACTTATTTGGCGGAGGAATATGCTAGGTTGTACCTTAATTAGATTGTGAGTTTGCATGGGATCGCTTTGTCCATCATCTCGGATAGAGGTGCCCAATTCACTTCTCGTTTTTGGAGGTCTTTCCAAAAGGGGCTAGGTACTCAAAGGAAACTTAGCATAGCTTTTCATCCTCAAACGGATAATCAAACAGAACGCACCATACAAACCCTAGAATATATGTTGAGATCTTGTGTTATTGACATCAAGGATAATTGGGACGATCACATACCGTTGATAGAGTTCTTCTACAATAATAGCTACCATTTGAGTATTTTTATGTCCCACCCGCTTTTTTGCAGCAGCTATATGGTAGGAAAGGAGCTTAGTGTACGTGGGTGGTTATTGAGTGGTGATTTTTGCGAGCGACTCGGCTTGGTCCCGAGATAGTCTATGAGTCTATGGAGAAAGTTTGAATGATAAGGGATAGGTTGAAAACATCCTATAGTCGACAAAAAATTTATGCTGACAATAGAAGAAGATATTTTGAATTTTAAGTAGGTGATTGGTCTCACTTTGAAGATTTGCACACGTCATGAAAGGGGTGACGGCGAGGTTGTTAAAGGTGGATAACTGTAGTGCGGTATGTGGGCTCTCTTATGAGATATTAATGGGTCAGATAGTAGGTTGTCCTATGAGTTGAATACTCAAGCGAACTAGCCGTCAATTCATTCGGTAATTGCATGTCTTTTATAAGCACCCAATTTATATTATATCAAGTAGAAAGGTTTGGGAGTGTAATCTGACTTTCTTATGAAAAGGTTTCGGTGAGATCTTAGGATGTCGTCAGCTCTGAAGAAATTGAAGGAATAAAAGGTTGCCTCCAGTAAAGTCCTTATGGAGTAACCATCTAGTTGTGGGAAAACGACATGGGATACCGAGGACCGAATGAAGTTCCCAACTTATCCTCATATTTCTTTCATGCTAATTCTATCGCAAGTTGGGTTAGTAGTTTGCGCTGCTTAAAATAAAATTATGAATAACATTAAATTTGTCCACAAAATGGTCCTCAAGAAAGAACATTGGATTTCTTTGGGGTGTTCCTTCTAGTGAACATATTTAATGTTGCTTGAAAGGAAAATTGCATGGTTTAGAATACATATTAGAGTGTGTTTAAGATTGAAACGTATGGATATGACTCCCCAAGGACAACCCTAAGGGTCCTTGAGGAACACCGAACATTTTAACCTCAAAAACTATAAAAAACCAGTGTGAACCACGATGTGCAAATGACGGACCGTCGATGGGTTGACGCCCTGAAGATCGGTCTCATTGGTCCACACCTAGAATCCTACAAAAAGGTTCCCTACAATAAGTCTCTGATCCAAACCACGACTGACCAGGACGGTCCTTGGTTGGGTCGATGCGTCGTGGACGGGGTTCCATTGATTGGACCCTAGTTCACTATCTAGTTCCGATTAAGGTTAGGGATATTAGTTAATTAATTAATTAATTATTAAGGGGTGTTTAAATTAGTTAGTTGGGGACTATAAAAGGGTTATACCTCACTAAACTAACCTAATATACAAAAATTTCCCAAACCAATTAGCTTTCACTTCTTTCTACTTTTTCTCACTACCCTAAAGGACCCCCATTAAAGAAGAAGCACAAGTTCATCATAAGGCTTCAAGATTCAAGTTTAATTCCACAATTTTCTAATAATTAAAAAGGTATGGAAGCTATTAACTTTTGGTAACTCCTTTACCAAGAGGTTCTTTCAAAGCTTTTGCTTTCATCATGTCGAAAACTTAGGTTTTGCTTTCTTCCAGATTTGCGTGGTTATTTTCAAATGCATTTAAATATTGTTATTTTATTGATAAATATTGATAGATTATGTTCTAAACCTAGTTTATGAATTAGGTTGATTGGTTATTAGGGATGATGTAATTAATTTAGTTTTTGTATAGTTTACTATTATATGGTGATGATGAGTGAATTGAGGGATAAAATTGTGGAATTGATGGTGAAATATTAAAGGATATTCTTGGAAGTTATTGATAAGATTCTCAAAGGTTATGAATACTTTATTGATATAATAATGGTCTATTCTTGATGATGGTATTCAATTGAAGTATGAATATATGAATAAAATAGGAAGATGATGATATGATGAATACGATGGCATGTTATGAATATGTTGAATGTAATATCTTCATAAGGGTATGATTATGAAAATTTGAACATGAGAGCTATGATCATGATTATACAAGGATTAGTCGCCAGGACTATATGTATAACTATATGTTAGGTGCTTAATACAATTAGTAACAGGGACTTTATGCTTAGTACTGAGGCGAACTCGATTGAGTAGTCGTCCTTCCTCTATGAGGGAAGGTAGGTTCGCTGTGGTTCTCATGATATGAAGACTACAATGAAAATGTGCATAAAAGGGTTTCCAATACATATCTTATAGTTGTTTAACTATTTGACCCAATAGGAAGACTAGCTAGTGGATCCACCTAGACTGCTATGTCCATGTACGGTTCTACCTTGGCAAGTAGAGCACCTTCTTTCAGTGTAGAGTTTCTATGACACTGGATTTCATGTTTAGCTCACTTGGTCTATTGTTAGTTATGGCAAATTTTCTCCAATGTAAAATGAATGAATGAAAGAAACAAGATGAACACTAACTAGGGTGACTTAAGGGGTTCTACTTAGTGTAGGTAAGGGTATGGGAATTTACCTATGCGTTGCACAAGTTGGCCTTGAGGGGAGTACTAGGAGGATGTTTTTATGTAATGATGTTATTAATGAAATTCTTAAAATTAACTTTTCATGATAATGATTCTATATGATATTGGTTTCATTGATATAACATGATGTTGGTCTAAGTTATTACGTATGATGATAACTATGTGGGATATGATGTTATGTGATGTAAAGGTATTTCATATGGTCTCTTTACTATTTGACTTAGTTTATGTAGGGTTATGGGACTTCACATGATCATTGCACTAATTGGCTTTGATTGGATTGTTAATAAAGGTCTTGTAAGCTTTTATTATATGAACACTAAGATATGAAATGTTGCTTATGGCTATGTTATCATGTTATTATTATACATTAGTATGACTATATCTTAATGATGATATGATTATGGACTTTTATATTCTCTTGTGTGTGCAAAAAGGCTTTCAAAGTGACTTAGCATGGTTTTGAACAAAGTGTGCCTTTGTGCATGATTTCAATGGTTTTACTTGAAAATGTTTCCATGCTTAGTACATGTGGTTTGTACTGATCTATATTCTATCTATTTTTACGATAATGTAGATTCGGCCATTGAAGAGATTCAAGGCCATTTTCTAGGAAGACATGGATAGTTTCCCAAGTTGTTGGTAAGTCCTCAAGTCCGAGGATGATGCCACTATTCTAGCTTTACTATTTGACTATGTCTAAGACAACGGTTCATTTATTATCTTTCAAGACATTTTTGTAAGTCCTACATGGGATATATTGTAATTGTGTAATGGCTATGTCCCAAACATTGCAATTCTCTAATGGTGTGAGACAATAATAGACTATGTTGTTAAATGATAAGTCTAAGTAAACTTCATATATGAATAAACGAGAAGTGTATGTATACTTCGTATGAAAATTTTAATTTTTCCATATTTTACATACCTATGTTATGCATTGATGTATGCTAAGGGCTAGTCTAAGGCGTCTAAGAGGACGAAGACATCGGTTATGTCTAGGTGTTGCTCCTCGGTTGTGACATGATGGATCATGAGTTAGCATGAATGCAAGGTGGATAATTAAGGGTGGTTTCGCATAAACTACTGGTGCTGAGGACTCAGCACGATTGGCACGATGGTCTCCAACATGCATCTTTAGCGCTGAGGCGCTAGTTGCATTATCACTGAAAGTTTAAGGGCATTTAGGTCTTTTTTGGTTTTAATTAAATTAATACTATGTCATATTAACCTAGACTAGGAACCACATATAAATTATTTTAAAACCGCCTGGAAAAATTCACACTTTGCATTGAGGTCATTATCTGCAAACCGAAAAGAATCGCAATTCTTCCTCTTCCATAGTTTTCTTCTCTCTATAACTTAAACAAGAAGGGTGATGCTAGAGCTCAAGGTCAAGTCTCCATTCTCCATTGTTATGGGCTTTAAATATGAAGGTCTTATGAATCTGTATCATATGGAAACATGCACATCGATGGAGCCCAAATAACTTCTGGCATTACAAAGTAGATATTCTCCAATTTGAGAAAGGGTTTTCATCAAAAGTTGTGGGTATAGATGAATTTTGATCTAAATGATTGGGTTATGATATAAGTAGATATTCTCCAATTTGATAAAGGGTTTTCATCAAAAGTTGTGGATATTGATTAATTTTGATCTAAATGATTGGGTTATGATTATTTATGCATGAACTAATAGGCTTACATGTTTAAAGGTTCATTTACATGTACCCATGCCTAACTCATGTCTAGAAATATGTAATTGATGTACTATGGCTTTTCTGCCATCAAAAGAGAAATAAAGGGGTATATATATTCTTATAGGATTGAACAGATACATTACAATTGCTTTGAGATACAAGAATATATCTTGTTTTAAGATAAGAATTGCTTTGAGAATGAAGCATATATGATTAATTATGATATTAAGGGCTTTGAGAGTGAAACATGTGCCTTAATTGTGGATTGTTTATGTGATTGATTAAGGAAAGGAATTTCCCACATGATTTCCTTTATGTATGTATGAATGAGAAAGGATTTATCACATTGAATGATTCTAGGTTGAAAGGATTGCTCACGTAAAATAAACTCTTTCGCTTAAAAGAAAGACATTGATTTATTATGAGGCTAGGCAGTTGAAATTAACCCTTGATACGCTCTAATCAGAAGGATATGAGAGATTTTTCCTCATATTTCCTTATGAATGGTAACCAGAGAGGCGATTACCCTTATTTCTTGAAGTCTGAACCGAGCGCCACCTCGCCAATGTTTCCCTAATAATGTGATTGGACATCGAGCGAGTTACCCTTATTATACTTATACAGGAAGTAAATGGAGACGAGTAAGCCCCATATTCACATACGTTGGACATAGAGCTGAGTACCCATAATCCTAACTAAAGAGACTAGGGTCTATTACCCATGATTGTTCAAAGTAACGCAAGAGGTGAATACCCATTATCCTTTATAGTTAAGCAAAGAGGCAAACACATATGTCTTTAAAAGTAAGCAAGAATAATATGTGAAATGTTATGATTAATGATTAGATTGTATTGTTTATTGAGTTGACTTTCATGATATGTTAGACTAAAAGTGGATTACCCAAGTCTTGACTAAGAGTAAGTTGAGGTTACTTCAAGAAGAACTCTTCTTATGTTATGATGATATGTTATATCCATTGATTATGTTTTATTACTTATGTTGTCTAATTCATATGTTTAAGTTATTTTTGAAAGCTATCATATTTAGTACATGTTTGTACTAAAGCATACTCTTGCCTACATTTCTCATCCAAATGTAGTGTCCCGCGATCTCGACTCTCATCTTCGTGGCTAGGATCCTTAGTAGATGCAAAATTCAAAGATTGGTGAGTCCACATAGCCTTAGAGGATTTTCCCACTATTTCCTTTTCCTCATTTGTTTTAGATTTGACCATTGTTGTGTGGGATTTTTCCCAAGATTCTGTTGTACTATATGGTTTTTGAGACAAGAGTATTGGACTTACGCTTTTGAAATGCAAACTTTGATTATGTTGAAAATGTTTTAAATTTCCCATAAACTTCTATTATCTTGACTATGAAAATTAAGTGTCTTGTATGAGGTCTCTCGGGATCTTGTATGCCATGTTACATCTAGAGGTACCCACAGGTCGTGACAAAGGTCATGAACAAACTTTGGTTGAATTGAAGGAAGTGGTGCTTAAAAACCCAGTAAAGGCTTCCTCCTAAGGGGGAAATGGTGTACTTATATACCAAGGTAGTTTGTGTGTTCCCAATGTTGAAAACTTGAGGGAACAGATCTTGTCAGAAGACTACGGTTCTTTGTATTCTATTCACCTAGGAACCACCAAAATGTACTCTGATTTGCAGGATATATATTGGTGCAATAATGAAGAAGGATATCGCAAGATTTGTGTCTGAGTATCCTAATTGACAACAAGTGAAAGTTGAGCATCAGAAACCAGGAGGTTTACTCCAAGACATTAGATTCCTACTTAGAAGTGGAAAGATTTGACTATGCATTTTTTTTGTTAGTTTGTCTCGCACCCAGCGACAAAAAGACTCGATTTGGGTTATAGTAGACTGAATGACAAAATCACTTCATTTCATTCCCTTCGAGGTTTTTAATCAATGAAGGACTATGATAAGTTATACTTGAGAGAAATGGTAAGTTTGAACAGAGTGATATTATCCAATATCTTTGAATGCAGTACTCAATTCACTTCTCAATTTATGGAAATCTTTTCAAAAGGGTCTTGGTACCCGTGTTTAAGCTTAGTAGGACTCTTGGATCCTCACAAAAACTGTTAGAAGTGGGAGGCATAATATCCTTGCAAACTTCTGAGATATAGTTATCAGGCTTGTGTGATATATTTCAAAGTTAATAGGGATGATTATTTTCCTTTGATTTAGTTTGCATATAAAAATAATTACCATTCGAGTATTGGTATGGCTCCATTTGAGGCATTATATAGATGGAGGTGTAGATCGCCTATAAGTTGGTTTGAGGTACGTGAAGTTTCCCTAATATGCCCTGAGTTGGTGCATGTAACTATGAAGAAAGTTTGACCTATTAGAGAAAGTTTGATAATTGTTAAAACTCAAAAAAATTCATATGTCCTATGGTGATTGAAGAAGAAGATGTTTGCATTTGATGTTATGATTGGGTTATTTGATAAATGCGTCAGCAATGTCGAGCAGTAATAGGTTTTGGTAATAATGGAAAATTAGTACCACCGTATGTAGGCCATTATCAAAGGATTTTGAGGCGGTGTTAGTAAGGTTGTTATGAAGCTTTTAATTTATTATATGTATTAGGCATCGGTGGCAATCGCATTTTGCATGTCTCTATGTTGAATAAATATGTTGGTCTATCCTATCCGCATTCGAGTCGCTTCACGAGAAGTTTTTGAGAGTTAAGGGAGTAGATCTTCCTAGAGAAGTTCAGGTTAAATTACGAGCCTGCAAGTCAAGTAACTATAAATAAAGAAGTTGTTCCCGTAAAGGTGCTGTGGAGGAATCATTTAGTCGAGGGAACTACTTAGGAGGCCGAGGAAAATATGATGTCCCCATGTCCTCATCTCTTTCCTTCTACCCATACACTAGCTTGAGGTAACGAGTTCGATATGCTTTACTCTTTTGGTGTCATGCGTCTTAGATAATCCCATCATTTCCTCATCTATCCATGTTTAAATTTTAAGAAAAGGAGTCAACTTGATTTAATTCTACATGTTTATGTGCATTTTAATATGAGTTTCATATCGACTTCACGACATGATGTTTTAAACATACTTTATCTTATAGTTGATGTTTCCTCCTCCAATATGTGCATTTGTATGATTGTATGCTTGATAAGTTACTAATTAGGAGTTCTTTTCTTCATGTGATATCCAGGATCCTATTTGAGGAGGAAGTATTTTTCCTATAGAAGTATTAATGTAAAGCCACCTATAATCATAGAAGACGCCTTATAATAAGGAGGAAAGATGGTAGGTTAATCTAGCTCTCCACTAAACATTCGCAATCCACGTCTTCCTGGAGTCCCTTCACGGTGATATGAAGTGGAACTCAATGACTCATGTTTGCCTGTGGATAGGGAAAAGTGTCCTCCCCAAGGCCAGACTCCTCTCACGAGCTCCTACATGGTTCGTAAAGAGCCAAATGGTTCATGGTGGTTGTCGTGAAGGGGAGACCAGATCCCTCCAAGCCACTAGTCTAGATTCACGACAACCAAGATGACTAATGGACTCTGAGACGATTCGTGTAGGACTCCATTAGGATGTTCGCATTAGGTGTAAATTAAGGACAGTTGGGTTTTTCCGAATTATTTTATCTTGATACTACATCATTTTTCCCTTACCTAGAACCCCTATATAACTTATTTTAACCCCAAAAATTACCCATTCAAGTCATTCTCTTAAATTTGCCAAAGAAGATCATTTTCTTCCTCTCAACAATATTAATCTAGAATAAACTTATTATAAAAACTTTAACTCAAATATCTCAAAATGACAAACTCATAAGTCTTTATAGTTTCATTTAACTAGCCTTAAGGGCAACTGAAGTCTAGAACATAACAATTGAAATGAACAAGACTCATGAACTGCTACTATCTATCTTTTTATGAATCCTCTTATACTATGAGGGATGTCGCAACACGACCTCTGACCATCCTAACCGACAGAAAGAAATGAATATAAATAAAGAATTCTACTAAAGCAAGGAGGCTCACGAAACAACTCTGGAACTCAAGTGGATCAACAAAGTGTTGGTTGATGATCCTAGTTACCTTTATATGCATAAAAAAGATGAGGGTCAAATGGCATAAGTACATGGAATGTATGAGCATGTAAGGAAAATCTAAAATATGACATAAGATTGAACTATAACCTAAAAGCAACTTATGTCGTCTCAACTCAACTCAATCTGCACTCATTTCACTGTGAAAGCAATAACAATAATTCTATATAAATCAAATCTTTTGGAACAATAAATAGAAACTCAATGTATTAGAAAATACAATATAATTTAGTTTGTATATAAAATTACCAAATAAACTTTGTTTGGGAGATTCTCTAATCGACAATAATCATTGTGATCTATGTGATGACACAATGTCTCGCCCACACTACCGAAACTGACCTATATGTTGTCGGGTTATATAACTTATCAACTAAGTGGATCCACTAGTCTATGCATTAAGCAGTAAGGAATAGTCTAAAGAGTATGAACCTTTCTACCCACGTTGGCAATGACCCTTTCTACCCACATTGGCTACATGGTGTATGGGGGCTTTGAGTTATATGAACTCTCCCCCATATCGGTTCTCAATACTAGTCCTAAAATATAACTTAACTCATATGTTTTAAAAATAATTCCTCTTCCTCAACTTTGAGATTATTACTCAAAAAATTTCTCTTAAAAGAGATAGTACTCAAAACTCCTCATGAACTCTTTTGGAAATCGATGTTTCCTATCATCTTAAATTTAAAAACATTTACTCTCGGAATACTTAGTTCACATATATCATTTTAAAAAAAAATCATCTCTAGACTTCATCAAACTCAGGTACTCAAGTCTTAAAACAAGATTTAAAATTTTGTAAAAGACTTCTGAAAATGACTCGAATGAACTCTCAAGTTCTAACCCTTAACTCTACCTTGAATTTGAATTATGGATTCAAGGGTTATGATTTCATGTTATGGATGATTTCTCCCTGTTTAGAAGTATTTTAGAGTAGCTAGAACTAATTGGGAATAAAGGTACACTAAAAAAGAACTCAGATGGATCAATTGACTAAAAACAGATCCGGGCACGCAACCTTGGCACACTAAGTTGCGCCAGAATCACCTTGGCGTTCCAGCCTTTGCCCAGAAAGTTCTACGGATTTTCTTCCCTCATTTTCTGACCGTAAATTCCTAGAACCGAATGGTTTCTTCTCTACTAACTTAGATTCGAATACAAAATATAATTACACAATAATATAATCAAAAAAACGTTCAAACCACTAACTTTCATCTCAATAACTTTTCAAAACCAAACATTTCGAGATTAGCAATGGAATTTCAAGAAAACTCATCAAGAAGTCAATTCCTTCAGTCCCAAAAATGAAATTGCAATAAAATAGCATGATTGATGTGTTGTTAAATGAACTTAACACTATGAGAACTAACATACCTCTTAGGGATCAAACCCTTGGCGAAACAACCTTCGATCCGCAAGAAATTTCGATGAACGCCTTGAAACTTCCCTCTTTTCTCCTTTTCTCTTTTTGAACTCTCTTTTTAATCCTTAACAATAAATTAGGATTATAAAATTGAACAGAATAAGTTTAGACCGCTAAAACTTTACTAAAAATGTTTTCTCCAGATAGGGTAAGGAAAAGACCAAAATACTCCTCACGTTTTCTGGTAACCCTTATATGGACGAACTAACTTCAAATGGACATATCTCCCTCATACAAGTTCAAAATTTAGGAAACTTGATGGCGTTGGAAAGTGTCTTCAAAGAACTGTCACTAGATATCTTATGGGCCACCTAACTCAACATGTATTGAAAGTTATGGATGTTTTGAAGATGATCTTAAACTCACAACTTAAGCTTAACTTGAACAAAACTAAAATTTGGTCTTTCAAAATCAGTTCTTTCTAGTTTTAGCTCTTTCTAAGGCGGGATGCTACGTTACACCTAGGGGGTACCTTGGGTCGTGACATTTTTATGGTGTAAAACTAAATAAAAATATGAAAAGAAATATAAAGGATGCTAGAAATAAAAATAGGAAGATAAGAGATGGGAGCTTTTTTTATTCTTTCAAGTACGATTTTTATGCCTCTTTTTATCGTATTACATAGAGGCATACAAAAGGTTAGTCATAAACATGTCACGTTCATGAAGATAATGGAGGAGTTTATGGAGATGTAAGGTCACAAGAATAATGATCATAAAGGGTACAAGTTATCTTCATAATGAAGGAAAGTAATGGAGATAATAAGTGAGAGTAACGTTTTGGTGTAGTGTACATCCACACTAAAATATTTTATTAAACTTTAAAATTAATAATTTATTTTGATCATTTGTCAAATCACTCATTTTATAAGTTCTTAAAAAATGTGCAAAGTGCACACTCTTAATGACATGTCATGTCACATTATTCTTTTTTACTTAACAATAATTTTTTTTTTATTGTGCTTATAATAATTACTTTAATTTAGTTCTAGAATCTCTCTATAGGTGAAATTTAGTTTTCACTTCCTCCTTCAATCATTACATATTTACTTGTTCAATATTAATATAACACGTCTCTTAAGAAATAAAAGAGAAACATAAAGAAGGAGATGTGATACCTCTCTAATATATATATATATATATATATATATAATCTTCATTCTTTTCATGAAATAATTTATTTATCAATTGAGAATTTCAACATATTTACTATTCTAATTATATACAAGGAGTTATAAAAAAATGACATCCATGTTTTTACAGTCTCTACTTAAATTATATGTCTCTTCAACTCATTTCTAATTGTACTTATAACTTTTACAATCAATAAATAACAATCATCTACGGAGCTGTTGAATGTTTATTTTCATTTTCTCATTATTTCATTTCATAAGTATAGTTTTCCTCCTTTTAGTTTTTCTTCTTCATCCTTTTTATCAATTATGTACTTTAAAATAGATATTGCAACGATGTGACCTATATTTTGATAAAATCGTAGATATATTCTACAAAGATTCATCACAAAGATGTTCACGTTAATTTGGTACAAGTTCATCAAAAGGAAGAAGGAAGATTAAGATCTTGAAAGATTCATAAAAAGAGGTAGTTATATTAGTGTAATTGTTAACGTATGGAACTCTACCTCCACCCCACCACCACCTCACACACTCACGCACGCCCAAACGCACACATAAGGATCCTATTTATCTTAATCTCAAATTTTTGACATTTTTTTCTTCAAAATTATTTTCACATTAATCTTACATCACTGTTTCTAAAACATTGAAAGGTATATGATAATGCTTGTATGCATGTTGTTGACTATACTTGTTATATGTATGAGGTATATGACAATGCTTGTGACCTCCTTGTTGATTTGCTTGGTTTGTGTGGGGTTATGGTACTTCACATATGCATTGCACTAGTAGACTTAGATTGGGGTTATGAGTAAGATCTTGTGATGTATTTATGTATGGACTTATATATTATTCTTGAAATGTGCATAAAGGATAAATGGGTTATGGCTAGGGTGTAATTAATGAATGAGTTCTTATATGAGTTTTATGAATCATGTTAGTCTTATGTTTAAAATTAAGTGAATGTGTTGTGACTTGTGGAATATGATGAGCCTAGTCTAGGGTGACTTCATATGAACACTTTGTGTGAATAGTATTATGGGATGCTATTTGCACATTGCACTAGTGTGACTTAGGGTTGTCTTATTGTTCTTATGTGAAGGTTATGATTTATGATGTTCTTATGTCTTTATGAAAGTATGTGGTTGGATTAATGAAGGTTGTATGAATTTCCACCTTTGGTGACCTTAAGATGATAATTTGATATGAATGATAGAATGGGACACTATTCCTTACTTAAGGGTTGCTTGAGGTAAGGAGTTAAGGTAAAAAGGAAAAGGTAATGTATTAGAGATATTGAATGTATCTTAAATGTGATAAATGGTTTTATTTGTTGTTGTTTCTCTAAAATAACATTGATGAATGGTTTCCAACAAAATATCATATTTAAAGAATGCTTTTGCATGTTTATCACACTTAGTGCATTCTTGTACTAATATCATTTTTCTTCATCTTTTTACAAAAAAATGTAGGTGGAGGTGGCTAAAGTAATTTTCTTAGAATGAAGAGCTTGGATTACTATTCCCAAGTTCGGGTGTGTCCTTAATGATTCAAGGACTTTTATGTTAAGAGTTTCATTAAGTTCATGTTATATACTAGTAATGTATCTTTTATATTGTAAGGGTAGTGTCCCTATTATATTGAAGTCGTGTCTAAAATGCCAAGATGATACTTAGTATCCTAACTTTGTATTTGGTTTCAAAATGAGATGACTTTTTAGTGTTGTGTTATATTATGGAAAAAAATTAAATTCCACACTTTTTGATGACAAATGCGATGAATAAATTCTAAGGGATTGTATAAAACCTTTGAGAGGTCGAGTACTACGTGTTACGACCAGGGGGTGCTCTGGGGTCGTAATAACAGGTTTCAACTTCAACTATTTTTCCTCCTTTTTGTTCCATTTGCACCTAAATGTCCATGCTCGCACTAAAACTCCAAATATCTGAAACTTAAGAGTTTTCATCACAAACTCAGATAAAATGAGCAATTGAGGACACTATTTACATTAAAATAAGTCCTAAATGTGTCCAATTTGAGGACTCATCAACACCCCCAACTTAAACATTTGTTTGTCCTCAAGTTCAGTAGTTCAAATAGATAGTCTCAAATAGTGATACACATGACTCAATCATGAAAATACGTAACAAGACTCGAATTACTCATGCATAACTCAATTGCATACTCAAAGACTCAAGTTGTGATGCACTATTGCCAAAAATTCTCTAGCTCCAAATACATGCTACTAATGCAAGTTCAAGCTTCAATGAAAGTATCTGAATGCCCTCAAACAAGGAATGATTCCATTCTCACACTCACAAAGAGGAACACAATTCATGTTTTCTCCCATAGGTTTTTCCTTATTTTTCACTTGACCTTTGATTCGGCTTACTCAAGATCAAAAAGGTCATTCTAAGGCTTGTAATGGGGTTGAATGCAAAAGATATTGTAATTTAGACTCAGTGACTTTTTTCTCCAATGAGATGTGATTTTCTCAAGACATCCCCTTTCTTCCTTCATTAATACTTAGTCAAGTGCCTCTAAGTCATCTTTTTATTCTTCTTCATAGATTTCTTGGAAATCCAATTTCATTTTGTTCTTTTATTCCACAACATTCTTTTTCTTTTTCTTCTTTTTTTATATGGAGGGTTTCCATTTCTTTGCAATACCATGGGTTTGCGAGACTATTCTTGCACTTTTTAACTTTTCCTTCTATTCTTACCATATCCCCAACGTAGGCATTTGGCCTATCTTGGCTATTCACATATATAACATCTGAAAAGTATTATAAATGGTGGACAATGTAAGATTTAGGTTTCATCAAGGATATTCCAAAGAAGAGGTAAGGCTAAAAGAGTGTTCATGAGAGTTTTACATGCTCATGGGTAGGCCAAAAAAGAGAGGTATATGTCAAAGTTGGCGTACACTCTTTAAGAGTTTCCTAAGATCATCTCAAGAGGACACCTTTCTAAATCAATCATACAAACGGGGAAAATTCTAGGTTTATTCATCGAAGGTTCAAAGTAAGCTCATTACAAAGGACATCTACACTTAAATGAAATCAGATTATACATTTTCGTTAGAATGCAATGGTCATTGCAATAGAATCAATTCAATAATCGACTAATCACAACTAGATGCAAAGAGTTTACACATTGCCTATGTAACTTCATTCGTTCTCGTTGTAGCCGCACATTCATGTGTGTTCAACTGAGAGCACTATTCAAGTCATTGGTATTGATCGAAACCGAGACTTAAATCTACTGAAGAACAACAACTTTCAACACAAAAGATAGCAAAATTTTCAAAAATGAAATTTTTTTTGGAAGCGTCTAGATTATTTTGAAATTAGGACCCCAAAAAATGAGTCATAAGCTCAAAAAATCGCGAAAACAGTTTTAAAAACACAATTAAAAGCAGACAAGCCAAATATACATAATAAGGTAAACAAGAGTATTTCTCAAAAGCGCACACAAAAGTGGGCCTCACCCCACCGCAAAAGAAATGTATTTGTCCTCAAGTGAAAATAATCTTAGTTCATAATTTTAATAAATAATCGAAAGAGGTGGGTAAATAGAGGATCCTGCCGATGCAACTTCTTTATCTGACAGGGCATCATCACCCGAAGCATCATTTTTAAAGAAAACAATGGCTCCTGGAGTGTTTTCACCCTTAGTTTCATTGTTTTTAGCTGCCTTATCTTCAATAGCGATGTTAGTTGCTACCATTCTTTCTATATTATCTGTTGCAAAAAAGGCATTTAGTGCGTTGTATAATCTGAGATGACACGGAGGGATGGTGGGATCAATGCAAATCCTTATTTTGACTCTGGCTTCCTTGATATATTTTCGTTGTCTAGCTATCTCTGCTTTCTTTTCTTCATGTTTAAAATCACGTGCTCTTACGTTCCATGGTGGTCCATTTCATCCTGCAACCTTTGGTCTCTCCATTCATGAAAGAGACTATGAATACATAGTCAGACAAAAATTTAAACAGGATCTACGAAATGTCCTAGTGTAGTACCGTGTCACCAAACCATTTGGTGAGGTTCTTACTTAGATTATGTGAGCCTGTAGAAAATGGTGCACAAACAGTATATAAGCGCATACAAAGAGTGAAATTATGGAATCATTAAGTGGATCGACGAGTGATTTTTTGTGAATAAAACTGATCGCCGAACGTCACCAACAAATCAGATACATGCAATCTTTAGTAATAGATAGTAAGCGATTGTGTTTATCTAACCGTATCAGCTAAGCGTGTATATTATGAACCCATTTCTTTCAGTGTCTACCCAACAGTCTAATAATGCATTTTAAGCTCATAACATACCATCTAAAAGAAGATTTATAGGGGCATCACTCTCTCCACCACAGTAAAATTGTAACTTAAAGCGCAACCAAGTTAAAGATTCTTAATAGATGTTGAAAAAAGTTAAAGCTTCTTAACTAACGTTGTAAGTTGTGAACCACAATCAATCATTCATTCAAAACCCAATAATTTAGACTGACTCAACAGAGATTTTATGCTATTAATCAATCATGCAAATGATTCTGACTTGTAGTAACGTACCAAAGGGGTTTGGTTACCAATGTTTTGATGTTGACTGAAATAGTACCGATGTTCTAGGAGACAATGCAACCCAAATCCGAAAACAAACCAATAGTTGAAATACTATAAATACACAAGATATAAACTATTATAGTGCAAGTGTGAGTTTGTGACAATGGAAGAAAAAATGTTCAATAGGGTTTTTAAACCGATTACATGTAACCATCCAACTTCTACCTTTTTGGCGATGTTAATTGATAACTCTCAATGATCGATGAAGCGTTGAGTATATATTTCATCGCCAAATAAAACAGAAGTTCCAAATATAACGTGAATCATGTCGGCGGTCTTTGACGAGATTGTCCACGGATTTGGAGATTCACCGACAAAATTTTTATTTCACCAAGTTTTACATAATCAATATCTGAGGGTATTAAGTCAAACGGCATGAGCAGTCGAGTACGTTGAACCTTTTGGCGTTCCTATAAAAGGACTTGTTGCCGTCACTTTGCATATTTTCATGCACTTTCTTCCTTGATCCTGCACAAGCAACACACATATTTGATAAAGGTAACAAAAATCAAGTAAAGGGTTTTGGATTGCCTCCCGAACAGAACCTTAGCAAAAGTTGTGGCATGATGCAAGTTGCTTTGTTAGGCTCCATTTTGGTGGTTTCCCACACCGCCACCATGTGGGTCTCTACTTTCTTGCAAGTGGAGAAGTAGCAACTGTTTACCAATGATATTTTCAAGCACGTGGACACCTTAGGAATAAGACGAAATCACCCATTTCATCCCTTCTATATCTTCTTTTATATCTTCCAATGCTTCATCTTTATTGTTGACCTTTATGAGAATGGTTGAAAGTATTTCCTCAATACGTTTTGCCTCGCGATCTTTGGGGTTTTTATTCTCGTGAGGGGGAATATACTTATGTTTTCCCATATTCTAAGCTTGAACCTTTTTCAATGTTTTTGCTATCTCATCCATCTAGGTTATCAGTCTGGAAAACATGAAGTCTTTTTCAAATTCTAGGTTCATCTTAACCACATCGTCGAGCATATGTATTGTTGCATATGGTTGTTTAGCTAAACCGCCTGGACTAAGACTATCAACCAGCCTCTTGGTTTTAAGGCTAAGACCTCGATAGAAGTAATTGATAAGTATTATGTCGAGAACTCATGATCCAGGATTTGAGTGATCAACCCTTTAAATATTGACCGATTCAAAAACTCCAAGAGCTATAGTAAGTAATGGAGCTAAGTACTTTATAAATTATTTTGTGCAAAAATTTTTGGATAAGTAGGGAGTGTGACACAAGGTAGCTACGACCTATCATCCTTAGAGTAGCGTTTAGGTAGATGTATAAAATCGAGAGGTTAATCAAATCTTACAATAAACCGTCAATGCATAACGAAATGATTGGGTAGAGATGTTGATGATACATTGTGGGCTTATCAAATAGTGTATAATATACCAATAAGGACTTTTACCTATCGTTTAGCATTTGGAAAATCATGCCATGTTCTGGTAAAATTAGAGCACCTCGCACATTGGGCATAAAGAAGTTGAATCTTGATCCATAATTAGCTAGCACGAAGATAATAGTCTTGTTGTATGAGCTTGAGGAATTTAGACTCTGCGCCTATGAAAATGTGAAGTTGTATAAAGAGAAAACGAAGAAATGGCATGAAAAGAATATCGTCCCACGCACCTTTGAGTCAGGACAACTAGTGTTTTTGTTTAATTTAGGATCGAAGTTGTTCCCTGGAAAACTTTGATCAAAGTGGAGTGGACCATCTGATGTGGTGAGAATGATACAACATGGAGTTGTGGTGCTGAAGAAAAAGGATAAGAGTTCCACTTTTCTATTGAATGGACAATTCAAACATTATTTAAAAAATAATGGGGACCGGGAGCAAGATATATTCAAGTTTAATGATGAGTGAGTCATTATTTGGGTCAAGCCGCAACGTTAAACCAGGCTCATATGAGGCAACCGTGATATTATGTTTTAGAATATATTTTATTGTTTTCTCGTATTACTTATAATTTGTCGACTAATTTTGATTTTCATTCATTGTAGTTAGAATATAAAAAAGTATAGAGAAAACAAAAAAGATTAGTCAAGCCACGACCAACACTAAGTTGCTAAGAGGGAGGCAACCCATTGATTTTTCTAATTTTTGTATTATTCTTGATAAGTTGTTAGGAAAAGGTATTTGTACTTAAATCTTTTCATGGAGTTGGATAGGATATTTACTTTTACTAGGGATTGATTTCCCACAGTTAACCCGAAGATTCTGTACTAGAATCGCGTTATAAGGCAGGGTTACAATTTCGATTTTAACGAGAATTAATTATTCTCGTCAAGAGTAATGGAGAAAGTAGAGGTCCATATCGCGAGAGTTGGGTTGATATTTATATCAATAAGAAGTAACTTTCAGTGAAAACCACATAAATTTTTATTTGAGGCGCGTCGTGGACCAAGATAAGTAAAGTCAATTTTCATTAAATCGGACGTGTTTTACCTGTCTTAATTTGTGCAAACCCAACCCATCCTATATTTTAACCCCTAAACTCACTCAACTCCTCCATTCTTTTCCCCCAAAATATACGATTTTAGCTTTCCCTTCTCCCATCATAGCTTTCCAACTCGAATCTGTAATACAAAAACGCCCCACCATGTTTTCATTCTCAATTCTCCCCTTCTACCGTGTAATAGGTATGTTCTATTGATATTTTTTATCAGTGTTGTAGGTTTTATGATGATACATTATATGGGGCGTGGTGTTTGAGGGAATTGTTTTTTGAATATTATGGGTCTTCTAGTTCTATGATTGCTTGTTGTATGCGATTTTGTGTGTGACTATCATGTGGTGTACTTAACTTATTGTATGCTTAAAATGGTTTATTTGGGTGAATTTTAAATTGCACAACGGTTTTGTGTGGTTAGATTGGGCATGGATTTTGTGTTGCATGTGAAGTCTTGAGTAACACCTTCATATTGATTTAAGTAGTTGGGCATGATGTTTCGATTGCACCATGTGATTTAAGTAGTGGTAGTATTCTTGTGGAGCCATTATTTTCTTGCGTGTAGTGGTTGTACGAACGATGTGTAGGTATGAATGTTATGCGTTGAATTTATTTGTTTGTGCCATCCATGGGTATAACATTGGGGAAGTTTGTGTATCTTATTGTTTAGCATGGCTATTACATATGAGTAAAGTGTGGAGTTGTCTTCGCACCACCAATACTTCTTGGTTATTATGTGTATTCTGTTTGGGAAAGTTCATTTTGTATAGTTGGCTTCATTGTGCAGGTTATTAGTCAGCAACTCAACACCCCGGTAAAGTTGTAGCTCCCTGAGCCATTGGAAAGATCTAGGAGTAGGGGTAAAGTCCCTCCCACGTCGGAAGTCCCTCGTCAGTAAATACGTCATTTTTTATCAACGGTTGTAAACAAAAAAGGTAAAACATGGTGGAAGAAGCACATATAAGATCGATACTTTTCTTATCTGTGCATTGAATAGGGACAGTCTGGCGATTTTTCTCAAATTATGAGGTGTATGCAAAATCTCCACATGGATTTTATGTTGTTGATGCTGTGAAGTGCAACTTACTCGTGGTTTGATAATTTTATGCCAATTTGGTGACTCACTCAAGATCTCATTTTTGAAGGTTAGAGGAGTTAAGGTTTCTCTTATACCGCTGGTCCTTAAAAACATTCTAGGCATGATTGACACTAATCCCTTGGTATTTACAGCCTTGAACATTCTCCCACTCTTACATGGACATCTAACACACTTTTTGTGGGCCTAAGCTCATGGTTCCTTGGACTAAGAACAACTCTAAGAGATTACATAAATCACTTCCTTATGAACAAATTTGACTAAGAAATCTTGGGTGTGGCTAAATATCATGATGAATTTCTTAATTGTGGGGCTGCATTCCATGGATATCACTCGTTAAAGAGTATGCTTAGTTTATGTCTTTTGATGCCTAGAACCAAGTTAAATATTGGCGTAGTGCTTAATTCTACTACGAGGTAGACTCGTGTACATCATGGTCATAGGTATGCCTTTGGGAGTCTTATAACTCATTTGTGTCCAGTTGTATGTTTTCCTAAAGAGAGCTTGGATTATATGGAACCACTCTTATTTTGCCACTGGATGTGACAAACAATGAATGGCCAGACATGAAATATGTTCCTACCCTCACCGCTGCAAAGATAAACCGATGCTATGAAATGATAATGGCTCACATGTATAGGCTGGAGATGATGCATCACAATAACTAAGGTAGAGCCTTGACTTGGGAGCACCTCAAGGAGGTGGATAACAAATTATCACTAAATGTGCATTCAAAGGAATCACTTTGAATTGGTCTTGAGATATTTTATCCCATGGATGATGCATGTCCACGAACGAGGATAGGCTTTGCACAAGCTCCGATGTGGACTCAAACTCGGATATGAATGATGTGAATCCACTTCAGGTTGTGGAGGAAGCCGATGGCGTATATTCCATGGAGGATAGATCAAAGAGTGCTTCACCTAACCTTAGTACTTGATGATTCTAATGTTTTGTAGCACTGGCGCAGTGCTGGTTTTTAAAGTTTTGAGTGGGGTGTGAGTTCATCTCTAATGTATATAGTAGTTTGAATAATGGTAGCTTTGCTTTATTTTTATTTTTTTATTTTGGGTTCCTTGGTATTTATTTTTCATTCTTTAACTTAGGATAGTCCCTTTGAACCATAAAAAATACGAAAAGTTTTTTCTTCTTAGGATTGAGCCAATCGTCGTAATTGATTCGCATTGCCCTATGATAGATCGATGACAAACGTCTCAAGGGAAGTTTTTTTCGTTGAGTTTGTAGATGTGGTTTTTCTTCTAAACATGAACTATAGGAGGGAAATTTTGTAAGAAAGCATGTGGGGGAATATATCTGGATGCCTTTGAACTCTTGTGTTTGACTCTAAATTGCAACATAAGCTTAATTTAAACATTTACATTAGTTGATTGTTGTGCTTGACGAAAAAGCTTATTTGAATTGAACTTGTGCCATGTAGGTGAGACTGTGTATTTCTTGTATTGCAGATAGTTATAGAACTTGTCCTGCATGTTTTCAAAGAAAAATCAGAAGCATTGCGTTGGTTAGAAGATGAGAAGAAGACTCCTTTGATTTGTTCAAAAAAAATTATCCTTATTAGGTATACTATCACTAGTAGCCCCTTTGAACTTGTAGTCTTTTGTTGGTAGCATCAATTTTTACTTGAACTAATTTTATTGAATTCCTAGTTGCTTGCACCCTACTTGCCTAGGCACTGCATCATAGACTCATTGAAATTTGTATAATACAAAGTTAATAGATGGTTTAACTGCCAAAAGGTGACGGACAATAGCCGTTAGGTGATAAAAAAATCCCTTATTAAAGAGTGAGCCCCATTTGAAAAAAAAAACTAAATAAAGATTTTTGGGGAATTGTTAAAATGATGTGAGTTACTTGTGACAAAATCTTTAAGTGGAGGGATGATAATAAAGAGAAGGTGATTAAGAGTAAAACTTATACAGTGCTTAAGAAGTGTAAGTCACTGTTATATAATTTTCCTACCCATCCCCTAGCTTGCATTACAACTTATGAAAGTCCTATTTGATTCTTTTCAAAGTATGATTAATTAGTGGAGATATACATAATGGAAAATCATGTTGTTCTATGTGAGATACATGTGAATTTTCTTCGCGAGTGCGGGATTAGATTCTTGATGTTAAGTGCATACTTTATACTAAACCTTGTAAGTGAGTTTGTCGGATACTTTCTTTGTGTGAGAGGCACGTGTTTGATGAAGATAGGTGGCATATGATGGCCAACATGAAACTTTAATGTTTCAAACTGATAAAAGTTGTTGAGTCAGATACTATAAGTCATTTGGTGTTTATATGAAAGTCAAGGACAAGTGTAAAAACACATACTTATTGTGGAGGAGTTAAGAAAAGCTTAAATTTCAAGAAACCTGCGACAAGTATACAGTTTTTGCTGACTATAAATAGACTTACATTTTATTGTTTGAATATTGTTTTCCTGACTTTGGGAGAATGAAGACTTGAAGAACTCTTTCTTTTATTTTAGGGTTCATTCGTAATCTTTAATTTAATCGATTAATCTTATGTTACTTGAATACTTAAAGATTGAAAATTACACAAGTAGTTATTTTCCTTTTTCTAGGGTTGTGGCTACATGATAATTGTATATTATTGAATTTTATGGATTGATATTAGTTATTGCATGAATTACTCTTTTGTTCTTAAATTTATATTTGATAACTGACCACCATTGAAATAAACTCATTTTCTGAATTGAACTCGAGAGAGGAATGGGATGATAGAACGTGGGACCAAAGAAGCATGATCTTCTCTATACTTAGGGTTGATTAGTATATATGATAGAAATATACCTAGAGACCTTGCTTGGTTAGTAGCTAGACAAGACATGAAGAAAATCTAACGCTCGGTAATTGGTTCAGTTTATCACTACTCAATGATATAGTTAGACCACCAAATAAAGTAGACAATTAGAGGTCGGGAGACCATGGTTATTCATTTAACCATGTATATTTGTGATTTGATAGCCAATTGACTTCGATTAGAGGAATTAATATGCATGAATCTATAGTAGGTTGCAACCTTGGAATTTCCTAAGTCCTTGTTTTAACTCCAAATTTGAAATTGAATCATAGTATTTTGGTTAATTACTTTAGTAAATTGATAATTTAGAATAATACATCACTGTTTTTGGAAACACTTGCTTTAAGTTATAGTTATTGGAAGAATCCAAGCTAATCTAATCTTGAGTTTCTGTGGTAGGATATCTTGCTCATATAGAGAGCTACTTTGTTACTTGCATGATCACATACTCTTGTGTGCGCATTTATACGCAACACATAGTACACAAAAATATAAAATGTAATGCAATGTAATGCGGTGTAGGCGAACACAATGCTTCCAACCTCAGAATGAATGCATGTGGTGTAGGTGAAAACCTCGATCCAATGAATTTGGTGTGGGAGAACACGCTGATCCAATTCCTGTGATAAAGGAAATTACAATATCATGAGTAATATATATGCATCTAATTGAAACTATAGATGTATTCAAAAAGAGATTATTCCATTTCATTGGATCAAAGGAAAACAAAGTGTTAATGGTGGAAATAATTCTTGGCAACAATTAATTTGGCACCCAAACTTGTTGAAATTACAAGCCACAAATGGGAAAATTGATAGCCACTAATGTGAAAGTTGGTAGCCACATTTGTGGAAGTAGGTAGTCACAGTTTGGTATAAGTTTGATATAGTTAGGCAGCAAATTTTTTGTTGAAATTGTCTACCATATTATATCATTAATGATGCAAACAAGTGTTCAAAAAACTCTATAAATGGAGTAGTAACTGAACAATTGAAAATACACCAAAATAGAGAAGCAATAGAGAGTAGAGAGAGTAATCCACAAACTACTTCCTAGTTTGTGATAAAATAGTGTGCAAGTAATATTATTGTGGGTCGTAAGAAATAAAAGATTGTTGAGTAGTATTCTTTTGACACTTCCATGTTTTTTCATCAATATTGTTGTATTACTTATTCGGGTATCATATTTACCCATTTTAATATTTGGTGTCGTTGTTACTCTCTTCCTATTGCTATTTAGTAGGTGCATTATCCTGCGTGAGATTATCATTTTTTCCAACAACGTGTTATCAGATCCATGACAAATAATAGTCTGTTGTCCTTTAAATACCCCCGTCTCACAAGACAAAAATATGAAAAAGGGTGTCTACGAATGAAAGTTATTCTTTGCTCTCATGATGTTTGGGATATTGTAGACAAAGGGTATACAAAATCCAACGAGGAAACTCTTCCCTAAAATGATAAGGAGGTCTTGTTAAAGAAAATAAAGAAAGATCAACGTGCCCTCACTCTTATCCAACAATGTTTAGATGATGACATGTTTGAGAAGGTGGATGATGCAACCACCTCAAAAGAAGCGTGGGAGATTTTACAAAATTCTCTCAAAGGGGTTGATAAAATTAAGAAGATAAAACTTCAAACTTTAAGGGCTGAGTTTGAAGTTTTAAAAATGAAAGAATCTAAATCCATTTCGGATTTATGTTCAAGATTGATGGCTGTTGTAAATCAACTAAGAAGATACGGGGAGGAAGTAGATGATGTGTGTTCGGTAGAAAAGATCCTTCGTTCTTTAACACCTAAATTTGACTATGTGGTGTGTGCTATTGATGAGTCTAACGATCTAAACTCTATAACGGTAGAAAAATTGGAAGGTTCTCTACTACCCCATGAAGAGAAAATGAAAAGGAGAAAAGAAGAGCCACTAGAGCAATTTCTCAAAACGTATGCATCCTTCAAAGGATTTGAAGGTGAGCAAAGTTACAAAGGAAATGGACAATGGCGAGGACGTGGAGGTCGTGGAGGCTATGGAAGAGGAATAAGTAATACCAATCAATTCATCAATGAAGATAAAGGTCCACCAGTATTTAGGGTATGTGTCAACGAGGAGGCAGGAGCAGGGACGTAGAGCCCATCCAAAAAAAAAAAAAAAAAAAACAACAACCCCCCACCAAAGGTCAAATGACATGGGTATAGAAAAATCTAAAATTTAGTGTTATAACTATCATAAAATGGGACATTGCTCTTGGGAATGTCGTAGTAATGTTGAAGATAAAGTTAATCTTGTTGACAATAACATAGATGAACATGAGTCAACAGTGTTATTATCACTCAAAGAAGAAGATAAAGATGATTGAAGCTCATGGTATCTTGACAATGGATCAAGCAATCATATGATACACCTTCTTGTGGAGATAAAAAATATCGTCAAAGGTAATGTGTCTTTTGGAGATACCTCAAAGATCCAAATTGAAGGGATAGGTACGTTTATGATATCCTGTAAAGATGGTGGTCATAAATTGATTACCAATGTTTATTATGTGCCAAAATTGAAAAGTAATATTTTGAGTGGTGGGTCAACTTCTTGGATAAAGGATGATATTCATATGAAAATATGCATTCTTTGCCTAGAGATTCAAGTAATAACTTAATTTCTAAAGGTTAATATGGAAAAGATAGGTTGTTTCCTTTGAATGTTCAAACTATCGATTGCAAGGTGTTGAAGGCTAAGGTGCAAGATGTGGACTCATAGTGGTGGCTATGAGATTCGGGCACTTGAACTTTGAAGCGCTCAAATTCAATGGGAGACAAGAACATGGTTGATGGTCTGGTATACCATTAATCACCATCCCAAATTAATTGTGTGAAGCTTGTCATTATGGAAAACATTCAAGGAGGAGTTTTCCAAAGGAGACTACATCAAGAACAAGTAAGCCACTCCAACTGTTACCACACGATGTGTGAAACGTTCCAATTGATACACCTGCTTTTGGTAAAAGAAAAAAAGAAAATACTTCTGCTTCTTTTTTATTGATGATTTCAGTAGAAAAAGAAAAGAATGGGTTATACTTCTTGACGAAAAATCGGAATTTTTGTTTGCACCTTTAAAAAGTTCAAAAGCACTTGTAGAAAATAAGTGGATATGAACAAAAAAACATTTAAGGTCGGGATAGTGGAGGCGAATTCACTTCAAAAAAAAAGAATTTAATGACGTTTCCAATGTCATGAATCATCGCCATCTAAATCGGTAACTTACCGCCCAAAAATGGAGTTGCAGAAAGAAGATAGAACAATCTAATATGGCTAGACTGTATGTGAAAGCTAAACATCTACCAAAAGAATTTGGGACAAGGAGTTTATTGTTGCCATATATTTGAGCAACAGGGTCTCCAACAAGGGAAAATGTTACTAGATCAAAAACCTCAAGAAGCATGGGAGCGGAAAGAAAGAAATCCACGTGTTTAAAGCACTTGAGAATAGTTGGGAAGCATAGCTATGATCATGTTCCACATAAAGGGAGGCTAAACTTGACGATCGGAGTGTCAAATATGTGTTTGTTGGCTATGACGCAAGTTCAAAAGGCTACAAATTGTACAATCCAAGCAATAATAAGGTGGTGGTGAGTCGTGATGTTGAATTTAATGAAAAAACATCATTGAATTGGGAGGCTCTAGAAGAAAAAACATATGATTTTCTTCCATACTTCGAAGATGAAGACGAACAGGAGACCATGACACTTGCACATGATGCAACCCCGCCTCCTTCACCAGCAAATGTTGCATCTCCATCTTCTCAAGAAAGTTCAAGTGAAAGACCACATAGGATGAGGAGCATCCAAGTACTCTATGATGACACATAAGAAATTACTAGTTTTAATATTTTGTGTTGTCTCTTTGCTAATAGTGAACGAATGAATTTTGATAAAGCTTTATTGACAAAAGGTGGAGACAAGCCATGGAGGAGGAGATCAAGTCAATAGAGAAACATGGGAGTTGACAACTCTTCCCAAGGACAATCGAGCAATTGGAGTCAAATAGGTATACAAGATGAAGAAAAATGCCCATGGAGAAGTAGAAAGATATAAGGCTAGACTTCTGGCTAAAGGCTACTGTAACAACCCATTTAGTCGGTTTGAGCACTAGAACTTTTTCTTTAATAAAATAATTTCTGATAGATTTTAAATGGGTGTTTTGAACTATTCATAATTATAATTATGAACTTAGTAGGGTGGGTTTAATAATTAATTGAGTTAGTGTTAAAGAAAATAACATTAAAATTAATATTGGGACACTTTTACACCTTTATAATTAGTCATATTATAGTTAATTTGATAAATAATTTGAAGAAAAAGAAAAGAAAAGAGGAGAAACGAGAGGACGGCGTGGAACAAGAAGTGAATTGAAAATTGTTGCCTTCAGGTTAAATCATCCTCCAATTATTCTAGTAATAATAATAATAGTATTAAATTATGTTTAGCTTTAATAGTTATAGGTGTTGATGTATTAATTGCTAGTTGAAAATTTTGGATACAAAAGTGAGCAAGAATGTGGTGTTATAGCGATTATAAAAGGTATCATATATAATATATTATATATATGTGAGCAGATTCCCTCCACATTAGAATTGGTACTTTTAATTAGAAGTAGTATGCCGTTCAGTGTCTTTAAGTTTGATCTTTATAATTTATTATTAATTATTATTATTATAATTATATGGTAGACGTTAACCTGGAGCTACCATTTAATTTAGTGATATGCTCAAATTTGGGTGAAATTGAGAAAGAAATAGACTAGTTTAAAATGTATCAAGTGGTATGCTACTGGTGTTAGAAACTAGTGATTTTCGGTTACGTCTTGTTATCACAATTATTATTGATAATATAGGTGTGGTGTATTCAATATATATAGATATTATATATCTATATATATGTGTTGTGTGTGATGGGTGTGTATTAAAATTAATTATAATAAGGAAATTATGGGTCACGGTGTTAGTGGAAATTGGCATTGCACTAAGTTTGTATATTTAATGCCTGAATGTCTATACTTCGCAGGTTTGCCTTATAGTTGGGTTGTTGCCAAGTCCGAGAGCACTGCTTTTCTTACCAGTGCTTTCAGGACATTAGTAGTACATATTTTGTTCTGCATAGAAATTGAATTTTGATGATATGAAAATAGGTAATTAATTATTATAGGGGTATCAAATTATTGAAATTTCATTAAAGTAAGTTATGTTAAAGGGGAATCTTAGACTTATCTTTAGGTTTGACTTTAGAAAGTGATTATATAAACTTATATGAGGTTTTGGTTAGGTTGAACGTTAGAGTAAAAATGAGTCCAGGGTTTATAGATTCGTCAACTTACAAGGTAGACAGTATGTATATACTTGATAGATTGAAAATATTCGGAGGCAATAAGAAAAAACAGACATTGAGGAGAAGTAGTGCCTTTGACTTCGACCTTCGGTGGAGGTAGGTGATGGTTTATTTCTATTTGATAGATTAAAACTCTAAATAGTGATGTGTATGTATGGTGATATTGTTAAAGTCTCTATGTACTTGATTGTTGTGGGTGTAGTTTGATTGTGTGGTTTGTGGTTAGCCTCAAATATGGGGACTATTTGAATTCTAATCTTGAACCCTATATATTAAAATGACGCCTTGATTAAAGAATATTTGATGAAATAAAATAATGAGATAATTGGATCGGAGTGTCACGTTTCGACACGATATTGTTGGATCGGTGTGTCATGTTTCGACACGGTATTATGGGATCGAAGTGTCACGTTCCCATACGGTATATGGGATCAGAATGTCACATTCTGACACAATAATATTAAAGGAAAGGAGTCTTGAATTAACTTAATATACTCAATCTCAAAGAACCCTTTTTTCAAATGAGTATAGTGTGGAGGCATGAGTCCTCATAGGTATGTTTGATGTTGTGATTGATGGTGTACCTACTATGGTGTTGTTGTCATTGGTTCATGTGTTTGATGCTTGCAACCTACTAAGTAATGTAGTTGATTTTATATTATTATTCAATATATATTAGTTTCTATTTTGAGTTGGCCAATGATACCTACTTAGTACGTGTTCATTGTACTGACCCCTACTTGTATTTTCTTCTTTCTTCTTTGTTCTTTTGTGGAGTGCAGCATGTGTACCATCGACTGGCGTTTCACGCTCTTAGCCAGTCTCCAGAAATCACAGTTCGGGTGAGATATTAATTCGAGCTCGTGATGAATTCTCTATTCACGGTCTTGTGTCTTTGAATTTTGGACATGACCATCTTTGCTTTATTGTGAGTGCTTAAAACCACTCTAGACTTGGTAATTTGAATAAAAAATAGATGTCCTTAGATGTGACAGATTTTGGGACAATAAACAATGACACCTTTAGAAACTTATTTAAATGGTACTTAATAAGTTTTGGGACCTTACGCGCTATTTATTGTTATTGTATAATTAAACTATTGGGAATATGTTCGGGTTTTAAGATTTGTTGGTTCGCCCACATAGGAGGGGAAGTGTGGATGCCAATCACGATCATTTTGGGCATGACAGCTACAAACATAGGCATTTTGCATCGGACTAGTAAGAAGATATGCGCTGTTTGCCCGCATGGAGGGGAAAATCCCATCTATTGATCTTCTTTAGCGCACAAAATGAAGTGAAGATCCGTCAACTAGGTGTCATAATCGGCTTCTTGAATGGATATTCTTGAGCAGAAGTCTAGTTGTGAGCAACCATTGGGTTTTTGTGGTTTCATAATCATGAAGATAAGGGTTGTTGAGGTGGATTAAAGTTGAATGGTTGACAGCAAGTTTCCAAGAAGATTGGAATAGTTGCATTGACAAATACTTGCAAGACAATGGGGGTTACCGTGTCTAATGAATATGCTCCTTTACATTAAACTTCATATAATGGAGATATTTGTTTGTTTTTCTTATGTTGATGATTTAATATAACGGGGTAACAACCCAGTTTTATTTGAAGCCTTCAAGAAAGTATGTCCCTGAGTTTAGATGAACGGACATAGGCCTCAGTCAAATACTTGGGCCTAGAAATCAAAGCCAAATGTAGGAAGGCATCTTGCATATTCAAGAAACGCTATAAAATGAGATTTTGAAAAACATCAACATGTTTGATTGCAACCCGTGAAAAACCCCAAGGGAGAAAGGGGAACAAAATTGTCAAAAAGTTTAAAGATGGAAAAGGAAGTGGATTCCACTTTGTTCAAGATATAATAGGAAGTGAGGGAATGGAAAGATACAAGACCAAATATACTCTTTGCAATTGGAAGTAGAGTAGTAGTAAGCGCTCATGGAACGCTCCTACCTCCACTCACTTGAAGGTTTCTAAGCATTCTTCGCTACCTAAACGGTTTAACAATTGACCTTGAGCTATTTTATTCTTCTTCGATAATTTTAATATCTATGGACTATTGTTGGATAGTGATTAGCGGGAGATGGTGATGATAGAAAAAAGCACATATGTTTTGGGTTTTTCTTGGGTTGATGGGTTATCTTGGGAGTGAACAGAAGAAACAATAAATTGTTACTATCTCGGACTTGTGAAGTGATATGTGTGGCAGGCGACATATGTACGTGTAACGCCTATTATGGTTTAGAGATTGTTGATGAATCAATTTGACAAATCACGAAGCCACAAGGCTTTGTGTTGATAACAAATCTGCGCAAGCACTAAGCAAAGAATTTGGTTGTTTTGTTGTACCTGATCGAAGCAAGTACATAGACACAAGGTATCATATTATCCGAGGAGAATGATTGCCAATAAAGAGGGTAGAACTCAAGTATGTGAAATCTAATAATCAAGTTGCCGGCCGATATCTTCAAAGGCCTATCCCGTTTTAAGATTTTCAGAGTTGAGATCAAGCCTGGAGTAAAGAAGAAAAATCAAATTAAGGGAGAGATTTGTGGAAATAAATCTTGTGGCAACATTAATTTGGCACCCATCCTTGTGATATTACAACGCAAAGGTGCACCAATTGGTAGACCATTCAAGGTAAAAAGTTGGTAGCCACATTTGTGGAAGTAGGTTTAGCCAAAGTTTGGTATATGTTGATCGGTTAGGACAGCCAATTTTTTATAGAAATGGGCTTACCATATTATGTCATAAGATGTACACAAGGTTCAAAAACTCTAAAAATATATTAGTAATGAACACTGAAAATACAAAAATAGAGAAGCAATAAGAGAGTAGAGAGAGTAATCCATACACTATTTCTTAGTTCGTGGGAAATAGGGGCAAGTAATATTATTGTGAGATGTAGAAATAAAGAGTGTTGAGTAGTACTCTTTGTCCACTACAGGTTTTCATCAATAATGTAATACTTATTCGCGTATCATATTTACCCATTTATTAATTGGTGGTCGTGTTTACTCTCTTCCTAGTGCATTTAGTTTGGACTAGGTGTGATTCTTTATTTGTCCAACAAGTTATTGGCATTAGTTTCTGTAAGAAGACACATTATCATAACTTCTAGTACTATATTTCTTTGTTTTAACTACTAGTCTACAACATGTGAATTGTGAACGTGGCTATTGGTAAAAATTCTATAGTAAAAAACTTCACGACCCAAAACGAGCCGCGATGGCACCCACACGTACCCTCTATGTGATGCGAAAGCCCACCAATCAACCCTGACATTTCAATATAATATCAACAGGAAAGTAATGCAGAAGACTTAAATTCATGGAATAAAACCCATTCAATCACTTCTACAAATTCAACATCTATATTTCCCCAATCTGGAAAAGTCATCACACAAGAACATCTATGATCAAATTACTAAACTAAGAGTATTCTAAGAGCTAAAATAACAAAAGCTATAGTCTATGCCGGAACTTCAAGCATCAAGACATGAGGAAGAAGATCAAGTCCAAGCTAGAAGCATTAAGCTCACCTGAAATCCGGGTTTTGTTTTTGTTTGTAAATGCAGACTGGATTTAGAGGTGCCCCGGTTGAGTTGAAGGACGACGGTTATGTTTGCTGCACTCAACATATAACAAAGAAAGAACATATCAAAGTAGGGGTCAGAAACAACCACTGAGTACTGAGTAGTATCATCGACCCCAACTCAAAATAGAAACAGTATATATCAAATATAGTAATAATCAACTACAATACTCAACATGTAGCAACAACAAGGTTCTATACTCATTAATAAATACCGCAAGTTCACCCAGGAGGACTCAAGCGTCAATGCCATACCATTTGGGAATTAGGTTCATTAAAGTGGGTATATTAACATTTCAAGATTNCCCTCCTTGTATTTGCTCTCATAAAACCAACTCATGCCTGATCATAAGAAAGCCGAGTATTGAGCACCATAGACGCTTGAATCCTCCTATGCAAAGGTGTGAAGAAGGAAATCATCAAGTGGTTGGATGCCGGAGTAATCATCCAATCGCCCGATAGTAGGTGGGTATCTCCCGGTTCCAGTGTGTACCTAAGAAAGGGGAATGACGTGGTCCCCACAAAAAGAATTCACATGAACGCCGTTTACTACTGGATGGAGGTTGTAGGATTACCGTAAGCTGAACTCATGGACGGAAAAGACCATTTACTATGCCCCTTCATGGAATCCGATGTTTGGTAGACTTTCCGAAAAGGTGGTATTGTTTCTTGATGGGTAATTTTCGGAGGTTATCCGATTTGCTATATTGCAACACAATATCATAGAAACCACTTTCACTTGTCCATATGGGACCTTTGCGTTCCGAGAAGTCTTTTGGGTTGTGCAATGCACCCCGCAACCTTTCTGAGATGTAGTGATGGTCAATATTTTCTTTCTACTGGTGGAGGATACTATGAGAAGTTTTTATGGGATGATTTTTTCTGTGGTTTGTATTCATTCGAGCGGTGGTTTTGACAATTTATCTGAGGTATCTTAAGAGTGTGAAAGACTCAATTTGTAGCGTCCTAACTGGAAAGAAGTGTCAGTTCATGTGAAAAGGGGGTATTGTGTTTGGGTCATCGCATTCAAAAAGGGCATAGAAGTTGATCGAGCTAAAGTCGCGGTGTAATAGAGAGAACGTCCCCCCACCGATCCTCTGTGAAGTGTTGAGAAGCTTCTTGTCTTGGGCATGGGCAGTTTTTAATTACCAGGGGATTCATCAAAGGCTTTTCAAAGATTGCACACTTCCATTATGCCAAATTGCTGGAGAAAAGAATGTAATTTTGTTTTGATTGATCCTGTCTTAAAGCTTCGGTGGACTCGAAGAAAAATTTAAGTGCTGTTCCTATCATTATTCTCCGGATTGGAACAGCCCATATGAGGTAATGTGCGAGCTATGGGGTGGCTCTTGGTGTAGTATTGGGGGGGACAAGAAAAAAAAAAAATCCTTCCACCCCATTTAAACTTTGCTAGTAATCCCTAAATGAAGCTCGGAAGACTACACAGTGCTGAGCAGAAACTCCTTGCAGTATTCTTTGCTTGTTTGAGAAATTTCGCTCCTATTTGCTATGGGGGGGGGGTGGAGGTACTAGAGTTATAATAGTGGCATACTGATCAATCAGCCTTGAGATATTTGATGGCGACCGAACGATTCGGCACCTAGGCTGATTTCGTTGGTATTACTGCTGGAAGAAATTTGACTTTGAGTGCTGGCATAGGAAAGGAACTAAAAATCAGTTGTTTGATCGCTTGTATCGTCTGGGATTAAGCTATGAGGAGAGTTAGGGGATAGACTACAAACATTGATGATACCCTCACCCGATGAACATGTATTGGGCTGCTTCACAAGACTTGATCCATGGTTCCAGATTTTGCGAACTATCTGGCTAGTGATATTGTGCCATCAGACTTGGCCTTTTTCATCAGAAAAAAAATTCATGTACGATGTGAAGAAGTTTTTTGGGGATGAACCATACTTTGTATAGAAGTTGTGCCGACGTCTTATTCGGCGTATGTTGCCAGAATGTGAAATGTTGAGTGTGTTGGAGGCCATGCCATTCTTTCAACACCCGTTGGCGGACATCACAGTGGTATCAAACATCTCATAATATATTAACAATGTTGTTTACTATTGGGACAACTCTTCATCAAGATGCTCATGGGTTTGTTTAAAGCATGTTGACAATGTCAACGAGATGTTGGTATTTCAAGAAGCAAAGCTCCCTCTAACCCATTCTTGTTATTTGGTATTATTGATGTTTGGGGGTATTGACTTTATGGGCCTTTCGTGAGTTCTCTGGAATGAAGTACATTCGAGTAGCAGTCGATTATTAGCTAATTGGTCGAAGCCATAGCCCTCGCAAACATGAGGGAAGAGTGTCACTGCATTCTGAAAAAAGAATATATTCTCATCGTTTTGGCACCCAAGGGCCCTTATAGTGATGGTGGCTCCACTTCTGCAACATATGTTCAGGGGTATTGAGAGATCAGGGTTCGCCATACGGTTGTCACTCCTTAACACCCTCAAACTAGTGGGCAAGTTGAAGTGTCGAATTCGGGAAATAAAACAGATATTTTTCAAATAACGTGAATGCTGAGTAAGAATGGATTGGTCAAGGGGCTTGAATGATGCTCTTTGGGCCTACGGACTCATATAGACTCCCATAGTATGTCTCCATACCACTTATATATGGGAAGCTTTTCATCTTCAGGTTGAGTTGAGCATAATGCCATGTGGGCGTATGAAGAGTTAAAAAATGGATTGGGCGAAGCGGCAGAGCAACGGTTAAATGGGTTTGAATGAACTAGATGATTTTCGCCTAAAAGCCTATAGAGCTCAGCATTAATCAAAGAAAAGATGAAGACGTCAACCATGACAACAAATTGAAGGAAGGAGAGAATTTATGGTCTGGATTTTGTGCTTTTATAATCAATTCCAGGTTGCGCTTTTTTCCTCCGGGCAAAGCTCAAGTCCACATGGCCTGGTCCTACTTGGTTCCCCACATTTCCCTCATGGAGCAGTTGAGTGGAAACTAAGAAGGTGTGCGGTTCAGGTTAATGGACGCGCATAAAAATTTTTCGCGGGCATGTGCTGAAATCGGCAAATGAAGTGATAGAGGCATACCATCTTGATGAAGTTTGAGTAATCGGTGTTCGCCAGTCAGTGCCGCGACATTAATCAGCGCGTGTTGGAGGCCAACCCCAAATTATCCGTCTTTGTTAGTAATGGTAGCATTTTTCTATTAATGGGTTTTAAATTTGGCAGGCAGACGTCACCAGGAAATTCTGCAAACATTACTCTGAAGCAGTCACTTACGGATACATCAATCTTCGGACCGTTGCGCCTGTGATGGACCGTCGATTCATCCCGTCGCACCAAGTTACGTTTTTTTCTGTCGTTTTGAAAACTAGGGAACACACGACGGAACTACAACAGGCCGTAACCCAACTCTACTGCGACTGACCGTCATTGGGGAACCGTCGCGTGATTAATGAGGTATACCCGACCTGACTCGTGACCCCTTTTCCCAAAAATCAGACCGTTTAAACTCCCCACGCCCTCCATTTTTACCCCATTACTTTCTTATTTCTCCCATTAGTCTCTCTTTTCACTTCCTCTCGCCATTCCCTCCCAGCCGAATCATTTTCCCTCTCACAATTGTTTCAAAGCCCTAAAGTTGTGATCTAACGCGTTGAAACTGCGCTGTGAGTGTCTACCTTGCACCGAGTCTTTTTTTGCATCTGTTTTTCTCCATTTCCTACGGTATGTGTCTCTACTTTATACTCATTTTATCTTGCATTTTGTTACTAGTTAGGTATTAAGCCATAGTTTTCCTCATAGTATTTTGTATTTACTATACGATTCTTTCTGCCTGACGTTAAGGTTACAAATGTTCGAAATTACCTGTTTTACCACCCTAGACATAGTGCTTTTGCCTTGCTAGTTTCCTAGGATAACTTGGGTTTAGACACATGTAGGTCCAAAACACTACAAAGGTTGATGTGGGTTCATTGGGTTGCTTAGGTCCGCACTGTCATTCAGATGAGACACGATGATGGTCCGTCGTAGCCACGACGCCGTCATAGCCTCGACGGGACCAACATCGTAGGGTCCGTTGCACAAGCCCTAGCCAACCCCTGTCCTATCGACACATGTGAGGATCGTCGTCCTCGCGACGGTCCGTTCCTGCACAACTGTCATGCTAGACAGAACCCTGTTTTCTAAGGGTCACTCCTTTTTTTCCCAAGTGGTTTTCCCTAACGGACACCTGTGACAGACCGTTGTCTTCACAACGGTCCGTCCTGCAACACCGTTCTGGTTGTCTTGATATCCGGTGTTTCTAAGGGGTCTCTTCATTTTTTTCCCAAGTATCCTTCAACGTACATGTGACCGACCATCGGCACCTACGACGGCCCGTCCTGGATACCGTCAATATACGGTCAGATCCAATAATAGTCTCCATAATTTTTTTCCCAAGTTCCACTATGGACATCTACAACAAACTGACCGTCGTACCTGTGGATGGTCCGTCCTGCCCACACCATCCTGCTAGTCAGAGATTCTCCTTCAGTGTCCCTATTTATACAGAGTCGAAGATAAATAACCGACCGACCTCACGACGGTCCTGTCATAGTCACCGACGAGCCATCACCAGTGCCCGTCGTGTTTCACGGTTTCATACAGCATTACTTTATTTCCTTGTTTGTATTTTCATATGGTTTCACTTGTCTGGTTTGCCTCTCGACTAGTAGTGATCCTTTGCAGTTCCGATCTACTATGGCACCCAGTCAACCCGAACCTCCGCACTGTCTGGGCGACAAAGTCCTGTTGCCCCGTCTCGCCACGCTTGCTCATCGGCTCTGATGATGAAGGGACCCTTAAGTATGTGCCCCCCCAGGCACTTCCACACCGCCCCTTGCTCACGTGCTCCCCGAGCTAAACACCTAAAACACCCACAGATGATGGCGTCCCGGCGTAGTCCCTCGACGCCTCCAGTCTGATTAGGACGCACACTGACCGGCACAACACCCTCTGGGTCAGCCACAAATGAGGAAGGATCGTCTGGCTCCCTAGGAGTATCATGGTCCGAGGAAGCTTCTGTCTCTGATGAGGTTCCCCATCATCCCTCACCCGCCACTGCTTTTGCATCTTCGGCCTCGTCTGCTGAGGCTGACATTTCAGACTCACATCCGGCCGCACCAGTTCAGGTCCCCACCCATCCTGCCCCCCAGCTCTGACAACCCAAACCGTTGGTTTTTGTCGACGGCCAGTTTCAAGTTACTCTGACGCCAAGTTCTAACTGATCAAGGAGTAATGACTCGAACAACTCACCTTTAGAGAGGCGGTTACTTACAGGATCTCCGCAACCTGCTGGTGATCCATACCTCTTTCATCACCAGTCATCACTTAGAGTGGACAGCACGTCCGTTGGACGATACAAGCGAGGAAAAATTTTTTTGTCCAGAGTTCTAACATCCGACGTACGACTCTCCTACAATCACAGAACGATATGGCGGGCTGCCCCCGCTATAACATGCCACACTGGAGCAGGTTCTAGTCCGGGCGTGCAGTGTTTAACATTATCCCCCTTCCTGCAGCTATTAGCTGGCTTCCTATAACGGCGAGAGTACAGATCTACTCGACCCCCATCACTGCCGAGTTTTGACTCCCGCTGGCATAAAAGATAGTAAGATGGACAAGTTCTGGCGCGAGCACAGCACTGATAGAGACCACCAAGAGGTTGGAATGGCCCTGCACTCTGTCAGTAAATTGAGAGTGTTGGCCATTGGGTCAGGCCTCAAGAATGCCCCCTCACGTTCGTAGGCAAAGTTCTTGTGGCTACTCGGCCGTCGCTGCTATTCCCCCCACAGCTGCTGATAACATCGTGTACCACCTGGGATCGAGCAGTGTTGATGGCGGCGATGATGACGGCTCGAGGTGTACTTTTCGCATGGGCTTCTTCCAATCAGTCATTGCAGAGAGGGCATCAAGGTTCACTACTACCGCACCCCTTCCAGGTATGATCTTTGTTCGTTTTGCAGGTCCGCAGGTGGTGCCCTAGGCACTTAGATTCAGCTTAAAAGACCCTGCTGGCCACTGTCGACGTCGGCCACATCAGAGACGAGGACAATGGTTGGCTCCACGCAGAGGGCCCCCGTCCAGAGCTGCCCCCACTTGCCTGATGATCTTACTGATCGGTAGGCCCCGCCCGCAACAGCTACACAGGCGTCCACTGACACTACTCCGGTCGAGTCTATCCCGGGTAGTCAGCACAGCCTCGAGCTCCTCTCGCATAGACCCTCTACCGTTACTGGTCCCGCTTGCTAGGGTCCCCGAAACTAGATGCACAAATGGCCCTTCTTCTTGCAATCATATCCAGCCGTGATGCAGAGTCGATTACAGAGGCTTAAGCACGTCTAAGTAAGAAGATTCCCGGGCAGTTTACAGTGGAAGATGGTTTGCGGGTCAACCAGCGTCTGGAAGACGCCTTTGAGTTGAGAGTGTTTAAGCCCGACCAGCCCCTCTATTGGAATTTTTGTTTGACTCTTCAAGCTACAGTCGACAGTCTTGTGAAGACAAATCGACAAGATCCTAGAGGCAGGGTGGCTGGAGTCCTGGGCCCTTTTTCTATCGAGCCTTCTGAGGACAACCGTTCTACAGCGGCCCTGTTTAATAACTTCAGAAATTCCACCACCTCCCCCTCGATAGAGTGCCACAAGGCGTAGAAGGATCGATCAGAGTATGAGGCGCGAGCAAGGAAGAAAGGATCGTCGAGAGATGGAGGCTGCGAGGAGAGCCTACTTGCTGACGAGGCGGCGCAGCCCAGATGAGAGCGTCAGAGTTAGCTGCTGGGGCATCTTGCTCCCTCATTTAGAATAATCAGTGCGCACTACTGATCGGTGCGTTGTTTGCTGAGACCAGAACCCAACTGAGGGTGTCCATTGTAGAGAGAACGTGGGTTTCCGGGGACCGGACCTCCAGCTTGCTGATCGACGGTGCTTTGGGCCACAAGGTTTGGCTTCACCTACCACTTAATATTTAGATTTTTTATGCATTGGGGACAATTGCAATGCTTTTTTTGTATGGGGTGGGGTAGATGGAAAGTGAGAGTGTTAGGGTGAAGTCTGAGTAGCCCAACTCACATATCTTAGTTTTGGGTTTTTCTTGCCTGTGTTCTCTTTCTCCAACATACTGATGACTTTTTTCTGTTGAATCCGGCATGTTTATTCTCTTTTGACAAGTTTAACTCTGAGCATGATGGCTTAAATGATATCCTGATAAAACTGGAAAATGTTTGCAACATGCCTAGGCATACTAAATTGATAATGTGTGGGGCTCTAAGCTTGAACATATAATTACAACCACAACACCATTGCATTACCACCCTAAGTCGTCAATTCGAACTAGGTTCTAATAATCTGGTATAAGTGAATTACATGTCAAGTGAGTGTGATGAAAGAATAGTCCCACCATTGGTACTGAGCTAGAACTTGCCTGGTTAGGGTCCTTCTTAAAAGTAAGCTGTAATAGACAATTAGAAAGGATCATAGGCCCTTATTCATATGCCTATTTCTAGCCTTATAAAGCCACCAACATGAAATTTATCCTTCTTTGATCCAAATATCTGAGCTTAAAATAAGACCTTTCTTTTTTCATCACCCCAACTGATTCTTTCTGGGACAACGTGTTGGCCCTGGTCCCCCTCCTTGGACATGTCACCTTAGTCTTATGCCAAAAGCATAAGGTTGCGGGGGCTACTGCATAAATAACCTCGTTATGGCCCTGACGCCAAGTTTGGGTATTGGTACCTTGACTCATGGAAAAGCCATGATTTGAGGTGGGCTATTAGGAGGAAGCTCTGGAAGTGGGGTTTGAAATAAAAAGTGTGAGAGAGAAAGAACAAAAGTAAGTGACTCAAGAACTCGTTAAAGAAAGGAAAGAAAAAAGAGAAATATACAAGAAAAAAAATCTGGAAAAAAAAAGAAAAGAAAAGAAAAGAGTCACTTAAACAAATTGAAATAAAGTAAATGAGAAAAGAGCAAGGTGAACTAATATGAGAAACAGGGCGAGATAAAATGATAGAAAGAGGGAATGTTTAGCCAAATTAATTATAATGATATGTCCAGTCAAGAGGGCAACAAGTCACTAAAAGTATACCTAAATTACACCCTACCCCCAATACCTGAACCTGAGCCTATGTTACAAGCTAAGAATTCTATCGTGGATCCTAAAAAGGGGGGTTGTATAGCGAACTTACGGCCTGAAAAATAAGGGCAATCTTATGGCACTAGGTAGAACGAGTGTGACTTTGCTCTGAGAGCAAGTTTGAAAAGTAATCCTTATACTCAACTGAAATCATTGTGTGAAAAATGAGGATTTTGTTTAAAGTGAGGACAGTAGTTGCAAGATCGGAATTGTTAACAACCTCTGTGAGAAATTGGGAAGAGGATAGTTTTTAGAATGCATGGGGAATCGGTGTATGTTCTGATCCACAGAAAATTCAAGACTTATAGTGATAGCATGTCTAGATTTTTTGAGATTAATCGGGACTTGATCTCCAAATGATTGCAAAAGGAATAAACCATGGATCTATTGTACAAGGATTGTGTAGTGAGTCATATGCGTCGCTTGATGACAACAACGAATTTACTTGAGGGTGTTTGATATACCGTGGTTTCACGGTATAATTAATACTTTTTCCTTAAGTTAGTGTGTCCGATACTCCATTTTGTGCTAATTTTTATATAAGTTTCTATTTTGTTTTGCATGAAATCTTTCCAAAGTTGAATGGCGGGAGTTTTAAGCGAAGAAATGGCCAGAAAGACACCTACGAGCTTATACGGTCCTGTCGGCTTGTGACGGTCCGTAGGTGGTAGCGTAGTGCAAAGCTGCTGAAGGAAGATGGGGAAGTCCTTACAAAGTGTGGGGAATACGAAGCTGACTATGGTCCGTTGTGGCTATGACGTTCCGTCCTGCAGTTTCGTCTTGAAGTTCATAGAGGTGATCCCATTCCCAGATTCCAAAGATGTTGAAGTGTTTTGGAACGAAGAACCCTCGAATGGACGTTGTGCCTATGAACCGTCCGTCATACGTGCCGTCGAGCGTAATGAGAGAGCAGCAAGAAGGAATTGCACAAGTTATGGGACGACGTAGTCCATGACGGTCTCCTTTGTGACCTCACGGCGGTCTGTCGCAAAGGTCCCGTCGACCCAGCCGCGTTTTTGGCAGATTTCCATTATTAGAATCCGGGTTTAATTAGGTTTTTGTTTTTTTAGAATAGTTCAAAAAACCTCGTTTTGTTAAGGTTAGACACCAAATAGTTTAGACATACTATTATTAGACTCTTTGTATTAAGTGTTAGACTTTTGATTATCATTGTTTGGTGGTGATTTGGTGGTGATTAATCAAGCAAACTTTCGGATTTTTTAACTGTATCTCTTGAAGTAAAGTACATGAAGTCTTATTTCATATATATTTGAATATTGTGTTTATTGGCTATTAGTAACTAACCTCCATAACTAAGGGTTGTGGGAACCATAGGCAATATGAGATAACCCCTAAATACTAGAACAATCTAGATTAGTGTCTTGCATGTATTATACTTCTTTCGTTTAAAAAGTCTTCTTTAAACGATGGCCATGTTAGAACTCGCCTTAATATAATTTTGCTGGACCAAGGAAGGTAGATAATAGGAAAAGAATTTTGAACGATTTAGGTGTATAACTATCTAATAGGCTAGTATTGATTGGTTTGAGGTAAGAACTTAGGCAATATCGATAAGATGCTTATATTAGTGTAAGATAAGGTTCGGAATCGCAACACACGTAGCCGTACCAAATATGCCTGAGTGGAGATTTTCTTAATGCCGGCCAAGGATTGTAGAAATACATAACTTATAACTTTGCATGCAAAGATACTAGGAAAAATGTTTATAGTTGAGTTATCAAGTTATGAACCTGTGGGGAACACATAAACCCTAGTTACTTGTGGATTTAATTGATTAAAACCCAACATTACAAGCTGTCCAAGTCTTCTTATTCAAGTCGTTTATTTTTTTCACTTATTTAGCGATAGAAAACCCCCTTTTTGAATGTTTTACTTTTTCGCAACGGAAGTCCTTGACCAAACAATGTAATAATAGGTTGAGTTAAGTCTAGACTATTTTCCTCGTGGGAACGATCCCAACCTCACTAGTTGGGTTATTTCTGACACACGGCTTTACACTTCCTTATTCGAGGAGTAAGTTTAGGGTAATCATCACTAGAGACCAATAGCATTCCTCATCATGAAACCTAATATCATTAATAAGATCATCACCATATAAGTCACCATATCATAACAGTTACTTATTCACATAAGAACAACCGTCTAGACTTCCCTAATGTCTAGCTGTGCAATTGTATAGGTAGAGTTCCATATCCTACCTAGACTAATCAACCCCTTATGGTTCCCCCACCCCATTAGTTTCACCTTTAGTACTTCTTTTTTACTTTTGGAACACTTGCCTTAACCGACAAAGACCACATGAGCTAAATGTGAAATCAAGTGTCATGTAACCCTACGAAAGAAGGCGGACTACTTGCAAAGGTAGTACCAAACCATGAACATAGCATTCTAGGTCGTTCTACTAACTAGTATTCATTTGGGGACAAAATAGTTCAAAAACTAGGAGATATAAATGGGACCCTCGTTATGCAGATTGTATTATACTCTCCAGTCTCATGAGTACAATAGTAAACCTACCTTCCCACATTGGTATGGGACACTCCTCACTACTAATTCACTCGGTGCTAAGCTAGAGTCCCTTTCTTAAATGACTTTAAGTCATCTTTTAACAATCATAACTTAGTTTAGGCCATAAAAGAATAATCCATTGTTTATTCATTATCATTATCTCATTAGGAATTGGATGATAATGTCCTTTCAATACAACCCTCATATGTGAGATCAACACATTATCATCATTATGTCATAATAAGGCACATATGCAATTCAAAACCAATCTTATATTATTTCATATTAAGCATAATCTATTATCTTCAAATAATAAATTCATTTAAATTACATCATAATACCAAAAGCTACTTAATACAATCATAAGGCATGCTTCAATTGAAATTAATCACCAAGTACAACCATCATAATTGAAGTAAAGGTTCAAGATCACAAAGTCTTACAAATTCTCCTTCAACAAGCCATCATCATTGGTCTTAACCTCCTCAATTAATACAATTTAATCCATCAGTGGGTGTATTAACTTCATTAAATAGTAATTAACACAAATACTAAGTCAATTGCATCAACGCTAATTAATTCAACATGAGTTCTTAACCTAGGGTTAGGGAATTTGGGTCAATTCATGATCTATTGCATAAACTAGGTTAAATAATTAAGAAATAGCATAATTTAACAATAATACATCATAATATAATCATAATCATAAAAACAAACAATAAAAAATACAATTTAGAAGATCAATTTTGAATTACAAAAAAACCCATATGAAATCATCTTTTTGAAAAACAATTTTTGAAGAGACCTTTTGGGGAAGGATCCCAAAGGTTAAAGGTTTAAATACCTTTTTAACCTTTAATAATTCTGGATAAAAGTGATCTTATTGAATTCCTATATCCCTTAGAACTTTCCTTTCAATGGAGTCTTCTTTTGGAGAGACAGAAAGTAGAGAGAAGGTAGAGTAATTTGGGTTTGGAAACTGTGAGATGTTTAGTTGAGTTTAGGAATAGAGTAGGTTATATTTTCACTTAAATAACTTAATTAACCACCTTTAACCCTTAATTAAATTCCTAAATAATTAACTAATTAATTGACTCACTGAAAATTGGACAATGAAAACTCATACAAGACCTACAAGACCATGACCTACGGTGTTAGACCCGCAAAATACTTTATCTAACTACGTTCAGACATGTCAAAGGACTTGGCATTGTCTTGACAGGAATGGAGGCAAAACATTGCAACACGTGGTTCAAGTGCGTTGGGTGTTGCAAGGCAACTTGAACATGCAAGGCGTACGTGCGGGCTAGAGTCATCGGCAAGGCTGCGTGTGTGCTTGACAGGCAAGTTTGTGAGACTTAACGATGGCAAAGAAAAGGCATTCACGTGAATTGCTTGAAATAAAACTAGAGGGCAGCTAAAAAATATTCTAAGTGTTTGGAAGCTTGCTGAAATATTCAAGTGTTTGAATGTCCTGAAATATTCTAAGTGTTAGAATATTAATATTCGTGTAGATAAGGGAATGTATTGATTAGATTTATATATGTTAGAATATTAGTTGTTTGGGAAACTTGTTTGAATCCTGTGAATGACAAGTCTCGGACCATGTGTCATTTGTACTCCCGCATTTAATAGCCATGTGCAGAAATTTATTAGGGTGGAAATTTTTCTTTAAGGTAATATAGTGGGTGTTTCTGGCATTAGACACATTCTTGAAGCCTTCCCTTTGTATTAATTAGCTATTACTAAATGTTGGGACGAGTTCCTTATAAATTCTGTTGTTGTTTAACTTGTTGCTAAAGTGTTTTCTATACTTAGTCAATTTGTGAGTTAAGATAGGTTGAGTGTTCAAGGCGTTTGCAAGAGCTGCGGGTCCTAGGTGGTGTTCGTTAAAAATAAAGTTGACCCCCTCTTTCAATTGGTATCAGAGCACGGTTGAATGATGGTTGAAAAACACAGAAATGTGGGAACTGGCTACAAATTTGAAGCATCGTTTGGGTGTTACAGATATACTTTAGAGACCTTCTTTGTAGATTTGTTGATGCAAGTCTTGATTTAGACTTAATGAAAGTTCTGGGTAGATTGGGTTTATATCGCCAGAAGGTTGATAAACACATCACTGAAATCTCAAATTTTGTACAAACTACAACCAACTTGCGGGACGCCTGCAGAAGGAAAATTAAAAACTTCGTGTAGAGATCGTGTATTGTGTCGGGTTGTGGCTAGTTGAGTTTCAAATCGTGTTGAATCATCTAAGTTAAAATTCCAGAACCTAAAGTCCTTTAGTGGTGCAAGAAGTGCTAAGAAACTGAAACTTTAATTTGGAACATGGAAAATATTTTACTGTCTCAAGGGGTGCCTGACCTGACAAGTTTAAACATTACACAATGTACTTGAGGTGATGCTAACTTTTGGTGGAATAACTCAAATGCTATGATGTAAGTGTTGTCATCCTAAAATTGATACGTGGAGAAGTTAAATAAAAGAATGCGCGATCAATTTCTTCTTATAATGCATCTTGGCTTGCAAGGGATAAGTTCAAAAGGCTAAGGATGACAGGTTCGGTGAGGGAATACATTAAAGAATGTACCTTTGTGATGTTATACATTCAAAACATGTCTGCTGAGGATAAGTTACACGTCTTAAGTTTGGGAATGTAAGGCAGGGCTCAAAACGAACTTCGGAGGAAGAATGTTAAAGATCTGTCTGGTACATTTGCTGGTCCAGATTCGTTGGTTTATTTTAGGACAACTCGTCCTTTGACGGATGTTCCCTCTACTTCAAAAACTAAGAAAAAGAACGATAAGAAAGAGGATTGGGAAAAGGATAGTCGTAAGGCCTGTACAAATGACAAAGAAAAGGTGCAAAAGAAAGATGGTAATTCTAAAGGCTGTTGAACTTGTGGCGGTCCTCATTTGTCCTAGTCTTGTCCAAACCGGGAAAAAGTAAATGCTTTGCTTGCTGGAAATATGAATATAAGGGAGGAAGATGAGGAAATAGTGGCTGCAATGGCAAACCCATTTGGATTGTCCTTCAACCATATTACGTGAGTTAATAATGTTGGAGAAACGTCCAGTACTTCGAATCCTCATACATCCCTAATTCATATAGAAATGATAGTGAAAGAACCACGTGTGATGGAAATGGTTGATACAGGAGCCAGTCATACGTTTGTAGATGTGAAAATTACTACAAAATTGAGGCTGAAGTTGTCTAAAAGCCCTTCCTACGTCGTATTAGTCAATGCTAAGGCACAGGCCATTGTGGGTATGGCTTATATATATATAAGGATTGATAAGGTAGGCATACTCTTCACTTTTGGAAATTTTTTTCCCAAAATGTTCTTCAAAATTGGATTTCAATGTTCTTCGAAATTCTAGGTTTCATCCAATTTTGTGGGTCACCTTTTGAACTTGATTAATTTGGTCTTCAACTTTATTACTAGTGATGTATTATAACTTTTTAAGAGTGAATTTATGTTTTACCTTAGGCTTTGACATAATTCCCTAAAAGATCCATGAATGTCCCTATTCTCCTAATCCTAAATCTTAAATTATGTTGATTATTGATTATAGGTTATGTCAGTGAATGTGTTATTTCATAATTTACTAATGTATGATGATTATGATTGATTTTATTGGTGAATATCATGGATTTGGGGGTGAAGTATTGAATGGGTTTCTTGGAGGCCATTGGTAAGACCTTCAAAGTCATGGACACTTTATTGTAATGATTGTTGTCTATTCTTGGATATGTTTTTCACTTGAAGTACGAAAAATGAACCTATGAATGTATGATCATGCTACGAATATGATGGTTGTGAGATGATCATAGGTGAACCATTATTAAGGATTGAAAGTGCAACACTCTGAAAGTTCATGACATTATCTAGAGCCTCACATGTTGAATTACGACTTGAATCAATATTTTTAGACCTAGAATAATGTATATAAATTGTTTAGGAAGTTTTAGAGTCAAAATGTCAAGGAACATCGATGACGTCCGGAGATTAGTGAAATACACGTTAGTATACCTTGGCATGTTTCATGGGGTTTTAAAAGTAATAATTCAACAAAATTTGGTAGAAAGGTGTTAAACATGTATTAGAGTGTGTTTAGGATTGAAAATTATGTGTAATATTCCCCATGGACCACCCTAGGGAACCTTGGAGAGGACCCTCGTATTTGACCATAAGATGTCAAATTGATAGTGGCCAAACGACAGACCAATCGACGAGCCTTCAATGGGCCCCCGTCGATGGTGATAATTGGTCCAGATCCATTTTCCAAAAAGGTTCCAAAAACCAGTCTCTGAACTCATTGACAATTTTCCAGCACGGGCCACCGATGGACCTACCGTTCGTAGGTCAGGGTGTCTTTGTTTAGGTTGTGTTTTCACTGTTAAGTTTTTATTAAAGTCATTTAATTATTTAGTTGGTTAAATAAGGGTTATAGGGTGTTTAATTAAGTTATTTAGGGAACTATAAAAGCTCTAACCCTCATTAAACTAACCCAACCCACTTCAATTCCCAAACTCAAAATCATCTTCCTTCTCTCTACTTTTTCTCTCTCCAAAGAACACCATTGAAGACCAAGGTCAAAGGTAATTAGGGTAGTAATAGTTCAAATTTATCTCCGTCAATATTAAAGAATAGCTAAGGTGTGGAAACTCTTCATATTTGGGACTTCTTTCCCCAAAGGGTTCTTTTAAATTGATTTCCAAAAGTTAAGAAAACATGGGTTTCATTCTTAATAAAAAATTTATCTTTCAAAATGTATTATTCTTTGTTTATTTTGTTTATTGTGGATATAATACGATTGGAATTAGGGTAATTCTTGATGTTCGACCTAATTTTATAGAAGAGATCATGAATTGACTCTATTTCCCTAACCCTACATTATGAACTGATATTGAATTGGTTAGTGACGATGTAATTGACTTAGTTTTTTTGTTGAATACTATTATATGATGTTATTAATTCTATTAATGGATGAATACGGTTGGTTAATTGTATGACCATGGAAGAAGGCTTGTGAAGGTAAATTGGTAAGACTTATGATCTTGAATGCTTACTTCAATTGTGATGGCTTGTACTCGATGAAGATTTTTAATTGATGTATTAATTGTGATCAGATTAGATAGGTAATTGTATGATGAGTGTAATTGAAATGTCTTGACTATCATGATTGTTATATTATGATTAAGGTGTAATGATATAAGTTGATTTGATCATTTAGCGCCTTACATGACCATAATGATGATGAAGATGTTATCTCAACATATGAGGGTGGGTATTGAAAGGAGTTCTATGCAATCCAAATGAGATAATGATATGTATACAAAAGGTTTTTGTTGTTTTGTTTTTTAGTCCCCTATGACCTAAACTAAGCTATGATTATTAATTAAGGAAATGTTGATTATGGATTTATTATGATGTTACTCTTGAACATGAAGCATGAATATGTCTTAATGTGGTCTCGATATGGACTTGTATATGTTATTGGAATGTGCATGAAGGCTTTTTAAGAGGACATAGCATGTTTAAGATAAAATGTACATTTTTGAATGTTTTCAAATATTTTACTTGCATATGTTTCCGTACTCAGTACATGTGGTTTTTACTAACCCATATCTCTTTTATTTTCTAAGCAAAGTATAGGTTCAGGCCATTAAAGAGTTCCACTACATTCTTGAAGAACTTGGATTGCTATCCCCAAGTTGGTGAGTCCTCAAGTCCGAGGATGAAGATGAATAACTCTAGTTTCATATTCCCTTATTCAAAGACTTTATTGTAATTCTTATTACGAGACATATTGTTATGATGTAAGGGATAAGTCCCAAATCTTATACTCCTATGTTTAAATGGTCATGTGAGACAATTATAGATTATATTTTGATATTTTTAAAGTGAAGTTGAACTTCAAAGAAAAGTTTTAAATTTTACGCTTTTTATTTTACCTATGATGCAATGATATATGCTAAGGGATTGTCTAAGGCCTCTTCGAGGACAAAAACGTCGGTTACGCCTAGGGGTATTCTCCGTTCGTGACACTTATAATCTTGATTTTGTATATCTGGCCTTAATCACTTTACACAACAATAATTTTTCTTCTTAGACTGAAGCAAAGTCAAGTACCATATTTCGATAAAGCATAAACTTTTGACTTAGAGACTGCAAAAATTACATTATGTTACTCTATACTAAGGAACTCATCTCTCCTCATATTCCTCAAAGTTCAGGGTATATACTTCACTAACAGAAAGCTATAAAATATTTCCGAAGTCATGAGTAGTGCATTCACTAGTCGACATGCATAGTTTGGTGTCTCTCTTGAATTGATACGTCACAAAATCAACCCCCAATTACTCTACCTCATCCATATTATGAAGAAAATAATGAGATTCAATATGGAAATCCAAAGAATATTTAGATTTGATACCATGAAGAATGAAGGATTCAACATTATGAACCAAATAAAACCCTCATGTTGTCTCTAGTCATTAATGCCCATAGTGAGTCCAAGAAAAATACCTATTTCGAAGGGTATATCCTCTCTTGCTAGTTTTGGTGTTACCACTTTTGTGGACCAAAAAGTGAATGAGATTAGATACCAATTTGGATTACAAGAAACAAATTGGAACAAAAATATAGCACAAAAGGAGACAAAAGAAAATGGAGATTTCCTAAAGTCCTATTACCTCTGGAAGAAAAGTACAAACATCTTAGAACCATTTTCCAAGACTCTACTAGAATCATTTTGACACATCGAGATCAAAGAACCCAGGGCCCTGATACAAGCTTTTTCACGACCCAGACCGTGGTGATTGATACCCATACTAACCCTCCACTAGGAGAACCATCACTACAACCAACTAACAAAATTAATGAAAACTAAAGCTTTTAAGATGCGAAAACATTTTTAGATGTCAAAAAAAAATACGGAGTTTGCATAAACTCTAAAGTTCAAACAAACGTAAACAACTAATGCAGAAGAACAACCCCTTGAACTTGAAAGTCAATACCAAAGCTCTAAAAAGGAACATAAATCTAAGTAAATGGGTACAACCCAATTAACACAAGAAAACTCTAAAGCTACTAGTCTTAAGTCCAAGATCGTGGACATAACAAAAAGAGAAAAGGCAGGAGCTTTGAAAGGACCGGTCACCCTGAAGTCAAGTGATCACTTATAGTCTACTAAACAGGGTATGTCAGTGATCCCCTGAAGATGTCATGTACTAAAGAAAGAAAGAGCAAGTGTTGTGTGAGTATAGAACCACAATGTAATAGTAGGATCACGCGGCTATCACAAAGGTGAAACATATATAAGTCATTACAACAATATATAATCATGCGTATATCGAACATATACAATATCATTTATTACTTATGAACAATGTTGTCACGACCCAAAACGAGCCGCCAGTGGCACCCACACTTATCTTACTACGTGCGCGACAACCAACCGTTCTAAACCCAACGTTTATCAGTATAGTAAAATTTTGAAAATAGTAAATATAAAATGCCAGAAAGATCCCAAAACTCATAACGAAATCAATTAAATAAGCTTCTAAAATATTAATACTATTCATTCCCCAAAACTGGACGGTCATCACATCAAGAACAATCTATCCACAAAATTACTAAGTCTTTTCTAGAGTATTAAGAACTAAAATGTAAGAAGAAAGAGGTCCAGGTCCGAAAACTTCAAAAAGACACAAGACGTAAGAAGAGAATCCAGCCCGAGGTGGAATAATAGCTCAACCTGAAAATCTGACGTGCTGAAGACTGTCTAGAGTTGGGGAGGACGAGTCGAAGTCAATGGTGCACTTGCTGCACTCACCAAAACAAACAAGAAGGAGAAATAAAAGTTAGGGGGTCAGTACAAAGGAACACGTATCTGAGTAGGTATCATCGGCCAACACAAAATAGCAAGTCAATATATACTGAATAATAATATAAAATCAACCACAGTACATAAAAGTGACAATCAACAAGTACAAGAACCATTGGCAAAACACCACGCACCACCTATGAGGGGGCTCAAAAGCCTCCACACCATGTACTCATTTGGGAAAATAGGGTCTCGAAATTGAGTATTAATTAACATTAATTCCAGATTTTTTTGAAAGCGATACTTCTCTTATCTTATCGTGCGTTAACGATGACACTCCGATCCCCAAAACTCTACGTGTCGAACCGTAAAACTCCGATCAATTATACTACCTATGTGGAACGTGACACTCTGATCCATTGTTACTAAAGTGTCGGAACGTGGGACACTCGATCACCTATGCTACGTGTCGGGAAAGTGACACTCTGATCCCTTATTACTACTGTTGTCGGAACGTGAATCTCCGATCCATAGACTTACCGTTTTTCTATGTCGGAACGTGAAACTCTGATCCCTATGCTACGTGTACGGAACGTGACAACTCCGATCCATTATTAATACCGTGTTCGAAACGTGACACTACGCGATCCAATATTACCTAATTATTTGTTTTCAAATTCAGTCTCTTTAGTTAGGCGTTCAGATTAATAGAGAGATTAAGCTAAAGATTCAAAAGTGATCATCATTCTAAATCCCACACCAATTAAACAAATCACAACATACAAAACACAAATCAGTATATAGAAAGGACTTTACAATATACCAGAATATCAATCGATATTGGAGTTGCTATCACCTAGAAATAAAACCATAACCTACCTCCACAGAAGAATGTGATGGAGCAAGCATCTCCCCAATGCATTTTGCTGTTCCTCTGCGTTCTATCTTCTCGCTCGTTATCCTCTCTGACTTCTTTTATTTTTATTCTTCCAGATTTCTTGTTCTTTTACCCTAAATTATCATATAATTCTGATGATAAAAGATAACCCATTTATTATTCAAAGTATATCTCCTTAACCAAGTAATAAAATTATTAACTTAACCCACTAATTTCATAAAAGTTTGTCATGATAGTCCAAAACACCCCTTTAATTTTAAAACCTTTAGCAGAAACCGAACCCAGTTGGGGTACGCAACCTGTGACGGCCCACGTGTCTATGACGGTCGTACGCAGGTCCATCACAAGTGTCATAGATTTTAATTCAGTAAGTAAGGGTTGGGACGGGTCCAGTATCTACGACGGTCCGTGCTTGCAGTTCCGTGGTGAATTAAAGAGAGTCGGATCTCGGTAACCAGATTTCAGAGTTGAAGTGTTTGGAACAAAGGGACCTCGAAGGTTAATTCCGTCGTGACCATGGACGGAACGTCCTACTGATACGTCGACATCCAGTCAGTTATGTGAAAATAATTCTTACTGGTGGTGGCTCATCCAACCTAAAAGAAAGGTTTGGTACAATAGATAACAAATTTACCATCAGTCATCCCCAAACGATCACAGATTAGAAAAAACAAGGGAGGACAAGAGTACCTGAAAATCTGTAAAAGATGGTGGATATCTTTATTGCATATCATCCTCATTCTCCCAAGACTCTTCAACTGATTCGATTCTTCCATGACCTTGCTGGATGCACTCCTCCTTTGATCTCAACTGTGAGGACTTCTCTATCATAAAATAGCAACAGGTCCTCCGCATAAGATAATTCTCATCTAGAAGGACTGAATCCCAACGCAAATGTAGTTTAATTCCCCATGGGTATTTTTTCTTTTTTCAGCATTAATACATGAAATACCGGGTTGCACTCTCTGAGAGTACTGGAGGCAATGCCAATCCTAAGCAACCTCCCCCACGCGCTTAAGGAATTCCAAATGGACCAATTACCTTGGGCTAGCTTACCTCGTTTACCAAACCGCCATTTCACCCCTTTCATGGCCCGAAAACTTCAGCAAGAACTTGCTCACCTCCATAAAACCAAAAGTCCCTAACCTTTCGATCGCATCTTCGTATGCCTATTCTGAGCGCTAGAAGCTTCTCCTAAAAGAATTGTACGTTATCTAACGAGTCCCTTCAAAAGATCGATACCCCATGGTCTCACCTCAAGATGCATAAAACCACCCAAGGGAGACTACATCAATATGCTCTCCCAATACAAGTGCGATCAAAGATGGGAGGCACATAGTTCAATAACTGGAGTGATAGCTATATGTTGAATGGGGACAAAAACATGCATAGCGCTAAATTGGCAAGACGTTTACCAATGGACCACCCAAAATCTCCAAATCACGCAAGTACATGCACGAGGCATTAATCCAGTAGCGAGAATTCGAGAGATGAGCACCAAAGCACACTAGGAACGTTCGATCAGACTGACCATCGGTATTGGGAGGGTTGAAATGCTGGTAGATCAAGATCCAAACCTAGTACCTGTTTTGTTTAAATTCAGCATGCAAGTTCTACCAATAACTTAGAAGTAAATGGCGTTACCCTACTGAATATGATGGAAAAAATAGGGGACTCCAGCAACGATACCAATTCTGGAGATATAGAGTTTGGCTAAACTTCTCTGCATTGTAAGTCACCTTGACCGGAATTGAAGTGAGCAGACTTAGAATCGGTCAACAATTACCCAAATGAATCCAAACTACCCAATGTTCTTGGAAGACAACACAAATCCATCTGCAATATTTCCCATTTCCCATTCAGGAATGGCATTTTCGAAGGGTTCTCCTGGCTCTGGTCGGGTGGTTTCATACTTTACTTGCTGACAATTACGGAGCACTTGGGCAACAAAAATTCAAATATGTCACGCTTCATCCTACTCCACCAAAAATATTTGTTTTTATGTCACGATACATCTTGGTTGCACCAGGATGTTAGACAAATACCTGAACTTTGAGCCTCGTGTAGACGATAGATGTGAAATCAAATCATCCACACGGGGACACATACCCTTCCTTTAATTCTCAAAAATGCCTTTTCATTCAATTATTTGCCTATTTAGCCTCGCTTCGTAATACCATGCGCGGAAATTCGGCATTAGTTTCTTGCAGGTAGAACTGTTTTTCCCTTAATCTTGTCAAGGAAAGAAGATTTGCCTCACACAGCCAAAAATCATCCACCTATTCTGCCTCAAATTCAAATCTTGTTGAGTAAAGGACGTATGTAAAAACTACATGATTCTTAATAAACTTCACAACTTTCCCCCATATAAGATAATGTCTCCATTGCTATGTTAATGCACAGTAATACTGCAGACAAGCCAACTCATGGGTGGATAGTTACGTTCATGCACGTTTGTAATTGCCTCGAAGCATACGCAATTACATTTCTCTCCTGCCTTAGCACGACACCCAAACAGAATAAGATGCATCCACAATGAGACAATGCACAATGTTATACTTTCCCCAAACCGTAGCAAGGTAAGATTGGTTCATGTCCACAAAGTCTTGAGTTTTGAAAAACTTTCTTCACATTAATTCCGACACATACAAAGGGAAACATTATGCTTAGTCAAAATTTTGTAGCTGCGAAGCAATAGAGGAAAATCCCTTCTTGAACAATCAACGGTAGTAGCTAGCTTAAACCCACAAAGCTCATTACCTCTGTAGAAATTTGTAGGTCGTACCCAATCTGTCACTGCTTTCAATCTTAGAAGGATTCACCTCACTCCATCCTTAGAAACCACGTTGCCCTATAGAAGGCACGGAATCTAGCCAAAACTCACACTTGGGAGAATTTGGCATAAAGTCTGTTCTCCGCAACAACTCCAATACATTCTCAAAAATGCTCCTATTTCTTTCCTGCTCTTTGAGTAATCAGCATATCATCAATGAATACAATAACAAAGAGACCAGAAATATGGCTTTTAAAAAATCCCGTTCATCAGACTCATACATCCCGTTTCCTCAGCCACTCATGAAAAGGGCAGCAGGGGCATTCATAAACCCAAAGCCAATACTAAGAATTCGTAATGCCCATACCTGGTGCGACAAGCAGTCTTTGGCCACATCTGCTGCCCGATATTTTCATTGTGATAACCGGATCTTAGGTCAATTTTAAGAGAAAGACACAAGCCACCTGTAACTGATCGAACAAAAACACAATCGAGGAATAGGATACATGTTCTTTTAATAGTTACATTCAGCTGCCTGTAGTCATGCACCGATGCCGAAGGCTTCCATCTTCTTCTTTCACAAAATAAAAACAGGAGCCGCCCCAAGGGGATGCACTTGGTCAATAAAAACTTTACCTAACAAACTCCTGAAGTTGGGCCTTTTTAACTCCATTAACTCAGCTGAAGCCATTTCATAAGGGGGATGGATTGGGAATGGGGCGAGTACCTGGCTCCAGATCAATACCAAAAATCAATATCCATATCCGTGGCATTACCAGGAATGTCTGTAGGAAGGAAAACCCATCCAGGAACTCACAGACTATCAAAATAGGGATCAATCGAAGGTACTTTGTGAAGATTCATCCTGGAGAGTGCAGAAGGCCTAAACAACCTTACTAACCATCCTCTTAGCCCGCGAAAATATATTAAAAGAGATAATAACGGACATGGGGTGGAAGAGGATAGTGACCCTCCCACACTAGCGGATCGGTCTCAGGCTTGGCATGTCACAGTTTTAGCATTAACAATCTAAGATTGCAAAATTTGGGGAAAGCCAAGTCATACCCAGAATTTTTTCAAAAAAATCAACAATTTCTAGGATAGGATAATCAAATCTACATAGTATGTTCCCTAAAAAGTCAAAGGCAAAGACCTTACACTTCTCAACTATCACAGACTCACCCACATGAGTAGGACCACTAATAGGCATGTCAAAGCAAATCGCATATAAATCCAGACAGTAGCAACTGAGGAAGATAATATGAAAATGTGGATCCATGATCAAATTAATACATAAGCAATGCAATCACAGACCAAAAGGTTACCGTATCATAACAGCAATCAGATGTCTCTGCTTCAGGACCTCCCGGGGTGGAAAGCTTAACCAATGGGCACTATCACCTGTCGGTCCACTTCCCCTTATCATGTGCGCTGCAGCAGTTCCAGCTTGCCCGCCACCCCGGTTGATTTTGGTGACCACCATCATTACTGGGCCACCACGCTTCCTCCAGAAATGGCGGCCTTCTCCCATTGAACCAGCTCTACCTCTTGACTATTGGGGGTCTGTAGACGAAGTCTGGGATAACCTCCAACTCAGCAAAAGGGCTGATTGGGCCGCGATGGACCCCCAGCTAAAGCCTGCAGGGCGGACAGAAAGGACGGTTTTTTGTAAACCTCCAAACTCTGCCTTCGGGCGTAAGAACCGCTCTAACTCACCTCCCACGGAAACTTCATAGATGTCGATGCTATGGTGAAGTCCGCTAGCTTCACCCCCTCCAACTTCATCACAAAATCAACACTGCCTGAACGGATTTGGCTGGCAGAAGCTGACCTGTAAGGCTGGGATCTGCAAAATCTGACCTCAAATCCCTTCACAAAACGGCGAATGGCCCGCCTCTGTGGGACTGAGGACCACAAAGGCTGGGAGGGAGTGCAGAAGCCTAGGAGGGAGAGTAAGGATGCAAAAGGAAAATGTAGCACATGCATAAAGCAGCAACAGACATCCTTCCTGCTCTAAGGATGCAGGATAATTCATCGTCTGCCTCCAGTATATCCGCATTCAGAGTCAGGGGGTATTAGTAACAATTCGCCATGACTAAGCTAGAGATGGAAGCCCAAGTCATAGGTGGTTCCTGTGCTGCGTTGTCACTCAACATGACAAGAACCGCAGGAGACCCACCTTTTAGGGCAGCCGCCCCTGAAATGAAACTGATAGGACGTGTATCACCAAACCTCCACACCGACATGTTCTACTCTATGTCCATCTTATGTAGGAAGGCTCAGTAGAGCACAAATACAGGCAGATAGAAAATTGCTAGGCATACTATTCAGAATTCAGCACCCTGAATACTAGAGGGTGTATGGGTGTAACTGGGTTAAGAACGTTAGGTGAACAGTTCATGCTGATCACTTGTCATTTATGAGCCCTGTAGTCAATCGAGGAAGATGTGCCTACTTCCAATGCGGCAAAATCCAATGCGGGGAAGCCACAACGGTTGACTGTTTTACCTCCCAGGAACCTGAGGTGCTGGTGCAGAAATAGAGAGGAGAGAAAACACATGGAGGTGCTGGCCAACCCTGACGAGGTCAGATAACCCTGAGCTAAGATAGGTGAACGAACGGTTAATATCTGAAGAAGAAATAGGCGGTGGCGAGAGGGTGGTGTGGTAGTTTCCCTCAGCTTGATCCTTCTCATTTTCCCTTCTTCACCCCTCTTAAACTTCATAAGTCGGTGGAGGAAGTCACCGCCCCCCTTTCACTATGGTTGGACCAGGGTTCGTCCTCTACCCTTAGACGGCGTCCTCTGCGACCTCTACCCGGCATCTTGCCACTGCTCTATCTTCGAGCTACGGTTCACAATGGGTGGCTTAAAACGCACCCTGTCTGCCTTGTGCTGGTTGTTGAACAGTTTTGCTCTAGTTACTAACCATTGCGAGATAGGTTGATTGCTAGTGGAGGATGTGTCAGATACCAATTTTGTAATCACCTAGATACCATTGGACCAAATAGTAATAGACAACGAAAATATGAGAGGAAGAGCAAGGAAGTGGAGTGGATACTAAAAGTCCTATAGCTCTCAAGAAAAAAGTAAGGCATCCCGCCCTAACGTTTCCTCAAAGACTCTACTAAGACTCATTACTGTGTGTGATGAGACCAACTAACCTTAAAGCCTGATACCCAAGTTTTCCGATGCGGCCCCCAAAACAAGCGCGAAGTGGCACCACACTTATCTTACTAGGCCGGAAGCGAACCGCAACAATCCCACTTCACCCCCAACGTTATTGTATATGAATTTGAATAGTAAATAAAAATGCGGAAGATCCAAAAAACTCATTAGAAAAACAATAAAATAAGCTTATAAAGGATAATACTTATCATCCACAAAATCTGGAAGTCATTCACATATCAAGAAGAACATCTATCCTCAATTACTAAGTCTAAGAGTCTGTAAGAACTTAAATAGTAGAAAGATGTCATGTCCGAACTTTAAAAACATCAAGACGTTGAAAGAAGAGAAATCCCCTCCGAGTAGGAAATAATAGCTCACCACTGAAAAACTTTGACGTGCTGAAGAATGATAGAGTGAGAGAGTCGAAGTCAATGGTGCACTTGATGCACCCAGTAAAACAACAAGAAGGAAATAAACGTGGGGTCAGTACACGGAACACGTACTGAGTAGGTAATCAATCGGCCAACTTCAAAATAGCAAGAAATTATACTGATACACAATATTAAATCAACCAAAAAAACAGACTTAAAGTTGTGACGCAATCAAGCAAGTACAAAGAGTGAGGAAGGGAACCATTGCAACAACAACCCAACGCACACCTAGAGGGCTCCAAGCCTCCACATCCATGACCACGAAAGGACCCGCCATGACCTTTTCCACGCCTGCATGGTGGGGTACGCCCATTCACTTCAGAGTGTATGTGGTTCAGAGGCAGGTAGAGTAGGTCGATTCTCATGATTTGTTAAGAAATCAATAACAGGCCGAGAATCGCGATGGTCTGGGCCAAGACAATTGGACACGGAAACAGGGTGGCAAAAAGATGAGAATGAGAAAATTAGAGTTAAGAACTTTTGAAACATTTTCTCTCGGAAATGGGTGCTGAAAGTGGCACATGCGAGGCATGAAGTGGAGAACGTTTTTTCCATCATATCAATTCTCACTGGACCGTCTCTCCCAAATTAATTTTCAAATGCAAACTGATTCTGACAGGAAAAATTGTACTCAGGTAAGGACTTATAGTCTTATTATCCTTAGAACAGCCAATAATATCGTGCTCTTTTGGATGTCTAAACTTTCTTCAAGTGTCAATCTGTTCTTTTAGGATTTTCCACAAAAACAAGTGGACCTTAACTGTCAGGATATTCTAATTTTCAGATCTCGTCAAGATTGATGACTCAAAATATTATGCGCGTGGCACAGTTTTGTATGATTCCTTATTTTCTTATTTTATGGTGTCTCCAAGACCAATTGCATCAAGGTGGAAATTCAGCATCAAAACAAAGCATTCAAGAGGTAGTTATGCCGAAACTTTGAAGGGACTGAACTTCTAGTTTTTAAGATTGGCAATTAAAATTAAAAAACAAAAGAAACATAATACCTTTAGTAATTCGTCAAAATCTAACCTTCACTTTTAAGAATTTAGGAGTGTCGTGCTGAAACGTGTTATAAAACTATAGAATAAGACGAAGGACAGAAGGAAGAAGGAAAAAATAGAGAGAAAGAAGAGGAAAACTTGTTATTTCTCTTGATGAATCCTTTTACAATAAAGAGGAGCACTCTATTTATAGGAGAAATCTAACTTGGTCCCAGAGTAGGACTCTTAACCATATCCTCAAAGGAAATCCACATGATAGACATTCACTATAATACAAATACTTTATAACAGGAATTATGTTTTTCTTCTTTTTCTTTCTAAAAAATATGTGGTTCCGAGAAAGTTGTCTAACACAAAATTATTACAAGAGGTGTTAAATATTTACACACAAGCACAAAAGTATAATTAATTTTGGGTTGCCTTTTTATTCTTTACATGCTACTTTTTTTTTGTTTTTATTAGAAAAAGGCCTAAGTGTTTAACTTCACATAATACTATTGTTATTAATAAAACTAAGAAATTGTTTTAGTTAATAAGGTCAAACATTTGTTTGTGTTGCCTTTTTTATTCTTATATATTTTTGGATATGTGAAAAGAACATCTCAATAAAATTAGTAGACTGACACAAATTATACCAAAAGTCCATACATATTTATATACATGCATAAAAATAATATTAATTTATAGTTGACTTTTTTATTCTTGCATACTACTTTTGTTTTGTTTGTATTCTCAAAAGTCACTTAGCATGTAACTTCACATTGTGAATATTATTTATAAAACTAAGAACTAGTTGTAGTAAATGAGAACTTAGAAATTTGTTTCGGTTGCCCTTCTTAGTGTAATATGTTTTATGGATCTTTGTCAAGAATGTTTCAATTAAATTAGTAGTCTAACACCAAATTATAACAAGAGACTTTACATATTTACTAACTTTCACAAAAATATTAATAATTCATTTAGACGTGCATTTAAGTGCTAAATAGCAAATAGTCTTAATAATTCAGAGTACAAATCTAGAGAGAACATCTTAATCATTCAGATATACATTCAAATTCATACATCTTAATCTTAATAAAAACAAATAATGCCTTAGTATTTAAGTTAGGAGTATTTATGTAATTTAATATTCAAAGTTGAGAGTTCCTGCTTTTAAGGTGATGAGTTCGATATTTGGACTCATTTACGACTTTATTTATATAAGTTTAGTGTCCTTAAATGCCTAATGCAAGGACACTAACATGAAAAATATAATAAAACAACTGAAGAAGCGGAGAAATGTGAGTCTAATGATCGCCAAGATCACTTGGAGAATCACTGAGTGTCTATGCAGTCTGCCTAAAGTTCCAGTGTGTCAACCCTGAGAAAATAAACCAAGTTGGAGACAATAAAGGGGAAATTGGTGAATTTCCTAGCAATACGTAATGTAAAAGATGACGCCCAAAGTTAGAGAACTTGAGGATGTTGAGAGCCAGTGCAAAAATACAATAGAAGAGCACAAAGGGTGGTTCACCGAACTACTTCGCAAACCCAACTTACCTAGCTTAATGGTCCTTCGTGGTTAATTTTTGGAACCTGTAAATTGAATTTTGAACTGCTAATTCAGTGCATGGAGAGTTAATCCAAGTGACGTCCTTTTCATTCTAGAGTTTTTCATTTGAGTTTCAAATTTTCCTTAAGAGACTTCAAGGTTTCTTGAGACTAAATTTGGATATTCTTCAAGTGGGTTACGAATATTATGCAAATTGGAGCATTGTAAAGACTTAATTATTCTTACCAGTTGATGGCCAATCCATTTGGTAACTGTTTTTACCTTTTTATGATGTTTGGCTAAAACTCCAATTTTTTGGAGTGTGATCATATGATTATGGGTTCAATTATTTAATGGATATTGTAAATTACTAGTTTAAGTACTATATTGAAGTCAGTTTAATCATTAATTGTGGTTTAATTTGTAAATAGTAGTTGCATATGAAGTTCTAATTTTGTGTTCTTAGCTTGCTGAGAGAGAGGTTTTAGAACCAAGACTTTTGATTAATGGTTTGTAGGTGTTGGGTTGACATGGTTTAAGATCGAGAGAGTGAATCCTAAACGCAATCCTATCCAGATAGCTCAAGAGAGTGGATGAATTAAGGTGTGGTTATTCTTAATTGCTATGCTTGTTGATGTTCAACAGAAATAACCTCATTATGGTAGTTGTTCGTGAGAAAGCTATCTCCCTTGTAGTCTAGACTACCCACTAATATGTAGTTGTTTATTAGTAATTTCAAATACCCATATATCTAAATTTTTCTATAATGGATCACATCCCGAGTATTCTTCTCTGTATTGTTATTTTAGTTTTTGTATGACTTCATTGTAGTTGATAATCGCAAACAAAAACCCCCGTCTAACATTCGTTGTCACCACTTTTGTTTTGTTTCATGTCTTTTTCAATATTTTTTTATTCCTGTATCTTAATCAAATTTGAACATATATCACTCCCTGTGGGATTCGAACCCATTCCAATTGTTGCGATTTATATTGTTTAACGATTATTTAGCAACTAGAATTGGTAGAGCTGTTTTGAAGATAGATGGATGGATGGGTGGATGGACTGATAGGCAGACCAGAAAAAAAAATAGACCAATAGATAGACAGACTGAAAGGTAACAAATACATAGATAGACAGATAGAGCGATATATAGATAACATTATAAATAAAATATATAGAACATAAGTCATGTTGTAAAACGTAAGAATAAAAGAACAATATAAAATTGAAGAAAAGAAGAATTTAAGACTAGAGGAACAATATAATATAACTTACTTCTTTCATGTATTCACCAAATCTTAAATTGTCTGCAATATGACTTATTCCCTATTTATAGTTTGACATACAAACATACAAAAGGTCGGTCATAAACATTACAATAACATAAATTTAATGGAGGAGGTTATGGAAGTGAAAGGTTACAAGAATAATGGTTATAAAATTAGAGGTTATGTAGGTTATTATTATCTTCGTAATGGGGACAAGTAATCAAGAAAATGTGGTGAGATTATGTTCTTGTTGTACGAAACATCCACAATATAATATCTTATTACACTCCCTTTTGATGTCCATAGATAATGTGTCTCGTTAAAACTTAATAGGGAAAAACATGTGGAAAACAATTCCAGTGAAATAAAAAAGAGTACACATACTTTTATTACGCTTTGAACGTTGTCTCGTAAAAAATCTTACCAGGAAAACCCAATTGGGATACAACCAAGGCTAAGGAAAAGAGTACAACGCGTAATTTTTTGCCCACATTAAAACTTTACTTGATATCTCGGAGACGATGCATTCTAATCTTACACCACAACTTCTCAAACATTGATGTTGACAATATTTAGTGAATAAGCTTGCAAAATTAACACTTTAATGGGTCTTTGAACATCTATCTCACCATTTTGTTGAAGATCACGTGTGGAAAAGACTTTTGGAAATATATATTGTTTGATCTCCTTTCATTGTATCATTCCTTCAATTGAGCTATACATCTATTTTTTTATATGGTGGCTAAAATATATTTTTCAAAAGAAAATCACATATTTTATGAATATGATAGATCATGATTCCAACACAACACACTTCCGATTTTATTTTTAGATCAATATTATTTCTACATGATTTGATTTTTTGAATGCCAAGATTTCATTGTGTCCACATATATAAAGAATTAGTTCGTTTATGACCGGGCTTTAGGCGGATCAAATAAATATTTTCATCTAGATAATTAAATTCTTTCTGATTCAGAGATTGACCATATAAATTTTATTAAAGATCATTTTTCTTCGTAAAGAAAATCACATATCATCTACGTATTGAGTCACTTTCTTTATTAGTTTCTTGTCATAACATGAATGATAATATGACAATCCATTCACATAACTTTTGTTATGCATGTCAACTAATGTTCTACCATTTGCATAACCAACAATTTATAAGTGCTCCAATTGCACTAATATATTACATTTTGAATCATTTTCATTAGATCAAAGATTTTTTTATGTTAAGCAGCCTCAAAATCATTGGGTACTTATGAGTCCTCAAATTGGACTTATTTAGGGCTTTATTTTAATGTAAATAGTATCCTCAATTTCTCATTTTATCTCAGTATCGGATGAAAACACTTGAGTTTCAGGCATTTGGAGTTTTAGCGAATACATGAACACTTTGGTGCAAAATGTAACAAACAAAAAGAAAAAGAGCTGAAGTTGAATCCTGAGCTTTGCCAAGTATACTTGGTGATCCGCCAAAGAGCTGTATTTCGCCCTTGTTCCAACATGCGAAGCCCTGAAGGAAGTGGATTAAGAAGGCGATGCAAAGGAGAAGTCGGCGGTTCACCGAATAGTTTGGTGAAGAAGTGTTATCCCTCCAAATGATATAGCACGAACATACAATGAAGGCAAATCACAAACGACAACGAACTAGAAGAATGGTGAATCGCCAAATCTTTCGGCGATTCACGACAAAATTCGCTGAATGAATTCGCCAGAACTTAATATGAAGTCTATTAATACTAAAATCTTTATTATTTTTAGAGAATCCAAACAATATTATAATTTTTCCATTTTATACTCTAGATTTCCTATTTTCTCTTAAGTTTGGAGAGGTTGTTGTTGAAGTCTTGAAAATAGAGGTTCTTCTTCCTCAAATCGGAAATGGGTTTTCTCCATTATTCTTTCTTTGCTCATTTTTAGGTTTAATTTCTTATACCCAATTTATTTATTTATAATTTAAGATATATTTGATTTCACCAAGTCGTTGTTGTTTAATTTAATGGATTTATATTTGCAAATACAAAACCACGTATGTGTTTTTGACTTGAGAGAGAGAGGTTGTATTTGCAAATACAAAACTACCTATGTGTTTTCGGCTTGCTCGAAAGAGAGATTACAGAACCAAGAAGTAGGCTGATTTTCATTAGATGAGTAGGTGTCCAAGAGGAACCCATTTGATATGGGGTAAGTTCTACAAGAGGGAATTTACTTTCAACTAAAGCTTACCCTAGTTACAATTATTTTGAAAATTTTCCAATCGGAAGTAAGTACCCATTGATTTACGTCAACATATATTGCGGTCACACCCCAATAAATTTCCCTCATACATGATTTTCCCTTTATTTTATTGTTTTTACTACTTGTGACAAAACTCCAATTTCGATATTTGACACTTTCGTGTAACCAATTGAATTTAGTTTTTTTTTAATTGAAAATATTCTAAACTACTACTAACTTGAAAGAAATTCTAGTTTAACTACCATTTTCACTACCAATCCCTTAGGATAAGACCCCAACCCTTCGTTGGGTTACTATAATCGCTTCGATTCGTAGACACTCAAAATGTAGGCTAGTGTTGTTAATCACAAGAAATCACATATAGAAGGATCAAAATGGTGTCACTCTCGAGGAGTGGTTTAACATGAAGATGTACTTATCTAACATTTTTGGTTCTTTTTAATATAGTGATTACTAATTTAATTTTTTTTTGTCGATTGTGTAAACAATTCAGAAAGCAAGAGTGTTAATGGTAGTAACGGGAGCCAACTGGCCCATTAGGATGATATCAACAACCTCAATGATTTCAAAGAGCCCAACATCATTTATTCGTATCTCATGGGAGGCGTTGGGGCCATCCATTTACTTCCAGGAGAGGGAAATGTAGAATTCCACATAACAAGCACCATGTTACAACTCTTGCAACTAAAGGGACATTTCATTGTATTAGGTCATTAGGACCCACGAGAGCACCTTTGAGACTTTGTATATGTGTGAGGACAATTCTCGTTCAAAAACATCTCTCAGGAATCAGTCAAATTGAGGCTTTTTTCCTTTCTCATTAATGGTTGAGGCATGCAAGTGGATATATGAATTGCCACACCAATCAATCACCTCATGGGAAGAATTCGTTACCGCTTCCAATTTTTTTTTCTTCTCTCCCTCGAAGATGATGACCATTTGGGACGACATCCAAAGATTCAATCTCTTGAATAAAGAGCTCTACATGAAACCTGGCTCCGGTTTTAAAACAAGTAATGCCCAACACATGGTCTTCTTTATAACGTGTTCCTTCAATACTTTTATAGTAGTTTAGACAAAGTACTACAAGGGGGTTGCTGACAAACTCTCACCAAAAGGTCTGATGCAGCAACCATACGTAGTGGAAGCCCAATACTTAGATGGAATGAAAACGATTAATGAGCGTGGTACACTCATGAGGACCAAGTTTCCCCGATCACCTTTCAACTATCTAAGGAGTAAATCAAAAAGGACAATGAGAGGGACCAAAATATGGCTAAGATTATGACAAAATTTGATATTCTGTCTAAGAATGTTGTGGGGCGAGGACCTATGGTGTCAATTTTATGGGAATTGGGAACACGGGTGCTTATGATATGATGTTTGAATCTTTGTATAGTCATAATGTTAATTTTCTAACAAACTAAGGTGGTGGTAACGTTCAAACTACCCAAGGAAAAGTGGTAACCAAGGTTGGGCTAGAAAAAAAGGATGGAACGATCGAGATCGTGAATGGAGGGACCTAAATCCCAATTTGAAGGATGGGGAGAAGGATAGATATGTACCTTCCCATGAGATACAAAAGCCCAAAAATTCTAAAGGTGATAGATATGAGTATATGGTCTCGTGTATCCTAAACAAAGTTGAAGGGTCCGAAAATATGTTACAACGCATGAAATAAGAAGATGTATCCACCCTTATCCAGACTCTAGTCTCGCATTTATTTTCAATCAGGCAGTTAGACACTCAAATTGATCATATCTCGTCTCATATTAATTTGAGACAACAAAGGTGTTTGAGTAGTTATACTATGGCTAACCCCAACAGTTAGCTCTGAATGTCAACTTGTTTCATGCCACAATGTTAACTAAGGCACTGTTTGGGAGGCAACCCAAAATCATTTACTTGCTTTATATTACCTTTATAAAATAAAGTTTATGTTATTGGTTGTAGTTCATGAAAGGAAGAAAGATAGTGCATGAAAAAAAATGCACAGTCACGCGTGACACGCCAAAACATCACAAGTCCGAGGCATCTAAGTACGACTCCGTTCTCAAGAACGGCGTTTATAGGACAGAAGGTGCATAAAAAACGCAAATGCCTACGAAGGAGCGTGCCTGGTGGCAACAAGTCCTTTTGGCAGAACTCTGATAGGTTCAGCGTACTCGACCACTTACCCCATCTAACTCAATACACCTAAAAGGTTACATCGATAAAACTCAGAAGAGTGGAAATTTTGCAGGCGAATCACTAACCCAATTGGCGGTCTCGACAAAGATCACCTATGCGACATCCATAAGAGGTGGAAATTCTATAAGATTGGGCGATGAATTAGATACTCGGCGCATCGTCGAACCATTAAGATTAACGACTAACATCGCCAAACGGGCAAAAGTTGGACGATCACACGCAACAATTTTAATAGTCTTTTTTATGTATTTTCTTTCACTTTGTCCTTCTTTCATAAACTCAAACTTGCACTCTAGTAGTTATATTTCTTGCATTGTAGAGTAATTTGAGTGTTGGATTGTGCTTGGATTTGGATCGCATTGCTATCTAGCACGTTATTACAATCTAATTCAGCACCAAAGGTTAGTAATCGAACCCTTTAGTTATTTTATCAAAAAATTTACTCATTTAGCTAATGATTGTTATTTCCAAATAATTTCTAAGTCTCTAAATTGATTGGATAGCATATATTGTTGATTATTACTCGATATTTGCTACATTATTGGTAAAATCCCAATCGAATGTTCTTTGAGCTGAATTATTATGTGTTGGAAACATGGAAATTATGTGGATCTTCATTTAAATTGATGTTGAAAAGGTTTGAATGGAATAATAAGGAGTTGCCGAATCAAATTTTAAATAATGGAGTGAAATAGGCACGTTGGTTGTTTGATGATCAGAGTGTAGCTCGCCAAACTATTTAGAGATTGGACTTAATGTAACTATTTTGCCTTTAAGTGAACGCTTTATGTATTGGATCATATGTAACTTTCGGCGATGAGATTGAGTTACAAATTAAACTAGGTAATTCGCTGAATGATTCCTTGTTCGCACTTTTTCTGCACCCTTATACCATTTTTACATCTTTTTAATGATAACCCTAACAGAATCAACACGTTAAAAATTAGCTTCGCGAAGTGACTCTACAGTCAGACCTCCCTTGCCCCCTTTCTGAATTACTGCCTCAGTGGGTCTTTGATGTTTTTGAAAAAATGGCTAGACCAAAAGTTGCACATAAAAATGATCCACCCAGGCATATAAGAGAAAGAGATTTTAAAGACAATGAAAAGAGAGCAAGATCTAGCCAGATAAAAGAATTACACCAAGGAAGTCCAAAAGATGAATTCCCATCGACCCTAATGTGTCTCCATAGGTTAAGGTTTCGTTAATGCTATATATGTCTTCAGGGCAGCTCTTGAGATAGGCAGAATAGTTGCAGCTAATATAGTTACAGAAGCTAAGGCAAATAAAAACGGCGAAGAACAAGATGATAATGCTTCGGGGCCCCTTGTCGAGTTCCAGGCGGATGCATCTAGAGGAGAGGCTGCACAGACAGGACCTTTCTTCACCCCTCTTTTTGACTTTCCTTTAGTCAATCCTGTATATTTTCATTATTTGCATTTGAGGACAAACATTTTTTCTTATGGTGGGGTGAGGTCTACCCTTTTAACCTTGTTTTATATTGTTTGCTTGCTATGAATACTTGTGGTTTTGCATACAATTGGGTTGTATCTTTTAAATGCATTTGAAAAAATTGCTTTTGCGATTATTTGAGTTTATGTCTCTCTTTGAAGTCCTAATTCCAAAATAATTTTGATCCTTCCGAAATTGAAAATTTTAACACCCATTGTGTTGAAAGAGGTTGTTCTTGTACAAAATTCAAGTTTCGGTTCCTATCAATACAGATGAGCTGAATAGTTCTCTCAATCAAACAAACATGACTGTGTGGCTACGAAAGAACAGAACCTAGAAAATTGATCACAAATGATTTCATATATTTAATTGATTCTTTTGTAATGACCATTGCACACTAGCGAAAATCTATAGTCTTGTTTGACTTAAGTGTAAATGACTTGTGTGATGAGCTTAACTTGAATCTTGCATGAATAAACCAAGAATTTTCTGAAATTGCATCACAATGATTTTCCATATATTTAGTTGATTCTTTTGTAATGACCATTGCACACTAGCGAAAATCTATAGTCTTGTTTGACTTAAGTTTAAATGACTTGTGTGATGAGATTACCTTGAATTTTCTCTCAATCAAACAAACATGACTGTGTGGCTACGACAAGAACATATGAAATTGCATCACAATGATTTTCCATATATTTAATTGATTCTTTTGTAATGACCATTGCACACTAGCGAAAATCTATAGTCTTGTTTGACTTAAGTGTAAATGACTTATGTGATGATCTTACCTTGAATCTTGCATGAATAAACCAAGAATTTTCTGAGTTAGTCCGATTGATTTAGAAAGGTGTCCTGTTGATATTTTCGAAAGCAATTTTAAAGAGTGTAAACCAACTTTTACATATACCTCTTTTGTGGACTACCCAATGATGAGTGTGAAATCTCTTCTTGAAACACCTTGAGCTTACATTGTCTTTGGAAGACATTGATGAAAACATAGACCTATGTATCCATCACCTGTAATCTTTATTATGTTAAATTAAGTGAATAGACAAACTTAGCGAAAATCATAAGTTGAGGGTGTGTGGTAAGTTAAATAGGAAGGAGAAAGAAGTCAAGAATGCAAGAAAAGTATCGCAAAACCATGTATGTATAAAATGGACCGACAGCGAATATATTTAAAAAAACAGAAAAAAACAAATGGTGGCTTGGGCACAACAACTACCAATAAAAAAGGAAGAAACGGAAAGGAAAAGAACAAAAAATAAAAATTGTGGAATAAAAGTACAAAAAGAAATCAGATTTCCAAGCAATCCATGAAGAAGAATAAAGAGATGGCTTAAGGATTGAGGAAGGAAAATAAGGGAAAGCTTGAGGAAATCACATCTTATTGAGGAAAAATTCAATAACCCTAAACGACCAACCTTTGCACTTAGCCCCATTACAAGCCTTAGAAAGACCTTTGTGATCTTGAGTAAGCCAAACTGATGAAGATCAATTGTAAAATAAGGGAAAACCTATAGGTTAAAACATGTATTGTGTTCCTCTTTGTGAGTGTGAGTGTTGCATCCGACTCCTTCTCTTTAATTGATTGATCTTTGCGTATGGAAATGGAATCATTTTTTGTGTGAGGGAATTTGGATAATTTTGTTGAGCTTGGTCTTGCATAACTGACAGGTATTGCAAGCATGAAAATATTTGGTAATGGTGTGTCACTACACGAATCTTTTGAGTATGCAATTGAGATATGCATTAGTAATTTGAGCCTTGTTGTATATGTTCATGATTGAGTATTGTGAAGCACTATTTGAGACATCCTATTTTGTACTCTTGAACTTGAGTTTTTGTCACGACACAAAACGGGCCGCGACTGGCACCCACACTTATCCTACTATGTGAGCGAACCAACCCATCCAATTCCCAATGTTTCAACCATAAATAACAAAATATAATGCGGAAGACTTAAAACTCATTAATGAAAATCATAAATAAACTATAAAAACTCAATCTATTATTCCCAAAAATGGAAGTCATCACCACAAGAACATCTATCCCAAATTACTAATCTAGAGTTCTAAGAATACTAAAATAAGTAAAAAAGCTCGTCCCATGCGGGAATATCAGGGCCATCAAGACATGACGAGGAGATCAGTCCAAGCAGAAGCAATAGCCTCACCCTGAAATGTTGCTTGATAAAGGACTGCTAGAGTATGCGACTGAATTGAGACGATGGCAAGTTTGCTGCACTCACAATGACAAAGAGAGAACATACAAGTAGGGGGTCAGTAAAAAACAAAAGTATTGAGTAGGTATCATCGGCCAACTCCAAATAGAAAACAAGTTATATATCAAATATTATCATAACTCAACTACAATATCCACATGTAGCGAAACAACAAGTTCTATAATCAACATACGCACCGCCAAGTTCACCAATGATACTCAAGCCTCAATTTGCCATACCATTTGGGAATTAGGGTTCATTAGATCGAGTATTCTAACTCTTTCAAGATTCATATGTTTATTTCTCTCGTGTCGGTACGTGAAACTCCGCTCCTATTACTATCATGGATGTGGGGAACGTGACACTCCATCCCAAATTTAAGTGTCGGTTCGTGACACTCGATCCCCTAATTCTACGTGTCGGTTCGTGGACACCCGATCCTTAATTCTAGTGTCGGTCATGACACCCGATCACTAATTTACGTGGCGTTAGTCGAAAACTGTTCCATACTCTCACCACCTTATTTAATCAAGCCTTCTTTTATACCAAGGCACAGCAATCTCATTAACAAGGCAGATTAGGGTTTTTCAATTATTGAGGATTCAAGCTCATCATGCTTATTTTTATCACAATTATGTAATCACATTATACAGTATACAATTAAAGCAAATAGAGGGTTCACAATATACACAATACATATCATTCGATATTTAGAGTTTACTACAAAATAGCATAAAACCATAACCTAACCTCCACCGAAGATTTCGTGATCAAGCAAAAATCCTCAAAATACTTTGCGATCTCTTCGTTTCCCTCTTCTCTCGATCGTTTCCCTCTCGTTCGTGCTATTTTTCTGATTCCAAAACCCTATTTATTTTATCATAATTAGTATATAATTAAGTATTAAGAGATGTATAAAATACCCACTTTTATTTGAGGTTGTTCCTTAACCCCCAAGTATTAATTTATAACATTTCAACCACTAACTTTATACGTATAAGCAGGAATAGTCCAAATTCCCCTTAAAATATTTAACAGAAATCTGGAACCTAGTCGGGTTACGAAGCCTGCGACGCCCGTGGTGCCTTTGCGGACGGTCCGTCCTGATGCTTTCGTCACAAAGTTCAAGACTCATCATTTTTAAAGAGTCTGTGGCCGGCCCGTCTGCATGAGACGGTCGTCCTGCCACCCGTCGTTGACGTTCAGAGAGGTAGATCTCAGTACCTAAATTTCTAAATTCTAAGGTTTTGGATGGAGACCCCTCGAACGGTCCGTCGTGCCTATGACGGTCCATCGTGGGATCGTCGACTCAGACAAGGTGTGTCCAGAAATAAAATCTGCTCTCAAAACGGATCTAAACAGGTCAATTACAATAGATACAATTTACCATAGTCATCCTTCGAACGATTTATAAGAAGAAAAAACAAGGGCCCCCAAAAGGAGTAGTACCTGATCGTAAACATGGTGTGGATCTTTCTTGCATATCGCCTCCTTCTCCCAAGTTCTCCCGGACTCTCGCTGGCGATTCTTCCAGGGCTTGATGGATGCAACTCTCCTTGATCTCAACTTGCGAATTTCTCTATCTAGAATGGCAACAGCTCATCCTCTTAAGTCAAATTTCATCAAGCAGAAATGAATCACAACGAATGATGTAGGTCATCCCCATGGTATTTTCAGCATCGACACATGGGAAATACCGGATGCACTCCTGACAAGGCCCTTGCAGGCCAGGATAATTCATAAGCCACCTCCACTACTCGCTTTAAGTCTTCAAATGGTCCAATATACCTCGGGCTTAGCTACCTCTTTTACCAAAACGATCACCCCTTATGGTGGAAACCTTCATTAAAAATGTTCACCCCCATGAACTCCAAGTGCCAAACCTTTCATCCGCCATATTCCTTTGCCTACTTTGCGCGCTTCTTAAAAGACTTCTTTAATGAAACTGCACTTTCTCCAATGATTCCCTTAAAAGATTAGTACCCCCCAAGGTCTAACCTCAAATGCATCAAACCAAACATATGGGAGACCCTACATCTCTCCCATACAATGCTTCGAACGGGGGCCTATCAATACTTGAGTGATACTAGTGATTGTATGAAAAACTTCGCTAAGGGTTTAAGAAGTATCCCAATGACCCACCAAATTCTATCAAACATGCACGAAGCAATATTCTCAATACCTAAATCGTTTCGCTCGGACTGCACATATGTCCGAGGGTGGAATCCAGTACTAAAACATCCAACCTCGTACCTAATTCGGCAGTGCAATGTTCTCAAAAACTTAGAAGTAAAACTGCGTACCTCTATCGATACGATGGAGTGGAACTCCATGCAACCGCACAATCTATGAGGATATAGAGTTTGGCTAAAAATTTTCTGCATGTAAGTCACCTTGACCGGAAATGAAGTGATCAGGACTTAGTTTAAACTATCCCACAATTACCCAAATAGAATCAACTTGCCAATGTCTTTGGAAGGGACCAACCACGAAGTCCATTGCAATCTCTCCCACTTTCCATGCAGGAGAGGGATTCTCTGAAGTGTTCCTCCGGGCCTCTGTGGTCATTACTTTAACTTGTGACATTTGGACATTTGGCCAAACAAAAATCAAACAATGTCACGCTTAATCCTACTCCCCAAAAAATGTTGATTTAAGATCACAGGCATACATATTGGTTGCACCAGGATGTATAGAATATCCGGAAACTATGAGCCTCTGGAAGAATAGTGTGATAAATCATCAACACGGGGCAACCCCCCCTCGGGGCACACATACCCTTCCCTTAATTCTCAAACACCTTCCTCTCCATTTTGCTTCTTTAGCCTCTCCTCGCAACACCTATCTCGGATTTGAATCAGTTTAGCTCAGTAAAATGCTTTCCTTAAGTTTGTCAAGAAGAAAGGAAGTCTTGCCTCCACACTGGCCAAAATCCACCTTCTTTCATTTACTCCAAAATCATAAGGTCATTAGACAGAGTCTGAACCTCTCTAGCCAATGGGCGTCTAGAGATTGCAAGTGCGCTAACACCCATGCTCCATGCTTTTCTACTTAAGGCGTTCTGCCACAACATTGCTTTTCCTGGGGTGATACAATGATAGTCATATCGTAGTCCTTCAGTAGTTCCATCCATCTCTTGTCGCAAACTTCAATACTTTATGAGTAAAGGACAAATTGTAGGCTACGATTTGATCCGTATAGGACTCACCTTAACCCCAGATAGGGTGGATAGTGTCTCCATTTCTTTAAATGCAACCACTACCGCAGCCAACTCCAAATCGTGGGTCGCGATAATAGTTCATGCACCTTTAATTGCCTCGAAGCATAAGCAAGTACGTTCTTCTCTTTGAATTAGCACTGCCACCAAATAGAATAGGATGCATCACATACACAACGAAGTCTACACTCTACTGCCAAGGTTAAGGATAGGTGCGGGGGTAGGTAGTCCGCAAGGTCCTTGAGTTTTTTGAAAGCTTACTCAAATTCATGGCCGACCATACAAATGGAAAACATTTGTTAGTCAAGTTCGTCAATTGGGAAGCGATAAGAGAGAACCTTGACAAATCGACTGTTAGTAGCTCGGCAACCCAACAAAGCGCTTATTTCGACACATAGTAGGTCGTACCAAATTTTTCACGGTTTCAATCTAGAAGGAATCCACTCACCCATCCTAGAAAACCACGTTGCCCAAGAAAGACACTGAATTCTAGCAAAACTCACCTTGGAGAATTTGGCATAAAGCTTTTTCTCCCTCAACATTCCAAACACAATTCTAAAATGCTCATCATGTTCCTTCTCTACTTGGGCGTAGAGTAATCAGTATATCATCAATAAAATATGAGCACAAGAGACTTCCAGTATGACTAAAAATCTCGTTCATCCAAGCTCCCGAATGCAGCAGGGGCATTCGTTAGTCCAAAGGACATACCAAGAATTAATAAGGCCCATAACTGGTTCGAAAGCAGGGGGGTGGGGGGGGGGTTTTGGCACATGCTGCTGACCCGTTTTTTCCATTTATGATTGATAACCAGACCTCAAGTCAATCTTAGAGAAGACACAAGCAACCTTGTTTGTAACTGATTCGCAACAACATCAATGCGAGGAAGAGGATACCTGATTCTTAACAGTTACTTTATTTAGTTGCCGGTAATCTATGAACATCCAAAGACTCCCATCTTCTTCTTCAAACAACCAAACAGGAGCACCCCAAGGGGATGCATCGGTCTAATAACGTTTCCCTAACAATCTTGAAGTGGGGGCTTTTACTCCTTAACTCGCTGGCGCCATTCTATAAGGGGTATGAAATGGGACGAGTACAACGGCTCAACAATGCAAAAGTCATATCCTGTCAGGTGCATACCAGGAAGGTCGCCGGGAACACATCCAGAAACTCACGAACTAGCGAAACCGGACTCAATCAAGGAACTTGGCTCGTATATCCATGAGGTGTGCCAAGAACGATAAACACCCGTTACTAACAATTTTCTTAGACAGAAGAAAGGAGATGATACGACTGGAGTGGAAGTGTAAGTTACCCTCTCATACGAAACGGGTCTCTGTCCAAGGCTTGGCCAACGTTTTACAGTTTTAGCATTACAATCCAAGATTGCAAAATTTGGAGAAAGCCAAGTCATACCCAGAATTACATCGAAATCAACCATTTAGATGACCAATCTACATGAGTATTGCTCCCCACAAAAGTACCAGACAGACCATATACATTTTCAACTATCACGATCACCCACAGGAGAGAAACAAGAATAGCAGTCAAGCAATTCACAATGTAATTAAGGACCAGTAGCAAATGAGGAAAATACATATGAAATGTGGAGCCAGGATCAAATTAATAAAGGAAGCATGCAACACAACCCAAAAGTTACCTGTGGATAACAGCATCTGACTGCCTCCGCTTCAGACCGCCCAGGGAAAGAAAGCGTAACAATGAGTCCCTATCACCGTCTGCCCGTTGCCCCACAATGTGGTGTTGTATTAGCTCGTTTTTCCGTACAACCCGACCGTTGTGGTGACACCATTACCTCGGCCACCACGTCCTCCAAGAATACGGCATTACCATGACCACCTCTACCTCTAGTATTGGGGGTCTATAACTATGTTTTGGACAATCCTCCTAATATGGTCAGTCTCTCCCACAGTCCATAACATTTATCTGGGGTCAGCATAGGTCTCTGTGAGATACGAGGTTGGGAATAACCTCCAACCCAGAGAAATGTGACCAGTTGGAGGTGGACCCCCAACTATGTCGTAGTGAAGATGAATTGGTCGGACTGGTAACCTCCTGGAAACTTGTCCTCTAGAGTAAGAACAATTAAACTCACCTCCCTTCGAAAACCTTAGATGTCGTGCCATGAGTGAAGTAATCTTCTTCACTCCTCACCTCTATCACGAAGTCTACCACTTCCTGGAAGGATTCGCTGTAGCGGCTACCTGTACGGCTGAAATCCGAAGATCGGACCTCAGCCCGTTCACAAAATGGCGAATCCGCTCTTGTGAAGAAGCAAAGATGGGTGGCAATACCTAGATAATGCCACGGAAACTTTAGCCTTTCATACGCAGTGCGTAATTCTGCCTTGTCTAGGCTCCAGAAACTCAGTCTTCCTCCGATCCTCAAGATCCGGGGGGGATGTACTTCGCCATAATAGCTAGGAATGGCGCCCACCCAGTCATAGGTGGTTCAGGTTAGGGTTGACATCGACTGTGCCGCCATCACATTTTGGTGTCCTTGAAACTGAAGAGGGTTACAAACTCAAAGCAAATCGTCATTAGCCCATTTATGAGTAAACTCATGACAAACTCAACCAGACAAATCCTAGCATCCTCAGATTCAGCACCTTGAAGACTGGAGGTTTCAATTTCAAGAACTTACTCAAAAGTTCATGATGACGTTGTAATTTATAGGCACTTTAGTCAAACGCGGAAACGTTGCCTATTCCAAGAGGCATTCATGCGGGAGCCTAGCAGCGGACCTGGTCGTCTTCCGGAACATGAGGTGCTCGTGCAGAAAACCACTGAGTGGTGACCTTGATCAGATAACCCACTAAGATAAGTAAAAGAACCTGATTTATCATATCTGGGGTAGGTTGGCGGGTGTGTTCCTTCATTATGCACTTGATCAGTTTCCCCTTCCTCCACCCATATCTTACTACTTCCTCAGTCGGTGGAGGAGTGACCCCCTAGTCTAGATGGGCAGGTGCTTGTCTCTTCTTCTAGAGGACGAACCTCTACACGCCTCTGTCGCTGCTCCCCTCGATACATTCCCCAGTGACTGGCGCAGACGCACCCGGCCCGCGATGCTGGTGTTGAAGTAGTCTGTTTCTCTAGTTCTAACCATCTGCCGAAACGAAATAGAGTGAAGATGGTCAGATCCAATTGTATCACCTAGATACAATTGGATACAAGTATAGCACGAACACGAAAGAAAGAAGGAACTAGATTTTGCTAAAAGTTCTAGAGCCTCTCAAAGAAAGTAAAGGGTCCACCTACGTTCCTAAGACTCTACAGCATGTTCTTGTGTGATGAGACCAACGAACCTTATGCTCTGATACCAAGTTGGTAACGACCCAAAACGGGCCGCGGACTGACACCCACACTATCCACTCTGTGAGCGGGACCAACACATCAATTCCCAAAACGTTAACCTAAATGAGCAACATATAATGCGGAAGGAATTAAAACTCATTAAATGAAAATCAATTAAATAAAATATAAAAAACTCAATACTATTTATTCCCAAAACCTGAAGTATCACCCAAGAAATGCTATCCTCAAATTACTATCTAAGAGTATCTAAAAACGTAAAAAATAAGTAAAAAAAGCTAGTCCCATGCGGAATCCAAGGCATCAAGACATGACCGAGGAAGATAGATCCAGTCAAGTTAGAAGCAATAGCTAAAACATGAAATGGGCTTGATGAAGACTGGCTGAGTTGCGGTGATGTTGAAGACGTCGGCACGTTGCTGCACTCCACAATGAAAAAAAAGAGAACATTAAAAGTAGGGGCAGTTACAAAAACACACGTACGAGTAGGTATAATCGGCCAACTCAAAATAGAAAACGTATATAGCAATACGATCAGGAAATTCAAAACTACCAATGACTCAACAGTAGCAAACAGAAAGTTCTATAATCAGTATAAGCACGCAAGTTCACCCATGAGGACTCAAGCCTTAATGCCCAACCCATTGCGAATTACGGGTTCATTAGATTGATGATCATTAACGGTCTTTCAAGATTATATGTTTAGTTCTCTCGATGTCGGTACGTGACACTATGCTCCATATACTATCCTGGTGTCGGAACGTGACACCCGATCCCCACATCTGTGTTGGTTCGTGACAACCCGACCCCTTAATTCTACGTTCGGTTCGTGAAACCCGATTCCCCTAAATTCTACTGTTCTGTCAGTTCGGGACACCCGTTCCATACTCTCTAACTTAGTTTCGATTCAAGCCCTTTTATACCAACGATCATCAAGCTCATTAAAAAGGCAGATTAGGGTAGATAGGGTTTTTAAAGAATGTAGGATTAATAGCTTATCATGCTTTATTTATCACAATTATGTAATCACATCATACAAGTATTACAATTAAGCATATAGAAGGGTTCACAATCTACCAATAACATATTTCATCTCTATTAAGAGTTTACTCAAAACAAATAGCAAATAAACCATAATCCTACTCACGAAATTTCGTGATCAAGCAGCAAATCCCAAAATCTTTGCATCCTCTCGTTTCCCTATCTCTACGATCGTTCTCCCTTCTTGTTCTTTCTATTTTTTCTTATTCCAAAACCTCTTTGTTTTACCCAATAGTATAGAATTAAGTATAGAGATGTATAAAATAACCCAATTTTTATTTTGAGGTTGTCTCCTTTAACCCTCACGTAATAAATATTAACATAAACCAAAACTTTATAATTATAAGCAGGAATAGTCCAAAAACGCCCCTTAAAAATTTAAACAGAATATGACCAGTCAGGGTTACGCAGACTGTGAGGCCGTTGTGCCTGCGACGGTCCGTCTTCTGCCTTCCGTCACAAAGGTTAGAGACTCCAATTCATGAAAGAGGCTGTGGGAGGCCCATCATTGCCGAGAGGTCCGTCCGACCATCCGTCGTGACAGTTCAGAGGAGAGTCGATCTCAGTACCCAAATTTCTAAATTCTAAGTGTTTGGAACGAGACCCTCTCGACGGCCGTCGTGCCTAGACGGGTCGTCGTGGGATCCGTCGACCAAGCCAGTTTCCAGAAATAAAAATATGCTGCTCAAAACGACTAAACAGGTCGTTACAGTTTTACTTGAGGGCAAGCAAAAGTTTAAGTCGGGGGTGTTGATGAGTCCTCCAATTAAATTCATTTCGGGCTTTATTTTATTATAAATAGTGTCCTCAATTTCTCATTTATCTCAATATCTGATGAAAACTCTTGAGTTTCAAGTATATGAAGTTTTAGCGTACGCATGGACACTTAGGTGCAAAATTAACAAAAAAGATGAAAAAGAGTTGAAGTTTAAGCATGAGTTTCATCAAGTATACTTGGAAATCCGCTGAAAGATGAATTTCACCCTTGTTCCAACATGTGAATCCCAAAAGGAAGTGGATTAAGAAGACGATTAAAAGGAGCAGTCGGCGCTTTGCCGAATAGTTTTCTGAAGCAGAGTTATTCCGCCCAATGTTACAACATGCATATACAATGAAGGCAAAGCATAAACGGAGAAAAAACTAGAAGTTGGGTGAATCGCCAAATCACTCGGCGATTCACAACTAAATTCGCCGAATAGATTTGCCAGCTTTTAATCTGATGTCTATAAACACTAAAACATTTATTATTTTAAGAGATTCAATACATTATTATAATTTTTCACTTTTTAACTCTCCTTTTCATATTTTCTCTCAAGTTTGGAGATGATTTTGAGGGTGACTTAAAGAAAGAGGTTCTTCTTCCTCAAATCGGGAGTGGGTCTTCTCCATTCTTCTTCATTTTCTCATATTAAGCTTTAATTTCTTATACCTATTTGATTTATTTATACTTTTAGGTATATTTGGTTCTTTTATGTGTGTATAAAAACCCCAATCTTGGGTGTGATTTAGAAAATATGTGTTGATATTATTGTTGGGTCTTGTTTGCTAATAGGATTAGATATATTTTAATGGTGATTTCACCTAGTGGTTGTGGTTAAGTTAATGAGTTTGTAATTGCCAATACAAAACCACCTAGGTGTTTTTGGGTTGCTCTCGGTAGAGAGTTCGCGAAATCAAGACCGCTAGATTGATGTCCTAAGGAGTGAGGTGACAAAAGGCTCAGCGCGAGAGGGTGAGCCCTAGATTCATTACCAAGCACCTTTAATTGAAAGAGAGGTTGTGGAAAGGCGCAAACTGGTCTTCATTAGACGATTGGGTGTCCAAGATAAACCCATTTGATAAGGGGTAAGTTGTTTGAAAGGGAATTTACTTTTACATAAAGATTTGCCTAGTTACCATTAAATTGCAAATTGTCCTATTGAAAGTAAGTACCCATTGATTTACGTCAACATATCTTGCAGTCATGCCCAAGAACTTCCCCGTTCTTGATTTTGCATTTATTTAATTGTTTTTACTACTTCTGACAAAAAATCCCTTTCATTATATAACACATTGGTGTCACAACTTGAATTTATTTTGTTTTTCTTCGATAATGTCTTAAACTATCACTAACTAGAATTATATTCTAGTTGACTACTATTTTTACTACCACTCCCTTGGGACACAACCCCAACCTTTTGATGTTTACTATACTCGCTTCGATTCGTAGACACTTAGACTATAGGCTACTATCGTTGACCATAAGAATTCACATACCGAAGATTCAGGTACGCGATGGAATTGCTTTAAGAACTTTTTAAATCTTTCAAGGATTTTCATATAACCTTAATCGTCTATTTAGACACAACAATCATTCATTATGCATAGTCAAGTATTTCATCTATTGCCCGACAGTAATAAGTCACATTGCATCCATTATTGGAGAATATAACTATATTTAATAAAGTCAATCTTTTTGTTAAATCTCTTTATTCCCTAAGGAACAAACCATACTTTATCTCTTACGGTTATACTTTCGCACAATGTCTCATTTTTAGCCCACTAACATCGATTTTGATCTATGAACTATAGCTTCAAAAATATCACTTTTCTAAGTTAACTAAAATATACTTGAATAGTGCATTTTATTTGGCCAATCTTTTTTTTTGACCACAGTATATGACATATTTAAATTCAAGATCCTCATAACCATTTATAATATTGAGCGCTAGTTGATATAAAAGTTATAGTCTACTGCAATTTTTATTCGATGCCAATACGACATAACCTTAATGAAGGTTTTATGAAGTGTTATGTCACAATTCTTTTTAAAAGAATTTACCTCGTTATCATGACAAATAATTTTCTCATCTCCTTTCTCAAGAAATTTTACATTTGGAATTGATTGATCTATCATGCTTCTGGCTTACCATAGACTATGTCCTTCAAGGACTATTTATTGGAGCATTTACAGCTTCATTACAATATTATGTCAGCAAATACATATGGCATATTATTTGCATCACTTTGCAAATAAATTATCTCTTGAACCTCATGTTCACATTTTTTTCTTATCAAGGATCTAGATCTGTCACCTCATACATAAGTTTTAGCTACTAAACATATCTTCCCCTAATATTAGGAAATATAACATTTACCCCTAACCTCATTTGGGGATCAATCTTTGTGCGTTGTGGAGCAATAAAATTGATGTGCACACATCAAAATATTTTTATATGAAAATTATTTGGTTCTTGACCCTAAACCACTTGTACTAGGAGAACCTAGTTTGTTTGATGCATACATATAAAATAAATTCATCTCATAGCAAAATTTTATTTGAGAGACTCTTCTCATAATCAATTATTAGATTATAAATGGGAGGATATATATAATTAATAATAAAAAAGAAATAAGGAATAAGAAATATGAAATAGACGTAAGATCTTTAGGAATGGAATTATATATATGGCGATGTAATTAATTGAGTAAATAAAGGATAGGAGTATTAAATAGGGGAAGGAATACAAATACAATTTCTGCTAAACCAACAAGCAGCATATCAAACATGATTTTGATAGTTTGAATATTGCTCTTAATTTAATAATCGAAGCAAACAACCATAACAAAATCAATTTGAAGGTGCATACAAATCAAGTGATATACCAATACATTGCATCTATTAAAATAATTAGTATGGTCCCAAACCAGGCGAGCCTGAGGGAACCCATATTACCTTTTTGTATATTCCAAAATTTTTTGGGGATATAATCCAAACCTTAACAGTTAGATTGATCATTTTATCATGAGAATAAGCAACACATGACAATTCTTGAAGAATATATTATTTCTTCAAACATATATTTGCGTTAATTTTCAATTTCTTTTGCATCACCTTTGAACTGAAATGGCTAACCGTTTAACCTTTTCATGTGATTTCATCATCATGTCTATATTTGTATACATCCAACAAGAGAAAGAAGAGTAACCTTTTACGTAAATATTCATAACCCACTTTAATTGTAGTAAATTAAAGATATTTAATCTTTTAATAATTTTGAGTCTCAATATAATAAAAAAAATTCTTTCAACTCCTCCGAAACATAAAAAATTTCTCTCGACACTTATTACAACTCCAATATTATGAACTATTTTATTCCTCTGGATATTAAAAAAGTATCCCTTTCAGAACTCTCAATTTATTTTGTGTACTACAACAAATGTCACAACATCATTCTTATGGTGCATCCTCCAAGGAGAAAATTATTATTATTGTCATGGTTAAAATTATTACATGAGAGACCTATTTCTTGACAATCAATGAAAAATTTGTGTTGCCACAACAATACTTATTTTTATCATTATCAAAATCTTTATTGAAAATAGTTATTTATTTCTTTAGTCCTCCAATAGTTTATAATAAAACATACCACAATAATTGTGAAGTACTCAAAGTATATGACCAAAATGATCATTCATGTAAAAATATATTTTTTCAATATCTCAAACCTCCTATAGAGGTGAGATGTGACATTTATACATCAATATATAAATATGTTGTTATTCATGCGCACACAAGTTACATTTTCTTCAAGAAATGACCATAATCATTTGTACCTACTCCACAAAATTTTATTAATCATACTTTGACATTACCAAATTTATTTGACCCACCTCAACATCACTTTAAAAGGTAAAATGTACCAAAATCACTATCACTTTATATGTGACGCCCCAAGCCTACACCTTGGGCGGGATTTGCATCGGAGACCATTGCTTGCCTCAAGCGTACCCTTGGTCTGGCTTACCTAATCAGCAGAAGACTTAAACACAAGAGATATAGAAAACCCATGAAAATAACTTAAAGGTAATAACTTATCCAAATGGAAGCTTATATCTTACATGTTTACAGTTGAAATGAATAAAACCAAAGAACTAATATTGTATGTCTATGAATCTTCTAAAACAAAAAGGATGTTGGGATAGGACCCCCAATAATCCTAATAACTGAAAACTAGAAAAAAAAGTGATTAAAAATGTCCTCCAACATGAGAGGAGTCTCTCTAACACGCGCTGAGCTGCTTACTAAATCAACAGTGTGGCGGATGCATATCCTAGTTCTCTACGTCTGTATCATAATACGATGCAGGCCAACTGTCATCAGTACATTGAACGTACGAGTATGCAAGTTGGGATACTTAACAATATATAGGCTTGAAAGGAAATCTAGAGAACTTACCTTGATCAACTCAACTCTACATGACTGAACTCATTTCAATATTTAGCAATTTAAGAAAAGTGCAATATAAGGAAAAGTTGTTTAAAGCATGATGTCAACTCTGTGTGTATGTAAACATACAATATAACTCTGAGATGAATGTAAAAATACAAATAACTATGTATATAAAATACATTTAACTTTTGTAGGAGTTTCTATAACCAACAACCATCACCTAAATCTATAGTGATGATACAATTTTTTGTCTCACGTTTTACGGGTCGTCTAATACCTTACCATCGGTATAAATCTAAACTACTAAGTGGATCTACTAGTCTATGCTAAAATTACTAAAGAATCATCTAAAAAGTATGATGGCTACATGGTTTAATGGGGGTTCTGAGTTATTTGGACCCTCCCCCATATGGTGCCCAATACAATTCCCAAAACATATAAGCTCTTATGTTTTAAAAACATACTTCTTCTAAGATTTATTATTAGTGCTCAAAAATTTAGCTCAAAGGCTACCTTGGAAAGCAAAGTGTCTGGTCTTGCTTCATTTAGAAAGCGATTACTTTTTCTTAAACTAGCTCAAAGGCTCTTTGGAAATCTCTGTCTTCATTCTAATATAAATGTTAAAACATTTCACGTATTAAACTCTTTGGGAATACTTAGTCCCCATATACTACATTGAAGAAATGAACTTCACTCCTTATCTTTACTCTTTACTCAACATGATCTTTGTCTTAAAACAAAGTTTAAGATCCTTTGCAAAAGACTTCTTAAAATACTCTAAGGACATCCTAGATATAGATATTAACTATCCTTGAATTTGAAGTTATGGATTCAAGGTTGTAATTCATGTTTCTTTATGATTTCTATATATTTAAAAGTCATTTAGAGTAGTTAGAATCATTAGAAAGTGTTAATACACTTTAGAAAGGATTAAATGGACTAAATGATGAAAACTAGGTGAAAAAATGCCAATCCAGGCACATCCGGGGTGCGCCACCCTAGGCCCTAAGTTAAGAGGCCCCATTTGGGTGCACCGCTCCAATCCTCTAGCGAAAATGGAGCGCGCCGCGCCTAACCTTTTCCTGGTGTGTCTTCTGAATTTTTCCTATCATTTAATTACGTTAAATAGTTTCAAATTAATTCCTTTTCTCAAATTCACTCTATATTGATGTACCCACATCATATACACAAATATCTAACGCAATGAACTCTAGAAACATCAACGAAAGTAATTCAATAACAACCAACAAAAACATTCAAATTATAATCTTTCTAGAACTATTTCAGGTTGAATCAAACATGCTTGGCATATGGTGAACAAACCCAACGTTATGAAAATCTCAGATACCTTTTTATGGATCACCCCCAAAAAAATCAACAAGCTATAGTTTGACAATCCTGATGAATCTTGAACGCCCTTCTCCTTTCTAATGTTCTCTTCTCTTCTTATCTCTTCTCTCTAAACCCTAACTCTTTTGGTAAAAATGTAAACTGATTTAATTCATCTTAGACCCCTAATTTATTATCAAAACTTAAATAAATTAAAAGGGTAAGGAAAATAACAAACTACCACTCAAAAATCCGGATTGGACTTCCCTTATTCCAACAGCCAACTTCCGTAAGGGAATAAGTCACTAATACGAACTTGTAATTACACAAACTTGGTGTCATTAGAAATATCATTCCAAAAGCTTGACAGCCATATCTGGAAGTGCCCCTAACTCATCTTGAGCTAGAAGTTATAGTTATTTAAAGTTTACTTCAAACTGACTTTTCTAACTTTGGTAAATTTCAAGATTTTTTTTAATTATTTCCGAAAAATTCTATTTCAACTACTTAGATTCTTCCTAGCTTATTTTGAATTGCGGGATATTACAATACATCCCCCTTGTGACATTCTTCCTCGAATGAGATTACTCCTACTAGTTAAGGGTGTTAATCAAGTTCAAACACCGAACAAGCAAATGCAACAACCAACATGCTAACTCATAATTTAAAGAGTACTAAGAAGAGAATTAGTACCTTGGTATGTATTTTCTCCGGATTTGAAGAAATGTGGATATCTTTTCTTCATATCCTCTTCAGCTCCCCAAGTAGCTTCTTCGATGAATTGGTTCCTCCAAAGGATTTTAACTGATGCAACCTCCTTTGTACTGAATTTGCGAACTTGATGATCTAGGATTTGAATCGGAATCCTCATAAAGAAAGCTATCTGACTCACTAATCAGTTGGTTTAATCATTAAGGCTCCACACATGGAACTCTTCAAACGGAGAGATGTGAATACGGATTTAAATCGTGGCTCTAACTCTTGTGGTAGCTCTTACTCATAAGATACATTACCAATCCTCTTAGATATTTTATAGCGTCCAATATATCCGGGACTAAGTTTTCCATTCTTACCAAACGTCATAACAACCTTGATGGGTGAAACTATCAAGTAAACCCAATCATCAATTTCAAACTCTAACGCCCTCCCCCTTACATCATTGTAGAATTTTTTATGACTCTGCACTGTTTTCAGCCTCTATCGAATCACTTTCATCTTCACTATAGCTTGATGAACTTAATCTTGTCATATAAACCCAGCTTCACTAACTTCAAACCACCCAACAGGAGATCTACATCTTCTCCCATAAAAAACTTCATAGGGACGCATTTGAATTATAGAGTGGTAATTATTGTTTTAAGCTAACTCAATTAGAGGTAAGTGATTATCCCAATTACCTTTGAAATCAATCGTACATGCTATCAAAATATCCTCTAAGATCTGAATAGTGAGATCTTCCTGCCCATCTATCTGAGGATGAAAGGCAGTACTAAAGTTTACCTTTGAACCCAAGCCTTTCTTAAAAGATTTTCTGAACTGTGTCGTAAATTGTGAAACTCTATATTAAATAATGGAGACCGGGACTCCACTAATTCATACCACCTCTCTAAGACGCAACTTAGCTTAATCTTCTGCTGATGGTTAGTCTTTACCGGAAAAAAGTGGTTGATTTTGACTTCATTCGGCAATCACTCAACTAGAGTCATGCTTCCTACGATACCTTGGTAAACTTGTGATGAAATTCATATTAATAATCTCCTACTTTCATTCCAAAAGTTCTATATTCTTACCCAAACCATCGGTCCTTTGATGCTCTACTTTAACTTGTTTGCAATTTGGATAGTTAGCAACAAATTCAGCAATATTCTTCTTTATGTTACTCCACCAATACACCTCTCTCAAATTGCGATACATCTTTTTATAACCTGGATGAATGTAATTTCTGGATCTATGAGCTTCCTACATGGTCCTATCTTAGAGTCTATCAACCATTGGTACACACAAAATACCTTGATGTCTCAAAACGCCATCTCCCCATTATTCAAGAGCAAATACTCTTCGCTTATGAACATTTGCCTTTATTCAAGAAAAATTGGGTCTAGGTCTTGTTTTTCTTTCACTTCTGACATTATGGATGATTCAGCCACATTCGTCACCACTACTCCTTCGGTGGAATCCATTAATCGGACTCCCAATCATGAAAGTCTATGTACATCTATGGTTAGTTTTTTCTTATTTTCCTTAGTATGGTTGGTACTTACCATAGATAAGCAACTTAGGGCATCAGCAAAAACATTAGTCTTACTTGGGTGGTAGAGTATACTCATGTAATAATCCTGAGAAATTCTAACCACCTCTTTTGTATGAGATTAAGCTCACTCTAATTGAACACATATTGCAGGCTCTTGTGATCAGTGAATACATCAACATGAAAACCATACAAATAGTGACCCCATATCTTCAAGGCGAATCTAACTGCGGCCAACTCTATGTCATGGGTTGGATCATTCTTCTCAAAAACTTTCAAGTGTCTGGAGGCATAATCTATAACATTGCCATTATGCATTAACATACAACCCAAACAAACTCTAGATGCATCACAATACACCACAAAACCTTGAATACTCTTTGGTAAAGTCAAAATTATGGCAGTAATCAACCTCTTCTTCAACTCCTGAAAGCTTTTCTCACAAGCTTCAGACCATTGGAACTTAACAGTCTTCCGAGTTAACTTGTTTCAAATGGGACAAAATAGATGAGAACACCTCTACAAACCTTCTATAATAGCTAGTTGAACCAAAGAAACTCCTAATATCAGTTGGAGATGTAGGTTTAGGCAAATTCTATAATACCTCAATTTTTTGAGTATCAACTTTAATTCCCTCTCCTGACACTATGTGGCCTTAGAATTCCACATATTCAAGCAAAAACTCACATTTATAGAACTTCGCATATAACTTTTCATCTTTCAAAGTCTAAAGGACTATTCTGCGATAACTAGCTTGATCTTCTTCATTACTTGAATAGAATAGTATGTAATCAATGAATATGATAACATACATATTTTAATAAGGTTTGAATACCCTATTCATAAGTTCAATGAATGTTTCCGATGCATTATTCAACCCAAATGACATGACCAAGAAATCATAAATACCATATCGAATTCTAAATGTTGTCTTTGGAATATCACATTCCGTTATTCTCAACTAATGGAAGCCTGATCTAAGGTCAATTTTTTGAGAAACATGATGCACCCTAAAGTTGATCGAATAAATCCTGAATCCTTGGAAGACGATACTTGTTCTTGATGGCAACCTTGTTCAACTCACGGTACTCTATACACATCCTAAGGTAACCATCCTTGTTTCACACAAATAAGACCCGAGCTCCCCAAGGAGAGACACTTGGTCAAATGAAACATTTCAATAGGAAGTCTTTCAATTGTTCCTTAAGCTCTTTTAACTCTATTGGTGCCATTATATATGGATGAATAGATATATGATGAGTATCTAGAAGAATATATATACCGAAATTTATCTCTCTCTAAGGAGGGAGTACGAGAAGATCATCTAGAAATACTTCTGGGAAATATTTTACTACTGGAACTGACAGAATAGGAGGTACCTCAAAACTTGAGTCATTACTTCAGACAAAGTAATAGACACATCCCTTAGAAACTAACTTCATTTCCATAACGTACAAAATGAAGCGACCCTTAGGCGCTGCTAAACTACTTTTTCACTCTAAGACTGGCTCATTTGGAAAGTAAAACTTTACTACTCGATTCCTACAATCAATTGAGGCATAACACATATGAATCCATTCCATACCAAGAATGACATCAAAATCTACCATGTCTAAATCAATTAAATCAGTCATGGTACTCGTGTAATTAACAAAAATAGGACAATCACAATAGACTCTCTATGCTAGAATGGACTCACCAACTGGTGGAAAAACATTGAATGATTCAGTAAGTTTCTCTGAAATAATATCAAAGTTCATACCAATATATGGATTTAAAAATGATAAACTCGCTCCTAGATCTAGAAAGGCATAAATAGTAAAGTCAAAGACTTGAATTATACCAGTAACAACATCTGGAGAATCCTCTTGCTCTTGGATACTGTGGATAGCATACAAGTGGCTTATTCCTCTGACGGTAACAGCAGTAACCCCTATAGGTGCATCTTTGTCTCGTGGAGAGACTGAAGAAGACTGGGATGTGTTGCCCCTATTACTATTTCCTTGCTTGTTCTTTGGACACTCTCATATGAAATGTTCGTTTGACCACACTTGAAAGAACTAGTGGATCCATCGCAACAAGCACCCGAATGGTGCCTAACATAATTGGCACATGCAGTTGGCTTACTAATCCTTTCTTCCATGCTACTTAGAGAATAAGAAGGTTTAGCTCTGACATTCTAATCATTGCATAGTAACACTTCGAAAGTCTAAGACGTGTTCTAGATCCTAACATACGTGTAAAAAGGTTCAGACACTTTTTTAAGGTCAATTTTAACGTATATAAGTCATTTAGGATGTTTAGAAATAAAAACGTAAAGTAACGTCCATTACATTGGGAAACTAGTTCAATTGGGTGTTGTGTGCCTTAGCCTATTTGACTAAGTTTTAGGAGTTGGAAAATGATGAAAATTTGTGGAAGGGTGTATAAAATGTGTTATATTTATTTCATAGTCTAAATATACAGGTACAACCCCCTAAGGACCAACAAAGGGACCTGGAGGAGGACCCTTGCATTTGGGTCGAAGACTGCCCAAGGTAGTGTGCACCAATGACTTGTCACCAACGGACCGTGTTTCAATCGACGGGGCATAGATTTCCTCCATCGATGGACACTTACAATATTTGTACAAGTCCTATTTTTCAAGTCTCTGATCTAAACAATGGACCAACAAGACAGTTCTTCCTTTGGCCGTCATTTGACAAATGGGTCGTCGATCGGGGAGTCGTCTGTGATTGAATTGTTTCATTGCACTTTTTAAGTTTGGTGTATTTAATAAATTAAGTGGTTAGTTAATTAATTAGGGTTAAAGGTGTTCTAATTAAGTTAGTTAACAACCTATATAAATACCCTAAGCTTATTAAACTAACCTAAGCCCTCAAAATTCCCAAACCCAAACTCTCTTCCTTCTCACTTCTTTCTCTCTCCCAAGTTGAAAAACACCATTAGAGACAAGTTAAGGGGGGTGTTAAGGCTGTGAAATAAAGGTTTATCATAAAATATTATCAAAAAATAATTTTATGGTATCCTTTCACCTCCTATGGATTCTTCCCCAAAGGGTTCCATCAAATTGATTTCAAAAGTATGAAATTGAAGTCGGTCTTTTCCAATCTCAAAATTAATCTTGTGAATTTCTTTGTTTATGATTTATTTTAAATATTATGAATATATTAACATGAATAATAACTAAATTATGTTTTTTCTTGATGGATTAATTTAGTTTCTAAAAGATGGCATATTCCCCTTAACCATAGGTTGTGATCTTGATTTGAATTGTATAGTGTTGGTTCAATTGACTTGGTTATTGGTTGAATTACTATACCATGATGTTATTGTACCAATTATAAATATATTGAGATGAATTGTAGTCCTACCATTTTAATTCTTGGGTAATTGACTTAGATGGTGAATTAGACTATGAACTTGATCTAGGTCTCCAATTCTAGGCTATAAACTAGTAATGAATTGTGGTACAATGATTCAATTTGTCTTGTTATTAAGTTGGTCAATATAATATGATGCTATTATATATTATTGGGTTAAGTTGGAGGTTTACGGCAAGACCTTGATGAAGGCATTGTGAAGAGGATTAAGCAAGTATTGAATCTCCTACTTTAATTTGCTTAGTTACTTGTATTAAGTAATGGGTTTATTGAAAGTAGACCTTATAAAGATATTGTTGGGTTGGTATTGATGTTGAATTGAAAGTCCTTGACTATTTTTGTTGGAGGTTGTTGGTTAAGATGTAAATGATTAAGGATGGTGATACTTACCAATGTGCCGTATTATATGTGAATATGTAAATGTGCGAACCTAATTATGAATTGTTAAGAAAGGAAAATACTCATGCAATTCTTATCGAGCTATGATGATGATGATTATAAGGGATTCACCCTATCCATATGACCTATATTAATCATGATAATACTAAGACATAAAGAATTTCAAAAGGATCTAGCTTGCACAGAGTTAAACTAGTATGAGGAGTGTCATTTCCCACATAGGGAAGGAAGGATCACTAATGTACTTATGAAATTGGATACTATCATGCATGTAGCATAAAGAGGGTCCTAACTATCACGACCCAAAACAAGTCGTGAGTGGCTCCCACACTTAACCCCCTAGGTGGGAGAACAAACGAATTTAACCCCAACTTACAAACTACAAGCATAACGTGGAAGCTCAAAAATCTTACTAATTATCTTTTCCCAAAATCTGAAAGTCATCACAACAAGGACATCTAATCTTGAATTACCAAGTCTAAGAGTATCACAGATACCAAACTAATTGAAACAAAGTAATTTGTGTACGAAAACTAAGGACATCAGGTAAGGACTGAGAGAATCCAACTCAAGCTTAAATGAAAAATTCAGCCTGGAACATGATATGCTGGAGATTAACTAGAGCTGAGGACAAATCAAAGTCGTCGGTTCACTCGTTGTAATCCATAGAACAATTTCAAAGAAAAACACAAGTAGGGCTTAGTACTGAGAAACATGTATTGAGTAGGTATCATCGGCCAAACCAAAATAGAACTAATATAAAACGAAAATTAGTATGAACTAAATTATAATACTTAACAGGTGATAAGCAACAAACAACATGAATGAATGTCAACAACACTAAATTAAGTACATAATAAGTAAATAGATATCAAGATAATCGAGGAGGACTCATTCCTCCAACTAACTATTTGGGGAATTGAGTTCTTTGAGATTGAGTACATTTCGTTAATTCAATATATTTTTCCTTTATTACTATCATGTCGGAATGTGACACTCCGATCAAATTATACCGTGTCGGAACGTGACACTCCGATCCAAGAATATTGTGTCGGAATGTGGCACTTCGATACAAGAATATCGTATCTGAACATGACACTCTGATCCAAGAATACTGTGTCGGAACGTGCCACCCCGATCCAAGAATATTGTGTCGTAACTTCACACTCCGATCCAATTATACCATTAATTTATCATTTATTATCAGCAATTTCAATTCTTTGATAATATTTCATCAAGCCTTCTTTATTCAAGGCATCAATTCGATAAAGAGGGTTCAAGAATATAAATTTCACGGTCTCGGGATTTCAGACCAATCACAAAACACACAACCACACAATCAAGTACATAAAAAACTTCACAATATCATTCAATGCATATCAATCACTATTAAGAGTTTACTATCAAATAGCTTAAACCATAACCTAACTCCATCGCATAACCGAAATCATGCAAACTACTTATCCAAGGCCTTTCCTTTCCTTAATGTCTCTAAACATTCCAATCTATAAAGTATATATATTTATATATATATGCATAACTTTTAAATAAACGAGTTTATCAACACTCAATTTATTCTATGTTTAGCCTAGACACAAAAACTCGCCTAATTATATAATCAATTTCCTAAAGTTCAAATCTATAGGTAGGTCTTAATTCAAACAATTAACATATCTATAATGTAATCCATACAATATACTATAACTTATATTTAAATACCTATATCAATATATAAAAACTTGATTTATAATACGACAATTAAGGAGAATAAAAACCAATGCCACATAACAAAATTATCGTGTAGACCACACTTTGTGCAGAAAGAACAAACCTTTAAACATAATTTTAATACCAAATCACTTTGATATTAATTTCCCACTATAAATCAATCATCACTTGTGCCAATAATCTGCCTAAGAATTTCCTAAATTAGATTATTTATTTTTCAACCTTAACCTCTTGTCAGCACTCAAATTTATCTTATCCTAATAATATTCCCTTAAAATTAAATTTCGACGTGATTTAGCTTCTCACATTCAAATTCAACTTATCAAATTTTCTTTTACAACCAACATCATAGTAATAGTAAAATAATATGATAGAAACCAATGTATTAATTTAGGCGTGATGAATGATTACCTCAAGAGCTCGCGCTTTTCTGCTTAGTGGCCACACACGTAAGTTTTCTCCCCTTAAACCCTTATTGTTTCTCATACTATTTACTCCTTAATTATTATATAAGACTACTTATAAAAGTGTGAAAGTAACCCATTATTAAGTTTACATATATTCTTCTTAACCACCAACTAAATTAATTGTTAAATCTACCCTACTAAATTCATAAAGGTAGCTACAAATAGTCTAACATACCTATTTAAAGTCTATAAAAAATATTTTATGAAATAAAAAGATCTTGTACTCCAAATGACCAAATGGGTTGTTACACTAATTATATCTCCTAGTTGTTGAACTATGTTGCCCCCATAGGAATACTAGCTAGTGGATCCATGTGGTTGTTATGTGCATATTTTAGTACTACCTTGGCAAGTAGTCCGCCTTCCTTTGGTGTACAGTTCTATGACAACCGGATTCCACATAAGCTCATGTGGTCTAGGTTGGTTAAGTCAAGATGTTCCCAAAAAGTAAAATGAACTAATGGAATGAACTCTAACTAGGATAACCTAAGGGGTTTAGATTAGTCTAGGTAGGGGTATGAGACACTACCTAAACATTGCACTAGTTAGCCATGAGGGAAACTTAGGAGGATGTTATTATATGTATATATTCTTATAGTTGTACATGATATGTATATGATGATCTTGCACATTGATGTATATGATTGGTTTGATTTATGGATATGTTTTGGTCCCGATCGTTAAAGTATGATGATATGTTTTTTTAATGATATACTATGAGAAGTTGGATGTGGGTCATGATTCTTGTTGAGTTTACTTGATTAAGCAAGGTTGTGGGGCTTTGCTTGGTCATTGCACTTGTTGACTTAATGAGGTTTCATGGGTGATTCTCTTACTTTTATCATGTTGTAATGAACTCTTATCCATGCTTGTTGCTATTATAACTTAATAATAGAGTTGCTTTGACTATGTGTTCAATTAAGTGATGTGCATGTTGGGTTGACTAGACTTAGTATTGTTGGTCTTGTGATGTACATGTTCTTGACTTAATTAAATGTATTTTTTATTGTTATGTCTTCTTGAATGTTCATAAGTCTTTTCAAAGTAAATTGCATACATTAAGGAATTGTACCGTTTTAGCATGATTTCATGATGTGAGACGACTTTGCAGGAAGACTTGGAATTCTCATTCATCTAAGGTAAGTAGGTCCTCACTTTTCAAGGGCAGTGTCACTATCAAGCTTATGATGTTGTTCTATTTTAAGATTTCTATGGTCTTTCCTTTTCATTTGAGTACTAAACATTGTATAGCCTATATGTATCTCTATTACATTGATATATGGTCTAGACCCAAATTTTATACTCTTATTCGATGGTTATGAGATGCGACATCCATTTGAGACTATATTATATCTTATATATCTATGTTCAATAAAAGTAGAATATAATGCAATCATCCTATACGAAGGGTCTAGGTATACTCGATATAAATATTATGTGTATGTTGAGGTCTATGTAAACGTCAATGTTGAAATAATGTAAAAAATTAAAATATCCATATTTTTTACATATGAATATAATTATGTAAGCTAAGAGGCTATTCTTAGTCCTCAAAGAGGAAGACGACGCCGGTTACGTTTAAGGGGTGCTCCTCGGATGTGAAAAACTTCGTATACTAGCATGAGGTTTAATATCTTTGAGTCGATGTCTATATCAACCAAATCTATGTATATTCTTAGTCATAATTGTGAAGCGCGCCACACTTATGGATATAAACTTATGTGATGCTTAGGAAACTCTCACTTTCTTGGATATCCAATATCGTGCCTCTAGAGTCTTGACTTTATACGCTCTTAGCATCTAATCCTCTTGTTGTGATTATAGGCAATGAATACACGAAGGAATGCGGCACAAAGACTTGATAAAGATATTTCCAATACATGAGCTCCTCCCTGAGGCAATCAAGTCCCTCCTCTTGAAGAAAATGTTGATGACCAAGCTCTGGTCATTCCTCCTCATTTGATGGATGGTGACATAAGGGCTGCCCTTCTCGACATGGAACAAGCCATTACTACTCAAGCTCAAGACATGACAGCCAAGCTAATCAGGAGGTTGTACCCGAGCAAACCAACATGTTGGTACCATGGCCTCTAATTTTAGGGATTTCACTAGGATGAATCCCCCTACTTTCTATGGGTTCAAGGTTGAAGAAGACCCCCTAGAGTTATTTGATGAAATATACAAGATCCTTTATGTTATAGGGTTAACTACTAGTAAGAAGTCCGAGTTAGCCGCTTACCAACTCAAAGATGTCGCTCAAACTTGGTATGTCCTATGGAGGGACAATAGGCCTTTAAGGGGTACACCGGTGACATGGGAGATTTTTGAGAAGGATTTTCTTGATAGATTCTTTCCTAGGGAGAGGTGGGAAGCTGATAGATTCTTTCCTAGGGAGAGGTGGGAAGCTAAAGTGGTGGAGTTCATAAACCTTCATCAAGGAGGTAGGAGTGTATTTGAATACTCTTTGAAATTCACTAAATTGTCAAAGGTTGCTCCTTCTTTGGTTTCCGATCCTAGAGATAAAATGAACCCCATTGTGACGGGAGTGTCGGATGACTTGCAAGAAGAATATCATTCGGATATGCTACATGACAATATGAACATTTCTCGTCTCATGGTTCATGCTAAACAAGTGGAAGAGGCTAGGGCTAAGAGAAAGAGTAGAGATGTCAAGAGGACAAGATCTTTTGATAGTGGTTCTTCAAATTGTAGGCTTGATATTCAAGACAAGCCTAGATTTGAGAAGAGGGTTTCTAATCAAGTCCCTTCCAAGTTTCCTAAGGCCCGTGATGATAGGGTGTATAACCCTAAGCCTCAAAAGGGAAGGGGTACTAGTTCACCAACCTAGAATACGACTTGTGAAAAGTGTGGCATCAAATATTATGGTGATTTTCTTAGAGGAACGGATAATTGTTTTGGTTATGGTAAAAGTGGGCAAAAAGTTTGAGATTGCCCAAATGTGAAGGGGCAAGACAAGGATAGTGGGAAAGCAAGTGGTTCTAATGATGATCCTAATAAAAATCACTTTTATACTCTCTGCTCTAGAGGTGAGGTAGAGACTTCACCTTATGTGGTGACCGATATGTTGAAAGTCATTTGTATTTATGTATATGCTTTACTTTATCAGTCTTTCCTCTTCCGGAACAACACTGTCGCACTATAAGATTCCATGGATGGACGGATGTGACCGACTTCGAGGAGTTCCTTCAACTAGTTCCCTAGGTCCTCTAACTCAGGTAGATCCATACGGTAAGGTGCATGTGTGGGTGGCTTGGATCTGAACTCCAACTCTATCTTGTGATCTACCTCGCGCCTCAGAGGTAGAGTGTTTGGTAGCTCGCCCGGTATAACTTCCTTGTTATCTTCAAGGAATTTCTCTATGATTGGTGGCAAGGACTCCATAGTACCATTGTCTTCTCCCAAACTTACAATGGTAGCAAGGAACGTCGGTTCCCCTTTTTTAGGCCCTTCACAATCTGCATGGTCGATAAGTGGGTGTGTCCTTCCTTCTTCGGCACCTTGACTAGAGGTACCATGCATGACCCTTCCCTCTCCATGACCATTAGTCTTTGGAAGTAGGGGTCGATCATCGTGTGGCAGCACTGGAAGAATTCTTGCCCGAGGATGATATCAAATATTTCTAGAGGAGCGACGGTGAAGTTCATATTTCATTGCCAATTCCCCAACGTGATGATCAATCCTTGGGCAACCCCGCACACGGGAATCCGTGGGGCGTTAACAGTCTTGAGGCGGGTGTTTCTTGGCACATAATTCAGCCCTAACCTCTTTGCTTTCGTCTTGGTCATGATGTTTGCTTCAGCCCCACAGTCTATCATGGCACGAGCTAGTCGTCCATTTATGGATATGTCTACATAGTGCGTGCTGAAGTTTCATGGATTCTCGGTCTGCTTGTCTATAGGAACGCACAATCCAACCATGCCCAACTGCGTCGTTCCCGCATCCTGCCCTTACTCTTGTGCGTCCTTCTCCTTTGGTTCGCGTAGGTTGGCACGAAGGTTCTTCAGCTAGGGGCACCAGGCATAACCGTGTGGTCCACCGCATATGTAGCAGCCATCTCCTTTGTTGATCTGCGCCTGATTGAAAGAGAAGTTCATGCTCCTTGTACTTTGTAAAAGGAAAAGTATATGAAGATAAAAAAAAATACATACGTGAACTTTTATTTGGATTGGTTTTGAATCAATAAATTATTTTATTTGATTTTTTGTTGTATTTTAAATTTTAAAAAATAAATATTGAAATGGGAAATACAAAATTTTATATATATATATATATACACACACACATATACATATATGTCCCTTTTTTGTTATTGCCTTTCATAATGATTACGTTTATAATTTACGTTTGAATTATATCTATAATAGGAATATTTGTAAGTATTGGTTTAAAATTTTACTTATGATTAATATTAAAAAGTATATTTAAGAGATTGCATATTACTACATTGATTATGTTATTAATTATTAACATAACCAAATAGTCAAACTAAAAAAGACGTACCGAATAGATGAATACCAAGCCAAATTTATTTTGGATAAGATTGAATTACATTTTAAAAAAATTAAAAATTAAAATCTAATAATGTAAAATCAAACTGAAAAGCCGAATACATATCCCTATTAATTAATGTGACCGTCTTATTTCATAAATATATTAAATTATTTTTTTCATAAATATTTTAGAATTATTTTAAATTATTTTACTTTTTTCTTGAATAAAAAGTTAAATTTTTTAAAGAAAACTCTAAAGCATCCGATGATGTCTTTTTCGACAAAAAAAATGCGGCAAAACTGTGTACACACGCTATAGTCTGGAAACTTTGTTAAAAAATTCAAACATTATTGAATTGTGTTAGACCTTATTTTAGACTTTTAGTCCTACACGAAATTTTGTATTATAATACCAGGCCTATTATCTCTGTTCACTATTTTAAAAGTAATTTTTTATTTTATAGATTAACAAAATTAATTGCCATGAACAATCATTGGTAGGTCAAAAGAATTCGGATCCCTTTTGACAAATATTATTTATCATTCCATTGTATTAGTCTCTTCCTTCATTTTTACTCGTATACATTATATTCCCTCTATGTTTATGTGACTTATATTTAATAATGATAATTTGATAAAATTACTTTTATCATTTATTAATTCTTACTTCATGTATAAAGTTAATATTGAACAACTATTATTAAAGACAGAATGAGTAGTTTTCTTATTTATCTATACTTAGGTACTTCTCTTTTATTCTTCTCTCAACTTGTCCATCTCTTTTCAAAGAAAATGGAAAACATGGTTGAAGAGAATAACAATTATTTGGAAACAACCATGCTCTTCCAACAAGATAGGTAAACTTTGATTCATGCTCTTTCCTCATTTAGTATTTTTCGTATTGTTGTTGTGGAATTGATAAAGATAACATTTCGCAGCTACTTGGATGAGCCAATTATGTCGTCGTATAATGATTCAAGCTCACCAGAAGGGTCACTATCATCGAAGAACATTCTATCATAAAGGATTAGGAGCAACAAACTCAAAGAGATGTATGATAAGATGACTGGGGTCACTGATATCCTTTACACCAGGATGTCACAGGTTATCAAAGGTTGGTTGGACGGTTATTGTATATTACCATTACTAGGCCTGATATTAGTTTCACAGTTCAGGTGTTATCACAATTCATGCAGCAGCCTAAAAGGTCACATTGGGAAGCACCTATGAGGCTTGTTAGGTACGTCAAAAGCAGTCCTGGTCAAGGCATACTGTTGAGCTGCAAGAAAAGTCTAGAACTTGAAGCATTTTGTGACTCAGACTGGGCAGCTTGTACCAATACAAGAAGGTCTGTGACTGGATACATGGTTAAATTAGGAGATTCCCTCATATCTTGGAAGTCCAAAAAGCAACACACAGTCAGTAGAAGCTCTGCAAAGGCATACTATAGGAGCATGACCAATGAAGTTGCAGAGATAATTTGGCTGGTTGGTCTGTTAAAGGAATTTAATGTTAATGTCACAATTCATGTTAGGTTGCACTGTGACCATAGGGCAGTAATGCAAATAGCTGCTAATCTTGTCTTCCATGAAAAGACCAAGAACATAAAAATTGATTGTCATTTTGTAAGGGAAAGAATAAGAAGTGGACTTGAAGTGCCTATTTAAAGGAACACCAAACAACAACTAGCAGACATACTAACAAAAGGCCTAGGAGCAGCTTCTCATCACATGTTATCACTACAACAAAAATGATATTCAGCTACAAAATTCTTAACTACGCTATAAAATTCGTCACTGTTTGTTCATTTTTTGTGACAAAAATGAGTTTTTGTCTCTAAATATATGAGCCTAAACTATTAGTGATAAAATATAAAAGTTCATGGTAAAATTTTGTCCTTTAAAGTTTCCCACCAAAAAAAAAATTGGCGCCATTTAGTAAGTATTATTAACGACAAACGTTAAGTTATTAGTGACAATTTTTTTTGTCTTCAATAATTTTGTTAAGCTGTGATAAACTATATTTTGTCCTTAAATTAGTTCTATTTTGGGAACAAAAAAGTATCGTCAGAAATAAGATGTTGTTACATTTGTGACAAACTAATGTTTGTAGTCAAACAACTTATGTTTTAGCGGCAAAAAATATATTTATTTGTGACCTTAATTATTGTCGCTAATATTATACATAATTACTAACTTTTAATCTACCGTCTTTAATCAATTAACGATTTAGATACAACAAATTTGTCACAAAATAAGTTATGTGTTAAATTTTTTTCTTAAATAAAACAATCACATGATCGACAAATGCAATAGAGGTTTGTACAGTGAAAGAATACTATTATACCAACACAATAGTTCTTGTTGATATACTTGTTAATTTGACAAAGAGTTTCTCATGTCTTTTTTAAGCTTTGAGGATCTCTATTTATTATACTTAATTACTCATTTTGATTTGTGTATTCTATTTTGACTTGATATATAGTTTAACAAAGTAAAATGGATATCTGAATCATTTGGTTAAATAATTTAAAAGAGGTATGACCAATACAGCTTCGATAACTACTATAAACATAGATTGTAATAGCTATTGTATTTCGATATTAAAATAAGATTACTACACTAGCAGTAGCCACATGACCAAAATGAAGTAGAAACAATGTCAATAATGCACTAACAAATAACAATCATTGTCAATAATGCAAAAAAAAAAATAAAGTAGCTACAACTGCCAATCTCATAGAACACAACCACCACAAGCAACAGTTTTATATAGAATGCAACAACAAACATTCATGTTCAATCAGCAACCGTTGTCCAGAAAGAAACAAGCAGCTATGCCTGCAACAACGAACAACAACCATTGATAGGAGTGTAACAACCACAAGAAAGAATGCAAGTAAGAGTGATAGCTACTGCAAAAAAACCAAGAATACAAAAAATTGAGAAAATGCTAGATGATATAATCTGGTTTTCTTAAGAAAAAAATTGCCTAAATACATTAAAGGATATTGTTTTTCAAACATTCTAAGTCCCCTATTTAACAGTAGATGAAAATACTTTCTGTAGTGATTCTTTTCAAAATCATTCCCTGCTTGACATGCCCCATTCTAGTGATATAGAACACTTTTCATGTATGAATCAGATGATAATGATCAAGCGTTGTCATCATAATCTGTCTCATTATGTTCATCTTTATTAATACGTTTAGTACCTTAATTTCTCTCATGGTCACTAATGTAATCTACTATAGTGTCATCATCTTGACTTGAATCTTCTGTATTGTAGTCAACTCCATGTCCTGTTTGAATCTCCATCTCGACTAAACTGAAATCTAACATAGTCGAATTCCCCATCACCTCTATTTAACTGGTTTAGGACATCCTCAATATCATTGTCAATCACCTACTTTAAAATGAAACATCTTTATACACATCATCATTAGTAAAATAGAATTCATCACTTTCCACATCAGAATTTTGAATCTCTGGGACATAATATATATTCCTATCTTGAAATTTTTGCACAATTCGCCAATTCCCTCCTAATTCTGGATCATCTATATAAAAAACCTGCTTCACTTGTGTGTCTAGTACAAAAGAATCGTGTTCATACCAAAATCTCTTTACATTAACACTGGTGAATTTGTTATCTTTCTGCATCCCTGTATTCTTGTGAAGATCAAACCACTTGCATTTAAATAAGACAACTCGATTGTCATAAACATACTGTAACGCAATGATTTCAACTATTATACCATATAAATCAATTACGTCATTTTCATGATAGACTTCAACAACTACGCCACTCTTTTCACATTTGTGTAATTCATCACGACTTTGAATATGATACCTAACACCATTAACAATACAACCAGGACATTTCCTTCCACACAAAATAGGTTCCATTACCAAATGATATAATTTCTTGAGAGATATTGTTTTATCCTTATAATACAATTGCATAATCAACAATGAAAAAGTATTACATTCAATCAATAATGAAAAAAATTTAAAACTTAGACACAACCAAAGTTATCATCTTAAAAAATCATTTACTTTTCTATTGACCCATTGAGGAAATTGTTCTCTATGTTTCTCTTTTATATTCTCAACACCTTGCTTTATCAACTCATTTTCATGTTCTCTGCATGTCAGAAGATAAAGTATTCATACGTGACTGAAATAACAAAATACGAATGTAAATGAATAAATAAACTTACTTTAGAAAAGATTCTACTTCTTCACAATTATTTAACACATACCATCAAGACATATCAAAGTCTTTCTTTGGTAATGCAATATAAACTACTTTGAATGGTCTATCATTATCTGAGAATATGTCTAAAACATATTCATCTGTCTTACTAGATCCATTATCGTTTCGATCTTCATGATTGAATCTGGACTCAATGTCACTATGATACATAGAGAAAAATGTCAAACATTCATCAATAATATAACCTTCTGCAATAGAACCTTTTGGTCGTGCCTTGTTTCGCACATAACTCTTGAGTTTGCATAAAAATCTCTCAATTTTATAAGTACAATAATATTGTACCGGCCCCCCATTCATATCCTCTCGTGGTAAATGCACAGCCAAATGTACCATGACATCAAAAAAAGAAGGTGGAAGAATCATCTCAAGCTTACATAATATAATCACTATATCCTTATCAATTTTTTCTAAGTCGTCCATTTTCAATGTCTTACAACATAATCTTTGGAAGAAATTAACCAACTCAATTAATTCTAAAGAAACATCTTTATTTCTATAACCACAAAAAAATATAGGCAATAATCGCTTCAACAAAACATGATAGTCATGACTTTTGAGTTTAGTTATCTTACCACCATCCTCACTTACACAACTAGATATATTTGAAGCATAACCATCAGAAAATTTAACAGATTTCAAAATTGCCCCAAATAATTTTTTTTTCTTTTTCCAATATATTATAACAAGCAAATGGAATCGTATAACCAGAGTCATCATGTTGCAACCATTGTTCTTTTCTTATGCCCATATCCTCAAGATATTGTATTGATTTATATTTATCCTTAGATGTCCCATCGATGTTCAATAATGCTCCTAAAACACTCTCACAAATGTTCTTTTCTATGTGCATGACATCCAGATTATTTGGTAACTTAAAGTCTTTCTAGTATGGTAACTCAAAAAAAATTCTTTTCTTCACCCAATTCAAATCTGTAGGAAGACGTTTTATTTTATTACTATTTGAGTATATTCCTGGCATATAAGTACTAAGAGAATTCAATTGTTGTAAAACATCATCTTCTGAGATCACTTTTGTTTTAATATATTTTCTATCTTTCCATTAAACTTCTTGCTTCTTCTCCATTTGTGACTAGGTTCAAGATATCGATGCTGATTCATGTAAAAAAATTTACTTCATATCTTTTTTGAAGGTTCATCTTTATTGCAAGTAGGACATTCCATTTATCCTTTAGTGAAACATCCAGACAAATTACTTGATACAAAAAAGGATAATTTTAAAACAAAAAAAGAGCAATGTTCTAACTGAAATTTTAAAAAAAAAGAGAAATAGAAACAAAAATTACAGAGCAATGTACGAAGCCACACTGTCTGAATGGCATAATTTTAAAACATAAAAAAACAGATAAATCTAAAGAATGTTTAAAAAAATTACTACAAGAGATTATTGTTCTAGACTAATGTTTATTGTGTGCATCAATAGTGAAAACACAAAAAGCAATGTTCTAACTGAGTTGAGGAATAATGACTCAGGTATGATTTGGAGATGATTCAGACAACTTCAACAATAAGAAAATTAAACACTTACCATCAGCCAAAAAAAGTCATTTATGGTCCATAAAATAGCAGCATGCATCTGGAAGCACTTTCTTGTAGACGCATCAAGTGTCTCTACTCCATAACTCCATAACTCTTTCAATTCATCAACAAAAGGCCTCAAGTAAACATCAATATCCTTTCCAGGTGCTTGAGGACCAGGAATAAGTAGTGACATCATCATAAACGGATCCTTAAAACATTTCCAAGGAGGAAAATTACAAGGAAATAAATTACAAATTACATGGTATAAGTTGTGCTCATGTTACCAAATAGATTGAAACCATCAGTAGCGAGGCCAAGTCTTACGTTACGTGGTTGTTCTGCAAACCATGTATGTATCTTATCAAACTCTTTCCAATCTATAGACTCAACTGGATGCCTTAACACATTGGTATCTTCCACATATTTCTCTTTATGCCACCTCATATTTGTTCTTGTTATTGTAGACATAAATAATCTTTGAAGTCTCGGCTTTAATGGAAACTATCAAAGAACTTTATGAGGAATTTTTTTACCTTTTTCCTTATCAATTTTCCACCTGGAAGCACCACAATGAGTACATTTTTGTTTATCTTTAAATTCATTCCAATAAAGTACACAATCATACTTCAAAGCATGGATTGAAGTGTATCGTAATCCGAAACCTTGCAGCATACGTTTTGCATCATAATGCGACTTAGGAAGAGTATCACCATCAGGCAATGCATCTCGTATCAACTCCAACAACATATTAAAGGACTTGTTACTCCATTGATTGTACACTTTTAAGTGAATCAATTTGACAAGAAACTAAAGCTTGGAGAATTTTTCACATCCTGGATACAATTCACTTTCAGCTTCTTTTGACAAAACTTCAAAATTCTTTGCTTCACTCTTGCTCAAATTATCACATGATTTATTATCAATTATATCCTCCACAAGATTGAACTTTGATCTTTCACTAATTTCTCCTAACATGACATGAATATCATTATTGCTGACATGTTCTTCATTTATCATTTCCTCATTTTCATCTTCACAGTAAAGTGTTGTATCATCATCTCTCATTTGAGTTGTTTTCCATGGTAGTTCCAGTGAATATAATCTTTCTTAAATCCTTTCAACTACAAGTGGTCATACAGTACATCTTGTGTTTGAAAATTTATATTCAAAAAATCATCACATGGACATCGAATTTTAGAGTTTCGATAAAAGCGAGACCGAAAAAATTGCATAAAAGATTGGACTCCCTCAACATACCTTTTAGAGAATTTGGAGAATTTATCCATCCTTTGTCCATTATAAACTGAAAATATGCATAATCACATAATAACTAAACGTTATAAAAGGGTCAAGTATTCATTATCAATACAGTGAAATTAGTCTTTTAAGTTCTTGAAGTTGTGTATGGATAAATACTGGTTCAAGTCAAAAGGGAACATGGATGGATAAAATACCATTAACATTAAGAGAAAGGACAAATGCTTACTTGAACACTAGTGAGGCTGAGGTAATTCAAAAACATCAGCTAAAATTTGTACAAAGGTGGCTCGTTGGAAGGTGGACAGACAAGCTTCTTATCATGTGGTGTTTCTAATGAGCGTTGGCAGGGAGTATATCCAAAAGTCAGGTATTTAATTTTATTAAAGTATAATGGAAAATCTTATTAGGTATTTATTACTCACCCCTCCCCTTTAGTCGAGGTCCCATCTCGATCTTTTTTATTTATAAACACGATATCTTATTTTCAACAAATTCACATTTTGGAACCACACACAAAGCGTACTTATAACTATATAGAGTGTCTCATACCACGTTTTTCTAAACTCACTCCTCCCCTTTAGCCTAGCTACCTTCTCGACTTTTTATATATCAACACGATACAATTTTTATGTATAAATTATATGTCTCATGTTTAATTAAGGAACACTTACACTCATCATGTGCTATCTAAAATGTATAACAATCTTATTTTCATCAAATCGACATTTTGGAATCACGTTGAGGCAAGACGTACTTATAGCTATATAGAGTGTTTCATCTCACGTTTCTCCAAATTCACTCCTCCCCTTTAGTTGAGCTACCTTCTCGACTTTTTATAGATAAACACGATACATTCTTATATAAAAGTTATATGTCCCATGTTTAATAAAGAAAGACTTACACTCGTCATGTGCTATCTAATATGTCTAACAATCCTATTTTAAACAAATCGACATTTTGGAACGACGTTGGGGCACGCAAGGAGTACTTATAGCTATATAAAGTGTTTCATACAACATTTCTTTAAAATCAATCCTCCCTTTTAGTCGATCTACCTTCTTGATTTTTTATATATAAACACGATACATTTGTTATATATAAACTATATTCTTCATGTTTAATTAAGGAAGACCTACACTCGTTATCATGTGCTATCTAAAACGTCCAACAAACTTATTTTGATCTAATCGACATTTTGGAATCACGTTGGGGCAAGACATACTTATTGTTATATAGAGTGTTTCATCCCACATTTCTCCAAATTCACTCCTCCTCTATAGTCGAGCTACCTTCTCGATTTTTTATATCTAAACACGTTAAATTCTTATAAATGAATTATATGCCTCATGTTTGATTAAGGAAGACTTACACTCGTCATGTTCTATCAAAAACGTCTAACAATCTTATTTTTAACAAATCGACATTTTTGAACGACGTTGGGGCACGCAAAGCGTACTTATAACTATATATGAGTGTTTCATACCATGTTTTTCTAAACTCACTCCTCCTCTTTAGTCGGCTACCTTCTCGATGTTTTATATATCGACACGATATAATTTTAATATATAAATTATATGTCTCATGTTTAATTATAGAACACTTACACTCATCATGTGCTATATAATCACAACACATTTTTTAAAATAAATAAGACGCCTCATTTTTTAAAATAAATCATACAGATAGTTAAATTTATTTTTGAAGTATTACTTTTATTTCATAAATATATACATTAAATAGGGTGTGGAATTTTTTTCTATTTCTTTTGTTATTTAAATTTTACTTATTAATGATTTAAATACTCTGTAAATTAAACCTAAGTATTATAATTTGTTCCCAGAGAAATCATGCTACAACTTCAAAATAAAAGCTTCTTGTCTTCCTCTGGTTTGGGGGCTTCAAACAGATTGCAAATTCCCACCAAAAAAATGAATCAACATTGCGCTAAAAAAATGAAGGTTTGGCGCTTATATTTCGGAAATATCCATCTATATATATAGATATATGAAAAGACTGATCTCAAAGTGAAGAAGGATTCAAGATCAGACTGAAGACACGAACTAGGTATGAATGATTTCATTTTTGTTTGCTGGAATGATGTCGAGTACATAAACCATCAAGAAACAAAAACTAATATACAAAGTTAGGTATTATGATTCATGTATGAAAGATTTTGTTCGTACCGTTCTTTCTGAATTTGTTAAATATTATGATTTTCTTTCAATTTAAATTTTTGTTCATCGTCGATCTCATTGTCTTTTACAAGTTTTATGGCTTGTGGAATAATTTCAGTTTGATTTTATATCCTGCGAGTTTCAACTATTGACGCGATATTTGTATAGTTTAAAAGACTTAAAAATCTATCTCAATACTGTCGATAAAACTCACTCAAAAACAGGAGCAAGCCATGTCACCTGGAGGACGTATCTATAAGGAAAAAATAGTAACTGGGAAAACTGTTATAGCTACTGAACATGGCGATGTATCAAATACATGTACTCCGTCTAATAACACGGGTAATATAACTTCTTGTACTAATCAATAGATATCTATATTATATAAACTCATATGTCCATTCATGATTATAGAGACATTGCACGCCTATACTCACATTACAAAAATGTCCATTCAAGATTATAGAGACCTTGATTGCCTTCACAAATAAAAATCTATATTATATATACTCATATGCATATAAAACTATTTTAAACATGTTTTTCCTGCTCAGATGATACAACCAGAATTAAGAATGGTCGAGGAAAAACCAGGGGTAAAGGTCTTGAAAAACTGAAGAGAACTTTGGGGAAAAAGATGGTGATAGAGATCTCACTTGGTAAGGGGAGGCCAGTTAAGGCGGCCTAGACATCAAAACTATCAAATGAGTTGGGAATAAGTCACGACCCAAAAAGGGTTGTGAATGTCACCCACACTTACCTCCTTAGGTGGGCGAACCAACAAATCTAAACCCCAACATATACCAATATTTCAACCAAAATAAACAAAATATAATGCGGAAGACTCAAATCTTATTAATATAACCAAAACAAGCTTCTAAGTTTATCAAATATCATCCCAAAATGGGAAAGCATTCACACCAAGAACACTATCCTCAAAGTTCTAAAATCTAGAGTAATTACGAAGCTAAAATAATTAAAAAAAAAAGAGCGTCCATGTCCCGAACTTCAAGGACATCAAGACGTGAAGGAGAAGGAATCCACTCCGGAGCTAGGAGTAATAGCTCACCCTAAATCTGACGTGTGAAGAGGGCTAGGTGAGGGCGAGTCGAAGTCTTGGCGCATACTGCACTCCACAAAATACCAAAAGAAAATAAAAGTAGGGGTCAGTACAAGGAACACGTAATGAGTATCGCGGTATCATCGGCCCCCAACTCAAAATAGAAAGCCAATATATATCAAGTAATATTATAAAATCAACTACAATGACCTAAACAGGTGGTAGCAACAAACAAGTTACAAGAACCATGGGCAACACATCAAGCGCACCTATGAGGACTCAAGCCTCCACACCATACTCATTTGGGGAAAAATAGGTTCTTCGATTTTGAGTTCATTACCTAATTGAAGTTCATTCCTACCAATATCCGTGTCGGAACGTGACCACTCTGATCCCTAATGATACGTGTTGGAAAATGTGACACCCGATCCCTAATATACGTGTCGGAAAGTGACACCCGATCCACATAAATACTACGGTCAGAACATGACACCGATACCCTAATACTTAGTGTCGGAACGTGACACCGATCCCACTAATCTCATGATTTTATTTCATCAAGTCTTCGTATATGCCGAGGCGTAATCCTAAAGAGAGAGATTCAAGATTAAAGATTCAAACAGTATCAACATTCTAATCCCACCACAATTACACAATACAAAATACAAAACCCACAATTCAAGCATATAGAAGACTTTACAATACAACCCAATACATTATCAATCGCTATGAAGAGTACATGAATAGCATTAAACCAAACCTACCTTCACCGAAGATCTCGATCAACAAGTTACTTCTCAATCTTTGCTTTCATATTTGCTTCTCACTTTTCTCGCTCGCCTAACTCTTCATGTTTCTTTTTATTTTCCTCCCAAATTCTTTTCTTTTCCCTAATTATCATATAATCATTATAAAAGATGAATAAAAAGTAACCCACTATTTATTTCAGGTTTACATTCTTTGTACCCCCAAGTAAATAACTGTAACTGCACCCACTAATTTCATGAAGTGTCATGAATGGTCCAAACCAACGCTTAAAAACTTTAGGGAATTCCGAACCAGTCGAGAGGTTACGCCGACCTGTGACTGCCGTCGTGTCTATGACGCCGTCTGAAGGTCAGTCACAAAGTTCAGAGAATTTAACTTTCTAAAGGGTTTGTGACGGTCCGTCGTAATCTACGACGGTCTGCTGCAGTTCCGCCACACTCGCGGAGTTGAGAGAGTCGCTCCAGTACCCAGATTTTTAAGAGTTGAAGTGTTTTGAAACAGAGGCGCCCGACGGACCGTTGTGCCTATCATGAGTTGTCCTTACTTGTCGTCGAGGGCAACACTGAGGAGAGAAACAGAAACAGTACCTCAGGGTGGGGACGATGGGGTCTATGACGGTCCGTGCGTGATCCGTCGGACCCCAGTCAGTTTTGATCACAACTGATTCTACTGCCAGAAACGACTAAACAGGTCGTTATAATAGATACCAATTTACCCATCGTCGGGCTGAATGATACACAAGAAGAAAACAGGCGAGAAGAGTTACCCGAGTATCAAAAAGGTGGGGTATATTGCTTGCATATCAGCCTCCTTCTCCAATGGGGACTCTTCAACCGGCCAATTCTTCCATTGAACATGATGGATTGCAATCTCCCTTGATCTACTTGCGGATTTCTCTATTAGAATAGCAACAGGTCATCCTCATAAGACCAAATTCTCATCAAGAAAGAAAGATCCCAACGAATATGTAGTTCCAATCCCCATGGTATCTTTTCAGGCATCGAGAATGAAATACCGGTGGCACTCATGACAGTCCTGGAGGCAGGTAATCATAAGCTACCTCCCACAATATCTTCAGACTTCAAATGGACCACTATACCTCGGACTAAGCTACCTCGCTTACCTAACCGCATCAACCCTTTCAGGGGCGAAACCCATTTAGCACGACTTGCTCATTTTCCCATTCCTCACCTCGCTACTACCTCAGCAATTATTTACTCTTAGCCTCCTCCTCGTAATTCATATCTCGAATTAGGCTCAGATTCTCGTCAGTAAACTTTTTCCCGAAATCTTGTACAGGACGAAAAGAGATCTTGCCTCCAACAGGCCAAAAAGTCATCCATTGTCTCCAGGTACTTACAACCTCATAAGTCATTATCCAGAGTCGAAACCTCTCTAGCCCCATGGGTGTCTAGAATCCTGCAAGTGAGCTAGATTCCCATGCTCCATGCTTTCTACTTAAAGCACTGCCCCAACATTAGCTTTTCCGGTGATATAAGATAGTAATATCTAGTCATTTAGTAGTTCCATTTCCACCTCTCTGTAATAAATTCAAATCTTTCTGAGTAAAGACATACGTAAACTACGATGATCGTTAGAGACTTCACACTTATTCCATATAGATAAGTCTCCATGCGTTAATGCAAACACTACTGAACAGCCAAACTCCCAATCATGGGTTGGATAGTTGGTTTCATGACACCTTAGTTGCCTCGAAGCATAAGCAATACATTCGTCTCCTTCATTAGCCACACACACAAAAAAAGAGTAAAGATGGCATCCAAAATACACAATGAAATTCTTACCTTCCATGGCAAGGTAAGAATTGGTGCAGTAGTCAACAAGGTCGTAGGTTATGGAAGCTTTCTTCAAATTCTTCCGACACATACATATGGAAACATTCGCTTTGTCAAATTCTGTGAGTGGGAAGCACAGAAAGAAAATCTCTTGGACAAATCGACGGTAGTAGCTAGCTAAGCCAACAAAGCTCCTTACCTCATAACATTAGTAGGTCTACCCAACTCTTCACTGCTTTAATCTGGGAAGGATCACCATCCTCCATCTCTTAGGAAACTTACGTGCCCCAAGAAGGACACCTAAATCTATCCAAAACTCACACTTGGAGAATTTGGCATAAAAGTTTTTCTTCTAAACACTCCAATACATCTCAATCTCCGCATGTTCTTTCCTGCTCTTTGAGTTATACCAGTAATATCAATATATACGATAACAAAAGACCAGATATGGCTTAAAAATCCCGTTCATCAGGGCTCATGAAGCAGAAGGGGCATCGAAGACCAAAAGGACATTACTAAGAATTCTAATGCCCATACCTGGTTCTCGAAAAGTCGTCTTTGGAACATCTGCTGCCCGTATTTTCAATTGATGATTACCAGATCTCAAATTGATCTTGAGAAGGTACAAGCACCTGTAACTGATCGACCCACATCATCAAATGCGAGGAAGGAAGAGGATACTTGTTTTAATAGTCACCTTAGTCAGTTGTCTGTCGTACATGCCATCGAAAACTCTCATACTTCTTTTTCACAAATAAGAAAAGGAGAACCCCAGGGGATGCAATTTGTCTAATAAAGCCGTTACCTAACAACTCCTGAAAGTTGGGCCTTCTTAAACTCCATTAACTCAACTGGAGCCATTTATAAGGGGGTGGTATTTAGAAATGGGGCGAGTACCCGGCTCCAGATCAATGCAAAATCAATATCCCTATATGTGGCATACCAGGAAGGTTGCAGGAAAACACATCCAGAAAGTCGCGAAACTATCGAAACAGGACGCAATCGAAGGTAATTTGGAAGTATCATCCATGAATGTGCCAAGAAGGCTAAAAACAACCTTTACAACCATCCTCTAGCGCGAAAAGAAACGAGAGAAAAGAGCATAATACGGACTGGGGTGGAAATGTAGTCACCCTCCTACATAGTGGATCTGTTTAGGCTTGTCCAATGTCACAGTTTTCGGCATTACAATCAAGATTGCCCAAAATTTGGAGGGAAAGCCCCCAGCATACCCAGAATCACATCAAATCAACCATGTAGAATAATCAAATCTACATGGTATTGTCCCCACAAAAAGTAAAAAGAAAGACCTATACAACCCTCTCAACTATCACGGATCCCCACAGGAGAGTTAGCAACACGAATAGGCATTGTCAAGCAAATAGCAAGTATAAATCAAAACATTAGCAACTGGAGGAAAGATTACATATGAAAATGTAGATCCATGGATCAAATAATACAGAAAAGCCAGCCATCACAGAACAAAAGATTACCTATGATAACAGCATCAGATGTATCTGCTTCAGATCTCCCGGGAAAGCATAACAAGGGCCCTATCACCTGTCTGACCAATGCCCCTACCCATGTTGTTGATGCAGTAGTTTCCAAATTGCCCCCACCCCGGCTGATTGGTGACCACCATTACTGGGCCACCACGTCATCCAGAATGGGGCCCTCCCATGACCCCTCTACCTCAATATATTGGGTGTCTGTAACTCTGGTGAGGACAATACCTCCTAATAGTCCGAGTTCTCTCCACATCCATAACAATCCTGGGTCAAGAATAGGTTCTCTATGAGATTGCGAAGTCTGGGGATTAACCTCCAAACTCAGAAAAATGTTGACTGGCTGCGGATGCACCCCAGCTATAGCTGTATGAAGACTGCATAGGTCGGGCGGGTACCCTCATGAAATTTCTCTGGAGTAAGAACACTAAATTTGCCTCTCATTACGGTACTTCTTAGATGTCGCGCCGTGGTGAAGTTTGTCTCGCTTACCCCTCTACCTCTAGTACAAAGTAACACTTCCTGAAAGGCTTTTGTTTGCAGCAGCTACCTGTAGGCGGGGATCTGCAAATCTGACCTCAATCCTTTCACAAAGCGGCGATTGCTCTTTTGGACTGAAAGCAAAGCTGGGTGGCTACCTGGGATAGTGCGCGAATTTAGCCTCATAAGCACTAACAGGAATCCTGCGTTGATCTAGGACTCAGGAACTCATCTCCCTATTGTCCCTCAAGTCTGGGGTGTTATACTCTCCATAAACAAGCTAGAGAATGATGCCCAAGGCATAGAGGGTGCCATGCGGTTGACACTCAACGTACTCCGACCCACCACCACCTGGTGGCATTTCCCTGAAACTGATAATGTCCACAAAACAAACCCGAATCGTTCTACTATATGTCCATCTTATGTACAGCTCATGACAATCAACCAGAAAATCTAGGCATCCTCGATCAGCACCCTTGAAGACTGGAGGTTTCAACTTCAAGAATTTAGTGAAAAGTTCATGCTGATCACTTGTCAGTATGGGCCCTATAGTCAATCCGAGGAAACGTGCTCTTCCAATGAGGCGCATACGCGGGAGACCACAAGCAGCTGCTGTTGTACTCCCGGAACCTGAGGTGCTGGGTGCAGAAAGGAAAAACACTGGAGGTGTCTGACCTTGATCAGATAACCCGCTCCGCCCACCCGTTGATACCAAGTTTGTCACGACCCAAAACGGGTCGTGAATGAGTACCACACTTACCTCCTTAGGGGGTGAAACAACAAATCGTAAACCCCAATATATACCAATCTTTTTTTTTTTTCAACCATAAGAAAACAAAATATAATGAGGAAGACTAAAATCTTATTAATATAACCAATATAACAAGTTCTTAAGTTTATCAACTATCATCCCCAAAATCTGTGGAAAGTCACACACCAAGAACATCTTCTCAAATTTCTAAATCTAAGAGTAATTAAGAAGCCTAAAAAAGTTATAAAAAAAAGATGGTACATGTCGAACTTCAAGACATCAAGACGTGAGATGGAGGAAAGAATCAGTCCGAGCTAGGAGTAATAGCGACCCTGTGAAACTGACGTGTGAAAGACTGGCGTAGAGTGAGGGTCGTGTCGAAGTCGATGGCGCCACTTGCGGCCCACAAGTCCACAAATACAAAAAGAAATAACAAGTTGGGCTTTAGTACAAGGAAACTACCAGAACTCACCGGTATCACGGCCAGCTCAAAATAGAAAAAAAGCAATATAGATCAAGTATTATTATAAAATCAAACTACAATACTCAACAGGTAGCAAACAAACAAGACAAGAAACCATGGGAAACAAAATCAAGCGCACCTATGAGGACTCAAAGCCTCCACACATACTCATTTGGGAAAACTAGGTTCTTCGAATTTTGAGTTCTTAACCTAATCAGATTTCATTTCCCTCCAATATTTCCGTGTCGGAACGTGACACACCGATCCCTAATGCTACGTGCTCGGAACGTGACACCCGATCCCCTAATACTAAGGGTCGGGAACGTGAAACCCAATCCCCTAATACTACGTGTCAGAACGTTTGACACCCGATCCCCTAATACTACGTGTCAGTAACATGACACCCGATCCCCTAATACTACGTGCGAAACGTGACACACCCGATCCACTATACTAGGTGTCAGACGTGACACCCGATCACTAATCTCATAATTTATTCATCACGTCCTTCGTTATGCCGAAGGCGTCATCCTAACAGAGAGAATTCAAGTTAAAGATTCCCGTATCAAACAGGCATCCACCACAATACAACAATACAACAACAAAACCCACAATCAAGCATATAGACGAGTTTACTATGCATAGCATTAAACCTAACCTACCTCCACCGCAGAATCTCGATCAAACAAGTTACTTCTCATGCCTTTGCTTCCATTTTGCTTCTCCCTTTCTAGCTGTCCTCCCCTCTGCCCTATTCTTTTTATTTTTCCTCTCCAATTCTTTTTCTTTACCCTAATTATCATATAATCAATTAGAAAGGGGGTGGGATGATAAAAAGTAAACCCACTATTTATTTCAAGGTACTTCTTTTAACCCCCAAGTGGTAAATAACTGATTAAACTCACCCATAAATTTCATGAAGTTTTTCATGAATAGTCCAAAACACCGCTTAAAACTTTTAGCAGGAATTCCGACCCAGTCAGGTACGCGATCTGTGTGGACGGCGTCGTGATCCTATGACAGTACGTACTCAAGGTCCGTAACAAAGATCAGCGAATTTAAACTTTCTAAAGGTTTGTGACGGTCCATCGTCTCTACGTTGGGTCCGTTGCTTGCAGAGTTCCGTCGCGGAGTTCAGAGTGTCGTCCCGTACCCAGATTTTTAGAGTTGAAGTGTTTTGGAACGGGGGCCCGACGGACCGTTGTGCCTATCACGGTCGTCCTAAATGTAGTCGAGGGCAATGAGGGAGAGCAACAGGAAAAAAAAAAAATTACCACATGTGTGGGCGACGGGGTCCATGGACGGTCCGTCATGGCCAGGCCATGACGGTCCGTCGCGTGATCCGTCGACCCAGTCAGTTTTTATCACAACTGGATTCTATGCCCCAAACGACCTAAACAGGTGTTACAGAATAATTGGCCACGGAAACTATCTTGTGGGTTCCAAACAAGTGGAGGAACTTACAACAGAGAAAAAAGATTCTACTTGTTTAAGTGTAACGTAAGATTTCTATATTTTTAAAATCTAGTTATCATAACATTTGTGTTTGATTTTTATTTTTATGTTTGTCCATTTGGAAATATACTTTTTAGGGGGGGAAGTTGAAATTCTTTGGAAGAAGTTACGTCAAAGATAGTTGTGAGGACTTTCCTCAAAAAAAAAAAAATAGGAGTCGACAATGCCGTTTATAAATAAAAAAAGTGTTTGACAATTGACGTTTTTTGCATGAAGATGATCGTTAAAATAGAAGTGGAAGAACTACCTCTGAGATTTGGAAAGCTTAGCGACAGTGGGTGTGATCCAAAACATAAGGTGACTCATATTCAAATAAATACGCATTTATAGTTATTCCAGGAGGAGTGAATTATCAATTGGAATTCTTTTTAGAAGAAACGCTGTCAGGTGTTAAACAAGGTCAATCGATCAAAGATCAAATGTAATCATTTCATGGGGATCAAAAGCATTGTAGCTGAACGTGCTGAAATAGTAAACTTATATTTTTTTTCTTATCTCGCTAGTGGGTGATTTAGTGTTGAAAAATATATGAAGATCGTCTTTATGAAATGTACCAAATTTTTTTCCGTTTCTTACTGTGTGGAAGAAACTACTTCATTGTCCTCGTAGGAGATCATTTTATTTTCTTTTATAGGAATCGAACAACTTGAAGGCGTAGATACCCGATAGAATTGAATTCTACAAAAAACCACCCAATACTCAGTTGTTAAAAAGGTCTGATCATCTCACACGCTGATGATGAACACTAAACTATGAAGAAAAATAAGTAGTTAATCACCATCGTAAATATACTTTACTCTATGTTTATCATAACTTCAAACAAATATATTTTCTTCCAGAATAGCATGGAATGGATTTAAATTAAAAGCTATAGAGACTCGGAGGAGCTATTCAATGACTATTGATGAAATGTGGATGATGTACTTGGTACGAAATTGGATACATAAAAGGTCTTGTTATGTTGAACAGATTTTACTACTCGAGCAAAATTCAAAGGAAAGCGCGGCATAGTTGAAGACTCATTAAAAAGGTGAAGAGGAAGTTGCTTTGTCTAAAATGAGTACAGAAGAAGAAACATTAAATGTTAGCGGACAGTCGTGGTTACCCCCCCCTGACCTAAACCACAGTCTCAATCACAACCTTAAACTCACAATTGGAAGTTATATTGGCACATCAAGATATATTTGAAACAAGTGTCCAGCAGTTATGAGCTCATCACTTTATTCAAGGTGAGACATATTACACTTAAACTAGAATAATTTCATTACAACTTGTTTAACTAATATATAACTATGTTCATTTTCTTGATCATCGATCAATGAAACTTTCTCAAGTAATAGTTACGTACAATAATAAGTATGTTTCTTCAAGGATAATTGTGTTTCAATTTTCTTCTGTTAGCTTTACCCTACAAGAAAAAACATTATGTACACTCTTGAATCTAATTTGCTGGAAATGTGATCTTATTCCCTCAATTTTACTTTTAAAATTCAACACAGGTTGTATGAGTGATATAATTGTAAATGTTTTTTATGCTTAAATTACCTTATATGTGAATTAAATCTTAAATATTTGTTACAAAGGTTGTAAAAGATGAAAATCAGGACGAACTATTATAAAAGTGCTTTTGCAATGATATTTTTCACAAGCAACCTCAATTTTATTACTTTGTTTCTTTTTTGCAAGTTTAGTTTATCTAAGTTACATTTTTCTTTAAGGCATATGCAATGAGATATCATCTCATGAATGTTATGTTGGTTGTTGTTAGTTAATATATGATGTTATTTTTTAAAGATTTTTTTGTTGTTATCTTACTTCTTTTAGTATATTATTAACTTTTAACGATGATTTTCTTGTACATTTTAAGACGATCACATTTGATTCATAAAAAGTATGACCTTTGGTAAAAAAGAAAAAAAATTGTCCCAAAATATCCTACTTATTACCTACAACTAACTTTTGTATTTTATGACGATTGACATCGTGCTAACTATGACAATTCTAGAGATAAATTTATTTTGTTGGTATAAAGTAGTTCTCTAGTGACGATGGTGATATTATTTAGCTACAAAATGGCAAGAATGTATCGTCGTCACTAATTATAATTTGTAGAAAATGATAATGTGTATGTAGGTACAAATTCATTTCGTTGGTTAAGTAGTTTCTTAGTGATGATGTGATATTATTTAGCTACACAATAGCAAGAAAGTAGTGTTGTCACTAATTATTATAATTAGTGACAGAACGACAATGCGTATGTAAAAGGTAGTATTAAGTGAAAAAATAATATTTATTCAATGACGATATAAATATATGATTGGATACATAATAAATCATCACTAATTCAAATAAATAACTAGTGACGCAATCATTGACGTCACCATTATAACTTCTTTAGTGACGAAACAATGTTATTACCTACAAAAAATATTAATTCTATGACAATCACGTTTGTCATGAATCGAATGCATTTAGGGGCGAAAAATCATTTTGTAGACAATTCACGTCTAATTTGTGACAAAACACTAATTCGTCTCAATATACATTTAGTGACTCATGCTTTAGGGACGAAAGTCTGACGAATATTTTCTTGTCACAAAAAATCTTTTTGTGACGAGATATGAATTTAAAGTGACAAAACACAAATAATTAAATTTGTTGTAATGTATTAGTCAAGCTTGGAGTCTTCAATTTATATTTAGACTGACGCTTGAGGGAGAATATTGAAAGTTCTAGAAGAAGTTAGTTAGGATCTTATTATTTAACTAACTATGGGATGGCATTAGTTAGTTAGAATGAAGTTTGTTAGAATGTGCACATGGTGTGCATTGTGTTATCTATATAAGAATGTGCTCTTTCTCATTTGTAATATCACTTTTACAGATAATAAAATTCTCTCTCTTTTCTCTTCTGATTTTGAGCTCAAGAAGATTAGCTTCCATCGATTCTGTTGAGTAACTGTAAAGTTTTCTGAAGTTATTTGCGCTTAGAGCTCTTGTTCCAAAAATAACCAAGGTGAAACACAAATAATCATTGATAGGGAAAATAATTTCCAATTTCCTTATCTCCTTTCATTTCATTTTATATGAGTTAGTTTGACTTGATGCAGAATTCGAGAAAGAAAAAAAAAAGAGTAAGTTATATAAATGGGGACTGAGGGACTATTATTTATAAGTCTCGAGTAACTTGGAAGCCAAGTTTACTATTACTAGTGTTAAAATAATTAAGGTAGAATAGTAGTTTTTTCTTTTCTTTTTGTGATACTGTCAATTTTCTTTTAAAAGTCTAATATGTTTTTTAGTTCAATGAAATAATTAAAACCAGAAAGATAGTATCTTTTATTATTTTTAATGTACATTTTTATTTTGGGCTTATAGTACAATTTTAACATTATTTTAGACTTGAAACTAAGTTTTTCAAGTTATTAATATTTTTTAAACTTTATTTTAATGCCTATTTTGTATAAAATAATAAGAGTATAAGTTCAATTGTTTTATTAAAGAAAGACACATGTCATCAGCTAACTTTAGTAATGACAAATTTCAGCATATAAAAAGACATACGTGATAATTTAAAATTGTCAACATCAGAAAAAATCATAAATTGTGTTTCTATACATATTATTAAACAATACAATTCTAATTTTAAAAAATGTTTGCATGAAAATAAAATCAGATAAATTTGCTGATGTATAATTATATATTTTTAGTCTAATTTTAGTTGTTATTAATTTTAGAAGTCTTATATAATTACATAAATGATATGTAAATTGAAAACAATCAGATAAAATAGTTGCATAATACCTATCCACTAGTACACCAACCTATAATCAATCCTATACTCAATGAAAAATCGTTTATAACCTTTTATTTTATAGTAGTTATTTAAACTAAATTTTAAAAAAAAATCACAAGATAAATAATTATGATTATTTAATAAATTCACTTTTGTCACGCCACAAGCCTACACCTGGAAGTGGCCGTCACTCGAGAACCATTTGTTCTCCCAAAGTGAACCCTTGGTTTCACTGACTAATTAGAAGAAGACTTACTCGAGCAATAACAGGCTTAAAACAGAATTTGATCTCAAAATAAAACTCAACTTGAATAGGCGAAAGCACTCATTGCAATAATTATAGTTTCTAAAACATCTTTAAAGGAAAGAAAGTATAGAGAGACTCCTTGACTCTTTCTATCTATGGAACCTCTAATGTTTAATATAGGTTTCTTGACCAGACCCTGACGCCTCAAAACAGCTAAACTAAAAGTAAATGTGAAGTCCTCCGGAATGCTAGATTGGTTACCAGAATTGTCGAGAGTGTAGATTAATCTCAACGGAGCGCCATCTGATTACCCTAAATACTTGTATTTTCATACTCAAAAGATGCATATCGAATGAAATCAGTACATAGAATATACGAGTATGCAACATAGCCTATGTGAAATAACATAATGAAAGGAGTGCAATAGATAACAACATACTCAAGCTAAATGTAAAGAAATAAAGGAGTTATATCATATAAAGCTTTACAAATACTTACTCATATTTGAACTCAACATAATAAGTGATATACTAAAATACACTTTAAAATCTATTGAGAGATTCTCTAACTGACAACCACCACTATGAGTTACGTGATTATACAATGTCTTCTTTCAAAAATGTCATATATCGTGCCGGAGTATAGAACATTAAGTAATAATGATTCATATAAAAAGTATGAGTGTGTCACTTATTGGCAACACATGATTTATGAGGATTTTGAGTTGTCTGAACTCATCTCAGTTCGTAATTTTAATCCAAATAGTATATATATACTCATGCTCAAATCTATAAAACATACTCTTTCTCTGGTATAATTTTTCAAACTTATTTCATTGAAATATGTAAATACTATGAAATACATCTGAAATCATTTCTTATTTGGAAAAGAAGGTTTCTCTTTGGTTAATCGAAAATACTTTTGATAATTACGCAAAAAGGACCCTTTAAGAAGTAATTGTTATGTACTCAATTTTTCTAAAAAGTCTTTTACTTTTCTCAAATAATACTATCTTTATTCATGTAAAAATAAAACATTTGAGAAATACGTAGTTCCTTTATATTCTTGCTCAAATTCTGGTTAGTATTCTTTATCAAACTCCTCTTCACTTTTTCAAAGACTCGGTTTAAAGCAAAAATATTGGCTTTACAAGATACTCAAAATTTAGAACTTGAAACAAGAATCATGTTGAAATATAGACATGAAAATTTTAACTCAAGGATCTTAATAACAATATAAAAATCTCAATACTCAAAATTCAACAATACTGCTTATCTCAAGATTACTCAATAAATAAGGTTCATGCTGAAATATATGCATGAACGAATAAACTCAAGAATCTAAATGTATAACATAAAATTAGGAATATAATTTCAAATGAATTAGAAACTCAAGAACTAGGAACTCAACATCAATTCATCTCAAGAATGCTCAAATCTAAGGACAGAACTCTAAATTACTCTTTTACTGATTTAAAAGTAGATGTAGATGTGCGGACAAAATAATTCAACACAATGACAACTTTACATACCTGGAAGAGCAAAGTCTTTTGACGAAAGTGATGAAACTTGAAGAATACTCAAGACCCTAGTTTTTCTCCTTTGGGAACCTTTGCATTGATGACTTGAAGTGTTAATGAACGTAATTAACTTATTAAAACTTTCTAAGCCCTTAAATAGGTCAAACTTTGTGATTTAGACTATGAATAGGTTTTAAATGACATAGGGGAAATACCAAAATGACCTCAACTTAAAAAGTAACAGATTGCCTTAAAAGGAAGCTTTCGTGAACCGTTTAAGTCTCCACAATACCTTGTAACACTTCAGCGGTAATATATCTATCTGTGAAATTTCAACTGTCTGACAAAGCCTTTCTAAAACAAGTATATCTTTTTACTCAAAACATAAAATGGATCAAATTTTGTGTCGTTGAAAGGAGAACTCATAGAACTTTGATTTTTTAGGTCATGGGCCACTAACTTCGTTATGTTCTATGAGATATGGCCACTTAAAGTTGATCAAAGTAAAATCTTATAGTGAAACTAATCAACAAGATAGCTTTCAGCTCAACTTTGTGCTAGGGAATTTTAGTGACCTTAATTCATATTTAAAAGCATTCCAACATTTAAAGAATAGACCATAAGTTCACATCTTATAGGTGACTTGTAAGGACCACTTAACGCCCGTACAAGTCACCACGGGTTGTCTAGGGTCCTGTTCAGGTGACTCAAATCCTGGCAACCCTGGACGGTTGCTTTAATAGTGGTTGTGGACCCCTAAACATACTTTCTAGGGTTCCGTGAAGCGTCAATGATAAATTTTGGGTTTGTGGACTTGCTCGTTAACCCTCTTTATCCTTTCTCGAAATTTGAGGTATTTCACAAATTATTCAAATTTTAAAAGTATAGTTTTGAGGTGTTATAAAATGATTTAGGTCTAAGCCTAGAAATTTTTGAGGTATTACAATATCTCCCCCTCGAGATTATTCATCCTTGAATGACTGTTGAACTGAGAATGGATAGGAAATGAGTTACTCTTACTATCTTTTTGACTGTTGAACTTGCTTACTAACATACAAGGAACTAATTCGTACTAAGAGTTTGGTACTATCAATAGCACATAAATCAAGAATGATATTGTTTTGGACATAGTTATCCTCTCTCAAAAGTTATCTTACATGAAACAAAGGTATCTGGCATGAAGGTAAGAGTAGGACTATTATGTCTTAAGCAATACGATGTTAGCTTTCAAGCCTAGAAGAACCTCTAAACCATGCCTCCCTTATAAATGCCAAACTTCATTAGCTGCAACTCATATATCCTTCAATGGTTTATGACTACTCTTACGAAGGTGTAAGTTAAACTGTCTACTCTTAGTGTGTTCAATCCTAATCTCTAAATCACAATATGTTGAACATGATAATCTACACAACAAGACTCATGTTTTATGCCTTTATAAGAAATTTCATCCCATGAATACTACTCCTTAACATTACATCCAATAAAACTTTGATTCCTAGTCAAGAAGCATCTAACACATCATGTATTCATCCACATGTAACAACACAACATTCAAGCTAGCATTATTGCCAATCCATGAACTCCAACTAATGAATCCTTCAAGGAATTCCTCCTCCTCTTGTCATCTCAATAAATTTAACTCATTACTATCATGAACTACTAACTACTCTCACCTAAATATTTCTCATACTAAAACTTCATCATCCTTCCTACACTTTTATAACTTTAAATGGAATAAGCACACTATTGCTACAGGTATAAGAAAAGTCAATTGTTTCTTTCTATCATCACTCAAATACTATCATCAGCATCACTCTCTAACTATAAATGATCACTAGAAGCATGATTTATTAGAGAATTATGATATAAAAATATGCATGACATAACATTATATTGCTAGACATTGCGATCGAGTGATGAATATATAACACTAAGCATACTATAGAATATGAGTGCTTATATGAATAAGTTCATACCATGAGGCAAAATATCCTTAATTTTATGGAATTAGATAGAGATCAATGTGTTAAAGTTTTTACCACCCATACTCAAAACTGAGTATATATGTGAATCTTTATGAAGTGTATGAGCACAATTATCGAAACAATTTTGATATTAGAAACATCAATAAAATATTGGAATGATTGAACTGTGAAGAATACATAATATTATGAATGGATTGATATATCTCTAAAAATCTTTCTAAACACAATGCTATTTGATTGTCCATACTTGACTTGGTTTCACATCTTATCATCTCCCCTTAGGTGTGAAGTTGAAACTTTAAAGTTATGAATCTATTCCATCATCTCTAATTAGTATGTATTTTGTTAACTCTAATACTTGGGAAAGTCTTATCTCATGGCTACTGAACTGTTTGTGTGCAGGTATTATGGTTCCTTCTAAGATACTCGACTTAAACCCTCCTCATTAGCTTATAAGGTTGATTCATCTAACTCTGAAGAAGGAAAAATAATGCTTACGCCAATCTATTCCATATTGACAACTCAAATATACTATCTAGGCACACATGAAACAACATTAATTTAGTTTAACCTCATATGACTAAATATTATGTAAGGTACCCTCTCAATGCTCTTGAATGACCACACTTGTACCACTCACACTTATCAAAAAGTAACACCTCAATTTCTTACCTGATTTATGTCAAATCTAGATCTGATCTCGAACTAACATCATCACCCTCATGTTGTCATCCTTTTGATCACTACACTATCTGAAATTCAAGCTCAGTGTCTATTACTAAACATGTAAATTAATACAATTAATTTATTAATATACTAACTTACAACTACTACATAAAATTAAGAAACATTCGCCCAGTAAGACTTCATGACAAGTAATCAATCTTTAACTCTCAATCTACAAACTTATAATTTACCATCACATTCCATTTCACAACTTAAGTACTATTTACCTATTCACTATACATCATTGCATAATCATTTCTATAACCCTCTAAATATCATGAGGCTCTCTTTTTAAAAATCATAGACCTAGCTAAAATATATTGTACCACGAATACTTGACTCTTCTATCCAACACTTGGTTTATACTAATGTATTGACACTTAATCATAAACTCTCTCTGGTTAAAGTATATTCTAACTCATCTTGACTATCAACTATTACTCTACATTCCATCATGAAATCTACACAAACTCATCACTTTTTTTATCTACCCATATAAGAATTTGGGGCTAAAAGAAAGTTCAGAATTGTTGATGGCTTAAAATGAAGATCTGGATTAGAAGATTAGTTGGAGTAATTCTTTTTTGGAGCAAATTTGATTTGAAATTATAATTTCTAAATATTTATTGTTTAATATACACGGCTGGATGTTTTTTTTAAAAATCCCTCATTAATAACTTATTGTATGCATGTGTTCAACAACATATTTACCTCATCATTATCTCCCTTTCTTAGATTACTATACCTCTGTATGCATTCTTCTGAATTTGGTCATTTCTACTGGCTCATAATATTCAAATCAAACACTTTCAAATGGAAAGACTACCCAAGCTTTCTAATACACACTCCTCTCATAAAGTTTGTCACCTCAATCAAGGATTAAAGAGGGAGAGTCTGGAAGTACATCTCACTTTTAGCTTAAACACACGATCCAAATGAATAGGAGTGCATTATTTTAAATCTGAATATTTAAACTCACTCAGGGGCTTCTCTCAAGATGTGGTCTCATGAATTTCTGAAGACTTTTTCTTAGAGTATCTCATCGATAAGGATCAACCCATTTCTTTTCAACTGCCTTAAGTATGAGGTGTAGTCGAATGGATTTGCCAAAAGCATAAATTTGAATAAGATCCTTATGACACTTTTTATTGCATAATTTAGAGTATGAAAGAAGGAATTTTTTTTCTTAAATATCTTTAGTCCCTCATTTATAGATATGGACCCTTACAACCATAAATAAGGTCCTTTTAACACGACTTCATAGACACCATATGACTCTTTTGCTTTGTGCTATGATATCAAATTTGTCATGCTCCGAGCCTACACCCCGAATGCGGCTGACACTCAAGAACCATTTTTTATTCCCAAGGAACCCTTGGTTTGGCTGAATAACTAGAGGAAGACTCACTCAAGCAATAATAGGCTTAAAACAAAATTTGATCTCAAAATAAAACTCAACTCGAATGTCTGAAAGTACTCATTACAACAATTATAATAGTTTGCCAAACAACTTTAAAGGAAAGAAAGTACTGAAAGACTCCTTAACTCTTTCTATCTATGAAGCATCTACTGTTTAAGATAGATGTCGGGACAAGATCACCGACACCTCAAAACAACTAAACTAAAAGTAAATGTGAAGTCTGATGAAATTCAAGGAGACTCACTAGAACTATCTGGTGATCATAATAGAGTGCCTATTGATTATCCTAAAGACTTGTATCTGCATTATAAAGACGAAGGTCAAATGGCATCACTATACTTGAATGTACGAATATGTAATATACCCAAGGTGAAATGACTACAATAAATAAAGGAATTCAATAATTTAAAGATTTACAAAGTATTTACTCATATCTGAACTAAATATAATACGTGATATATTAAAATACACTTTTAACTCTATTAGGATATTCTCTAGACAAAAATAATCACTATGAAATACGTGATGATACAATGTCTCGCCCACACTACCAGAACTATCTCGTACCGTGTCGGGGTATAGAGCCACTCAACTATGTTAATCCATTAAGAAATAAGAATTGATCTAAAAATTATGATCATAGATCCATGTTAGCAAGACATAGTTTATGATGATTTTGAGTTGTCTGAACTCATCCCCATATCAGTGCTAAATAATACTCTCAATAATAAATATATTCATGCTCAAATATATAAAACATACTCTCTCTCTCTCTATTTGAGATAATTGATCTAAGATGCCTCTTTAAGAGGTAACTACTCTGAACACAATCTTTCTAAAAACCCTTTTATTTTTCTCAAAATAATACTCTCTTTCTTTATGTAAAAATAAAACATTTAGGAGATACTTAGTTCCCTTATAGTCTTGCTCAAATATTGGTTAAAACTCTAGTCAAACTCTTCTTTACTTTTTCAAAAACTCAGTTTAAGATAAATTGTTGGCTTTAAAATATTTTTAAAATTTACAAGTCAAAGTGGTTCATTATGAAATATAGATATGAACAACTCAAAACAAGGATATCTAAAACATTATACCAATACTCAATAATCAGAACTCAACTATACTACTCATCTCAAGAATACTCAATTCATCATCCAATCATCACCAAAGGTAAATAAATTATACTTCATCAAATTACTCATGGGTAACATGAAATCAAGCAAGAAAGAGGAAATCCACTTTGGATTCAACTTCAATTGTCAAATTTAACTACAAAGTTGTAAAACCTTAAAAGCTAGAGAAAAACTGTTCTTCAAAGGTAAAATGCTCTCTCTAATACGACTATTTATCTCTAAATATTGTTTTCAAGCTCTCCCATGAACACTACTCTTTGGGCTATTTATAATTTTTCAAAATTTTGCCCAAATATGAAACTAATGACTGATTCAACGACATTAGTCATTCTCACTAGGTGCACTGCTTTTTATATTAGAGTTTTTCAACCTTCATTAGTAGCAACAAGTGCCATGCACTGTCTGATTGGGAGAGGTCATAATCATTAGGTGATTCACCCTTTATGCCAGACAATCAACAATGTTCACTTTGCACTTATTTTTGTATTTTTGTCTTTTCTTTCAAACATTAGTCCTTGCCTTCATAACTGCAAATCATCATCATTCTATTAGAAAATGAAAATATTAGGAAATGAAGACACAAAATATTGAGCTAAATGGACCTAAAATTAGTGCAAATCTACCGCTCATCAGAACCCTAGATTACTCTTTTACTTATTTGAAAAAAGATACAGGGTTTGAGGACGAACATGTACAACACTATAATATCCTTACATACCTAGGAGAACAATTTTTTTTAGGGAAATGGATGAAGCTCCAAGAACGCTCGAAACCCTAGTTTTTCTTCTCTTGGAACCTTGCTTTATTGAGTTGAAATGTTAGTGAACGTAAAAGAATTTATTAATATTTTATAAGCCCTTAACTAGGTGAAAACATTGTGGTTTAGTCTTAGAATAGAGGCTAAAATGACATAGGGGAAAGACCAAAATGACCCCAACTTAAAAATTGATGGGGTGACTTACAAAAAAACGCTTCACGAACCGTTAAGGGATCCATGGTCTAGGAAACACTTCACCGGCCGCATAGCCATTCATAAAATTTCAACTATCTTTCACGTATACTTTTTAAAATAAAATAGAAAAAGAAATAACAAACTCTAACATTCTTTGAGTAATTTATTTTATTACAAATTTAAATATATTTTCAATTCAAATTGAAATAAGTTTTATTATTATATAATTTTAATTATTGAAGCGGCATATAATTCCTTATTATTAGTAGTTCAATTGATTTTAATTCATTTTTAATAAATTAAAATGTATTCTTGTATTTTTTTGTCTCTATTACCATCAAAGCATTGATCATGGTCATTCATGTAAAACTCAACATTATAAGGTCTAAAAATCATAAATAAAATCAAAGTTAATATTTCGACCAACAAGTATGAAATTCTTATTGTTATATACTTATTAAAATCTTTATAAATAAGAATAAAAGTAATTTAACAAAAAAAAAACAAGTTCAAGCTATTGTAAAACAAGAGGGAATTACAAGAATGCTCAAACAAGAAAGGAAGACAAATAGTAAGGGAAAGTGTAGCGTATAGAGTTTTTTTTACTCTATTCAACCGTATCTTTCTTAAGGGTGAAGAATACCCTTTTATAGGAAAAAGAAATTATTTGTTTACAACCTTAAATCAAGATATGTTAGTACATCTTTAAGGCTTACATTAAATTAATACATTGTGTTCGGTACTTGATGAAAAGAAACATCCATAATTGAATTGAATTGTAATACTTCCCGTTTGATGTTTATATACAATGTGCCTCATTACACCATACTAGAAAATTCAGTGGGAAAAAGCTCAGTGAAGGAAAAAGATTACACATATTTTGTAATACACCTTGAGTATTGCCTCATTAAAAACTTTACCAACAAACTCAATGGGACAAAACACTGGATAAGAGAAAAATAGTACAACGTGTTTTTATTCCCCCGTTTAAATTTTATTTATTATTTAGGAGACATCGCATTCTAATTGTATATCGTAGCTTCTCAGATATTGACGTTGGTGATGCCATAGTGAATAAATCTGCAAGATTATCACTCAAAAAAATCTATTGAACATTTATCTCACCATTTTGTAGAAGATGATTTGAAAAAGAACTTAGATGAAATATGCGTCGTTCAGTCTCCTTTGATATATCCACCCTTTAATTGAGTTATTCAAGAAGAATTATATTTATATAATATTGTTGGAATCTTTGTTTGCACAAGACTGGATGATTGCGAAGAATGTTGAGTCATTAATCTCAATCATAGACACTCTCGGCTGAATTCTTGAGTGGCTATTATCTCTACATTATTTGAAGAAAGAGAAAATATTGTTTTCTTCATCGGACACCATGATATAATTGTACCTCCATATGTGAATAAATAACATGTGTGAGATCGAACTTTTTGCGGGTCAGTCCAATATCCTACATATGCATAACCAATCAATTCTGACTTGGATGCACTAGAACACAACGATCTCATATCAATTGTTCCTTGAAGATATCTGAATATATGTGTAACACATTTCCAATGACTTCTCATTGGAAATAAGTTGAATCTCTTTAATAAACTTACTACGAAACAAATATTTAGTCAGATATTATTGGTAAGGTACATCGGTGTTCCAATAACGTTGATATATAGAGTTGCATCATCCGAAAATTCTTCATCCTTTTCTTGAGGTTGGAATGAATCTTTATTTGTATCAAAAGATCTCACAACCATCAAGGTACTCAATGGGTGTCACGGCCCAACCCACTGGACCGTAGGGGAACCTACATACTAACACCTAAATAGGAGAAACCTCATATCCCAATAGTCAAAACATGCGGAGAATTAAGAAAGCGAACAAATAAAAGAAAATCATATAATAACTTTATAAAACAAGAGAATCATATAATAACTTTATAAAACAAGAGTATATAAACGACACCGAGTTAAGACTTGTAAAGCAATTTACACCCCAGAAATCTAGTGTAAATAGGTACAAGAGCTACTAAGAGTATAGATAGGGCATAAAAAAGAAAAGACACGGCTCCCACCATGCGAAAGGAAAATATTAATTTGTTGGGATTTTGCGTCGCACCTAATTGCAACATCACTCTTTTAAAACTCTTATTGCATTCCAATCTATGCACAAGGGGCATAGCACTATGTATCCATTACAAAACCACACGTGCTGATAGACATTATAGGATGAACATGCAGTAAGACCACTCGCTTCTCCACTTTTAACCTCTCTCAAATACCTCAAAATTACACTAGTACCCGTACCACCAACCACCATCTCAGTCCACCTACTTACTAGGTTCTTGATCGTAGTTTTTACGCCATGATTTAACCATCTTTAGAAAAATCACATTTGAAATGTTTCTAAGTATAAAACAATTTGAAAAATACTTAGAAAAGAGTTGTCACTTAATGTTTTTGAAGAAATTAAGAAAACTTAATTTAAAAGGATTTTAACAGATTAAATCTTTATAAATTTAGAGAAAATGGGTAAGAGGTTCTTATTTACACTTCAAGAAGGTTTTTAAGGCATTTGGAGCGTCCGCTTACCTTCGGTTATCCTACGACCTAGGCTAAATGTTTTTAGTTATTTTTTTAGGAAAATAATTTGATTTAAACATAATAATATTAATTTAAAATATTTGATTCAGTTGAGAAAATATTTAACAGAACAATTTTTTTAATTTTTAAAAAACTGGTACTTAGTTAAAACATTTGAATTAAAATGCAAGTGACTAGAATTATAATAAAACTAAAATTTACTTAGAATTTACTTGATTCATTTGTAAAACAATAATTTAAACTAAATTGCTTGATTTGAGCATGAAAATCATTTTAAGTTAATTGACAAATAAGTAAAATGTTTTGGTTAAATATATTGAATAAAAATGTAAGAGTTGATAAAAGTGAATTATATTTAAATAAACCAACATAAAGAATCTCGTTCATCTGTTGGAAATTTATAGTTCTAATGTTAGAGTTAGTACACAACAAAGTAATAAATAACCACACAATTAAATGAGTTAAGAGAAATGGAGAGATTGAATTTGGGCCCCCTTTTTGGGCCAATTATGCTGGAATTTTTGGGTTTTGACCCAATTCCCCTTTATGTATACATATGATATATATCAAAGTATATCGGATGTATACAACTCATTTTTCTACTTTCCAAGACCTTTTCTTCAACTTAAAAGACTTGTTATTCGATTCCTCAAGGCTGGCTGACTCGATAAAAGTAAATTAGGCCTCCATGTCCCAATCATTGAATGGCAAGGCGAGCAGATAGAGTCTGAGGACTCGGGTCGGATTTTCACATGCATATAAAAATGTGAAAAAACATAAGTAATGCTCAAAGTAGTTCATAATAGAAAATAATGAGCGAGATAGGAGAGCCGGCCCTATTGGTACCCGTCCACTCTTATTTTTTTTGTTCTTTCCCTTGACTTTCTCAACCCCCCTATTCTTCCATCCCTCTTTTCTTTTGCTTGCCTCTTCTTTTCTATCTCATATCTCGCCTCTTCTTTTATTCGTTTTCTTTCCTTCCCCCTTACATCGCTCTTAATTCTCCTTATCTTTTTCCTCTTTTCTCCACGTACTGTGTCTGAAACAATAACCCCAAAGGAAGTGAGATTTTACAAAGAACAAAAAAAAATTAAAAGACATCATTAATGAAAAGTTAACAAACATGCTACACATATATGATTTAAGCTAAAAGCGTTGGGAACATTAACTTTAGCACAAACACAATTAATACTTAACGTAAATATTATTAAGAGCATCAAAATAAAGTAATATCAAACCCATAGGACAAATGGAAAAACTAGGACCAATATAAATGAACGATAACAATAATCAAACTTGATGTGTACTAACAAAGGTCCACAAGTAATTTTTCTAAGAATGAGCAAAATTTGATGGATCACTTCTTCATTTATAATCCACAAAGTAAAGCAAAAAAAAGACTAGTGACCTCAACTTAATAGAGGATACAAGCGTACAACAAATGGTCATATTTAGACATTAATAAATGCATGAGTAGGGGAACTATACTTAAAACTAATCACGATGACCCTTCTATTATGATAAAAGCATGGTTTAACACCTTAAATCGACTACTGAAGGGGATGAACAGGAAAGTAAAAGAAAGTAACAAGCATGCTCTCAAAGCACTAGCTAGTGTCCAAGAACAAAGAATGGAAATATATAACGACTAACTTACAAGATACGAGAAAAGATATACTAAGGATACATCGTTAACTTGAGATGAAAGGAAATTACACATAAGATCTTATTATAACAGAACCAAAGACAAAAATAAACACGCTTAACATGAAAAATTGCCACATAAGTTGAGGGACAACATTGGCATAAATGAGGAACAACCCCAATATTGAATGAAAGCTTTGTGCATAATGAGTAACACTATAACTCATCCAGCTAAACTTAGGAAATGAAAGAAGATGATCAGGTTCATATTCAACATTTTTTTTGACGCGCTTAAAGAAGTTTCAAACATGGACATTACAGTGAGGACAAGTTGATGAAGTGTGAATTCTTATAGTGTGAAAGACCAAACACCGACATCAATAGCCGGATACAAGAAAACCGGTACCCAACATGAAAGAGATATATTCTACGAGATTAAGCTAACATATATGAAAATTCAAAACGATAGATGAGACAGCCAATGGCGCGAGCAAACCATGAAGAAACATAACCATACAGTAAGCAAATTCTAAGTTGAAGCTAGATAACCATCATGTCATTTCGAGTGAGACGAAGCAGCAGTTCAACTGACAATGGTGATACAAAACTAAGCTAACAAATATAACGACCAATATATAATATTAATATAAACATTCACAAATGCTTGAATGCTGGACTCACGCTTACTGTCCAAAACTCACTGGAAAACAAGATTAAAGCAAGAGTTAAACAAAATATCCAAATACCATAACTAACAGACCTTGTATCAAGTGTTGAACTCACACAACATGCTACATTGAAAAATAATACAAGAGGAGGCAAGGTTACCTTTTTCGGGCAGCGTGGTGAGACTCCGAGCTTGACCGTGAAGCTATACACCACCACATGTGAGCTCCAGAAAATTTCAGTTAGGGGGCAAACCAGAGAGAAAACACAAACCCATTCATAAATATTTAGTAAGCAATTGTTGTGCTTCTTTTCTCCAATCCTTTCTAAAACTTTATCTTTCCTAAACATTGAAAGAAATAGATGTTTATAGGCTGAGATTGGGGTTGAAAGAGGGGGAAATCAAAGTTGAAATTTGAATTTCTTTGCTCTTTTTTTAAGGCAACAGTGAGGAAATCTGGAAATCCCTAAAAAGGGTAAAAAGGCGAATAGAGACTTGATGTTGAGCTAAGAGGTATGGGGTTCTGCAGGTTAGGGTGGGATTTTTGTTGGACTTTTCTGCGCGTTTTTTTCAAGCGCTAGAAGACGAAGAAAGAAAAAACGCCGGTACCAAGGGGTGGGTACGGGTATGGGGTCGGTTCGGTATGTGCATATATGTATATGGTTGTTTTATGTACGTTGGATTGATGCTGATGGGGTGATTTTAGCGCAACTTTCACGTCTAGCGAACAAAAAATTCATTATTTGTAGCTATATAACAAAGTTGCATTAATTGCCGCTCTATAGCAACATAAAATTGTTACAATTGTATGCCTTATACAATTGTATAATTTGCTGGCCAAAATTGTATAATTACACTGACCTATTTAGCTGCAATTGTTAATTCGCCCCTTAATTTAATGCGATTGTATAATGCAAATGTATAATTCGCTGCCTATTTCGCGCAAATTTTATGAAATTTTGCTTTGTCATACAGTTGAATCGAATTAAAATGTATGTTTATTGCATAATTATAAGTGTTATACAAGACGATATAGGTTTTTCTCTCGCTTTTACAAAACAGAAACACAATATATACACTTTTTGTGTATAAAGTAGAGAAAATTGTATTTCACTGCAAATGAATATTACAGCACTTGTATAATTCGTTGGCCTTTTTCTCTATAAATTTGAAAGTAAAATGTTTATAAGTTTATAATTACGTGATAACACGAAGACAATATATTTTGCATGTGTATATTACAATTTTTCTCTCGATTTATACAAAATAGAAACAAGAATTTCTTTACCACTTCGTGTCTAAAGCGAGAGAGGGCGAGCGAGAATGGAGAGTGGCGAGCGAGGGGATTTTTGGGGAGAGAGGAGAGAGAACCTGGCAAACTTTAGGCTAACGTTTGCTATGGAGCACAATCAAATCAAACCCTAGCATTTTAGGTTATTAGTTTGCTATTATATACAATTTTCCGTTGATTTTATTAGGCTTGTGGTAATGGATTATGGATTAGACTGATGGGCTGCACGTGAAAATTGTGTTGTTGGACTTGAAAAGCATCAAATGACTACTGGAAAATTGAAAAATAAGTGCCCAATCTTATTAACCAAGTGGGTTCAAGGAGACAGAATGGTTAGTTTTGAATTAAGGATTTTGCCTAATTGATTGAAATTATAGACAATTGAAATTAAGAACTTAGTTAAATTAATTAAATTTATGAATTCGAGTAATAATTGAATAGGACGAATTAATATAGATTAATTAATGAGCTTCTTAATCTTGATAAAATAAAATGACTAACTTAATTGTAAACTAATTAATTTAAAATATAAATTATTACTTAAATCAAAAACTGATTGAAAAAATATTTAATGTAAAACTAAGTTATCTATATATATATATACGATAATATATATATTAACTTTACAAAAAGGTGAAAAAAAGGTATTTAAATAACGTACAAAACTACCCTATCCATTTCAAAAAGTAGTACCTATTAACGTGGAACGGAGTTTAAGAAAGAAAAAGAAGATTTTTTAATCTTGTGGTTCTAAATTAAAATTATGTCAAATGTACCAATATGCCCTTTAAGCTGGTGGTCTTAAACATGTCACGTGGAGAGGTAAAGTTAAAGTGTTGCCAAAAAAGGAAAGGGGTCATTCTTTTTTAAAAAAAAAACTAAAAAGAAAATAGTGTCATTCTTTTTAAACGAAGGGAGTACTTTGTTTTAATTTTTTTTTTTATAAAACTAATTATTTTAAGTCATTTGAAATTGAAGAAGCTCGATAATTAATTTATATTGCGGACATCCAAAATTGGGTGTCAACAGTTGTCACTCATTTGATTTGGATTGATGAAAGTAATTCGAGGCAAATGAAATTTACGAATCCAATTTTGTCTGACCACATTTTCATCCTTAGGAAATGTATTTTTGGTATGGACTTTAGGATTTATGGCTGAGCACTAGAAATGGATTCCTACATATCTCAAGCTATATGAGAATTTAGGTCACTTATAGTTCGATGCGCTTGATTTGACGTACGATAATGAAAGAATTTAGAAGTTATCCCGATATCGAATTATGATGGATAAGAATACTTGAGAATAACATTTGAGAGAGAATGTACGAGTACAATTGAGTTTTAGTGATTGAGCCCGCCTACATATCCTTAAACCCTAGGAATATGTTGTTTGTAGTTCGACTCGATCGGTTGAAAAGAAAGTATAGTATGCAAGATAACCTTTGTTTCGGGAAGAGGCACAAGTAAGTTGAGTATGAAAAAGAGGCTTACAACGTCGTAGCTATGAATGTGGTACACTTAAGATCCATAATTAAGAACTTATACAAACATAATTTCCAAAGCTCTTGATGTATTGTCACTCAGATTGCAAAGTTCCCTCCATTGAGAGTGAAAAGTTTCCCGATGCAAAATTGAAACTGATAAAACCAAAGAAAAACCCACATGCCTTCTGATAGGGGTGTGGATTGATTCTAGTGGAAGTTTCTCCTCAGCTCGTGTCTTAAGAGTTTGATACTCCTGTTTGGACTAGTTCGCTACTAAGAAAAAGTTCCACATTGTGTTGCATCCCTTTTGATGACATCCGCACCTGTGGTTTGATTTGAGAATTCATCCTCTTGGATGTCTTGACAAATACTGAAATAAATTTGACACAACAGGTGATGAATTGATATGATACAACATGATAATGACTTTATAGATAATGTAATATTATTAATGCCGATAATTCATTGATAGAATGATGTTTCTACATGTTGATGAAGATGTGGATGCTCGATCAGTAAGATGATGTTGCTACATTGATGATCCATTGGAAGGATGAATGTTGATGCGATGGTGGGATAATGTTGTCGAAGCTTGATTGGTAAGATTATGTTGCTCTCTTTGCATTGGAAGAAGTAATGACTCTCTCGGTGTTTGAAGATGCAATGGCCTTTTTAGCGGTTGAAGATTATGTTGCCCTCTCCGCATTTGAATGCAATGGTCCTCCCGGCAAATGAATGCAATAGCCCTCATGGCGTTTGAAGATGCAATGACCCTCTTGGCATATAAAGATGGTATCCCTCTCAGTGTTTGAAGATTCAGTGTCCCTTTTGGCGGCTTGAATGCAATGTCCCTCTCGGCATTTGAAGATGATGGCCCTTTTGGCGGCTTGAATGCAATGGCCTAGCGGTTTAAATATGATGGCCCTCTCGTCATTTGAAGATGCAATGACCCTCTCTGTTTTTAAAGATGCAATGGCCCTCTCGACATATGAAGTTGATGGACCTCTCGGCGATTGAATATGTAACAGCCTTCAAGGCAGTTAGAATGCAATGGAACTCTCGGCATTTGAAGATAATAGACCTTTGAGAGTTTGAAAATGATGGTCCTCTCGGCATATGAAGATGCAATGGACCTCTTGGAATTTGAACCTTCAATATTCTCTCAGTGGGTTTGAATATGTAATGACCCTCTTGTCAATGAAAGATGATGGCCTTCTCGGTGATGAAGATGATGACCCTCTTGGCATCTTGAATGTAATGGCCCTCTCGGCATTTGAAGATAATAGCTCTCTCGGCGTTTGAAAATGATGGCACTCTCTTCATATGAAGATGTAATGACCCTCTAGGAATTTGAAGATACAATGGCCTTCTTGGCGGTTTGAATATGTAATGTCCCTCTTGGAAATGGAAGATGATGGCCATCTTGGTGGTTGAAGATGATGACCCTCTCGGCGTATGAAGATGATGGCCATCTTGTCTTCTTGAATGCAATGTCACTCTCGGCATTTGCATATATGATGTAACAACCTTGAAGATGTAACAACCTTCTCGACGGCTAGAATATGATGTCTTTCTCGGTGTTTGAATATGATGGCTTTCTCGGTGTTTGAATATGATGTCCCTCTTGGCGGTTTGGATATGTAATGGCCCTTTTGACAATGAAAAGATGTAACAACCTTTTTTGTTGTTTTGAAGATGCAATGGCCCTCTGGCATTTTTTATACATGATGTCCTTCTTGGTATTTGAAGATGCAATGACCATATTGGCATTTGAAGATGTAACAACCTTCTTGGCGGCTAGAAGATGATGGCCCTTTCTGTATTTGAATATGATGGTCCTCTTAGCATTTGACGATGCAATGTCCCTCTCGGTGTTTGTAGATGCAATGACCTTTTTGGTTATAAATACGATGTCTCTCTGGGTGGTTCACATTACTTTGTCAGATATTAACAGGATTTTGTGAATATTTTCCAATAGTTCTTGATGCTGAAAAAATGTAATTTAATATCTTTTTAGATTCTTGTACATGTTGAGAGTGATGTCTTCACTTGTTCCCATTAAGAACATTTTGTGTTCAATATCTGACTCTTTGTTTGTGGGAGATTTGAACGAGGTGTTGTTGTACGTATTTCGAACTGCTTTTTTTTCTTAAGAACTTCAATAACTTCTCTGCCTCCACAGAGAAGTTGTCAATTCGGGGAGCAACTCCCCCTTTTGAATCCTCCATATTCGTTAAATGAAAAAATATGATGATCTTGAGGCAATCTTATATACTTACATCCACATAAAATTGTTAGTTTTTTTTTTTAAAAAAAATAATAATCTGTGTTGATTTCTTCAATTGCTTGCTCCTTTTTTTTTGCTATCTTCAGTTGATCACCATGATATCATACTTCTCGATAGGCATAAGATAAATTTATACAAAACATTTGACATATTAAAATCAAAGATAAATAATTTTTGAGAATCAATTTGGAAAATGTCACTGTCAAATGTTATGTCATGCGTAGCTTAAGTGAACGCCTTTGAATCAAACTTTTGATGTGTCTGATGGCTTATTTTTGGAGAATTCAGAAAATCCTTGAAGCTTGAAAATTTTCTCACATGGTTCTCCCGAAATCCTCTATAGTTGGAAAGTTTTGTAGTTGACTCTGAAGTTCAATGGTGTTTGATATTGTTGAAGTTGACTTTAAATTTTAATGATGCCAGAGATCATTTGAAGTTAACTTTAAACTTTTGATCATGCTCGAAAAGTTTAAAACTAATGGCGTACTTCTAGTGATGGTTGAAGAAATTTTTTGAACTCATTTTCAAAACATTTTGTCCCAGTTAGATGTCTTGGAGTATCTCGAAGATTTGATATATGAGTTGTAGAATTTTTTTAGTCCCTGTCAAAATTGTACTAGTTGCAATTCGTAATGTAACTTTAGTTTTGACTTGTTGAAGATTTTCTTCTTGAGAATTTTTAAGTTCCTCTCAAAAATTCTGTCCCAGTTATATGTCTTAACGTATTTTGAATTTTTTGATATTTGGCTTGTAGAATTTTTGAGACCCCCTCAAAAATTTTATCTCAATTGCAACTCACAATGTATCTTAAGTTTTGATTTGTCAGGGAGATTTTCTTCTTGATAATTTTTTAGTCCCTCTCAAAAATTCTATCCCACTTTCTATTATAAAGAAAAATAGTAATCTTACGGGAGATATGACCGAAACCTTGTGGCTCCTACGTATCCATTTGAGGCAAAAATCAGGTCAAACGTAGTTCCCCACTTGAGGATTAACAAAAATAAGAAATGTTTATAAGGAAATAACCAAGACCGACATAGACTGCCTACGTATCTCATTCTTGAGAATTCAGGTCGAATATAGTTCAAATTACAAAAGATAATTTCCTAACTATAAAACATAAGATTATTACATTCAATGATTCGACCACAAGGAAAGAAAATAAAGAAACTCTAAATCTTCAACTCCTATAGCTCTTGATAGCATCTAAGTAGATTTTCCACTTGAGACGAACGTCTATACTCAACCCTGGCATGTTATCTGACATATGTATCGTTGTATTGCCTTAGTAAGTTGTTGAGTTGTCTTTTCCAAGCTTCTGTCAGATAGACACTTATTCTAGTCTCTTTGACACAATCATCCTTTTATGTGTCATCCAGATTTGACTTATCATGATTCTCGAGTTTTTAATTCTTTGGTGATGTATTCAGATATCATGATCTCCTCATCATACTCTTAGAACACATCGTCATCTACCTTTTTTGTTCATTTAGCTTATGACATGACAAGATATTGACAAGTTTAAAATTATTTTACTAAAACAAGAATAATTAAAGCAAGTGGAATTTTTCGCAATAAAATAGTCTCTCATTGAAAACAAGGAAATCAAGTTCGTCCATGAACATGGAAAATTTTGCCTTTTTCAAAAATTTTATGAAAAAAAAATTAAAATGACATAAAAGGTGGTCCCAAGTCTCATTCCAACTACTACCGATTTTAGAAATGATATGCAATTCATCTTTGTCTATCAAGATGAACGGGGAATCAAGAGCGGCGTAGAAGTCCAATTAAGAACTCTCTCCATTGGATTGATGTCTCGTATGCTTAATGTATCGATCAATTCCTCCAAAACAACGTCACCTTCTTAAAGAAGATCTCAAGTTCCTTCTCTAAGACTATCATCATTGGCATATCTTCTACTAGAAAAGACTGATATGAGACAAAGGCTTTACGCGATGACGAATATTTCGTGTTGATCATCTTTTGGCCCACTAAACAGGAAAAGCTTGATGTGGTGCCATGACCAAAAATTTTGATTTCTCAATTATGCTCAGTGAAGCTACAAATTTCTCAAGTCTAATCAAGGTTGGATGGAATTATAGTTTTATCCACACACCAGTTTTCTTCTACTTCAACCATGTTAATGTAAGCTCTTCATGATTCGACAGTGAATCAGTATTGGTATTGGGTATGACAATTTGAAGAGTTATAACCTTTTGATCCATCAAGTTCTTAATTTTATGCTTCAATTTGATGCAATCTTCAATGGTATGTTTGACACCTACTGAATGGTAAGCACAACGAAGATCCTACTTATTATGTCTGGAATTAACATTTTTTGGATCAACTATTTGTATCAGACCAGCTACTTTAAATCTCTCAAAAATATTAGTCCTTCTTTCAACCAAAGGAGTAAAGACTCGAGGTGGTTTCCTCTCACGTTTCAAACAAGGAATATTGTAATTATATTGTGGAGGTGGAGGTAATTGATGATATAGTGGAGGGTTTCGGCGAGTAGGTGCTGGTATTTGGAAATTTGGGTATTGTGGAATTTGGAAAATATGAAGAACATTTAGGTAATTTGACATAGTGGGTTGGTAACTTGATTGAACATTTAGATAATTTGGATGATTTTGTGACGCAAATTGGTAATTTGGATACTTTAGTGTTGGAGCTTGGTAATTTGGTTGGACATAAAAAATGGGTTATTTTGGAATCGTAGCAGTAGATGAATTTTTTGGATACTCGATTTGAAGTAGGAAAATGGAGTGGAGGTATTTCATTGTTTGGAGTAGGAGTGTTTGCAATGATATTCAAGTTTGTCAAATCTCGGGACTTATCCATTTCAGCCCTCATATCATCAATTTGTTAGAACAGTTGTGCAATCATCTTATTCTATTCAACTATGATAGGGTCATTCACAGTGATTTCGATCAAATCAGTGTTTTCGATATTTTGTCTTCTAGAAGAGTTTAGATAATTAGAGGAACTTTTCTTCTTGGATGAAATGATCAACCACGTTTTCTTTGCCTTTTGACGAACTTTGGTCAAAAAAGGAATTTTTGGGATCCTTAGACCTTATGAAGTATGGATGTTCTGCCATTTTCTCAATACAGGTCAGTTTTGAGTGCTTGACAAAGAAAAATACTCAAAAAGACCAATGTTTGTTAGTTCTTTTGCTGATAATAATTAACCCAAAATCTCACAAAATTACTTATTAAAACCACATAAGAGTTGCTTCATTTGAAGATAAATGAGCCAACATATATAGAAAGGTGACTAAATTGACAGAAATTTGTCTATTTCATTTTGGATTAGTGAATCAGAAAAGTTGACCTTCATGGAGTCAATGGCATTTTGTTTCTGTGATTGACATACTTTGAATTTTTGATTGAGGGGAAACTCTTTTTTGCTTAGAAGAGCGAAAAAGAAAATCGAAGATGGAGACCGAGTCTTGAAAAACTTCCTATGTATTTCATAGTGGAGAATTCAGGGCTTACGTAGTTTGACCCATTTGAATCTCTTTTTGATTTGAGATGGAAACTTCCCCTTTTTGAGATGAAAGAGTACGATGTAGGATTTGAAAAGGAGTTCTGAATATTATTCCAGGAAACTAAAGACTCGGATGATATTTGGACGCACTTTAGATAGTGACTTGATATATGTGCTCAGGGGTTCTAAATTTTATTTTAATAAAAGTGAGCAATTATATCTCCAAATAAAGCAATATTTTCACATAAGCGGTTATAACAGAGAAAAAGTAATTGCACATTCTAAACATATATGTTACACTTTTATGCCAAAGGTTGGTCTAACGATTCGAAATATGTATGCCGTCCTTTTGGAACATCTCATTGTCCCAAGAGACTATGATTTGTCAAACGACGTATACATTCTTCAAATTTAAACACACAAGTATGATCATCCATTTAAGTCGTAGGATGTTTGGACTCAAGGTGGTCTCTCTAATGGGCGCAACACGCCTTAGGTTTTTGGTCGTCTTACTTCAATATGCTAAATTGAGGGATTTTATTTCGCTCTACGCTAGTTGACTAAGAGTGGGTTTACTAAACACAAGGTTCCCGAGTGGACAACTCAAGTGAGGAGGCTATACAGTTGCACGGAAAAAAATCTGGACACCCCGCGCATATGCCAACTCTCCTAAATTTTGAAATTTTGAATGAAATTTGCGGGGCGCAAAACTCACCTCGCGTGTACGTGTGATTGTGTGAAATTTTTGAAATTGGAGGAAGTATGAACAGAATTACAATTTATAAAGCAGTAACAAATATATAATTTATGAAAACGATAACAAATAAACAGTTTATATCACATAAGCATGAAAAATAAAGCATTAGGCATGCAATATAAGCAAACAAGTAAGAATATGGTTAAAATGCTGATAATTAACTTAAGTCTGTTATGGTTGAAACCTATTAAATCCCCAGCGGAGTCGCCATTTCTTTAATACGGTGATTTTATAATCTTTAGAAAAATCACCTTTTGAAATGTTTCTAAGTATAAAACAATTTGAAAAATACTTATAAAAGAGTCGCCACTTAATTTTTTAAAGAAATTAAGAAAACTTAATTTTAAAATATTTGAACATATTAAATCTTTATAAATTTAGAGAAAATGAGTAAGGGGTTCTTATTAACACTTCAAGAAGGTTTTAAGACATTTTAAGCGTCCGCTAACCTACGATTATCCTATGATTTAGGTTAAATATTTTTGACTATTTTTTTAGGAATATGGTTTGATATAAAAATAATAATATTAAATTAAAATATTTGATTAACTTGAGAAAATATTTAAAGAATAAACTTTTTAATGGATAAGAAATGATAATTAGTTAAAACATTGCATGAATTTGAAATGGCAAGTCACTAGAATTTTTTTTTTTAACTGTCACGACCCGGATCTTGAATCCGAAGCGAGAACAGCGTCGTTGACCAATCAGACTCGGTCGCAGGGAAAGTCTCTTAGCAATTCATCACATTCCTAGGGTAATTTAGCGGAAAAATTTAAAACTTTTTATCAGTATGACAGTTTACATAGACTTCAGAGAATTAATATAATTAATTGGACATCATAATAAGTCAACGTAAATGAAAAACAATCATCTATAAGAATCAATCAAAACAAATATGAATTATATCATAAATATGTTTGCCAAAAATAGCCTTATTACAAAAAGCTTTGAAATAAACTGTGAAGGAAACGCTAGGGACAACATCCACTAGCTATGTCTATATTCAAAGCTGGACTAATGCGTGTAGCATCCTCGAAATAAAGAGGACCTACCAAATGGTTTGGAGAAAGCGCTTCGATCCAAACCTCTGCGAGAATCACCAATTTATCCTCTGACCTGCACCTAAAAATAGTAAATAGTAGGGATTAGTACACCACTCTTACTAAGTATGGGTGTATGCACACATACACATAAGGCTATGCATGATCAAGTAAAGCTCTTCGTAAACAACATGTCATTTCTGAAAAGTGACATCACTAGACTTTCCTAATTCATTAGTTGTGAATTTTGGTATGAATATAATGTATTTTAATGCATTCAAAGCACAAAACTCATTGTCTATATGATTAAAATACCTTAGAATCATTAACATAATATTAGAACCACTCGGGCGAAGATTTGAAAAATTGTTCTTCCTAACCCGAGAACTCACCTCTTTATACTTAGTTTTATTTTCAATCTTTTTCTTCTTGTTGTTGTGTATTTCAATAATTCTTTTAGCCTATGTTTTACTTACAAGTACAATGATTCATTGTAGTCCTACCATATCCACAATGAATCGATGTAAGTAATCCAAGGACTATGGAATGATTTTCCTACCTTATAATGAGTCATTCTTTACCTTGTGTATTCATTATCATTTCATAAGCCATTCTCTATTGGCTATTTATTCTATTACATTTACTTTTATCTTAGGAAGTTTTGAAGGTAGTTAGTTAACATGATGTTTCTACTTACCTTTAGAGGGCCCATGATATAAGAATCATTATAGTCAATCTTATTTTGGTCTGTTCTCATTATTTGATGAAACTTTCATGAGTATTGATATAGGCAATTTACATTCTTAAGCTTCTTCTTCAAGCTTACTTGATTATACGTTCCATAATCATCAGTTTCATTCTCACTTTCATAGGACATCATAGGAATATAAGATCATGCCGAGCTTAAATGGACATTCATAGTATGACCTCATTAGGGAATAAGATCATGCAGAGTAACATGAATCCAAGTTGTCTTACCCACACTGAAAATGAAAAGATGTTGATTCAACGGTTGTAAATGAATCTAGATCATGTGAGCTACTCATGAAATCCAGTTTCTTTCCCACACCAAAAAGGGTGATTCCCGGCTAAGGCGGATCTATCTCAAGTGTTCACTCCACACCGAAAGGAGTGGCTCATGTCTATAGTACCAAGAACATGTCGTGAGCATTAACCGACATAGATATGTGATCTAGACATGAAATCCAGTGTCTAACCAAAACGAAAAAAACAAAAAGATTGGTGGTCCCACTGGCTAAGGTGAAATCGAAACTATACCTAGCTCACTGAGGGTGGAGGGAAAACCATTAGCTAGTTTTCTATGTTGCGCTAGAAATAGTCAAAGACTAGGGACTTATGAGACTACGTATCCACCTGGTGTAGTTCTGTCTTATGAGGAATACACGTTTAAGTACATGCTCATAACTAGTCTATCGGGTTGTGTCACTTTTATTATATCTTATCTGTTTAGAGTGAATCAAGCATTATGGAAGCTTGTTTCGACAGTTGAGATTTACTTACTATATTGATGACTGGTATCCTTACTTTACATTGATGACAGTGGGAATTGTTTGACATATCATCCTTTGGTGTTAATGAGACTAGTCTCCCACACATTCTACACCTTCATACGTGGGGGTATTCTTTTAACATGTAGCTTAGGGTAGTGAATTGTCTCACTTCCTTTGACACCACATCTGGTCACTTCGAATTTTAGACCCCTTTAATTATGTATAACTCCACTGTATTACTTACTTTAGTGTAGAGATTCATATCTCGTTTATGGATTGTGAGGAGCAATTATTCAATGAGTTCTTGCGTTCCTATGTCATTCTGTAGAGAATGTTGGGAGTGGTCCCAATGAGTGGCATTCCCTGTTATGGGGTTCATTGATTTAGTGTTAGAAGTACTATATATGTTATAACTTTGTGATACTTTCGACCTCCTACACAAGATTGGCATATGATTATATTGGCTTATCACGATTTTGGAAAGGATTGCATAAATCATGATTTATTGGCATTTTATTACCAATTTACGTGTTTCATATTTAAACTTAATAGGTATGAAACCATTAGACATCTTTTACTCAATTAATCATAAAATTATATTCATGCATGCAACTCCCCTGTGGACGACGTCCTTTAGCATTTACATTGACCAATAAGAATAGGTATTTCAATTCAAAGATGTGACATTTATGGAGATCTTTTAAGCCAACCTTATAACATAACTTTAGGCATAACGTTTTTAAACATTTTGGACAGCATAATATGATCATTTAACAAACACAAAATCATCAAAAAGTCACATTAACAGTAAGTATGCACAACAAACCGTAATCATCTTCATACATAATATTTTCAGATACATCTTAATATAATATCATTCTTTTAACCAATCTTAGTTCATGACTTTAAGGTAACGTTTTTACGACATATTGGACAACATCATATTAACATTTGTTGACTTTAGCATCTTCATAACTTTACAAAACAGCAAGTCAACATTCGGACACACACACATCAACACTTTACGGACGAAACTAACATATCATCGGTTCTTAATTCACGTTGGTAACAATAGCTTCATCCGATTATAGTTTCATAGGCTTATTCGACATTCATCATTAAAGTACAATACACGTTAACATCATCCAGTTCCACATACCAACAACATGATCTCTAACCTATTCAACATTAAATTGTAAAAGGATACTAGGGAAGGGAAGTTCGACAAGAACGACGGGAACAACCCTAGTTTTCAAGATCTTATGAATCGTTTGAAAGAATATTCTCTTGGAGGAAGAATTCCAGTAGAGAAAACCCATAATAAATTAAGTAAATTAATACGAAGATCACCTTGAATGAAAAAGTTGAGGAAAGAAGGAACCTGAAATCGCCTAGGAGAACAATGGAAATTTTTGTTTATTTTCTTTCGCTCGCTTGCTTATTGTTTTGCGTTGGGTTCTATTTGTTTGAGTTTGAATGGATAGTACAAGTCTTAGGAACTTATCTGACCCATTCAACTTAAGGTTTAATAACCCAAAATTAAATATTAAATAAATTTAATTAATTAATTACTAAAAAGCCCCTCCTAGATGGAACTCGAGCTGGAAACACAATACTTAGTCCAATCTGATAATTTTTCTAATAATAATTTAGATTTTTGACCCTTTAAATTAAGTAAATGGGTTAATTTTTACGTACTTAATGGACCTAGGGTATAACTAACGTACCCCTAAGTCATTGATGTAACGATAACTAACTCTTTTGGGTCATCATAGGTTAAAGTTACTAGGATGTTTAGAGTATATACTAGGTAGATGTAAGAAATTTTGGTTTGACCCCTTTAATTTAATAATTAAATATATAATTTAATTAATTAAGTTTACATAGGATCAATTATCAAAAGTACCCTTAAGTCTTTATAAACAGAAACTAACCCTTTTGGACCCATCCTAGGTTAGTACTAGGATGTTTCTCATAGAACTAGTAATAGTTAGCGTAGGATTTCGGTTTGGACCATTTTAAAATATAATTTAATTAATTAAATTTCTAATTTAATTAATTAGGTGACCTAGGGTAATTAATAAAGTATCCCTAAGTTGTTAGGACCATAACCAACCTTTTGGACAATCCTAGGTTAAGTACTAGGTTGTCTCTTTAACTAGTTACTAGGTTAGTGTCCCCCGATTAAGTCTTAGGTTTTCGGGTGCACTAATTAGTTTATTTTGTTTGGTCCTTGGTTTTTTATCTATTTAGGTAGTAGGTTAGAGTCTATATTTAGTTAGAGTGAGGGACCCTCCCACACATGTTGCCCCTTAACTACCCTAACCGAATTCGGTTACGGTGGTCTCCTCCTATGGCTGATTCCCGCATGCTTTTCCCATGTGCTTGAACATGGGTAGGTTGTACTTTCCTAATTAACTATTCTTGACGCCTTATTGGAATATTTGTTTATTGTCCCAAGGACCCTCACTATGTCATTGGGCACTGCTTAATTTACATGATCATTTTAAATGGTTATGTACTAGGGTACTAGGCTTGACACTTGGATGCCTAGTACCTAATGTGTTGCATTGAGAATCTATTTTTAGCTTAGATTCTTCATTGCAGGTACAATTCTAAACAAGCTTGGATTATATTATGCTTATTTGGGTATATATAAAAATTAGCTAACACCCCCTAGTCAATTTTTTTTATACTATGCCCAATATTTCTCAATATTAGGCAATAGGATATTTATTAAGTCAATGTGATTATATATTAAGGATATTGTTATTTTAATTACTTGTGCATACATATAAATTGGCTAGCACCCCTTAGCCAATATTCTATAATATGCCCAATATTTCTCAATATTGGGCATTGGGATGCCTATGTACCCCAATACGCATTCTAACAGACTTACGGGGCTCTTCATTAGATATATGATTTTCTGGAATGTTACATAAACAAAACTAAAATTTATTTAGAATTTACTTGTCTCATTTGTCAAATAACAATTTAAACTAAATTGGTTAATTTGAGCATGAAAATCATTCAAAATTAATATTAAAAAAAAAGTTTTTGATTAAATATATTGAAAAAAATGTAAGAGTCGATAAAAGTGAATTATATCAAAATAAACCAACATAAAGAATCTACTTCATCTTTTGGAAATTTAAAATTCTAAAGTTAGAGTTAATACACAACATAGCAATAAATAATCACACAATTAAACAAGTTAAGAGAAAGGGAGAGATTGAATTTGGGCCCCCTTTTGGGCCAAATTGCTGGAATATTTGGGTTTTGACCTAATTTCCATTTTTGTATACACCTGATGTATATCAATGTATATCGGGTGTATACAGCTCATTCTTCTTTTTCTGTGGTTCCTTCATGTTTTTATACTCGATTAAAGTAATTTGGTTCTCCATGTCCCAATCAATAAATGACAAGGTGAGGAGATAGAGTCTGTGAGGACTCGGTTTGGGTCTTCACATGCATAAACAAATGTAAAGGAACACAAGTAATTCTCAAAGTAGTTAACAATAGAAAATAAAGTAGCATGAGATTTCTGAAACAATGACCCAAAGGGAAGTGATTTACACAGGACAAAAAAAAATAAAAGACATCCTTAATGAAAAGTTAACGACATGCTACGTATGATGATCAATCTAAAGTGTTGGTAACATTAAATTAACTCAAATACAATTAATACATAACTTACCTATTATAAGAGCATCAAAATAAAGTATTCAAACCCATAGAACAAATTGAAACTAGAACAATATAATTACTCTAACAAAACTTAAACTTTATGTCATAAACAAATTTACCACAATAATTTTTCTAATGAGAACAATTTGAAGGATTAAAGCAAGAGCTAAACGAAGAGTGATTCACAAATGCTTGAATATTGGAATCACGCTTACTATGCAAAAGCTCACAAGAAAACAAGATTAAAGCAAAAGCTAAACAAAATAACCAAATACCATAACTAACAGACCTTGTATCAATTGTTGAACACACAGAACATGCTACATTGAAAGAAAATATGAGAGGAGGCAAGGTTACCTTTTTTGGGAAGCGCACTGAGACTACAAGCTTGACCGTGAATCTATACACCAACGCAAATGAGCTCTGATGTGTTCCAAAATATTTCAGTTAGGGTCAAACCGGAGGGAAAAATAGAAACCCATTCATGAATATTTAGTAAGCAACTGTTATGCCTCTTTTTCTCAAATCCTTTCTAAAACTTGATCTTCCCTAAACATTGAAAGAAAGAGATATTTATAGGCTGATATTGGGGTTGAAAGAGGGGGAAACCGAATTTGAAATTTGAATTTCTTTGCTCTTCATTTAAGGCAATAGTGAATAGATTTAGAAATTGCTAAAAAGGAGGAAAAGATGATGTGAGGATTCGACACTGATGCTGCTAAGTATGGGTTCTGCACGGTAGTTGGGGAATTTTCGGTGGATTTTTGGGTATGCGTCTGGAAGAAGAAGAAGACACGTACAAGGATATAGGTATGGGGTCGGGTCGGTATGTGTATGTACGTGTATGGTTGTATGTATGTTGGATTGAGGCTGATGGGTTGATTTTATTGCGCTTATGGTAATGGATTATATTGGTGGGCTGCATGTGAATATTGGGTTGTTGGACTTGAAAGGCATCAAAGGACTCCTGGAAAATTGAAAAATACGGGTCCAATATTATTAGCCAAGTGGTTTCAAGGTGAGATAAATTGCTTATTTTGAACTAAGGATTTAGTCTAATTGATCGAACTTGTAGCCAACTGAAATTAAGAACTTAGTCAAATTGATTAAATTTGTGAATTCGACTAATAATTGAATAGGATGAATTAATGTTGATTAATTAATGAGCTTCTTAATTTTGTTGAAATAAAATAATTAACTTAATTAAACTAATTAGTTTAAAATATAAAATATTACTTAAACCACATTAATTGACAAAATATTTAAGTAAAACTAAAATACATATTTTTTTTGACAATTTTGGATATTCATAAAATATACTAATTATATACATAATTATGTAAAACACGTATATTATGAAAAGTTATAAAAGGTGAAAAAGGTAATTAAAATAACTTACAAACCACTTTTTTAAAATTTTTTTATAAAACTAATTATTTTAAATCATTTGAAATTGAAGAAGCTCGATAATTAATTTATATCGCGGAGGTCCAAAGTTGGGCTTCAACAGTAGTCTAACCGTTCTAACTCATAAATAGTCCACCATTACAACTACCAGCATCTGACTAACCACACATGAAATACCCTTGCCTTCTGTTCCTCTTACCCAGTCCGTGACACACATACAATATTTTTCTGTCAAATATTAGCAACTCTTGAACCCTTGGCCATTCCCGATTTATTCAACAACGGATGCATAACTAGTTAAATAAACATAGTACAACAAATAGATATATGTCATCATAATCTTTTAAACCTTCAGGAACAATACAATATCAATTATCACTTAAGAACGACGTACAACTTCACAATTTCATGATATATAATTATGTCAAATCATTGGTCCTCTCATGGAACCCACAACCAAACTATTAACATTCTAGTATATGATACCCGTTCAAGTAAGTGTATTGGATCGTGACACTCATTCCAATATTTATGTCGGTGCATGGAAATCGTCCCATGTCTATGTCGAAACGTGGCAAGCGATCTCAATTAGTGTGTCGGAATGCAAAACCTTATCCAATCAATAAGCCATAATCACAATCACAATGTACATTCTCACATTCATTCAATCAAATCATGATTCATGACATACCTCATTCAATTATCCCCATATATGATTAGTGTGATCAATATTGCAACATTTGCATGCATACATACATGCTTTATAATGAAATATCTTCTAAAAGTCTAACATACATCACCCCAATATGGAATCACAATCTTCATAATGAAGCATTCATCAACCTGCATTATAAAAACAATAACTCAATCATGCCTAACCCTAGTTCATCGGCTAAGGCTTTTTCCTATGATTTAAGTCATCCTTTACTTGATGCACAAACTCTTACACATAATTTCTTCTAATTTTATTCTCATGGCCCAAGGGGTAAACCCTAGATATAAGATGGTGTACTTGACCCCGTAGAGGTCTCATAAAAGCCCTTAACATTCATAACATAATATCAAAGAATAATGAGGAGTAAAAACACCTTTTCAAAGTCGTAAGAAATTTTCATAAAGTAAAGCAAAAGTCTATACTTGTTTCACAATGCCATTAATTACAATAGGAGTCTCAAAATAGAGTTGTAGCCTTTAACAACATAGTTCTCGAATGAAAGTATGAGGAAATAAGTTAAAAATCATTATCTGTCCTCAAACCATGAGGACTCACCAACAAGAAATGGGCTAGTCAACCCAAGCCTTGAATAATATAAGAATCACACCTCAACAACCGGGCCCTACACTTGTAGAAAAATGTTAAAAATATGAGTAGGTACAAAAATGCACCAAGTATAATAGCCATGCACGAAATCATTAATTATGCTAAAAGGAAATTGTGGTTTAAGACCATACAATTTACCAAGTTTGAATATCTCATGCATATATTGGAAATCATAAGTCAAAAACTATATCAAAATGTATACGTCATCATCTCATAGTAGCAACACATCATAACTACTCTCAAAGTATACTCGTGCAATGCATGAGTAAAGTCTCATACCCGTACTTATACTAAGTAAAGTTTCTTGAGTATCTTTGATATATATATCATCTTCTTGTTCATATATACACATTAATAAATAAGCCTTAATTGATATATACCATGAAAGATAACATGGAATACGGTGTCTATCCCATACCGGAAAAAGGGTTGTCCAACTTGCCTAAGGTAAACAAAAATCTTAGCTTAAGTAGATCCACTTGCTAAAGACCTATGTGGGCACATAGTTTATAGGATAAAAATATTGCTTCTAGAAACCTAGACTCAACTAAAGTAGAAGGTTTCCACTCCATGAGATAACTACGTTGGTAATTCAAACTCAACTAGTCTAAAAGGAACCCATTTGGGAACCTGGACTCAACTAGTGTAAGAGGAACCCATTTGGGAAGCCAGACTCAACTAGTGTATAATATTTCATCTATATTTATATCCTCTCGGTGCTAAGCATTAGTTTCCATTGAGTTCATATTAAGTCTAGACTTAAACTGATAATTATTGTAGAATGTCTTGATAATCTATCAAACATAATCATGATATAGCTCCTAGATTCATAAGGTGAGACTAGTCCTCCAGCCTTAGAATTATCATACGTGACAAACCTTTTGCATCATATCATATTCATACACAAATGTGTTCAGGAGAAAATCAAACCCAACACAACAATAACTAGATCATAATAAATTTCACTTTACACTAAAAGTGTTCTTATGAGCCTTACGTAGCCCTCATAATCATGTATAATTAACATATCTTGCCTTTGAAGATCACAAGACATCAACATATCCACAATTACTAAGATAGACATAACTGTTATCATGATTTAAGTAACCCAACAATAATAAGAAGAACCTCATATCAATCCTTGAGGAATCAACAAATCATATCACAAGATCCAACTTTGGCAAATTAGGGATTTCATGGGTACTTGGGTGAATTTATCATAAATCAACAATAATTCACCAATTTAAATCATAAATCAACCATCAAAAACGTTTTTAGAAAGAACCCATAAGATTGAAGACAAACCCTAAATTAAGAGAATTCACTAGTTTTGAATTTCAATTTGAAGGGGCTCCTTGGATGGAAATTATCCAAGGATGAAGACTCACATACCTGAAAATGAGCTCTTCACAAAATTTGAGTGAAATCTCCTTGAATCTTCAAGCTCTAGCTCCAATTCCATTCTTTTTCTTCTTGAGTTCTACAGAGAGAAAATCTTTTAGAGAAAATGAAGTTCTTGGGTTTTCCTTTTTATTCTAGAAAAGTGACTTAATTCAGGAAAATTTTAGTCGAAAAAGCTTATATACTTACAAGGGAAAGAGTAAAACAGTGTAGGACCAATTTAGGAAGAATAACTGAAGACACCTAACTTTCTAAATTAAAACCACCAAACTTGCCCAGTTTGGCTCGCCAAGGGCACTAGACAACTCGCCAAGTAGACCCTTGGTTTGCCTAATTTTCCAGAATGCCTCCCCAAGGAGGCAGCCCACTAGGCAATGGAGAGGGCCCTTGGGTGATGCACCAACCTAGTTGGCAAGCCTCAACCTAGCTCGCCTGAATTTCCAATAGCTAGGTCACGGGGACAGTCTATTAGGAAACTGCAAGTGCACATTGGCCACATGCCAAGTCACTTGGGAGACCAAGTTGCCCCCTAGACAAAAGGTCCAAAGAAAAAGCATCTTTTCCTTCACTCTTCATTGATAGTTTAGGCCCTTGCCTACAATCTAGACTTTTACCCCTTTCATTTTGGTTCTATCTTAGTCTACACATATAAGGAAAATTACAACTATTGAGTAACTTTATACCACACAATAAGCACAGATTAATTACTCATATAATAAACCTAGCCTACCTGTGGGCCAAGCTAATGCACAAAATTATAGCTCCAATTCTGGTTTTCCAGATAACAAGACGATGAATTTAACCATAAATTCGCAAGGTTTCAATCTTCTTATGCTAGGAATCTTTTACTCCTTCTTTCCCCAACCTAAATAAGTTTTTGGAGGATTTCTGGGATGCTTACCATCTAATTATATGTTTTTTGGAAGAAGAAGCAAATAATATTTTGCGTTATATACATTATGCCTCGCCCAACCTGCTCTTGCGGCAACTTAGCCCATCGTTGCATCACTGCCCTAACGGCATCTTCTCGGCCTAGAGGGACAGTGGCCCAGTATTTTCCCAAAGTATTGGTTTTCCTAAATAGCGAAGGTTCAGATCGTTGTGATAGATACCAATTCACCATTTCTTTGTCCACGAATGACTAGTGAATGGATCATCACACGCCTTATATTCGGGTACTTTTAACTAATGATCTGGTCCATTACAACACCATGACGGATGGTGACTTTTCAAATATTCACAACACGAAGGGCGTTATACTCAAGGGGTTCGTTTAGGATTTGAAAGCACCACATTAAGAAAAAAAATGTGCCAAACTTACACAGCCTGACCCTTCTAGGGAGTTATCCCTTCCGCCGAGGTGAGATCGTTATGGCAAGAAATCTCCCGTTGTAGCGGGAAATCGAAGATAGTAAAGGGGAAAGGGAAAAAATTTTCCTATTTCTCCTTCTTTACCTACAAAAACTCCCAAAATATCTCGATCACCTTCTTTGAATGTCAAAAACAATGTAAAAATTTCTTGCTCTTTATTTTTTTTCTTTGTTATATTACTTATCTGCGCTTGCTTGACTTTAAACGAGCATAGGACGTTTGATTTATTAGAAAAATATGTAGTATGGATACTTCCCTTACGTCCCCCAACGTATCCAAAACATTTTGGACGTAGGGATTTTTTAAAAAATATGGTCGAATCTGTAACAAAATGGGTGGGGGGAAGTTGAAGGTATCTTGATAGAAACTAAGATTTGTGCACTATTTAGGGGTTATTGTGCTGATATAGTAGTATATTTAAGTCCTGGTGATCTTAATAGCTTCTAATTTGCTGAAATTCTATTGAAATTGAGGATTTTTGGACTAAGAGGTGGCATGATCGCGCCTGACATTCGTCATAGATGAAGGTCGCTTCGGCGCTCTTCATCCCACCATAGCTACCTCCCTCATCTTGCTCTAATTGAATTTGGACCGTTATGGTGGGACTCCGTGGGGCAGTAGACTCTAGCCACTTAAATTCAATTTCTTCCACTTTTTAGACTTAAATTGTCTAATCTATCGTACTCTAACATATACCGTCCAACTTTTGCAGTCTTCTCTAGATGTCTAGTGTTAACGAAAAAATCTACAGTTTTGTCTGGTTTCCCTATGCTTCTAATCGGGAAAGTCATCCTGCTTACCAAAATGACAAATTTTATTGCAAGAGGGTTTTGTCTTACTCAAGCTGGAGGAGCAGGTGCATGCCGTTTATGCTCGCCTGATGGAGTTCGAATTGGCTCCACTTACTGAGGATCCCCCTTTTACAGTTGCCAACTGAGTTTGGGAGTTTTATGTTGTTCCTACCATTCGTAGGGACAATCCTCATATCAACATTCATATACATGGATTCGAGATCCCCCTAAATTCCACAACTATAGATGAGGTGCCCAAGGTCTCGAATGCAGAGTATGAGGCCAAGCTAAGGGAGATGGATCTAGGTTGGTTGACGGATAATCTGGTGGATCCTGGGCGTCAGGGCAAAGTTTATTAGCCTACCGCCGAGGTTATCACTAGGGAGGACTGGTCACCGGATTCCAAGAGGTGGTTGCACTTTGTTACTAGGAGGATTCACCCATCGGGCAATTGCACTAATATGGCATTTCCTCGGGCCTTTCTAGTAGTGTATGAAGTGCAGGGCATTGAGTTGAATGTGGGGGCGCAGATAATTTCTAGTGGAAGATTTTCTACTGGAGCAACAAGAAGGTTCTTTTCCTACCGGGATTTGTAAGTGCGCTACAAACAAGTGAAGGTGCCCCTCTTAGACACTATGAGGTACTCCATATGGATCCCACCCCCTTCACCCTCTTTTGTTTATGCAGAGTTCTACTTCCTGAGGAAGAGAACGAACAGAGCTAGTAATAGTCAGGCGGCTGCAGAGACGGACGACAAGGAATGCGACGACACTCATCCCACCCGGTCCCGTCCCCACTATAAAGTGCACGGGTAGAGGAGCAGCCGGCGACTTTTCGAAGGATATTGGGACGTTTGCTTATAGACACCACTCCAATATCACCCATCACTGCCCTAAAGGTTGAGATGCTCTGTCACGAGCTGCGCCAGGAGAGGTTGAAGGGTCTGGAGAGAGTCCTCTTGATGGTACAGATATGGAAGAACTTGAAGATTGTCTTCACTTGTGTTACTTATGGATAGGGTATTCCCCGAGTTGATACAGGGACTTCCAGCATTTCACCTTTATGGATAGGTCTGTGAAGGGCATGGCCCACCGAATAAACTCGACTCTGAAGACAACACCTCTCAGTCCTAGAGTTCTTGATTGGTTTTTCACCCTTCTTGGACTTGTCATTTAGAACCAAACTTTATTTAATCTTCTTATTTTACCTATGTTTTGTAAGCACGTGCATACTAATTTTTGTTGTATGATATAGGTGATATTTAAATAATAAAGGTTTATGACTTACTGTTCTATTGTTGAGCACTGATTGGATTGCATGGAATAATTCAGATGCAATATGTAAGACTCCTAAATGAATTAGGTAAATATAGATACTAACATGTGTGTAATGAGACTATAAGGTCTTAAAATGGTGAATAGATTCATTATGAGTTAGTTTGAGGAGTTTGGAAGTGTTTGGAGGTCAAACATCCAAGACGTTTGAAAGTTAGCCTTGAGACGTGCTTGTGTTCCCTAGTATGTTTCATGAGGTTTTAAGTAGTGTTTGGGGCTCAAATTTATATGAAAGGTTCCTAACATCTAGACAAATGTATAGGAGTTGGAAACATTCAGGCACGACAACCCAAGGAGTCCGTACTAAAAACTGTCAAACGATGGACTTTGTCCTATTGACGCCTCATCAATTGGGGTGTAGCCCCATACTTAGTGTGGGATATGAAGCCCCCATTTGCTGGGTCACTGACCAAAACCACAAACCTATAGGACGGTCCTTTGGTTGGTCGATGCCCCATTGATGGGATCGTCGATAGACACCTGCAAGTTTTCTGAAGGTGTCTCGGTCATGGCAAGGGTATTATGGGAATTTCACCCCACATCCAAATAAATGCACAGGCGGTTATTTTAGGTGGTTTTAGGTATTTTAGGAGTATTTAAACAATAAAAGATCTATTTAGATATTAGACTCCAAATCAAAAACATCTCCGTCTTCAAAACCCTCTCAACAATATCATAGAAGAAGAAAAGAAATTGGGGGCTACTCTTAGGAAAAATTTCACCAAGGGTTCAAGATGGATTTAAGTCTATAACCTAAGGTGTGTGAAGCCTATTCATTCATGGATTCTTCCATCCATAAAGTCCCCCTAGTTTTCCTCAATTGTGAATTCAAAAGATCCCAATCTAGAGGGGGTTGTGAATGTATTGTGGGTTAGGCTTGATTGTGATCCCAATCTAGCGGGTAGCATTCAATTATGTTCATATGATGAATATGTAATATTCTCATGAGGTTTTCATGGTGAATTATAATAATTGATTTTGAAGGTAATCATAGTGATTTTAGGAAAGATGAAGGTTCTAAATTCTTCTTAATTCAATTGTATTATATGATAATTAATCATGATTGAATCACCTAGATATGAACTGAACTAGGACTAATTGATCTAGGATGATCTTGATTTGTAAAGTTGGAATTGAACTTATGTGATCATGTATTCCTAGACTTACTTTCTAATTATCAAATTGAATGAATAAACTTGTAATTGAACATGGATCATGATGAATTGAGGGAAGTAATCAATTGTAGGTCTTGTATGCCATTGATGCTATTGCTTTGGAGGTTAAGTCATTATGAAGGGATTGTAATGATGTTTTCTTCTCTTTTACACTTAGACATGAACAGGCCAGGGGAAGCAAGTTCTCTCACATAGATGGATTCTAGGTTGACCTAATAACCTAAAATGAATCAAGACATGATGAACTAGAATAACTTGAAGTTGTATTAAATAAGCCTCTTCTTGTTTAGTTGACTTCATAAGATATGACCAAGGTGTGTTACCTTGAGATGGTAGGTCTCGTGATAGCTTGAGGTGATGAATCTCATGATAGCTTGGGATGGAGGAAGTAAGGTTTCTAATGTTTAGCTTGGTCATGTGTTGCTAGAATTCTTGATCATGGAATCTTGGGAATGGTGATTCTCATGATAGCTTGAGATTGAGTAGTGAAGCTCTCATAAGAATAGGTTGAAGTAGCATGACTAAAATGCCTTCATGATAGCTTAACTTGGTTAGGCCAAATCCATTTCATGATAACTTTAGGTGAAAGGTCTATACTATCCTAATCATAGCTTGATTACAAGTAGGTGCATTTCATGAAATAGCTTGATATTAGTTTCTCATGATAGCTTATGGTTGAGGATTCATACTCCCCTATGATTAGATTGCATCTACATGATTGGTTGCATGATGGTCAGGATGGTTGTTTTCCTTCCGTAGTTAGCTTAGATTAGATCAGCCTCGAGAAGTGCTTAGTGTGGATGGTAGTGTGGAATTCTATCCATACATAGCAAAAGTATGACTTGAATCTACCAATGACATGACCCCTATGTTATGTATGTTTAGCTTGGGTAGTGGCTTTGGTTGCTTTCCATGACATCATTGACTTAAGATGATAGATCCTTGTCAATATGAAGTAGGTCAACTAGAGACTCCTAACTAAAATGAAAAGGAATAGGGTGACTTCAAGATATGCTTAGTGTGTGAGGTAGAATGGTATGCTTCACATGCATTGCACAAGTGTGCTTTGAGTTATCCTAGGGGAATAGTACTCATGTGTTATGATGAATTTAAGTCTTAATTATGAAAATGGGTTCTGATCAAGTGTGACGAAAGAGAGGTATTTAGCTTTGGTAATAGTATGAGATGCTACCCTTAGCATTGCACAAGTATACTTGGAGGTGGCTTGTAAATTAGTTCATTTGAGTAAGAAGGACTATGAGTTAAGTATAAACTTATATGCTTTATGATGCCTTATTATGTTTATTATATTCATGGTATACTTATGCCTTTTTCACTTATGATTATGTCTATTATTGACTAACCCTTTGAGATATCTTATGTTTAGAGCCCTCAATATGGGATAGGCTCGTTGGGACGGCCTTGCCTAACCCATAATTTAATTGGGATGGGCTAATTTTTTGGAGCATATTTAAAAAAAGGGCTTTTTAGCCCGGCATGAGTAAGTCTGCCGATTTCTTGGGCTTGAGAAATATTGGTAGGGCTATCCCGTGGGCCAATAAACATTAATTGAAATATATAATATAACATTAGAATTTAAAATCAAATAGAGTTCAAACTCAAAACAATTAGGTTAGTATTTCTATTAAGATATTTATACTTTTACTTGAAAAAAAAACTTAATAAATATTATAAAGATAATTTTATTAGTGAATGTGATTAACAAGTAGTAACATTAACATTTTGTTACATTATTTTGTAGATATGTATGATATTATTTTCAAACTATAACTTATAATTTAATTTAATAATTATTGCAAAAATATAATTTTTAAAAAAGTGGGTGGGCCCCACAATCTTATAGTCCACGTACTTGTGGGTTGGGCCGACCATTTTCTGGCCCACACAAAAAATGGGTTAGCCCAGCCTGGACAGTAAAATATCAAAGTCTGTATGGGTTAGCCCGGATGGGGTGGCCTAGCCCATATTGACCACTCTACTTATGTTTGGTATGATAGTTTCCATACTTGGTACATTTCGTACTAAAACATATTTTTCCTAAATTGCAATCCAATGTAGGGTCTTGAGGAGATTGAGGTGCTTCCAAGGGTAGAGTTTCCAAGGCTTGTCAAGAAGTGAAGATTCGTGACTCCTCATAGCATTCAAGGAAATCACTCTTATGTTGTATTTTATGTCTTTACTATGTTATACTTTTATTGGTTGTGACCCAAGACATCTATAATCATGTTGTCATAGATGGTTTTTGAGACATATGTTAGAATTTTTATGAAATAATTCTGCATTATGTTTTGAAAGAAAAGATTAATTTTGCACTACTTTTCATATATATGCAATGAATGATGTCTAAGGACTAGTACAAGACCTGCGAGAGGTCAAGTACGCCGTGTGGCTACTTGAAGGATGACCTACCTTCTAGAGTGTATTTGGTTCATGAAGAACTTGGTATCAGACCACAAGGTTATGAAATGGTCTTAGGATGTCGCAAAAACACATCTAGTAGAGTCTTATTCATTGCCGTAAGTCATGACATATCTATGAGTAGGACGTTATTGGATGCTTAGTAAAGTTTCACTTCTTCATTCTTCAAGTCGTGCAATAGATTTTGGCTTGAGTAAGCCCTACTTCTAGTGTTTGCCTATGATTTTGTCCAGGTTATGGCTAACACTAGGTCTAATGCTAGAAGGTAAGGAGAAGGCAATGATGATCAAGAGGTTCCTCCCCAAGGAGATCAAGTCCCTTTTAAAGTTCCTAATGATCAACAAGTGGGAAATGCTACTCTAGAGGAATTTAGGACTTCTATGAATTTGTTGGCTTAAGCATTGACGGCCCAAGCTAATAGGGTGGTGGTGAAAAACCCTAAAGGGGGCATGTGTGCCTATAGAATTAGGGAGTTCTTGAGGATGAACCCTCCGAAATTAGTGGATCCATGGTGGAGGAAGATCCAAATGGGTTCATAGATGAGATTTATAAGACTCTTGCTATTATGGCATTTACTTCTATGGAGAAATCAAAGCTATCCGCTTACCAATTCAAATATGTAACTCAAGTTTGGTATGACCAATGGAAGTATTCTAGACCGATAAGGGCGCGTCCCATAGAGTGGGAGATTTTAAGTCGGCTTTCCTTGATAGGTTCTTTCCTAGGGAATTGAGGGAGGCTAAGTTGGGGGAATTTATAAACTTCAAACAAGGAAAGTTGAGTGTTAAGGAGTATGATTTTAAGTTCACTCAATTGTCTAAATATGCTCCAAGCTTGGTAGAAAACCCTAGAGACTTGATGAATAGGTTCATACGGGGGTGTCCGAACTAGTAGAAGAAGAGTGTCATGTAGAAGTTCTTGTTAATGATATGGATATCTTCCAACTAATGGTGTTTGCTTAAAAAATAGAGGAATACAAACTTAAGAATGAGAGAAAGAGAAGTAGGATGAAAAATGAAGGGTCCGATGGACATGGTCATTCTTAGAATTGACAAAAGTCTTTTGGACAAGGATACTCTAGTACTTCTAGATATGAGAATGAGAGGGTGTCTAACCCTAGACCTCAAGGGAAGAGTAATGAGTATCCCAAACCTACTTGCGCTAGGTGTGGCAAGAAAAATGAGGGTAGGTGTTTGGCCGGTATAGATAGTTGTTATGGATGTGGTAAGAGTGGTCATATGATGAAAGATTTCCTTAAGTCAAAAGCTAATGTGAGAGAAGGCAATCAAGTTGATTTCAATAAGGTGGAAGATGTTCCACAAGGAAAGAATGGGTTTTATTCTCTCAGATCCAAGAGTGATCCCGAATGTTCTCCTTATGTCCCTTTCCGGTATGTGTCTCTCTAATGATTTATTAAAATTTCTAGAATTTCTTCTGATTATGATTTTCCTTGTGATTTTTTATATTTCTAATGATGATGAATTGATGTTTGAAAGACATGTATAGCTTATTTTAGAGTGGGGGATAAGGAACCTTTTCATAAGGTCTTTATATGGTTATGTGTCTCTATGTCTAGCTTCGAATTGAATTGTTTCCTTGATTTGGGTATGTGTTTTTAGGTATAGTGCATACACTACGGGCTACTAGTCTAGAGTTGGTCCTTTAAGAAGTGTTTATAAGGTCTCATTCGAGGATGAATGTTTCTCAAGTGGGGAATATTTTAAGACCCATAAATGAATTAGGTCAAGATAGATACTAACATGTGTGTCTTGATCATATAAGGTCTTAAAATGGTGAATAAATGAATTAGGAGTTAGTTTGAGAAGTTTGGAAGATTTTGGAGGTCAAACGTCCAAGACACTCGAAAGTTAGCCTTGAGACATGCTTGTGTCCCGTAGTATGTTTCATGAGGTTTTAAGTAATGTTTGGAGATCAAATTGATAGGAAAGGTTCCTAAAATCTAGAAGTACGTATAGGAGTTGGAAATGTCCGTGCACGACTCTCCAAGTACAACCATAAGGGTCTTTGAGAAGGACCCAACTTGTCGATCAAAAATGCCAAAAAGCAATCCCAACTAACGACTGCCAAACGACGGACCATTGTGTTGTTGACGCCTCGTCTATTGGGGAATATCCCCATAGTTAGTCTAGGATATGAAGTCGCCATTCGCAGGGTCTCTGACCAAAACAACGGACCTGCAGGACAGTCCATTGGTTGGTCGACGCCCCGTCGATGGGATCATCGATAGACACCTGCAGGTTTTCTGAAGGTGTCTCGGCAAAGGCAAGGGTGTTTTGGGAATTTCAGCCCACGTCCAAATAAATGCATGGGCAGTTATTTTAGGTGGATTTCGTATTTTATGAGTATTTAAACAATAAAAGATCTATTTATACATTAGACTCCAAATCAAAAACATTTCCCTCTCCACGACTCTCTCAACAACACCATAGAAGAACAAGAGAAATTGGGGGCTGCTATTTGGACGAATTTCACCAAGGATTCAAGTTGGGTTTAATTCTATAATGTAAGGTATGTGAATCCTACTCATTCATGGATTCTTCCATCCATGAAGTCCCCCCATTTTCCTCAATTATGAATCCAAAGACCCTAATCTTAGAGAGGGTTGTGATTTCATTGTGGTTTATGCTTGATTGTGATCCTAATATAGTGGATAGCATTCAATTATATTCATATGATGATTATGTGATGTTTTCATGAGGTTTTCATGGCGAATTGTAGAAATTGATGTTAAAGGTGATCATGGTAATTTTAGTCAAAATGAAGGTTCTAAGTTGATATTCTTAATTCAATTGTATTATATGCTAATTGATCATGATTGAATCACTTAAATATGAATTTAACTAGGCCTAATTGATCTAGGATGATCTTGAATTGTAAAGTTGGAATTGAACCTATGTGATTATGTATCCCCAGACTAACCTTCTAATGATCAAATTGAATGAATAAACTTGTAACTAAACATGGATCATGATGAATTGAGAAAAGTAATCAATTGTAGGGACTGTATGACATGGATGTGAGTGCTTTAAGGTTGAAGTCATTATGAAGGGATTGTGATGATGTTTTCTTGTCTTTTACACTTAGACATGAACAAGCTAGGGGAAGCAAGTTCTCTCACACAAATGGATTCTAGGTTGACCTAATAACCTAAAATGAATCAAGATATGATGAACTAGAATAGATTGAGGTTGTATTGAATAAGCCTCTTCTTGTTTAGTTGACTTGGTAAGATAAGACCAAGGTGTGTTATCTTGTGATGGTAGGTCTCATGATAGCTTGAGTTGATGAATCTCATGATAGCTTAGGATGCAGGAAGTAATCTCTTTCATGTTTAGCTTGGTCATGTGTTTCTAGGATGCTTGATCATGGAATCTTGGGAATGGTGGTTCTCATGATAGCTTGGGATTGAGTAATAAAGCTCTCCTAATAATAGCTTGAAGTGGTATGACTAGAATTCCTTCATGATAGCTTTACTTGGTTAGACCAAAGCCATTTTATGATAGATTTAGGAGAAAGACCTATACTCTCCTAATGATAGATTAACTTGCATGCAAGGTGCATTTCATGATAGCTTGACTTGCATGCAAGGTGCATTTCATGAAATAGATTGAGATTAGTTTATCATGATAGCTTAGGGTTAAGGATTCATACTACTCTATGATTAGCTTGCATCTACATGATTGGTTGCATGATGGTCAGGATGGGTGTTTTCCTTACTTAGTTAGCTTGGATTATGTTAGCCTGGAGAAGTACTTAGAGTGGATGGTAGTATGGGATTCTATCCATACATGGCATAAGTATGACTTGAAGCTACCTATGACATGACCCCTATGTTATGTATGTTTAGCTTGGGTAATGGCTACGGTTTCTTTCCATGACATGATTGACTTAAGATGATAGCTCCTTGACAATATGAAGTATGTCTACTAGAGACTCATAAACAAAATGAAAAGGAATAGGGTGAATCCAAGATATGCTTAGTGTGTGAGGTAGAATGGGATGTTAAACATCCATTGCACAAGTGTGCTATGAGGTGTCCTACGGGCATAGCTCATATGTTATGATGAATTTAAGACTTAATTATGAAAGTGGGTTATGATCAAGAATGACCAATGAGAGGTACTTATCTTTGGTAGTAGTATGGGATGCTACCTTTACTTTGCACAAGTATACTTGGAGGCGGCTTGTGAGGATAATGAGTTAAGTATGAACTCTTATATGCTTTAAGATGCTTTATTATTCTTATAATATTCATGTTATGCTTATGACTTTATATCTTATGATTATTTCTATTATTGACTAACACTTTGAGATATTTTATGTTTGGTATGATAGTTTCCATACTTGGTACATTTTGTACTAATGCATATGTTGCCAACATTCTAATCCAATGTAAGGTTTTGAGGATATGGAGTTTCTTTCAAGGGTAGAGTTTCCAAGGCTTGTTAAGAAGTAAAGATTGGTGAGTCTTCATAGTATCCGAGGACATCACTCTTATGTTGTCTTTTATGTGTTTACTATGTTAGAATTTTATGGGTTGTGACTCAAGACATTTGTACTCATGTTTTCATAAATTGTTTTTGAGAAACATGTTATAAGTTTTATGAAACGATTGCGCATTATGTTTTGAAAGAAAAGCTTTAGTTCCGCACAATTTTTTGTATTTATGCAATAAATGATGTCTAAGGGCTAGTACAATTCCTCCGAGAGGTTACGTACGCAGTGTGGCGACTTGAAGGATGCCCTACCTTCTAGAGTATACTTTGGGTCGTGACACAATTTGGGTCTATACATGCGACTGGGGAAAACTAAGGGAGACAGGGTTGAGAACTATAATGATTATTTAGAAGAAAATAAGACATGAAGTAAAACAGTCTCTAGAATCGAGTACTGCTAAACAGAAAGCAATTCACCCTGAATTCCAACAATCAATAATATCACTCCCACCAATAAATCAAACATCGCTAGTACCTTGCTTAGTTCTTGCATGCAAAAGGGTGAAACAAGTATAAAGCGAGTACGGAAAACACTTGTACTCAACAAGATTTGATTCGGAAAACACTTGTACTCAACAAGATTTGATTCCTAATCCTTCCTAGAAGCGACAAGATATATACCCTAAAAGTTTCTTTCTCAATAAGTACAACTCAGTCATAAAATAACTCATCTCAACATAACAATTAGAACATGTGTTTTTCCAAAATAGACCAATTATACCACTAACAATATCGCACAATATCTCAGATGTATCAAGTCAAATCAGTAACACAATCATCTCAATAACTCAATGTCAATTAACGTAAAATGTAATGCAGATGAAGTGTAATACAATGGCCGAAAATCGGTATACACCTGCTTCCTCTGTCGGATAGTTGGGATCCATGGAGGACTCATGATGTCCATATACTTGTCGGAACCATTTCTTATCGGCATAATACCACTCGCCGAAACCATTTCCCATCGGCTTTGCATGATGTTAGTTGCTAGAACCATTTTCCATTGGCATTATAAGGATATGAATCTCATAAATAACTCAATGAATAGCATCAACCAATCATTATCTTTCAACAATATTAAGAGTGGTATGAATGTGTATGGACAAATGTATAATATAGATTTATCAATCGACCCTATAATTAAGGGTCATTAATCAAAATTGAGTTGACATAATTCCCAAGTCTCAACAATTCGATCACATCTCAACTTATGGTATTATCAACCAATAATCAATTTCTTGTAAATTTCTCCATATTATATCAGTACCTGCACAAATTCTTGTAATCTCATACATACATACGGGGACCCCTCATTACCCATTATCCTTATATTTATTTAATACATTAAATCTAATACTTCATAGAGGTAAGAAATCTCTACATGCCTCAAACCAAAGGCCCAAGTGTCAAATTACAACCTTCTCCTTACGTAACGCTCCCGAATGGTCAAATTATGTTCAAATATATAATTTTCATAAGAATACGAATCTAATGAAACTCATATTACTCTATTTATTATTTGTTCAAAACAAAACATTATTCAACCCCCAAATTAAGATTTGTTGTACTCTAAGAACCCTAAACTAAATATGGATTCATCAAAATTTGTAAATGATCGAGTATCCTATGAAATCTCTAAATGTCGAGTATAAATATGAGAGCAACACTGCAAGTTGTTATGACTTGGCGTTAAATTGAATAGTTAAACTAAAGTAAATGAAATTGAACTAAGTCATTACAACAGCCATTGATGAGTCCACAATCTGCAGAATAGAAGGATTTTAGAATTAGAAGAGAAAAGATGAGGGAGATAGAGAAGAAGAGATCTGAGAGAAGAAGAAAGAGAAGTGGGTGAAGAAAATACAATTTTTTTGTTATGCTTCTCCTTCTATATTGATTGTTAAAAGTGTGACTTGTGCTGACTTGGCTTCTACTGACGTGGTTGCATCTCTATTCTCCAACTTCATTAATCTACATCTAATATGAGTCGTAACTTTCACCCAGTACTAGTTATTGGACATCAATTAGGCCCAAGGCCATGACAATTCATCCCTCACCAAAGCAGCCTTGTCTTCAAGAATTAATAACAAAATCAGGAAACTTGGACTCTATCAAATGATAATCTTCCCATGTGGCATCTTCGGGGGGAAGGGTTGACCATTGGATAACCAATTTTACACAAGACACATTATTATGTTTCACCATCTGGCGTTTCAATACAACCACTGGTTTAACCAAAAACTATCCATCATCTCTGGTACTAGGCAAAGTTGACTGAACCACTTTCTTAGTGCCAATCTTCTTCTTAAGTAAGGATACATGGAAAACTGGATGCACCCTGGAAGTAGAGGGAGCTTTAGCTTTTAAGCTACAGGGAAAATCTTAGCCAAATTCTTTTATGGACCATAGTATTTGGTGTTGAGCTTCAAATTTTTTTCAAAGCAATAGAGGACTGCCTGTATGGTTGGAGTTTAAGATGTACGAGATAACCTACTTGAAACTCTCTTTATGATCTATGCGAATCAGCATAATACTTCATCCTTTCATGAACCTTGCATAAGTTATCCTTAATAATTTGCTGCATTTGTTGCCTCATCATAACCAAATCTTCAGCAGCATGCACAACACTATCCAACCGTGATCCCATAGATAGTTAAGGGGGATAATAACCATATTGAGCTTCAAAGGGACTACACATGAGGCTAGTGTGATAGTTGGTGGTATACCACCACTCAGCTTGGTGAAGCCATTGCTTTCACTAATGAGGTTTGTGGCTAGTCACACACTGTAAGTCATTTGTTTGAGGATGATAGGAAGAACTATATACGAGTTTTATGCCACCCAACCTGAAAAGAGCTTGCCAAAAATTACTGAGAAAGATCTTGTCTCGATCAGATATAATAGACTAGGGTGGATCATGAAGAGTGTTTACTCTCTTCCAAAACTTAGTAGCCACTTATAGAGTAGTAAAAAGGTGTGATAGGTGCTATGAAATGAGCATCTTTAGTAAATCTGTCAACCACAACAAAAAGGGCATCATAGCCTGAGGATTTAGGCTAGCCCTTAATAAAATCCAAACTTATATGCCTTAAGGATTGATAATGGATTGGAAAGGGTTGAAGTAACCCTGGATATGGAACACTCTCATAATTATTTTTGTGACATATTTCACATTCAGATACAAATTGTACCACCATTTTGTTTCATCAAGGGCCAATAGAATAGGAGATACAACCTTTTTAAAGTTCCAAGTTGGCCCGAGTGCCACCCTAAGTTAGAAGCATGAAAACTCTATATCAATTGTTGTCTAAGGTTCCAATTGGAACCAACATAGACCTTCCCATTTCTCCGTAACACTCCTGAGAGATATTGCCATAATTTAGGGTCAATAGTATCTATTGTCAGTTGTGTAATGATTTCCATGGTCATAGAATTACCTTCATAACTTGTAGTAATATCCAGCAGCCACAATGGAACTATCATGCTAATGGCATTCAACTGACCTTCTTCTTTCAAATTATCTCCTTATTGTCTTGAGAATGCATCAACAACTCTATTCTCTGCCCCCTTTTTGTATTGTACCTCATAATCCAATCCTTTCTCTGCCCCCTTTTTGTATTGTACCTTATAATCCAATCCCAAAAGTTTGGTTAGACCTCTTGTTGCACTGCTATAGTGATATTTTGTTCAAACAAGTATTTGAGGCTATGATGGTCAATTTTGACCACAAAATGCTTGTACTAAAGGTAATATCTTCATTTTTAGACCGCATAAACTCCTTCTCATAAATGGACTTATCTCTATGCTTCATTGCTAACACTTTACTGAAGTAGGCTATTGGTTTTCCTTTTTGCAAGAGTACTACTCCAATCTCTAAATAGCAAGCATCAGTTTCCTCAATAAACTCCTTATTGTAGTCTGGTAAAGCCAACACTGGTGTGGTAGACATGGATTTTTTAAGTGTTAAAAATCTTGATCCGCTTCTTTACTCCAGACAAAAGCATCCTTCTTCAATAAATTAGACTATAGTCTACTTATGCTCCCATTATTTGCCACATACTTTTTGTAATAACCTGTTAAACCTAGAAAACCCCTCAAAGCCTTCACAGTTCTAAGAGTAGGCCATTCTTCCATAGCTCTCACCTTGTTAGGGTCAGTGGACACTCATTCAGCATTGATCACATGCCCCTAATATTATACTTTAGGTTGTCCAAAAAACACTTGCATCTTTTTGCATACAAGGAATAAGACACTAAGGTGTTGAATACCAGTAATAAGTGTCCAACATGCTTAGACAATGATTTACTGTAAATGAGAATGTCATAAAAAATAGTAAAACAAATGGATACAACTAAAATACCTGATTCATCAAAGCTTCGAAAGTGGCAGGGGAATTGGTCAAGCCAAAGGGCATAACCTTGAACTCATAATGTCCTATATGAGTCCTGAATGCAGTCTTGTAAACATCTTCAACTTTCATTCTAATTTGGTGGTAGTCTTCCCTGATATCTATCTTAGAAAAAATCACTGCCCCGTGCAATTCATCTTAAAGGTCATCAACAATGGAAAATGGATATTTGTCCTTTACTGTGAATTAATTTAAACCCTTGTAATATACACAAAACCTCCAGGTGCCATCCTTCTTCTTAACGAAAAGAGTTGGTGAAGAAAATGGAGATCGTCTATGACTAATAATTCCATTGCATCTCATCTACTTGTTTCTCTAATTCCTCCTTTTGATAGTGGTTATACCTGTAGGGCATTAAACTCACTGGAGAAGCTTCAGGCTTCAAGTTAATGGCATGATCAAGTTGTCTTAATGGAGGTAAGGCCTTTGATTCCACAAACATTGTTTGATACTTATCAATCACTTCCTATATAGCATCATCTACCCTCTCTTGTTCAATTTTTGGCTCTCCTCCTAATATGAATAAATGAGCTATCAAGGTTTTGCCCTTTTTTATGACTTCTCTCATTGCATTGACATTAATCATACTCAAGCTACCCTCCACTGGTATAGCATGTAGTACTATTTTATTACTTTTTCTACCAATGGTTACACACCTTTTCTCATGGTCAAACTTGGTTAAAATATTTTTATTCATCCAATCATTTCCCAGTACCAAATCACAACCTCCCAATTTGATAATTCTCAAGTCTTCGTTGAAGGATTTACCTCCCATTTTCCAGCTTAAACCACGACAACTTGCGTGACACATCACATAGTTACCATCAGCAATAGTAACTTTCATGTGGGGACTATGTTCAGCTACATAGCCAGTTTCTCTCACAACTTGTTCATCTATGAAGTTGTGCATACTTCCCGAGTCTATTAGTACTACAAGGACCCTATTCTAAGTTAATCCTTTGACTAAGATAGCATTTACTCCTTGGTTAATACCAGACAAGGCACTCAAACATATGGCCTCCATAGCCTCCTATTGTATTTCTCATTCAATGATAAGATCTGGTGGTTCAGGTACCTTTATATCATCTGGAAGTATGACCTCTTCGTCTCCCCTCATACAATTCAACTGCTTAGCCTAACTGTTGTGTCCTGGGTAGTACTTCTCTCCCCACCTGAAACATAACTTCTTGCTCCTTCTGTATTCATACACTTTTGGTGTCAACCTAAAAGTGTTTGGTCGAGGGTTGTTCACAGCAGCATGTTTGGAGTAATTTGAACCACTAGAAACAGTAGAAATATTAGTACTTCCCATATTCTTTGTATACCTAGACCCCCTTGATAGGAAATTTAGTTGGCATCATGTTCTTCTTTTGGGCTACTTCGATTACTTTCTCCTATATTCTAGCCTGCTCTATAGCAACTCTTAATGTTACTGGCTTAAACATTTTAACCCAAACTTGATTTCTTCCTTCAAAGCTCCGATAAAACTTGACAAAAAATGAGCCTCATTCAAGGTTAGGTTCCTTATTATCATATGGCCTTCAAGTCTTCAACTTGCCAAGGAATTCATCTACAATTCCTATTTGAGATAGATTATTAAATTCCTCAATTGTATCTTCAACATCTACTTCCCCAAATCTTACACAGAGTTCCTCCTTAAATTCAGCCCAAGTAACTATTCCTCTATCCAAAACAAGTGAATTATACCATGTCTCAGCAAGCCCATTCAAATAGAGCGCAACTCCCTCTACCTTTTGATTATCAGCAGTTCTATATAGGTTAAAGTATTTTTCATACTTATGCAACCATACCTTAGATTCGTCCCCGTTGAAGCTTGATAGTTCTCATTTTGGAGGTGGAATTGGCAATATGGCCCTAGCTTCTTGTATGGGATTTGGTAGCAACCCATCTCTAATTGGAAAAACGTCTTCAGGGTCTTTGACTTGTGCTCCTTCCAGATCTGTTAAACAATTCAAAATAAGCTCCAAAGTTCCCCGTATTCCAGTTTGAGTTTCGTTGAGTTCCCTGAAAATTTTAGTGAGATCTCCCAAAATTTTGTCATGACGTAGCAACTTATCATCTAGCGGCTTAATCCTGGTCCCTTCAGCCATTTTTACCTTCACAAGTTGAGTGAAACCTGGCTTTGATACCAATTGTTATGATTTGGCCTTAAATCGAACGGTTAACGTGCAAAAATTAAATGGAACATTAGAAATTTTTGAGACAATCTTCTATTAATCAACTGGGAAATGAAAGACAGTTAAACTAAAGTAAATGAAATTGAACTAAGTTATTACAACAGCCATTGATGAGTCCACAATCTGCAGAATAGAAGGAGTTTAGGATTTGAAGAGAAAAGATAAGGGAGATAGAGAAGAAAAAGAGAAGTGGGTGAAGCAAATACCAATTTTCTGTTATGCTTCTCCTGTCCATATTGGTTGTTAAAAGCGTGATTTGTGCTGAGTTGGCTTCTGATGACGTGGTTGCATCTCTACCCTCTAACTTCATTAATCTACATCTAATATGAGTCGTACCTTTCACCGGGTAGTGATAACTAATTATTGGACATTAATTAGTCCCAAGGCCATGTAGCAAACATAAAATTCATATTTGTATGTTATAGCAAAGTTTGCATAATTGCGCTCCATAGCAAACATATGTATGTATAATTCGCTATATATATACAATTGAAGTGAATTGTATAAAATGAAGTGTATAAAACAAGAAACAGAAAGAGACTTGGACAGAGAATTGTATAAAACGAAGTGTATAAATGAATTGTATAATTATAAATGTATAGGACAATTATATACAATTTGAATTTGTAAAAAATGAGAAAGCGAGAGTCAAAAGAGACTTGGGAAGGGAATATACAATTGAATCGAATTGTATAAAACGAGAAAGACAGAAATTATATACAATTTGAATTTGTATAAAACAAGAAAGAGAGAAAGGCAAAAGAGACTTGGGTTGGGGAGTACTTTTGTTGTATAATTATAAGTGTATAGGACAAAAATATATGTATTTGCATGTGCATATACAATTTCTCTCGCTTTATACAATTAGAAACACAATTTATATAATTCAATTATATAAAGCGAGAGAGACAAGCGACACGAAGAGAGTGAGAGAGGGAGAGTGGCGAGCGAGAATATGAGGGAGAGAGGTACTGGCAAACAGTTTGCTATGGGACACAAATAAATCAAACGGTAAGTACTATATTTATTTTATATTATTAGTTTGTCATTCGATACAATTATCCCATGAAAAGTCTACCAAATTCTCACTAATTGTTTATTCTTTCTAGCATATTTGTTTAATGACTAATTAATCATTAGGTCATAATGACCCATTATCTTTTGTCCCTAATGCTTTATAAATCACATATAAAGTACTATATAATTGAGATTAGGAGATGGACATTTTTGCAGTAACATTGAAGTTCTTATTACCTGAAAATTCAATGGTGTCGCCGTTATTTCTGTCTTTTCTTCCGTTATGGCCTAAAGGGTTGACTCTATTACCCTTAATTAATTTATTGAAATATGGCCCCACATAATATAGGATTATAGTAAAGTACATATGAATAGTCCCCACTAATTAATCAAACTAATATAATTCAGAAATTTTGTTACTCAAAGTCATAAATCACATATAAAAGTTTTGCAAGTCATAAATAACATATAAAAGCTGAAATGAGTAGATAAGTAAAATTTATAAAACGATTAAGAGAGTCGTTACAAAGATTTAGAGAACAAAACATATGTGATGAATTAATTGATAACTAGAATATAATTTTCATGCTATAATTTTAACTCTAGAAATAGAACTTTTATTTTCTCACAATCTTATTACACAAGTTAGAATTCAATGTACCAACAAGAAATAAATAAACTATGTAGAAAGTAAATCCTAACAACACGGCCTCTTGTTTGTGCTTTCTGCCTCCTTTGCATCCTTCTTTTCAAAATATTTCAAAACTGTCTTCCAAAACAGTTTAAGGACTCTTTATAAGGATAATAAAAGTCCCAAACAAAAAAAAACAGTCTACAACAAGTTCTGTCAATTAGTTCAAGAATCCACCTCGTCGCTGAAGGCTGAGAGGGAGTTGCTCACCCTCACTGCGCGAGACTGTACGCGGGCAACAATTTGTTGTGTCAAGATGTTGTTGATAAGTTCAATTGCAGTGGTCTTCATCTTCAACCATATCCATAGGTAAGTCGACATGTACTAATGAACTTTAAAAAAAAAAAACATAATTTGTCACTTATTTGGACAACTCAAACTAAAATCTAAAAATATGACCCCTTTTATTTATGATGATTACGAAAAATCAATATTATATAAAACTTAAGACCATTTTTAATTAATACACATATTTAAGTCTTCTTGTATTTCAATACTTCACTAATAATCAAATTCAATTCTTTATCGAAAAAATTCTCTGAACCATTAAAAAGATACTATACGTATTACAAAATTACAATTCATTCGTTCCTTGTATAATCAAAAACATTAGAAATAAAAAAATAAAATAAAAATTACAGTGTAAATATCTTAGAACTTTCAATTAAACTACTTCGATCTTTATCAATAAGATGTTTGACAAGAAGGATCAATGTAACAAATGACTAACATTTTATTGTATTGAAAGAACATTTCTCATGTTGTACAATAAGACATGCGATACTGACTTCTGGTATACAAACTATAAACATATTATCAATAATCATATAATAATAACAAAGTTTTAAGAGTTTTCGACTCTAGGAAGCCTAAACATATGGTTTAGTGGTCTTACTAGCCACGATATTTTTGGTATTGAATGCAACAAAATCAAATGCTTTGAGCCCCTAAAAAGTGGAGTACCACATGAAAGTCTGAATGGATCTATAAGTACCACCGTCAATAACCAAATTAATTACTCATCTAACTACACAATGCAAGTTATCAGAACAAATGCAATAAACTAGTCAGAAAAGTCAGATTTGACTTCATCATAATCATCCTCATCTGAATTAGTTAAATGGTCAAAGAAAGCATCAAGGTACCAAGAGCATTTGTCCTTCCATGAACTCCTGCTAGCATGAGCTCGCCATTTTTGGTCTGAAATCATTTCAGGGGATAGTCCCCATTCCAGCATCTCTTCTTCAGTATGGTGGACTGCTAAGCTGTATTCACCACCAAGCCCTAATTGTAGAACTCGAAATCCACAATTTCCTAAATTGTTTAGATACTCAAATTGCTCAACTGTCCACTTGAACCATTTCATCAGAAACACACGACTAGCTAGACCATGAGATATAATCACAAGATTCAAATCGTCATTAGGGTCATGATGGAGCCTGTTCATATCAATGTCCCTCCAAAGAGACTCAAGAAAACCTGCATTAAAAAAGTTTTCAACAAACACAATTGAGAACAATATAACCAAAAGTCCATACACTTTACACTGAAAAATTGCACTCAATTGGAATATGCTCTTATATCTAACACCAATAAGCAAACTAATTATTCTCTTTATCTTGAGATGGAAGTGTGTTGGAGCAAGTTCTTAAAGTGTATTGAACAAGATGTTGCACTTTGTTTCTAGTAATAACTGAGAGCTCACATATTTATCACCAGAGTAGAAGGAATCTTTCTAGGTACATACAACTTATGGTAGCATGTATGAATAAATGTGTAACATGACATGATGACGTTATGTTATTCCACACACCATGTCAGTAACAATCATTAACTTATCATATTTTATGTTGGGTGAAAGTATAAATTAGTAATAAGCTAGATGACCCCTAAATTGAACTAATTTATTTAAGGCGATCTCAACAAACATGGGTCTATTTCCGAACTTGGATTAGCAATTGGATTCAACTTGCTACTACAATATGCAAATTAAAACATTTTCACAGAACCAAATTAATGAAAAATGTATCTCAAACAGAACCCTATTGCAATAGAAAAGTGATTGAAGAAACATTAAATTCCTAATCTACTGCACTATTTTTTTCAACTGTATTTTCATTTACCATTAAAGAATGTAGATTTTAGGTACATTATATACACTTTGTGGTATTTATTGATCTTTAAAAGGCTTCCAAAGCTAGAGGTACAACACTAGCTAGCTCAAAAATCTGTAAAAATGTCTAAGCCATTTACACCATTTTTAACAAACAAAAAAATGCTAAAGCAACTAAGGTCATCTTTTATCTCATCATCAGTACCCCTTGTAAGTGAAGATAGTCACATTATGCGCAAGAGAACTACCAAAAATCAGAAAATAACATGATATACACAGTGCAGAAATGCAATATACACATGTCTAAGCATCATTTATATTGTAAAACATATGAGGACCGCAAAACAAAATAAGATCTGCATCTCCCTGCAGTTTCTTGTGCTTCTTGGAAAATGAGAAATGTAGAGAACTTGATCATTCAGCTATAATGCTAATCATTATATACTGAGCTCAAATTAGAAAACTTCTGGATCATTCTAATATTGCACGAAAAAGTGAGTACTCTTCAATAAATAGTTTGAGAGGTGTATCGACAAAAGTGGATGAGTGGAGGGAGAATTTGAGTAATGCAGGAAGAGGAGAACATGTTCTACCTACAGTCTTCACTTTTTAAACTCCCCCAACCCTATCGAAAAGATAGAGAAACAAACAGTCTTTTTACCTTTCCTTTAATTGGCACATGAAATCCTACCAATAAATAGAAAAAATATCACTATATTTTGATGCTCCAAAAAGAGTCATGTGTGAGACACACAAGGACTACAAGGGAGAGAAGAAAGAGGCACACTTTGCGACTTTCCTCAATCACATTCATAAATATCAATTATTATTGCCATGAACACGCAAATGTTCATAAGCACCAATAGATACATACAGCATTGAGATCATAGTGATGCACAAAGATAATTGTTTCCATGAACACTCATGCATTCTTCAGCACCATTAAACGCATGATACCAATCTAGTACCATTTTGTAAGTTATTGACATTACCACTATTCTTGAGACTTCAAGTTTCTCGCATATGACACAATATGCTTCACAACAGGCAGAGTTTTATTCTGCAAAAGCAAGTCTAGAACAACTTTATACCATAATGAAATCACAAAAAAATATTATTTTAAATGAGGACGAATTTTCTTACAAGTGAAGACTAATGTTTGCAAAGGCATATAAAAGACGTAAACCATCCTGCTATCGAATTCTTAATTTAGAATGAGCATGAATTCTGAGTATACATCCTGGTCATAGGCAGGAAGGGCCAGATTATATATTGAGTTTTACATCTAAGGAAGGCAGGACACATCTCATGGACAACAGTACTCCTGGTTAACAATGTCTAGTATCTTGGATGACATTAGCCATCTAATGGAGGCAATTTTTAAGGAATGGGTGTTCTTTCAATCACAAGAAGAAGTTTCAGATAAAATATATACACAAGTAAGACAAGGACAAGGTTATTTAGGCCGTAATAGATATTCTAGCAACCATTAACCACAATGATAATTGTGAATGCCGTACATGATGATGTTTTAGGTCTAAACTTAATGAAATTATTAGGGGGGCAAGGGGCCACCTGGTGCACAAAGCATCCCGCATTTACGCAGGGGTAGGGGAAGGAACGTACAGATTAATTTGTCTCCATAAGCCATCTCCTCCTTTCATGCTACATGGGTGGTGTCAGCTATAAGTGATGTATTACTTGAGCATCAGAAAACTTGTGATCATGAAAATGGATAGAATTGTGATCATGTTCCCATTATCACGAATATTCAAACATGGCATCTATACTTCAGTTTTTTCCATTATCTAATGTTCTAGAATGTATCATAGAACATTACCCAACAGGCCCATTAGTTGACTAAGATAGTCGATACTGAATCTTCCTATTTGAACTTGTCAAGATATTGTCAGGAAGTTGACCAAAACTGAGAAACATGTTAAGCAATTAGGAGGTGGTTAGCTGAAAAAAGGCTGGCAACATTTTCTACTAACGTAGGCATGTCAAAAATAAGTGATCCAACATTTTGAGATTATCATTAATCGTGCATGTTAGAAACAGACCACCCACTTACTTATTTCCTTGAAGTAATTTACATGCTTAATGACTAACCAATAGTTCGGCAAAAAATCTCATTTCTATCTTAACCCTAGCATGCCAAACACATGCTTACGCAGTACAATTTGCTTAATTACATCAATTTTATAATTTTATTTGTTTGAAATGGCAACAACTTGTATTAGATCATAGCTATGAAAGCCACAATTATGAAGAGTATGAGCAAAATCTACTTCTCTATAGCGGCTCAAAAACTAGCAATAGAGACTTAATGTCTTTTCTACATACTCTTGTTTTATACCAAAAATGAAAAAGCAAAATACAATTTAGCTTTATCTTCTGGATTGGGTAGTTTTTTCCTTCAAAACATCTTAGATTCCTTAATGCATGAGCTGCTGTGGTTGCTTTTCATGCCCAACAAAACTAGCATTTCCTCCCACTTACTACTTCTGAATTTTCTGGCTAGGTACAGATTGAATTCAAAACAAAAAGAATTGCACCTAATCATATCGATCTACTTACTGCCTTAGACTATCGCAAAGAAAGTTCCACATAATATGCAGTAATTCTTAAATAGAGTCACTCCAAATATAAATTTCTCTATTCGAGTTGAATTTCAATGAAGCAAATGATGATAATTCTTAAGCCAAACTTCATCTAATGTGTATTAGAAACCAAAATACAATTTTTTTCGTAACTATGAACATGACATCATACAACTACAATAAACAACTGGGATTATATTTTGTTTTCTGCCCTGACATTGGCATTAGTTAAAGATGATTCCATTAATACCTGGTCTCGTATTGTTAGTTGCTTCATTGTTTTTATCTATCTTTAGGGTCTTGTTTGAATATGTAGCAAGTTATCCATGCAAGCACAACTAAATATTTCTAACTGTCTACAGTAAATCCTTTCGTTTGACAACCTCTTCAAACTAAATCTAATTTGGTAAATAACTTGCCATGAAAAAATACAGAGATTAGGTAAAAGTACTTTTTACATTGAGTGTATATAAGTTAGACCGACTTCATCTTCTGAACAGAGTGTTGGATAGACCAACCATGTTGTATGGGGCGGAAGTGTTGGCCAGTTAAGAAATCTCATGTCACAAGATGAAAGTCACAGAGATGAGAATATTGGGGTGGATGTGTAGACATACTATGAGAGACAAGATTAGGAAAAAGATACTGTGGTCAGGTAGGAGGGCCTCCATGATGGACCACATGAGGGATGCGAAATTGAGATGATTTGGACATGTTAAGAGAATAATTGTGGATGCCTAGTGAGCAGGTGTGAGCAGTTGGCATTGGCGGACGTCAGGAGAGGTATAGGCTGGCCGAGAAAGTATTGACAGAAAGTGATAAGACATGACATGATACAACTTGATTTTACTGAGGACATGATTGTAGATAAGAGAGTTTTGAGATGAATTAGCATCGAATGTTAGTTGGTAGTTGAGAGTTGTATCTTTTCTCTGCTAAATAGGCTTGGTGGTCATACTTTGACCTTTCTTCTTATCAGTAGTATTAGAACTTTGTGCTCTTTTCATTTTGACTTTTACTAGTGTCTTTTTGTGGTCTGATTTTATCACAATATCTTGCTTTTGTTAGTGTTCTATCCCTTGTTTGTTAAGTAACACTCTTTCTGTTGTTATTGCTACCATATGTGTATCCCTTTTATTCAGATTGCTTGGCAGGCCTTAACTTAGTGGGGAATGGCATGCGTATGATAGTGATATATATTGGTGGAGAGAAGAGAGAAAATGATCTTACTGGAAACTCTGTCATAAACATCAGCTGCTGATTCTCCCTCAGGAAATCGATAAAAGAAGCGGCCAAATCTCTCGCGAGGTCTCTGATGAAATTAATGGTCAGCACTTGGAAAAATTACCAAATCTTGTTCTTAATCGGCATTCTCCCTGACCGCAGAACTCTCGGTCTGAAAAAGCCTGCCCTATCTCCCGTAGGGTGGAACGTGCTCTCACATATGGGGAAACGTAGAAGTAGACCTTCCAGTTATCCTCAGAACCATTATCAGAAACGATGTCAAAAATGCGAGAGCCAGCTTCCTTGGCTTGATCAATTCCCTTGGGAGTTAGAGGGATCCTATAATCGGGGGTGATGGTGTACATAGCGTCGTCTTTATTACCTTCGCTCTCGCCGTGACGAACCAAAATTATGCGCTTTGGTAGGCACTTGGGTACGGCTACGGGCTTGTGCTGATTTTGACTATGAAATTGGCAACAGTGGCAGTGATGTTGCTGCTCATCAGGAATTTGGGCATGGCCGTTGTCATCAACGGTACTATTTATCATTATTCTATAAATCAGGTGAGATCATGGGAATTCTGCAGCAAATAGGGTTTTGTCAATGGCGGATCGCTAAACTTCCATTTCTTTCCATACAGCCGCGGGGTGACAGTGCAACGGTCACAACGCGGAGGCCCAGAGCAGGGGAAGTGGCGAGGGCGGGGCGGCCCCCGAAATCACTAAAATATTCCATCTCAATTCCTCTATTGATTTAACTTACGATAGATATATAGAAGATATAGATAGCATAAGCTGATATTATCTAATACTAGATAAATGGTACACTATTGTGTTAAAAAAATTAAATAAATTCACAAGCTTAAAATATCATAATCTCCTCTCAGATATATTCTTATTCCCTCTCAAATAAATCATCCCCTCTCGGATACATAGATATCCTTTGTTGGATACATCCCTTCCAAGAAGTAATATATATCATTAGTAATTTATCATAAACCAAGGAATGTATTCGAGAGAAACAAAAAAATGAGATTTTTTAATCGAGGAAACTTCTACGATAAGGTGTAATTAGTCTCTAAACATATGAGAAATATATACTTTATACTATTATTTTTTACAGTAAACAACTTCAACATATTACTTAATAATCTTTTTCAAACATTCATACGACATAAATGCATCGTTTACAACCAAATTGAGAAAGTTGAATTTCAAAAAATTCTACGCAGCAAGGAAATAGAGAATTGCGTTAGATTATGAGTTAAAACATTTGGCATTCGAGGAACATTTAAAATGTTGATATTTTGAAAAAGTTTATCAATGTTCGTATATTTTTGCAAGTGGTATCTATTTTCTATAATATTATCATCTTCTTTTTGTAATATTTGCGTCATAAGCTTTGCATCTGATAAAATATTAAACAGTGATCAACCAATTCGTAAAGATCAATTTAAAATCTTTCAGATCTCTACTGCTTCAACTTAAGTATAATGTATTTGTAGTTTGCTTTGTCTGTGAATTTTGTGATGTATTTCATTATTGTATCTTCGATAATAGAAATACTTCTATTTATTTTGATTTTAATACTGAAAGTATTTACTAAAAACTTGATTTCTAACTTCCACAACAATAAACCAATCATGAAATCAAATCTATTTGTATATACAATAAACAAACTACTATATGGTATATTTCAAAGGGCATAAATACACAAGTAACCCCCAACATATGACACGAAATCTCAGAAGACACACTTATATATCTAAGGCTATTACCCCTGAACTTATGTACATAATTGGTTGTGACCTCTTTCGGCATACGTGGCACACTATCTTGTGGGCCCAACGGATGTTTACTATTTTTTCAAGCTAGTGTTCAGTATGCCGAAAAGGGGTAGAAAAATTAACGAAAAATAATTTCAGGGGAATAAATAGGATCTTAGTATAGTATAAGTGTGTCTCTGGAATTTTGGGCAAGATTGACGAGGGTTTACTGTGTCGCATATTCCCTCTTCAATATTGAAAGTATTTTTAGGGAAAATGCACAAGTACCCCCCTCAACCTATGCTCGAATTCCAGAGAGCAATTTATAATACTAAGGTCCTATTTACTCCCCTGAAATTATTTTTAAGTAAATTTTATACCCTTTGGACCTACGTGACCTAAATTGGAAAAAAAAAGTCAATCAGCGTGGGCCCACAGATGTGCCACATAGGCAAAAATGACGGTAGAAAAGTATTAATAAATAAGTTCGGGGGAAATAGGACTGTATATAGTAAATAAGTGTGTCTCTGGAGATTTCTGGGAATAGGCTGAGGGGGGGGGCGGTACTAGTGCATTATCCTATTTTTTGAAATTGTTGATTGACTCACAAAAATAAAACAATACGACAACCAATTTTATTTCTATATTACGATAAAAAATTAAAAATGCAATAATGTTATGTCTAAAGTACACATAATAATTTTTTGACACTACACTCATTATAATTCCACTGCCGTAAGGAAAACTTTGAATTATACCCCACAAACATAAACTAATATTACTGTTTTTCTTTTAAAGTATTTATTTATTTTTTTTTTTAGTGTTGTATCCTCATATTCTCAAGCCCTTTCTATTGACATTTCATTTTTTATTTTTTATTTTATTTTTTTAACTACTCATTTTCTTTAGTGTGTATTTTAATTTTCCTTAGAATTTTAAGTTTTGTGGCAAATTTATGATTAAATAGTTATCATATTTGGATATAAGAAAATAGTTCTAGATAGAAATGATTTTTTTAAATCTTTTGATGAATACATTATCAAAATCAGTAATCTTAATAATCAAAACATTGTTCGTTCTTGTAGTCACGTAATTTAGTTTCTTCAAATAATTAAAAATATTGCTACGCAATTTAAAAGATTTTTTTAATAATCAGGTACGACATGTAGTCGGTTCATCTTAGTAACATAATACTAAAAAAATATGGTTATGCAATGATCCTTAAAGTATTTTAGGACCCCCACAAATCTTAAGTTTATTCAAACACACATTTTATTTCTAATGGTTAATTATTTTTTAACAAAAAAAAACATGTAAAACAAGCTTACATATCGCGGGGAGTATTGTTTGTAAAAAGTTAATTAAGAGAAACTCTTCCTTTTACACCAATTATAAAAATATTTTATGGGCAAATTTTAAAAGTAAAGACCATATGGATTCTTTTAGATTTTTATTTTTGTTATTTAATTATACATAATTTATTATTTCGCACATATTTTGGTTGAATGAAAGTTTCCACCACAAAAAGAAATAAGAAAAAAAAATCCTATAGAAAAATGTGAGTCCTTATAATGTCACTCATTAGGATAAAACATGAAATTTAGAAAATATATTGATTTGAGTTGTATGATAATCCATACCATTTTTTGATGCCATCAAAAAAAATAAATATTCTAAGAATATTTATTAAAATGACAAATTTTCCTTGGTGTCATCAAAACCTTGGCTCTTCTATATTTCACTCTATATTTTTGGTTTAATGAAAGTTCAAACTACAAATAAAAAGAAAAAAACTCTATCGAAAAGGTGATTGAAATGTGAGTCAATCTAAAGCACATCATTATGATACACAATGACTTTCAGAAAATATTGTTTGGTTGTATTGGTAGTATTAAAGTCATTACCACTTTTTGATGGACAAACCTAAAAATAAATTTTCTAGAACATTTATGAAATGGCAAATTTGCCCTTAATCGTCCTCAACTTAACTCTTCTATATTATAAAATACTAGATATCATGTGTCTGCGTCAGCGCAGGCCCAACGTATGTTAGTTTTTTTCCTTCCAATTTATGTGACAGATTTAAAATTTGAAAATGTAAACTAAATGTAACGACCTGTTTAGTCGTTTCGGGCAGTAGTTAGAGTAGAAGATTGTGATTAAAAACTGACTGGGTTAGATGGATCAACGACGCACGGACCGTCATTGGCCATGGGAGGACCGTCATGGACCCCGTAGTCCCCACATGTGTGATTTTCCTGCTCTCTCATCATTGAACATTGACGACAAGTAGGACGAAACAGTCAATAGGCACAAGGTACGTCGGGCGGTCTTGTGCCAAAACACTTCAACTCTGAAATCCTGGGTACTGGGAGCGACCTCTGAACTTGCGAACGGAAAAGAAGCGGCTGCAGCCACGGACCGTAGTAGATACGACGGACCGTCACAAACCCTTTAAAAAGTTTAATTCTTGAATCTTGTGAAGGACGTGCAGGACGGACCGTCATAGTGGGGGGGGGGCACGACGGGCCGTCCACAGGTTGCGTAACCTCGGACTGGGTCGGATTTACTAAAGTTTTTAAGGGGTGTTTTGACCTTCATGAAAACCTTCATCAATTAGTGGGTTTTTTTTTTTTTTTTTTTTGTTTTGTGAGTTGGGAAAGTTATTTTCCCTGGATTTGGGGTTAACAGAAGTAAACCTTTGAAATAAAAACAATGGGTTACTTTACATATTGAAGTATATGATAAATTCGGGTGAAGAAAAAGGAATTGGAGAGGAAAAATTAAAAAGAACAGAGAGAGGTGGCGAACGAGCGAGAAAGGGAAGGAAAGAAGAGGAAGCAAGGCATTGAGGAAGTCATTTGTTGATCGATATCTCGGTGGGAGGTAGGGTAGGGTTTATGCTATCTAATAATAAATCTAAAATAGCGATTGTTGATATGTATTGGTAGTATTGTACAGTTTTCTATATGCTTGATTGTGGTGTGTTGTTGTGTTTGTGAAACCTTCTTCAATCTTGAATTTTCTACGATTTAAGATTGAAGTCTCGGCATAACGAGACTTATGAAATAAAAATTAATGAGATTAGGGAGCGGGTGGTCACGTTCCGACACGTGTATTAGTGGATCAGGTTGTCACGTTCCACACGTAGTATTAGGGGTCGGGTTGTCACGTTCCGACACGTTAGTAATAGGGGATCGGGTAGAGTGTCACGTTTCCGACACGATAGAATAAAGAGACGTAATCTTGAATCATGTTAATACTCAATTTTGAAGAACCTATGTCCCAAATGGAGTATGGGTGGAGGCTGGATCCATCATAGGTGCGCTTGTGGAACGGACCTGTTAGTAGTTTTGAGCAGCCGATTTTATTTCTGGAAAACTGGCTGAGTCGACGGACCCCACGACGAACCGTCATGGGCACGGACGACCGTCGTAGCGGGTCTCGTTCCCAAAACACTTAGAATATAGAATTTGGTACTGAGATCGACTCTTGAACGTACCGACGGGGTGGCAGGACAGATATCTCAGGCCATGACGGGCAGTCACAGACCCTTTGTCTAAAAATCTGGTCTCTGAACTCTGTGACGGATACTAGCAGCAGGACGGACCGTCGCAGGCACGCAGCCCGTCACGGACTGCGAATTCCCAGCTGGGTTCGAATTTCTGTTAAATGTTTTTAAGGGGCGTTTTGGACTATTCCTGCTTTATAATTTATACAGTTAGTTGTTGAATATTAATAATCCAATTTCTTGAGGTTTTTTTAACGAGCGAACCTTAAATTAATTAGTGGGTTACTTTTTGTACTTTTATACTTAATATATGATTATTAGGGTAAAGAAAAAAGGGTTTTGAATTAAGAAAAATAGAAGAACAGAGAGAGAGCAGAGGGAGAAACGAACGAGAGAAAGAGAAACCGAAGAGGAAAGCAAAGACTCTTGGAAATTCAGCTTGCCTTGATTCACGAATTCCTTTCGGTGGAGGTAGGCTATGGTTTTTATACTCTTCGTAGTAAACTCTTAATAGCGAATGATATGTATTGGGTAGTATGTAAACACTTCTATATGCTTAATTGTATGCTTGCCATGAATATGATACAAAATTGGAGAACATTAAGCATGATGAAGCGATTGAATCCTAAAATCTTGAAAACACCCTTAATCTGCCTTGTTACTGAGATTGATGATGCCTTAGTATAAAAAGAAGACTTGATGACTAAATGTGATGGAGAGTAGTGGAACGGGGTGTCACGAACCGACACGTAGTATTAGTGGCGGGTGTCACAGAACGACACGTAGGAAATTAGGGGGGATCGGAGGTGTCACGAAACGACACGTAGTATTAGTGGATCGGGTGTGTCACGAACCGCAGTTTAGAATTAGGGGATCGGGTGTCACGAACCGACACGTAGAGAATTAGGGGAGGGGTGACACGAACCGAACACGTAGTATATGGAGCGGGAGTGTCACGTACCGACACGAGAGAAATAAAACCATAATGAATCTTGAAAGGACGTTAATATGCTCAATCAATGAACCTAATTTCAAAATGGGTATGGCCATTGAGGACTTGAGTCCTCATGGTGAACACCTGGCTGCGTTGATGATATAAGATTATAGAACTTGTTGTTGCGACACTGTGAGTATTGTAGGTGATGATGATATATTTGATATATACGTTTTCTATTTTGGTTGGCCGATGGGATAACCTACTCAGTATCGTGTTTGTACGCCCCTACTGTAATTGTTTTTCTTTGTTATGTGTGGAGTGCAGCAAACGCACCACGTCTTCAACTCAACTGCAACTCTAGCCAGTCTTCATCACGTGGAGCTCAGGGTGAGCTAACGCTTTCTAGCTGGCTAGTCATCTTCTTCATGTCTTGATGCCTTGAAGTTCCGGAATGGACTAGGCTTTTTACTATTTTAGCTTCTAGTACTCTTAGATTAGTAATTGAGGATAGATGTTTTTGTGGTGGACTTCAGGTTTTGGGAATAAGTAAAGTATTGTGTTTTTTTCTTCAAGTATGGAATTGGGTTCATTAATGAGTTTTAAGTCTTCCGCATTGTATTTTGTTTTATGGTCGAACCGTGGGAATTGAATGTTGGTTCGCTCACATAGTAGATGAAGTGGGGGTGCCCGTCGCGGCCATTTTGGGGTCGTGCAGGTGATGTTGTTACCCATGGTCTTTGTACTGTTGTGCCAACCTGTTGAGTATTGTAGTGATTTTAAATAATATTGATATATATTTGTTTCTATTTGATGTTGGCGATGATTGATACATACCAGTACGGTTCATTGGACTGACCCCTACTTGTATTTTCTTTTGTTTATTTTGTGGAGTGAGACAAGTGACCATCTGACTGAGAACGGCCTCAACTCTAGCTAGTCGTCAGCACGTCAGATTTCAGGGGGAAGCATACTCTAGCTCGGAATGGACTCTCTCATACGTTTGAGTGTCTGAAATTCGGGACATCGGCCCATCTCCTTTTATTTATTTAGTTCTTAAATACTCTTAGGACTTGTATTGAGGATTAGATGTTCTGATGTGATGACTTCCAGATTTGGGAACAATAAAGTATTGAGTTTTAGAAGTTATTTAATTGATCGTTAATGAGTTTTGAGTGTCCGCATTTTATGTGTTCACTATGGTTGAAATATTGGCGGTTAAACGTTGGGGTTTGTCTTTGTGTGATTCGCTCACTGGAGAAGTAAGTGTGAGTTTTGGGTGGAGGGACACTAAAATTTTTTTGATGTGTTTTCTAAAACACAATTTTAAATCTGTTAATTTATGGAGTACCTTTATGTTATTTTCACATAATTATGTTAACTCATCTGTTTTATTTTTATTGATACAAGTGATTTCAGGAAAGTATAAGAATTTTTTTATATGATTCTCACATCTTTTTAGTTGGTATTTACTGTGATCATAGTACTTTTTAGTTCTTACGTTATTCTCAAACCATATATCCAAATTTTTTTTGTTTCGATTTAACAATAAGGGGCGTCAACAAATTTTCATTCATTTTTCCATATTGTTTTTTTTTTAAACCTCTCTTCATTGTTACCTTGGTTTTTAAGCTTCTTTTCTGAATTTTTAAATAGTCACAAATTAGACTTAAAAACGAAGAATTCCAGTTTTCAAATCATTATATTTCTATATTAAAATGTTCAAATCTTTAAAACTCACACCTATGCACAAAGTAAATAGAAGAAAGATAACGATTTTAAAAATAAATAATAATATATGAAATCAATTTCAATAATAACACAATAGATTCCAATTTAATATATGTCTCCATCCTCCTCTTTTTGATTGATTTATATTGAACTATTTTTTATTTCATTTCAAACAGAAAAAAAATTTTGAATTGTATTTTTTTATCTAGTATATTTAAGATAAAAAAATTTAAAAATATTTAAACATAAAATGTAATATTACTATAAAATTATTTAATTTTAACTTTGATGGTCCACTTAATATTAGACTTGATATATAATATTTAAGAGTTGAGTTAACCGGTAATCATTATTAGTAACTTTATATAAAAATAGATATCACCAAGAACTCATAAAAAAATTGAAGAAATAACAAAAATGAGGTAATACTATAATAATAACCTAAAAGATGTTTCTAAAGAACTTTTAATTTTTTGTTATCATTCTTGGTAGATTTTTGTTTGCAGGAGTGATATTTTGCTTGTGATTATAATTTACTTCATATATAGAAAGATGTTTCTACACATTATTTCTTCTTGATTAGATTTTTGTTTAAGATGAAATTCATTTTATTCTTGATCTCTTAATACCAAAATACATCCGTCATTTTTTTTGGTAAAGTTACCTTTTGCATCTTTTTTTTAATTTACAATCGAATATATATTATTAGTTTTATTTATCTACAGTTATTAAAACGTATATTAATTCGAGCCAAAATAAAGATTGACATATAATTAAATATGATATTGTATATAAAAAATAGATTTGTTTATAAGCATAAGAATAGAAAAATATTTAAGAATTAAATTAAGTAATAGTAAACTAGAGTAATAATAAATGATATCACACTAACTCATAAAAGAAATACAAAAGGTAGTGAAGTAATAACAAAATACGTTAATGATAAGACAATAACGTAGATGTTTAGGAACTATTTAATTTTTTGTTATCATCTTGGTAGATTTTGTAGTGTGAAATTACATTTTTACCATTGAAAGAATTATTCACTTCATATAAAAAGGGATAATGCACAAGGACCCCCATCAACTATGTAAGAAATTTCAGAGACACACTTTATACTATACGACGGCAATTACCCCCTGAACTTATTTTATTACTAATTTTCTACCCCTTCGTTGGCTTAATTAAAACTATATTGTGGGCCCAATGACTAGTTGATTTTTTTTTCAAGCTAGGCCCCGTAGGCCAAAAAAGGGGTAGAAAAAATACATATAAAATAATGTTTAGTGGTGTACTAGGACCTTAGAATAGTAATAAATATGTCTCTGAATTTCGGGCATAGGTTGAGGGGGGGTTACTTGTGCATTTTCCCTATATAAAAATAATTCTAGAAATTATTTATTATATATCTTCAAGATTTTTGTGAGCGTGAAATATATTTTTGCCAGTGCGTTCTCCCACTTAAATCTTAATATAATAGAAAAATAGATATTAAAGGGCCCGTTAACGAGCACCATATTTCATCGTAAATTTTTTTTTTGTGTTAAAATATAAAATACATATTTAGTCGCGGACCTTACTCCCCTATACATATTTCTTGATGTTCATCATGATAAACTATCTAAAACTCATTTAGTTCATAAACGATTATTCTTCTAACAACAAATAATATAACCTTGAATTCATATTCAATTCAAGGTGAGAGATAAGAGCTAAGTCTTGATAGTTCTTTCGAATCCTTTTTAGAAAGTCTCTTTTAGTCTTTTGAGGAGTTTTTTTTAATTTCTAATAACTTGTTTCAAGACTTGAGTAAGTGAGTATGAGAATCGTCGAGATTCTTCTTATCATGAATCATAAGTCTTTAATTCATAATTCAAATTCAGATTCAGATTCAAGAAATACATGAACTCCATATTGTTATTTAGACCCTCAACTCGAGTCGTTCTTGCCCATAAATTTGGAATGAACTCCATAAGTTGAGTATCTTTGAGAGGAGTAGTATCTTCAAGGTCTAAGTCTTGAGTTCCTAATTATTTAGGGATTATATTCCTAATTATGGGGCTACTACATGTTACCCACGGAGGTCCTTGATTTGAGAATTCATGCCTATACACTACAACATATTCTATTATCAGGAACAAATAATTTTATCATTTATAAACCATATTTCGTCACTAAAAATCTTGTGAGACGAAAAATAATTCGTCACTAAAAGTATACAAAGACGATTTAGTGCTTCTTCGCTGAAAATATTATATTAACTACAAAAAGAAAATCGTTCCCATATCCTTAAACAGTTGTGACAAATTTATTTATCGTAAAAAGTACGTATTACTTTTGTTGTAAGGTAATAGAATGTTTTTCCACTAAAAGGTGATTACTACAAACAAAATTAATTGTCGCAGCTATTTAACTTCAACCAGTGACCAAATCAATTTCTCTTATAGTAAATGTATTTCGTGTTGATGAAAATATAATTTTCTTCTACAATGACTGATATTTTACATACAAAAATTAATAGGTTCTTTAATGTATTAGGATATAAATTGATCATTACAAAAAAAAAAGTTGATTTTCTAGGATACAATATTATAATATATATAATATATATATATATATATAGATATATATATAGATATATCATCTATATATATATATATATAAAAATAATCATCAAAGAATAGAGTGCATCAACATTAAGTGATATTTCTTCTCTTAACATATCTTGATTTTGAGTTTGGATATAAAAAAAATCTAATAGAGGAGCGGTTTTTTATAACCGAAGAGGCATATTTTGACCGCAAAGTTAAATTAATCGATTGTTTCATATGGAAATGCATAAATTAAATTACTATTAGGAAGTTGTATTTTTGTCATCTCTTTCTAAATAGTAGACAACTTAAATTTATTTACTTCTGTAAACTAATGATGATTTCTGGAGTTTCGGATTCTGAACTTCTTATTTGAGACAAAAGAAAAGAATAGTAATATTAAGCTAATAAAGTACATAATCTACTATAATAAATAAATTTAAAGTGGTTAATTTTAAAATATTTAAAACAATTGGATAATCAAAATCTTCTGATTATCAATGTAAATAATTGAAACAGAAAAAATATTTTTATTCTCATTCATATTTGATTCACAAAATTTTAAAAACTCAACCAAAGAACTATATTTAAATTTGGTAAAGACTCTTAGTTTACTTATTCATTTAGTTTTATCTATCATTCTAGTTATGTATTATTGTTTTATTTTAATGTTCCGGCATTACAATAGTTTTAAGTCATTTGATACATTTTAAATCATATTATTTTGGACCAAAAGAGAAAAGGTTGTGTTAATGACAACATAATACAAATAATAAGTAAAAACTTTCTTTTTCTCAAAAAAAGGGTCACCACAAAAGTTGAAATAGAACGTTATCATAATTATTATTATTATTATTCTCAAAAATGAGATTATTTACAACTTTGCCATTGATCGTCCCTCACTTCACTCTTCTATATAGTAATAAAATAACTAGATCAGTGCAGTCCGTGCTATGCACGGGCCCAACAAATTGATTAAGAAATTTTTTTATTACATTTACTTGAGAAAAATTCTATTATTACGAGATAGTTGAAATAAATTATTTTTATACCAAAATTACAAGGAATGCAAAGTTATATTTACAAATATAGTACAAAATTGTCTCTTAGGTAGGGAGGAATGTCAATAGCCCTTTATTGTTTGTATGCTCAACCAATGTTTGTTCCTTGGAACAGAAGACATGTTGAACATGAGATGTACATGGTTAAAAAATAATAAAATTCTATTCCCTTGTCTTGTTATTTTCTTTAATAAAGTCGCTTGTTTGTCACAAGAAAATGAAAAATCTATCTTGTATGTCTAATTGATGTTGTCTACTTTTCAGAATCAGTGAATAGTACACACATCATTGTCCCCACTGCGAGAAATAAGAAATGAATATAATTATTCTGATTATAGCATAAAAAAATATCTAGATTAATTTGCATGTGTAGGACCAGGACCACTAACAAAATTTCTTGTTTCTTACGGTCAATGCAGTGTTCACATACTCAAAAAAATCAAAACAGACGATCAAACATTGGAGCCCCAATATTAAGCTCCCAATATACCTACAATGAAGTTTGCTTCAGCGGATACAACAGAATCATTGTTGAACAAATGATTTTGTCTATGTCTCAAGTGTTTGATGCAACAATAGTTATGTTGTCCACAAATTTGTAATTTAGCATATGGCCAGATTCAATGATTATTTTGCAAGGGAAAAAATTACTTGTTCACTAATTAAATATGAAGATTTTGTCTTGTGAAAAAAAATGTAGAAAGCAAATTAGGTAGTTCAATTATCTAATGCCAGGAATTTTTCAAGTAACTGATAGAATTTTGGGATATAAAATGAAACAACAATAATTTGATAAAGATACAAATAGTTTTATAATATTTTTTGTTATCAGTAAGCTTATAACATTATTACTACAAAAATTATATAAAGCATTTTGATTAACTAAGCCATGAGCACACAAATATCAACAAAACTGAAGTTTGTGTCCCATTGAAGAGAGGAGCAGAGATACGTTCCATTGCACAAGTAGAGGAGAATATAATTTCACCAACTTATTTAAATCCTTGTAAGAAAAAACAGAAACTTACTTGACTATTAAGTACAGGACCACCTACATCTCTTTATTAGTTCTGAACTTCTGATTCTCACAATTGTAGAACATAATAACATGTATAAATTTCATATATTAGTAATAAGAATGAACACATATAGCAAGCATCATGCCGACCTTGTTATGAACACACACATACTCAGACATCACCCTCGTGCTTTCTTTCACGTAATAATAGTTTTAATGTCAGTGTTGGAGTCAAAATTTCAAAATATAACAAGTAAAAACTAGAATAGATTAAAGGGGTATATACATAAAAAAAATATTTTTATAATGTATAAATAATGTAATTTCTACCGATGAACTGTCAAATGAAATATGTAGTCAGAGAGAATTATTATTTTGTAGAAGCAATATTCATATTCTAGGCTAGAGTTTGTTGATTTCTTGACTTGTATATTACCTCTAAAGTAATCAAACTAAATTTTGTGAACACAATGCTTCTTATAGATAAGAAATTCCAAGGAATGTACTACTCCCATAAAAAAAGATGAATCAATATGACTCGACCTTGTTGTTGTGATAATTTTTAATTCATGAGTTCTAGGGAGGGATTTACCATTATTCTTATAACAAAATATTTAAATTGGATGAATATAAAATAGACAATAGACACCCAAATCACTTGCACATATACTATCAATACATGTATTTGATTGGACACATGCATTTTGGCCCACACCAACAATTTCACCTCTTGAATAACACAATGGCAAAAAATCTGTCTACAGCGCACATGAAAATTCATTCAGCTCCTCCGACTCTTCGGAAGATAAGGAGGCTAGAAACATATTCAGTGAAATCCAATCAGTGAGGTATAAGAAGGGTAGAATGTAAGCTAACCTTACCACTAAATCGTCAAACAAAAAATTGTGTCATATTCGTGGAAGTATGAGTCTTCACATCAAAGGGCATCTCTTGTGGCCTACACGATATATCTATTGATGACTTCAAAATCATGTAAAACAAAATACAATGGCTATATCTCGATCCTATTCTAATGACCCTTACGAGATAATCTGTTACTATTAAGTTGAATGCAATTGGTTGCTATACTTGCTAATGATATCATTGAGATGATGTCATGTTGGTTGAGGATAAAATTCAAATAGTTAAGTATGAAGCACATGAATTTATACTTTAACCCTCATTATCACCTAAACTAATTAAAATAATGAAATCAAATTCAGAGAAGTAAAATAATTAGCTTCAAGTTGTAGAGCATCAAAGAAAACTATTTAGTTATTTTGGGTGTATTATCAAAAATCTTTTTGCATCAGTTGCTCATTTGATGGATCTTTTCTAATATCATTTGAAAAATCTAGATTGGAGTATCTAAAATGTATCAAAAGTTTCAAGACAAATTTATACTCAAAGTTAGTGTTATTTTATCTCATTTGGGAGCAGGGATAAATTAGTCCTAGAAGTAACCCCAAGATAATTTTGTCCGCGAACAAAACAACACTCCAGGAGAAGAACAGTACATAGGACTTCAAACAGGGTTCCTTCCTCTCTTCGTTCTCCAAGTTTTGATCCAATCTACAGAGCCGTAATCATAAAATGTTTAAGACACTATTTATTAATTACTGAGTTTCCTATGAACATAAAAATTTTTATCATATTTTTTGAAAAAGGTTGAGCAGAAAATATATTTATAACCTTCAGCTCTGTGGGATTATTCATGGCAACAAACCATGTAGATAAATCCAACTGAAAAATGAAGGCTTCTTCTCAAGTTAGGTGAAGCCATGAACATTAAAATACAACAATGAGAATCTTCAAAATTCAAACGATAAAAATATGTAACTAAATAGATATACTCAAAAAGGCAGGAGCAAGAAGAAAATACCAGTTGATGAAGCTATTGACAGTAAGAAATACCTTTTTAAAAGATTTTTTATAGTGCTAACTGGTACAATTAAACCATTTCTGATAAGCTAACTTATCCTCATCACTCGACTGATCATTTGGTTTCAATGGACATTCCTCATGAAAGCACAACTAATGCTTCAGCAGAGTTAACACAATGTCACAGATTTTCCTCCAGTCAACATAGTTAGAACCCTCTAGTTTGTTTTGACCCAAAATAGTACTACTGGGATTAAGGAGAACCTGGGAATCTGAGAGTGAAAAATGTTCAATGATCACTTAAATAGTATATAACATTGATATTTAATCAACACAGGGATATACATATCCATTCATGCCTCTAAATAGCCCATGTTTGGGAAGGATTGGAGAAACTATTCATACAAGATATATATATATATAATGGACCGTTATTCACCCATAAACTTATACAGACCTAACTCAGTGGGAGCGTCTACTGTTACTTAAGTCAAGTGAAACTCCTTAGTGCATTGATCAAATTATATAGGACTCAGTTTAGGAGAGTTAATACAAATTATCAACTAGTGAGTAAAATACGTAATGACTTGTATTAAAACTCATCCGATGGGGAGGAGGTCTAAGCCCAAAAATAAACTTATATTCATTACTATTTAAGCTTGGAATTTTTTATTTATTTTATTTTTTTTTTAAAAAAATTACTTATCACAATTTTATTTTCTTGGTAAAATTTTATGGCCACCAAAATTGTAGAAAGAATTATGCAAACAACAAAAATTTCAGCTTATCATATTTTCAAAACTGTTACAGTAAATCCTTTTTTTTTTTAGGTTACTGTTGCAATTTTATTTTTTTTTCAAAAATGGTTCAAACTCTTCCAAGAAACATGGAACATTAATTACATATGAGTCAAAATAATTTTTTAAAAAAAATCACAAGTGGTCTGTCTTTTTACGAAGAAAAAGATTACACCCAAACACATGTGATTTTTATACAATTCATGGGTTGTAAAAAAAATTCAGCAATTCAATTTTAAATTCTTTATTTTATTTTTCTTACTATACAGAAAACAAGCAGCCGGCATTAATACGAGAAAAATTTTGCAAAGAAGTGCCGCCACCATTAAAAAAAGAATGAAGGTACCACTATCAAAATTTCTTGTAAAATTATCCATCCAACGAACACGTGCTGGACAATATGAAAATTTATCAAATACTACATAATCAATTTTCATAAGTAATATGGACCGTATGGCATTTAACAAAAAAACAAATCAAATCAAGTTTTTATCCGTCTGTCCTTTTCGAGATAAAATACAATCACAATCCGAATAATACATATAATTTCACAAATGATATTTTAGGTTACTGATAAAAGATGAAGTATGAATATTGATGCAGTTGTTGGAAATAGCATATTAAGCGGAAACATCCAGAATCATACATTTGCATGAATATAAATAACAATCACAAATAGTTACTACCATACAACAGTATGCTGAAAAATTAACTCAGGATACCTCTTGAGGGTGTGCCCAGATATCTTGAAGTAAATCCAATGCGTTTTAGTTCTTTAAGTGATCCCAATCCAACAATTGAAACTCTCTCAATTACTTGGGTGGGCAAGTATTGTATCGAAATACTTGATAAATCTAGTAGAAAAAATCCTATTTATAGAGATGTCTCCTAGCACAAAAGGAAGAGGAAAGAAAAACCAATTCTTTTTCTTTTAGGGAGAATTTGAAAAACACACGTTTTCCTCCAAAAGAAAAAAAGACGGCACTTTCCATCTTCCTACTAGAAAAATAGGATTCTGAGGTCTAGTGTAAAGTGGCCAACTGGGGGACCACAGAATTTATTACGGAGGATCCTATATGGAAATACTCTAAATAATTAATTTAGTGTAAAGTTTCTGCACCATAATAAATACAAAATTCCACTAAAATGAGTAATGATCGCCGCGATTGAGGGCGAAAGGAACCACGAAACACTGGTATTTGATTCCCCATGTTAAGATTACAATACTAAATCAATAAATTAAATTACGACGAATTTAATTCAATGATTAACTTCTTGTTAGAGCAAATACTTAAATTATTCATGTGCCAGATTCATAAATCTACGGCCGGCGGTTTACACATGAAAACTTAAAAGCATTCATAAAAAGGTGTCTCATCAATTTTGTACTGAGACCATGGATTCCATTCAACAAAAAAAAATAATTATTTCACCAATATATATTATTATCATGAATCTACCAGGGCATATGACCCATCTCAAAATCTTACATTTTAATAACCAAAATGATAATATATATACGATCATAATCGTTATTATCAAGATTAAGATATAAGTACATTAATAGTTTAGAGAATGATGTTTTAAGCCGTCTAAACAACTATCTCTGGCTTGGTCCCGTTCAATACATACCAAATGCACTAGCACGAGAAGTTAGAAACTAGCCATCTCATAATAAGATAAATTACATTAATTCGTTGCTACAATCTTTCTAAGATATTGTCCGAATTTCCATCTATGATTGTGAACTATAAATTATTAACTTATAAGAATGATGATTTATCTTGTGTATAAGCTTAACTCTATACACCAAGTAATCCTAGATATAAGTTAAGGACACATTATAGACATTGAATCTATTTAAGTTGTAACATTTATTTGAATTGAATAAAATGAAATAAACAATTGTTCAATATTAATACTATATCAAACGCATGGTTAATCGTATACCTAATAGGAAAAGAAACCTAAAGTCACAGCAAAATACAAATTAGATTATGCCATATTTTAATTCTTGTTACCACTGAATGAGGTGGCAGCATCCAGATTAAAAGCCACTACCTTGCAAACGAGTTCTGAAGATCGATGGTAGATCCTTAGAAAGCCTGCGTACGCCCACCCAGCCCTCTTCAGTCCCTGCCCTTCTTTCAGCATCATCGGCCACCCCCGCGGACTGTTTTCCCACTCTTTTTTCTCTATGCCCTCGTTCGCTCCCCCACCTCCCTGCTCCACGCTTCGCCCCTGACATATACGTCTTAAGCTCTGAAGTGTCGTACTATCTTCCATTTCCGGTAACTGTGATTTCTCACACAAGCGTACCAAATTCTCTCCAGCTGTCATAAGTCAATTCTAAGACTTTGCCAGCCAACTAAAGCACCACAAGTTTAATAACTTTAAGAGAACAAAATTTGGAATGCAATCAAGAACAAAGTAAATACAATGTTATGATCATCATCTTTTTCTTGCATTCCATTTTTTAGGTTGGAGTTGAACTTTTAAGCTATGGTCTTACTAAGAGACAAAGGAGAAGGAACTCTAAAACCTTTCTGACCTTTCTGGTGTAATGTGACCGTATCCATTGAGGGGAAGCATGAAGAGGGGTCCGTTTCTCCTCTACTGGCCTTGTCATCACGTGTGTAGATGGAAGTGATGAAACTATTCGAACGTCATTCCCCAAAACATTTTTGAAATGATCCAAGTTGAAAATATCAGAAAACTCACTGCATAATACAATTCAAAATATCACAGATAATTGGAAATGAGAGTAAAAATGGAAGGTCCCGAATAAAGAGCAAACCTTTCATCAGCCCAAATAGGACTGACTTGAAAAATGGGAACAACCAAAGCAGCCTCAAGAATTCTAGCAATGACAACAGCATCAACAATTTGATTTCTCTGCTGATTCATTCCCCCAGAAACCACAACTATCAGATACCTAGTCTTGTCCTTGAGAATTTCTCTACTTGTCTTACTGAAATTCAAACAAGGCCTGTAACCCAATCCATCAGGTTGCTTCCAGAACTCACTCGCAGTAAATAATTCACGGGAAATGGAACATGGGTTTTGTGAGAAAGGAAGAAAGTCCAACCACAACCCAACAAAACCAAATAGAAAAACTAAGAAAACCCAGAATCTTGGATTAGTTAGCAAAAGCTTAAACTTACGAGATAAAGAAGGAGTAATTTTCATTTCAGATGAGAGCATATTTTGAAGATGTGAATTGACTATGTGAGATGGCACTGCAATGTAACATTGATGATTCTTTGATAAACCCATCCTACACTAACATTGAAACTTTGTTTGTATAAGAAAAAAAAAAATGGGCAGCTGCTGGGCGGCGATAAACAAAGCGCGTTTGGTATTATGGAAGTCAGACAAGGTATGCTTGTATTCCTCGTTTGCCTTTTCCATTAAAGGGCTCCCAAAATATCCTCTATTATTTTATTCAATTTTAACGTTTTATTGGGCTTCTCCTTCATTTGACCATGTTGCCCATACTCCACTCTCATGACATACATTACGACGTTATTTGTTTGCATTTAATAAAGGTCTGAATCTTAATCATTAATCATTCAGATTTAATCTATTAAGTACATTTGAATTTTAGGTCTGAAACTAAATTATTCAGATTCAGCCCATTAAGTTCATTTGTTTTATTTTTAAAAAAATCTCTTAGTGGTTCTGAAGAAATCTCTGTTTTAAGCGTGCCTTTTTTCATATAACTAAAAACTTTCTCTCTCTCCTTCTCAATCAAACACCATTTTTCCCCTCTTGAACTGGTAAATTTTCATAAATCCTTTCAAGTTTTTTTTTATATTAATAATTTTTTGTATTGACTTGTCTGTCAAGAACACTGGTGGTATATTGACGTTTATCACGGTTTGAATGAAAAAAATTGTACTTACAAATCAGGATTACTAAAACAATTAAAACTTGTATAATACAAAAGCGGTGTAGGTATATTTGTTGAAATGAAATTTTTATGATATTTTATTCATTAATGTTAATTCACATTGCACAATGGGGGGGGGGGGCGGGGGGGGCACATTCATATATTGAAAAACAAAACAATATTTAATTATTTAGTGGTCAGATTTATTTAAGAGACCATATTTTAATTTTAGATGTGTATTCAGATCAAAACATCTGGAATTTAAGGAAAATCTTAAATTCAGATGTGAATTCCTACTCAGACTTCTTAATATTAATGAAAACAATGAGGCTACGTCCTTTGCATTTTGCCTTTTTTATGTTTTGTTTTGGCTCAAGTTCCATTTATGGTGTCTTCTAAAATTTTCTTTATTTATATTTTACTTAGACACTTAATTACTAATATCCTATTTAACAGTGTTATAAAACTAATAATAGAAGAAACTAGAGAGAAAAGAGAGAAGACTGTTATTTTCTTGATGAATTAATTTACAAGGATGAAGAGAGCCACTCTATTTATAGGAGAATTTAAACTGGTCTCAAGTAAAAGGACTCTTTACTTTTAATCATATCCTAAAAAGACTCCATATGATAGACATTCACTATAATACAAATATTTTATAAACAATCCCTGGATGTCTAATCCATAGATGATGTGCCCGTCAAAACCTTACTAAAAAAAACTTTAAGGAAAAGAAAAAACTCTAGTAAAGGAAAAGAGTACACATACCTATAGTAATACGCCATATAGCGCTGACTCATTAAAAACATTACAAGGAAAACCAGGGGACAAAACCTCCGTAAGGGAAAAAGGAGTACATCGCGTATTTAATAAACTCCCCTAATGAGAACATCAATCCAGAGACTGATCTTCGATTCCAAGCTTGGTGCCACATCTTCTTGAAAGTGCCTGGGTAGAGTTTGAAGAGAATTGGTGAATAGATCACCACATTGTCACTTGAACGGAAATCGTTGGCAATTTATATCACCATTCTTTTTTGAAGTTCATGTGTATAGAAAAACGTCGGTGAAATGTGCTTGTCTATCTCCTTTTATGAATCCTCCCTTAAAGTATGTGCTATGCATGATGCATTATCTCATATAAAGTGGTGGGACTTTATCACATTTTCACCCCCACATTTCTCTCGAATGACGATGTATTCATAGGACCTTAACCACACAATTACTCTATGCTTCCAGAATAGCTATATTTTCAGCATGATTGAGGAAGTGGCTACGATGGACGCTTTGTTAGCCTCCACGATATGGGGCCCCCCCCCCCACCCAGGGGACAGTCCCTCCCACATATATAAACACATAGCTGGTTGGATCGAGCTTTGTGTGGATCAGATAAATCTCCCTGCATCAGCATAACCAACAAAGATGGGGCTACAATTAACAGAAATAAATAAGTCCATATCAGTTGTCCCTTAAGATATCGCAAAAAATGTGTGATCCCATTCAATGTCTCCTAGTAGGAGGCGAACTATACCTTGATAACAAGTTAACAGGGCAAAGCCTACATAGCTTTGTAGATTTAGCAAGACATTAGTGCACCATTTGCACTAAGATTGGTACTTCCGGACCAAGAAATTTCTTATCTTTTATTTAGGTCGAATGGGATCCTCTATTCACACAAGTGAACGAAACAACCATCGGAGTAGTACGTATGGTAGCGCTCATCCATACAAAACTTTTCAACACTTTTTCTGTTGTGTAGGCAGATTGATGAACAAAAATACCATGTGTCAAGTGCTCAATTTGCAAACCCAAGACATACTTTTGTTCTTCCCAGATCTTTCATCAAATTCATTCTTTAAATAATCAATTGCTTTTGAAGCCTATTGGAGTTCCAATAAGATTTATGTCATTCAAATAAATAGCAAGTACAACGAATTCGATAATTGTTTTCTTTATAAGACACAGGCGACAAAATTGCTCATTTTGTATAACTCCGTAATTAAAATACTCACTAAGACGGTTATACACATGCTGCCAGATTGCTTTTAAACATATAATGATCTGTGACATTTAATTGAATACATTTTCGAGTTTTTGATTACATGGATTTAGCATCGCAATCCTTCATGGAATTTTCATGTATACTCATATCAAGTGATCCATAAAGGTAGGCTGTAACACATCCATCAATGCATGTAAGTGCTCATGGACTGTGAAACTAATGAAGAACACAATGTTATTGCATCCATAACGGTTGAGTATGTCTCTTATAGTCGGACGCCAGACTTGAGAAGAATCCTTGTGCACAAGGCGTGCTTTATACCTTTGTATTTCATTTTTCTCATTTCTTTTTAGACACAAAAATCATTTGTAACCAAAGGTTTTACCTTAGGTGTTTTGAACTTATATGGTCCAAAAAACTTCACGCTTGCAAGTGAATTAATTGATTGAATTGCCTATTGCATTTTGGCCAATCATTTCGTGTCGACAGTTATAACAGATTGAGGTTCATGATCCTCATTATATTGCATGATATTGTTGGCAACTTATAGGCAAAGACATAATCAATCACTATTTCTGATCGATTCACATAGTTTAACATCTTTAAATGTCAGGATAGTCATTATTTCCTTGAGTTTAAGTTCATTGATTCTTTCATGATATCCGGAACTTATTCAAATTGGAACTTCCATATGAGCTTCTTTCATAGTGTAATCTTGACCACTTAATCTTTTTTTTCTAGATGTTGATCCCTTAACCCAATGGTCTACCAACGCTGTAGGTGTGTTTTTGACTCATAGATATGACACTATGGGAGGGTCCGTTAGGGACAATCAATTCGAATTGGGACATTCTTGCAGCGAATATGTGTTTAGTAATCTTTTCAAAATCTGTAAATGCGTCTGGCATTTGATTTGCCAATTTCTGCAGATGAATATAGCCCTCTCCCCCTCACCTTCATTTCTATCTATACCAACACTTACTCTACTCCATCTTTTGTAACTTCTTGTTCACAAGTAGAAGAAATGGATGCAAGAGAGGACAATATAAAATTTTTCCACAAAAATTTCTCGTTTCATTTCACTCTTATCTCCCCTTAAATTTTGGGAACAAACTGTCTCATCAAACGACAATCTGCAATCTAGCAAGTAAACATGTCTCCAGTCAATGTTCAAGATAGCGATAATGGAGGGTGACTCAAAACCCAAAATATATTCCTAACTTCTTTGAGAGCCCATCTTGTGCGGTTGGTGGTGCCACAGGGCCACATATACAGCACTCCAAAAATCTTAGAGGAATATATTAGGTTCTTGACCCATAACCAAATTGCAAATGGAGAAATCTGATAACTTGTCGGTCTGAGACGAATAAGTGTTGCAGCATGCAAAATTGCATGTCCTCTCACAAGAAGTGGGAACTTAGTTCTCATAAGGCAATGGTTTGCTATTAATTGCAACGTTTATTAATGATTCAGCGAGGACCATTCTGAGTATGAACATGAGCAACGGATGTTAATCTATCCAATTGCCTAAACAATAATCATGAAATGCATTGGGATGAAAACTCTGCAGCATTATCAAGACGAATGAACTTGAACTTATTGATATCAGGAAAGTGGCCCTTACCTTATTATTTGTGCCAATAATTTTGCAAATGCCAAGTACGAGCTGAACAATGGCACACATGAGACCTATAGAAGACGAATCTATTACGAACCATAAATATCTACAGACCCACTAGGTGGGTGAAAGGTCCACAAATATCCCCATGTAACGTTCCAAGAACGCAGGGGACTCAATCTTAACTTTCATTGCGTGATGTGTCACAATTTATTGCCGTGATAACAAGCAAGTTACAAGAAAAAAAATTTCACATGTAAAAGAACTTTAGTCTTTTAGTGGATGTCCATTCGATTTTCTATAATTCGTCTCATCAGTATTGGACCCGGATTGGATGTGTCCCTAGACGATCATGCCAAAGTACAAATGTATGGAATCAGTAAACTTATTATTACTATAAATTTGCCTCAATTGCAATAATTTTTGTCCATACAAGCAGGCAGATAAAGCATGGAAAAACTCTTTCGTCTAACACATGTCTGCCCAGAGGAATACTGGTGATACCAAGATATCAAGATTTATGTCATCATTGATTGGATATGATAACCCATTTTACGGATATCTTTAAAAATCAACAAGTTTCTCTTAGATTTGGAGAAAACAATAGCCTTATTATGATGAGTTTAGTTCCCTGGGCAAAATTACAAGGCTCTTCCAAAGCCTCAATCAATTAGTTACTACAAAATTGTAGAACATTTATTTTTCCCATACTTAAATGAGAAAAATATTCTTATTTTGAATATCGTATGTGTTTGTACAAGAAATCACTCAACCAATATCTTCATATTTCGATAATATGTTCTTAGACTTATCCATATCTTCTCCATGAAATGCCTACACAAAATAAAATATATAAATCTTGGGTTGTCAAAAGGGTACAATATATTCAAAGAAAAAATTATGTTAAATATTTAGAAATTGAGCCTTAATTTTTGTTTCCTCTCAGTCAAAAACGAAGTTGTTTGGAAAATAAATAAAATCATTATTTAGTCTAGTTACAATAACAGGACTGCATTGTTTTTAAATTATAGATCAAGTAAAGACCGTAATATAATACAAAAAGTGACAAAAGTAGTATTGACAACTCTATCATATTAGAATCCTATAAATAAATAATGAAAAATATATATTATTTATTAAGAATAAGGAACAAGCTAATGAACGACCTAAACTAATTTAAAATACTCATATTCATGCAAAACAATATCATTACATTGAAATCTATTAATAAATACTACAAAAAAAAAAAAACATATCACTCTTCCATGTTCACAGAACCATCACAATTAAGTGATTATTCTTTCCTTCAGGATGTGCGAAGAAGAAAATCTGATACATCCAAGTGACTGATGTCAAATGATTTCAGAGATAAAATTTGCCTCAGGATTTTCTTTTTCTTTAGTGATTCTTGATAAGCCAACAAGTGTTTGGGAGTACGACCAATCACGTGCGAATGACTTCTTCCACAACATCGAAAACAACCTTCCATAGTTGCTTCCGTTTCTAATCCTTCTTTTTTCCTTTTTATTTGATGAATGATTAATTGCAATTAGAATTACGTTCTTGACATATCACGACCCCCACCGTCCACGTCCACGACCACGTCCACGTCCACGATTAGGACCGCGACCCTTTCCAAGCCTAGCATGGTGGGCGTAACGCTCATTCACTTCAGGAAGTGGTTCAGATCCAGTAGGTCGATTCTCATGATTTTTCACTAAAAAATCATTGTTTTGCCGTCGGCCACAAGAGATGAGAAAATTAGTTAAGAATACTTGTGAAACCTTTATCTGATTATTGTGCTGCAAGGCCAATTGAGGCGTGGAAAGTGAGAAGTTCTTTTCCATCATATCAATCTCACTAACCGTTCTCACATAATTACAATTGAGAAGGTGATCTGGGAACATGGAAGAATTATACTCATGTATAGACTTAAGTCTTGTAGACTAGATTGACATCCCAATATATAGTGCTTTGGATGTAATGACCATCTTAAATGTCAACATCTTTCTTAGGTTTTTCCACCAAAACAAGTGGATTCTAACTTGTCAGTATTCGATTTTCAGAATCCTCGTCAAAGATGATGACGCAAAGATATCATTGCTCGTGCACAGTTTTGATTTGATGCCTTTTTCTTCTTTATGGTGTCCCAAGACCCATTGCATCATAGGTGGATACTTCGATCCACAACACCACATGAGAGGTAGTTCCTGCCGAACTTTGGAGGGCAGTGAACCTAGTATGTAAGCCGTGGCCATAAAATTAAAAACAAGAAGAATAAATAATTACCTTATTCATTCTTCAATGTAACCTTCACTTTGAGAAATGAGAAATTAGAGTCTGTGCTGATAGTGTTATAAAAAAACTATATAATAAAAGAAAATAGAGAGAAAAGAGAGAAGACTTGTCTATTTCTCTGATGAATTAATTTACAAATGAAGAGGACACCAGCACTCTATTTATAGGAGAAATCTACTGGTCTCCAAGTAAAAGGACTCTTTAATCATATCCTAAAAAAGACTCCATATGATAGACATTCACTATAATACAAATATTTTATAACAACACTCTTTTATTTATTTGTACCTATTAAATAATTTTTTATGACATGACATCATAGGTATATTACGCCTCTAAGAAGCACCTCAAACAAAATAAAATTACTTATAGACCAATCACAAAATAACACGTCAACATTTAAAAACTAAAGCAAACATTTCAACATTTTAAAAAATCCCTAAAACATGTCTTTTTCCCCAATTCAAAACAACCTCACCACATCTCCTCACCAGTCCAAGGCTAATTTTTTTGCCACCTTCTGTCACGCCCCCCTTTATATATCCTCCTTCATTTTTCCTTTCTACCATCATTCCACCATCATCCCATCGTCTTTGATATCTTACTTGAAAAACACTCATTAAATAAATAACAGTAAAAAAAAAAATAAAATCAGAAGAGTTGATTGATACAACTGAAAAATTCTGACATTATAAAATGTAGAAAATTCAAAGAGTTAAATATGTAGAAGGGAATTTAATTAAAAAGAATAAAAATCTAATTGGTAAAAAACATTCAGTGAACCTCCATTTTTTTTTTTGCAAAACTACTTCAAATCTAAAATTATTTTCTTTGAAATTGTTAAGAAATTCAAGCCCTAAAAAACTCACAATATAAAAATTATCAACAAAATCTTTATTAATGTTTAAGAAGACAATGAAATTGTAGAAATGCCAGCCATGATGTTGATGAAAATTACCAAATCGGGATAGAAGGAAGAGGATAGGTAGTAACTATGGTGTTGATTCTCCTGATCACCATGTGGTGGACGGTCGGTGGACTTGTTACTACCAGAAATGCTTTGGGTGGGTACGTGGGTTGTGTAGGGTTCATTTTTACTTTTCTATTATTTTTTAATTTAACTTATTTCCTTATAATATATTTTTATATAATTTTTTGAATTCAAATGACATATATCACAATTTAATTCGTTGTTGTGTTATATCATCGCGAGTGTATCTCAAATACATTAATTTTTATTTGATTGTCAAAAAAATGTCAAAGAGGTACAATTCGAAGTGGTAGAGGTGTTCAATAGGTACAAGTCTCAGTTGAGATGGGTGTTCACGTGAATTGTGCGGACAACTTTAAGTGACCGTCAATTACTTAAGTCTTTATTTTTTATTCAGTAAATTCATCCATGCTTTGCACGGTCATCAAAAACACAAATAATTTAGTAAATATATAATAATGTCTTTGTCTAATATTTATTGAATAGGCATGAATCTAAGTTTGAAAATCTTAAATATTCTTTTGAGAGCTTCTTCTACTATAAAAATAATATAGTTATTCCTTTCTATAATTATGTAGACGTATAATTTGGTTTCATAAGGAAAAGATGTAAAAGAAAATACATGTGGTCTTCCTTTTTAGTACTAAAAGAACAATCGTGTAATTTATAACGGTTTTATAATAAATAATAAAAATACACTATTATTTAAAGTGTAAAACAAAAGTAGCAGCAGCAGCAGAAGAAGAAGAAGAAGAAGGAGGAGGAGGAGGAGGAGGAGGAAGAGGAGGAGGAAGAGGAGGAGAAAGTAATAAATATACTTTTGAAAAATAAATGAGATATAATGGATTTGTTAATTATAATAAATATATTTTTAACGTAAATAAGTAATGGTTATAATTAAATAGCGAGTAATGTCTTTATCCTGGAAACTTCTACATACTAATTAACTTTAACATAAAATAAAGATTTTATAACGTGAAAAATATAAGTAATGTTCTTGTTCTTGTTCTTGAAAAATCAATCAACTAATTGCTATTATAATTTCAAAGCATTATGGTTAGATGAGACAAAATGAACTCAAAAAATGAATACCAAAATGTCGTCTTCTCATAATTCATTTAAACTATTTATCTACATGACAATATATTTAGGCTATTTATTCATCTGTGTAATTAAATTTGAGTTTAGTTATTTTGATTTTTTCCACTCTTCTCAAATCAAATAGGAATCTTAATTATGTTTATTAAATTGTATTTTAAAAAAATAATAATATTATAAAATAAAGACTAAATACTAAAAATAAACCAATAACAACCAAGAAGAGAAGAATGTAGTAGAGAGATAAAATAGAAAACTTTTATCTTCCTTATTTTTGGTGTATTTTCCAAATAGGTTACAATGCCTTTTATAGGCATAAGAGGGGTACAATGGACAGTCATTAATTTTGTTTACAACATTCCCCCTTGGATGTCCATGTAAAATAAAATTCTTAGTAAAATAACAAATTTAAATAGTTGTTTCTAAAACGCATTACTAGTTGCCTCATTAAAAACCTTATCAGGAAAACCCAGTGGGATAAAATCATGATTAAGGAAAAAAGAGTAACGTGTATTTTAATCTCCATGATGAAAATCACTATTTAGCTGCACAAGTTTTCTAATTCCAATCTTGTATACCATCTTCTCGAAAGTTGCGGTTGGTAAAAATATGATGAATAAATCAGCCACATTATCACTGGAATGAATATGATGTATGTTGATAGAACCATTCTTCAGGAGCTCATGTGTGTAGAAAAACTTTGGTGAAATGTGTTTCGTTCTATCTCCTTTATGAATCCTCCGCTGAGTTGTGCTATGCATGCTGCATTATCTTCATATAAAATTGTGGGTACTTTGTTGCATTTCAAACCACTTTTTTCTCGAGTAAGGTGTATAATGTGTTGGGCTATTGCCCATGTTCCAGCCAAAGGCCCATGGCCTAATCCTACTTGGAAAAGGATTGAAATTATTCTCCTTAATTGTTTCCAATTCTATGAGGAAGAAAAGGGTTGGAATAGTAATCTATTGCGAGTTGGTTTTGGCTTTATTAAGGAAAGCACAACTCAATAATAGAGGATGGGGTGAGAGAAAAATTAATTGCGCATTGGTATGTCTTTGAAAGACATTAGAACATAGAGAGGTTTTGGGAGAAGCTTTCAACAAGAGAAACGAGGAAAGAACAGGTTAGTTTGCTGAAGTCTTTTATGGCCCAGTTAGGTCAGATCGTATTTTCTGATTATAACCGTTAGATCGGGCGAAATTTGGACTGAGTGTCCCTGACATCTTGGTGAGATGATTTGAACGGTGGAGTCAGATTCGGATGTAAGAAAGATCCTAATTTAGGTCCCGACCGAATAGAAGGGGGTTCGGCGTTGGTGTTTCTGTCTATTTATCTTGTTGGTGAGCTATTGTTTGTTCTCTTTTCGCACTTGTGGTGTAGCCCTTAGAAGAAATTTGTAACCCTTTATGGTTATAGTGAAGCAATTTGGATTCTTTGGCGATCCGTGGTTGGGTGTTTACCTCGGTTTTTTTGAAGGGTTTTTCTGTAAACTTGGTGTTCTTATTGTTACGATTTTTGTTTTCATCATTTCGGCACAAAATGGTATAGAGCTAGGAGATTCAACACGATCATGAATAGGATAGTTAGAAGTTGGAATCGCGAAGTTTAGTTTGATGATCAATTTTTGGTTCTGGAAAATATGACGATATTATTCTATACCGGAAAGATCTGCACGAAACGTTGACCTGGGTGCAGACACGCACACAGAATCCATGACGGAGGAGAAAGTGGAAAACTCAAGGCAGATCGCCCGACTCTAGAGTTGATTCGGTTGAATTTGTCAAGAAACGTGGGTTCAACATCGTGAAGGAGAAGACTACGTCAGGTTGTTGAAGGACACTGTCAAAAATGTATGAAAAACCATCGTCTATGAAAAGGTATATTTGATGCGTAGATTGTTCAAATTTACAGAGATGTATGAGGAATTGGATCCGTTTCTAATCATATAAATGAGTTCAATATGATTGTGAGTCAACTCAATTCGGGATATTAATTTCAAAGATGAAATAAGGCTTGATTTTATGTCATCTCTCCCGAGCTTGGGATCCTGTTGTTGCTGCGATGCAGTTCCCGTGGATCTGAGAAATTGAAGTTTGATGAATTGTGATATGTTATTCTTAGCGAAAGTATTCGCAAACGACGAAGTGGGAGATTCATTGGGCATGCTCTAGCGTTGATGAAGGGGGAGAATTAAGAGGAAAGGCCAAAAAATCAACCGGTCGATGAAACATCAAGAACGAGGAAAAATCCCTGAAAAACATATCCAACATTGACTTGTGGAATGTGGAGAGAAAAAGGGGCAATTGCGACGACACTGTACGAGCAAAGAAAAAACAAAAATCAGAAATTTGAGATGACAATGATTCTGTAAATTCAACAGAGGACTTGGGGATGCTCAAAACCTTATATGTTGAACAGCCGGGTTGAACATGGATTTTGGATTCTGGTTGCCATCTTTCACAATCGATTCTCCACGCAAGGAGTTGTTCCAAAGTTCAGATATGGAAATTGGACAAGTTATCTCTTGATGACAATAAAGCTTAGAGATTGAAAGGAAGGAAGGAAAGAGAGATGTTTGCATAAAGACACATGGGAAACCAGGGACAGTGGAGGATGTCAGATATATTCCTGGATCAGAAAAATTGATCTCGGGTTGGTCAGTTGGATAGCACGGGATATTGCAAACAAAGTTTGGAAAGTTCGTGGAAGATAAGATCATGAAAGGTTGCTCTGGTAGGTAGATCGTGGGACCACCAAATAGGAACCTTGTACACCACTGCAGTGTATAAACATGGCCGCTGTGCTGAAGGTGCTTCTGTTCCGTCTGGGCCACAACAGACTTGGACCATTGAAGTACTAAAGGAATGAAGAAGATGCTGTGCAAACGAGCATTTAAGAGGGTCTGAAGTCTGTTGATATGGGTCTTGCCGAGAGCTGTGTATGGCGCAAACAGAAAAGAGAAGCTTCACAAGGTCCTTAGAGAGCCAAAAGAATAAGTGCGGCATGGAAAATGTCCATAAGATGTTTGGGGACCATCTCCAGTATCATCACTTGGAGGGAATTGGAGGATCTAGCATTCTATGTTACCTGCATTGATGATTTAGCAGGAAGGTATGGGTTTAACTTTTTGAAGCACTAAGTCGATGGGTTGAACTTCAAAAGTGGAAGCTGACGTTAGAATCCGACCGGTTGTGAAAGGACAAATGCTAAGGTCTGCAATGGAGGAAGAAGTCTTGAAACTCCGAGTTCCCAGGCATTCTGTGCTGCTGGAGGGAAATCAGATGATGAGAACAGTTCCTGGTATAAGGCAGGCAGAATGGAATTGACTGAGAGATGACAGAAACATTGAATGCGCGTGGGCTTCCCAAACACTTGGGTGGATGTGTGGCAAAGTTTGCATAATTGATCAACAGGGACCATCAGTTCCTTTAGGGTTCAAGATTCACAGAGGGGTTCGGTGTGGACAGGAAAAGAACTAAAGTACTCACACTTGAGGACTTTGGTTGCATGCTTAGTTTAGTTGATCCAGAAAAAGGAGACAAGCTGATGCCAGACTAGAAGTGTTACTCATAGGCTATGGTTCGATTTGTTTGGTTACAGTTTGGGATGAAAAGTACAGAAAGATCCTAGACATGTGAAGTGACATTTGATGAGATGTCCTGTGACAAGGACAGAGAGCGGAAGGTTCTAGAGAGTACAAGCAAGTGGGAGTTGAGGTGATTGGAGAAGAGAACCCAGAGATGCGAAGAGATAATCAACAACTCCTACTGAGAATCTTGAAGTGGAGCAAGTTACACCGAGCAGGTGTTAGGAGGACGATCATCTAGATCCATCAGGGCACGCAGATAGGGATTCACCTTAATTACATATCTATTGCTGATGATGAGGGGGAGGAAGGAACCAAAGATTTTGATGAGGCCCTACAGGTGGAGGATTCGATCAAAGTGGGAGCAAGCCATGATGATTGAAGTATATTCTATTGATAAATATGTGGGAGCAAGCTGGATGATGAGTATATTCTTGACCGACTAGGGAGGAACTGAAGGTTAGGATGAAGTCATGTAGATACTCATAGAGATAAGTGGACAAGAACTCATCGTAGACAATCATGAGTTTGTAGAAGTGTGGCAGGCAGGAAGCCTGTTCAAGAGATCATCTACTTGAAGTCCATTGGCCCTTGGCTGGAGGGGGAGTTTGTTGGGCTATTTGCCCATGTTCCAGCCAAGGACCATGGCCAACAATCCTACTTAGACAAGGATGAATATTCTCCTTATGGTTTCCAATTTCTATTAGGAAAGATTTGGAATAGTAATCCTGATTGTAGTGGTGTTGCTTATAGGAAAAGCACAACTTCTAAATAGAGGATGGTTTTTTGAGAGAATAATTAATTGACCATTGGTCATGTCTTGAAAACATTAGAACATAAGATATGGTTTTTGAGAGAGCTCCACTTCAACAATAGAAAAGAGATAAAGAAAGGGTTCTTTTGTTGCAGTTTTTCTCTCGACCGTCACGTTCAGATGTGTTTCCGATTAAACTAACAGTTGAATGGGCTGATTGAAATTGGACTGAGTGTCCCTGACATAATTGGTGGTGGATTTGAACGGGGAGATCGGATTCGAAGGTCAGAAGATCCTGTTTTAGGTCCCGAACAGAAGCTGGGTTAGGGTGGTGTTTCTTTCTATATCTTTGTTGGTGTAGCTATTGTTGTTCTCCTTTTGACACTTGTTGTGTAGACTTAGCAGAATATGTGTAACCCTCTTTTTTTATAGGAAGCAAACTAGGATCTTGTCGATTGGTTCCCGTTGTGGTTCTTAGGTTGACGGTTTTTTACGTTTAACTGGTGTTTTTATTGTAGATTTTGGTTTCATCTTTTCGGCACAACATAATGGACATTAACCACACACATTCTCGGTTTTCCTCATGAATAACTATTATCTGAACATGATTTGATTACGTGTCCACATTGGACTGTTTCCTAGACTCAAAGATATGGCAGTACCCCCACATGTGAATACATAACCTCTTTGAGATCTACTTTTATGTGGTCAGACAAATATCCTGCATCATCATAGCCAACAAGGTCCGGGCTACAATAGTTAGAATAAAATATACTCATATAGATAGTCCCTTGTAGGTACCACAATATGTGTTTGATCCCATTCCAATGTCTCTTAGTAGGTGCAGAACTATATCTTTCTAAAAAATAAACAAAAAAATTTATATCAGACCTTATAGTGTTAGCAAGATAAATTAGTGCACCAATGACACTGAGATATGGTACTTCAGGACCAAGAATCAAGTGATTGAACAACATTGAAGTACTTAATGGAGATGCTTCATCCATATACAATATTTTCAACAACTCTGTGTATGCAGATTGATGAACAAAAATGTTGTTTGTCAAATGCTCTATTTTCAAACCAAGACATAATTTTATCTTTTCGAGATCTTCATCTCAAATTATTCTTTAAAATAATCGATGCTATGTGATGACGTTCCATTGGAGTGCCAATAAGTTTATGTCTCGACATACCCTATCAGTACAACAAAACCCTAATATTGTTTCTTTAACACCACATGGTCAAATAACATCATAACCTTCCTTACATAAATTATCAATAGACAATATACCAACATTGAGTCCAGATTGCTTCAAACCATACAATGATCTTTGCAATCTAATTGAGTACATTTCAAAAGGCTTTGTAATGTATGCTTTGGGAATTTTGAATCCTTCAGGAATTTTCATGTATATTGTAATGACCTGGGAGTACCTCGCAGACGTAACACGAGGTACTTAACCTTTCGGAGGTCTTATACAAGCCCTTAGGCATCTTTCATTGTATAGACATAAAAGTAGTGAAATTTTTTAAATTTTTTCACAATATAACACAAGACTAAAAGTCATCTTATTTAAAATCTTTTTAAAATACAATGGAAGTACTAAGTCTCGATGTAGCCATCTTATAACACAAATAAAACTCAACTGGGACACGACCCTTATAATACAAAAACAACTACTATCTAGTACATGAACATAAAGAAAACTCTTGACATATGGTCCTTGAATCTTTAAGGACCCACTTGAACTTGGGAATAAGAATCCAAGCTCTTCATTCTAGGAAAGATCCATGAGTCACCACCACCTACACTTTGTGTAAAAAGATGAAGAAGAATGCTGTTAATACAAGAATGCACTAAGTATAGTAACCATGCAAAAACATGCTTTAAAAGGGACTTTTGGTTGGAAATCATGCATCATGCCTTCTTGAGAAACTTCATAAGCATTTGATACAATGAGCACAATATGGTTCAATGCATTATATAGACATGGAATACCACTCATAACAACACATGAAGCCATTTATCACATTTAAGACACATTCAATAGCTCCAATACATTACCTTCATTTTTATCCTAACTCTTTTACTTAAGAAACTCTTAAGTAATACTTAGTACAATTGTCACATCCCGAGAGCATACCCTAGAAGATATGACACTATCGGAGTGCGACCGGCGTACTTGACCTCTCGGAGGTCTTGTACAAGCCCTTAGACATTCATGATTTCATAATAGTATACCCCCAAAGTAAGGGCGGACTTAAAAATTTTCACACGAAAATAAATCATTTTCACATTAAAAATCTATTATAAAAACTAAGTCTAAAAAAAAATATATGAAATCCTAGCTGTACGAACTACTTGGACCGGCCCATTCATCAATCGAAATATAACAATCTAATATCTATTATAATGCTTTGAAGTAAGAAGTCTAAAGATAATTATTCCCTCGAGTCAAGTCAGAACATACTTCAACTATGCTTGAACGATAACTAGATTCAAAGCTTTGCTTCAAGATCCTTTTCACCTTCCACCTACACCTTTTGGATGTAACAAAATGTATGGAATTAGTACAATCACACGTACTAAGTATGACTTAATGCATAAAATCATGAAAAGGGACATTTATGAGAAATATGCTCTTTTTGATTAAAACTTCATAGTATAAGCATAATAATCTTAAACACCAAACAACACAATTAGAAGACATTACAATTTATACTTAATACATAGGAACATTAAGTAAACCTAGAGTAAACTTACAATGACTTCACTGTAAGTTCACTGTAAATTCCAATAAAATTCTCACTTCACATTATAGCATCAAAGTATATCAAAAACACATAAATATGAGATCATCCTAACAAAGGTAATTCTAAGGTTCACTTGAGTGAGTTTTGAAGCGACCACCCATACAATCCCTTAACACATACATAGAGATCCTTTAGAGTACCCAGGACAATATCATTCTTACTCACTTCATACAATAACATTTATAAAATATGATATTCTCTTCCGAAAGGTTATCAAAAGACTTACTTAAGTAATGCAAGAAGAGACAAACGCGCAGACAACCTCTACCAAGTTACCAATAATCCATGTAATCCTACCTAAGGGAGATCATGTTAAGTGTATCAACCAAATTCCCTATTAGAGTCTTTCTGAAGAAGCCCTAGGTAAGATAGAAGAACCATTCCTATCCCCACTTCACACATTCCCTTAACTAGACAACCCTTAAACTTACTCTAGGTAAGTACTTATCAATTTATACGTGCTTCTAAAATTAGCCATTATCTTCATTAAGTCATTGTGAGAAATCCATCACATAAGGACATTCAAGTAATGGTGTTGGAGAATACCTAGGGATTCACTCACTAATATCTTCAAAGCCTAATCGTGCAATGTCTAGATAGTGTCCCATAACACCACCTAAACTTTATAGAACTTCTCAAATACTAGTGGGTATCCCATACGATGAGAATAAGCAATAACCAACAAAGACCATGGTATCTAGGCATCGAATTCGGAGTCAACCCTACTCCAATAAAGTGTGTTCTACTTGCCAATGGTAGAAGTTGGACACATCCCATATAGGCACATGGTTAAGGAATATGAAGGGTTTCTTTGTACTCTAGCCTCATCCTTAACTAGAGATACTTCCCTATACATACTCACTCAGTGCTAGACTTTGTTCTCATAGAGTAACTCACATAAAGGATCACATGAAGAGGTTCCATATCTAGTTCATAACCCAATCACATTTCACCTTACCAAAGAGGTCCACTAAGGCTACCTACAATGTCTAAGAGGATAGCTCAATGAATTTCCTAATGATGATTTCATGCCATTCCAGCCAATCAATCCCTAAGTCCACCATTCACACAAGAAGTATACTGTTATACTTTCAACTTCAAAGATATCTTAACCTTATATCTAGGATGAAGGCTCCAAATGAAAGAACCATCTTAGTAATGTTCAATGTCATATGTCAATCACACATACAAGACTAAGAAGCTTTAGCATAGTAATTTAAAAACTCATATTCATATTATACATATATCAAGTAAGGGATACAAGTCTACCAAAAAAAACACATACTTCACATATAACATATCATTCTAGAAGAACATAAGCATAACCAAAATCATCTATAGGTCACCCTATTCACTACTATAATATCATAAATATAACCATCATAGGTATCACATAACCAAGTAGGAAGAATCATGCACCAACTCTAAGACTACACATGAAGGACATAGTCATAGTCTAACATGATCGCCTAATGTTAATAGAAGAATACATACTTTCAAATTACTCACATATAGATAGATATGATCATATTCACATAAATAAACTACACAAACCATCATAACATATCAAGTAATACCGACAAGGCCATGATCATAATTTATAAAGTAACACTGACGAGGCCATATCATTCACAAATAAAGCACATAACACCGCCAGCATAAGTGAAACATACCAATCAAAATATATATCAAGAAAAAATTTACATAAAATAAAGAGAATTAGGGCAGTGTACCACCATTCACTCTCACAACTTTAATCCATGGCTAAATCATCCAACATAATACGGAAAGGCCCTTACGCATGACCATGATCATCAATTCAATTCAATACTTACAATAGGCAATGAATCAAATATAATTCAACATAAATTTATGAATTTAGTGGAGCATATTAACAATTCTAATATGATTCTATCATAATTCAATAGCCCTAATCAAACTACATAGGAATTCAATGGCATTAGGACATAATCAAGTCACACACAAAGTAGTCAAAACTAGGGTTCATGAATTACATGGGTTCATAGAGTAATTAGGTTAAAACAATCAAATTAACATTAATGCAATCAATATATAATGATTCAAAACATTTTATGCAAGAAACCATGTATAAATATCAAAATTGGACAGGTTCATCTCTGAAAGACTTTGGAAATCACCTTGAAGTTCGGCTCCTTCAAGAAAAGAGATTCAAGGATGAATGGTCAATTGATGCTATACCAATAATTTGATGAACAATTTATGAAGAATCACCAAAGAAATCTTTAATCCAAGCTCTATCTTGAGTTTTGGCTCCAATGCTAGTCTAGAGAATTTCTTAGAGCATTTGGGTTTTGATTTAGAATAATGAATTCATCTAGGTGTTTAGGACTCATAAACCTATCTATAATACCTATAATACCCTTAGTAAACCACCTAAACACTTATTTTGATGTGGGGTGAAGTTACCACTTCACTTTTTCACTTTACAGTGAAGCTCCGAAATTGCAGACTTCACCTACGCCTGCCCATCGACGCCTTATAGCCCAACCAACGGACTGTCCAGTTGGTTCGTGTTTTGGGTCAGAGTCTGGTCATTGGAAGTCCAATTCCACCAGACTAAGTGTCAGCCTACTCCCTCCACATACGGGGCGCCGACTGACTTACTGGCCGTCGATTGCCAACCGTAAGTGAGGCTGGTTTGACAGCTTTTTGGCTACATGTTGGGTCCTTCCTCAAGGACCCTTGGTTGGTCCTTGGGGAATTTTTCCTAGACGTTTCCAACCCGAATATGTTATTATACTATTTTAGGACCTCTCACATCAATTTTATCCAAAACGAACCCATAAAACTCGACCAAACATACTAAGACACACAAGGTTGTTTCAAGGCAAACCTTTCGAACGTCATGGACATTGTTAGACGTTTGACCTCCAAACTTCATGAAAATTTAACCACTGACTGCTAACCTCATTTAAACCATTTTAGGACTTCAAAACATTAAGACACAAGAGATAGAATATAGTTTCACTTAAGTCGTTTTAGAGGTAATACAACAATGTATCACCTTAAGGTCACCAAATATGATCTTTCATATATAGGCTTCATCAATCCAACCACATATATTCATAAAGTCATAAGCACATCATAAGGAATAATATACACATAAGAACCATCACCCAAGACAACCCCAAGTCACACTAGTGCAATGTACACGTAGCATCCCTTAATACTACTCACACCAAGTGATCCAAGTCACCCTAGACTTAGGCACATCACATTAAATAAGACACAACACATGCACTTAACCTTATACATAAGAATAACATACTTCATAAATGTTCACATATAACTCTTTCATTCATTTCATCTTAGTCATGACCCTATTAGTTCATATCATACGTAAACCACTCTGACAACCCCTTGACAAGCTTACTTGTGTAATGTACACATGGAGTCTCATACCTCCACATATACTAAACAAACCCATTTATAATCCATAAGTGTAATTCATATGTATAATCATAATTCATGTCTTGATATAAGTAAAGTTAACCTTAAAATGCATTTATCTCAACATACATGAACCATAATCCTTATTTCATAAAGGAATCTAATTATAACCTCCGTTAAAGTCCATTTATCCAATGCATAAATAGGGTCCATAGTCCTACCTACACTAAGTAAATCTTCAAGGATTCAAATTCGGTGTCATATAACTCCACACCAAAAGAAGTTGTTCTACTTGTCAAGGTAGAACCTACATAATAGCTATTTAGGTGGATCCACTAGCTGGAACCTACGGGGGCACACAATTAAGGGATAGGGAGATTGCTTCTAGGAACCTGACCTATTGCATTAATGGAGAGGATTCCATCTCATGAATATCACTTAGATGACCCAACCAATTGCATTAGTGGAGAGGTCTTTTCCTCATTGTACATATCCACTCGGTTCTAAGCTTGAACTCCTCTTTTAATATCTTTAGGCCTTTACTTATCATTAGTTCATAAAGAAGGCTTTAGGGACTTACTCCCTTGTACATCATATAACTCAAAGGTTTCTAATATGAGAATGGCCTTTCATCATAGAACCTACATTATGTGAGAATGTCCTTTCACATAATCATAAATTCATAAAATAGTCTAGTTTAGAGTACAATTGAGGAAACCTTTCAAAAGACTCAGTTTCACTAGATTATCATAACATTGTTCATTTCTACATTCATGTGTATATATACATATGTGAGAAAGCCATTTACATAAACACCTCCAGACAACATATGTTCATAGTTCGTTTAGTTCTACCTTTCATGATAATAAGATATATAACCGGTTGCATTGAGATTATCCTTTCCAAGTTTAACACCATAAACATATCATACTAACAGTTATGCATCAAGTATGTGTACATATTGGTCCTCGAGATAACATAATAGCAATAACATTGTAATAAAGGAAACCACCTTTCAAAGATCACAACATATAAACAATATCCTCAAGTCATGAACAACTCACCTATAGAGCATTTAGGGACTTTAGACCACACACCCATATTTCATAATAGGAGACAATAGCACATTCAACATGTGAATAAAAGACTCCTAGCATGCATAAGATCACACATTCATATAGTGTTATATAGGTAGAGGTCATTCTATAATAGTACTTATCACAATCAAGCATGTAGAACATACCTTACCCTAACATCATCATTCACATTATACTTTACATTATCAATACACCTTAATCATGATGCTAACATTGAGGAATACATAAATAACTTTCATACTAATGATCATCATAATATCAGTTCACTTTACATCTGTTGCCCTCAAGGCGATGATCACAACATATATAGATAGACAAGAAGTATACACCGCTACCATAAGTGGACCAAACCATACAACATCAATTCTAATACTATAAACTAGAATTTAGATCAACTTACCAATTATCCAATCCATGATCATCATAGATCAATCCTTAAAAATTCATAATCAATAGATAGATATAGTGATAGCATTCAACAATATATTACAGTCTAAACATAATTCCATTAACATCCAATCAAGATTACAAAACCCACTTTATAGGCTAAATTTAGAGATTAGGGAGATCATGGGTTCTTTAAGGAATTACAATAAAAATCATCTTAAAACCTTGATAAAACATAAATTTTATCATTACAATGACTTTGAATACCATTTGACAATGAACCCATGGTTAGATTGGAAATTGGGAATTTTGATCATAGAAACTCTTTTAGAAAATCATTGATAATAGTCCTTGTATGAAAGGTTATCCAAGGACCAAGATTTACCATACCTAATTGTCTGAAAAACCACGAAAATTGAAGAATAATCAGTTGGATTTCCATCACCTAGCTTGACCTTGAGCTTGGTCTCCAATGGAGTTCTAGAGAGAATCTTGTTTCTGAGAGAGAGAGAGGGTTTAATTTGAAGAATGATTTCTAAATTAGGGTTTCAATGTTTTACCTAACTTAAAATACCCAAAAATAGGTAAAATAACCGTCCACCCTTTAATTAGAACACGAGTTAAATTTACAAATTCACCCCTAGGCTGACCGAGACATTGCAGTGTTGCAGGTGCCATTCGACAGCCACCATTGACAGGCCATCACCAGGATGACGAGTCGTCCTGTTGCTCCATTTTTTGTTTAGAGACTCCCTCATTTTTGGGCTAATCTCCCACAACTAAGTGTATTGGTTGAAGGGGCGTCAACCATGGGCGTCACTGAGGTTGTTTTGGCATCCTCTTGGCAAATGTTTGGGTCCTCCTCAAGGACACTTGCGGAGGTCCTTTTGGAGTCGTACTCTGATGTTTCGACCCTAAACATGACCATTTATATACTAGGGTCCCCTAATATCTTTTTTGATTCCAAACAATGCTTCAAAATAAGTAAAACATACAAAGACACACTAGAACACAAAAAGACAGTTCCGGACGTTCTTGTCGTCCTTTCCTGTGAGTTTTGACTTCAAACACCTCTCAAACAAAAATATTACCAAGATAGTTATACCTATAACAGTTATAAATCTTACAACACACAGAGGATATAGTCATTCCTATTTCATTTTGAGGGTTGTTACAATATCCCCCACTTTGGAACATTTATCCTCGAATGATACTTAAGACACTTTCAAGGAATTAGTGACCCCACTAGTAAGAAACAACATTCAAAATTAATACAACATAGTAGTCAACAAACCAAATTCATAAGGCACACTAACTTCATATCATTATGTACTTAATGCAACACAAGCAAGCATGAAATGGTCTTATATATGCATCATACACATGCTTCCTCATACTTATTGCCATTTGGAGGGACTACCTTCTCCAACTTTAGGCATGCTTATTATTTCATCATAAGGCCGTACATGCAATAGCTTTCAAATCACACATGGGCATGATCAACATTACAATTCATTAGGCAAATAAGTAATTCATACTAAATGCACATAAATCATGAGAAATGTAGATCAACTACAAAACTTATCATTTAGACATAATGCCATCAAATCCATACATGAAATTGCCATGTTTAATTATGATCAAAGAGGGAAAACTTCTTCTACTTATAACATATTCACTTGCCGTCACAAATCTCATATTCAAGCATTTCACAAGGTCAATTCATCTTAAATATAAATTCACAACTTCTAACCAAGGCATGCTCATACTCCCTTTCTCATCAAGTCAAAATGGTAGATCACAACAAACACGTCACAACATTAGGAAGTTATTTCACAAAATTTTAATTTCTTGCATAACACTAGTTTTCATGAACATGCATCATTTAGAGAAATTATTATAATTCATTGGCATACATTAATAATATTGGCTAGATACACCATCACATATCAAGAGTGAGCCTACATTAACACATCCCAAATCACATATTCTTAAAGTGAATTTATCTTTTCTCCTTTAAAGAAATCTCAACATCTTAAGGCGGGGCCAAAATGCCCTTACATCAAAAGTGAAATCAAGCATGATCATTAAACCATCACATGAAGTTCAATGTGCATTCACTAAATTAGGATGCGTAACAACATGAGAAACATGAAATTTATCAATAATCCCTTTTTTGCAATAAGAATCCTTCAAAACATGCATAACATAGTGTTATCTAGAACATGCATATCATACAGAGAGCATTCAACTTATACTCATACACAAGACTCCAAGTTATGAACACGTTACTAGGAACTCTTTGGTCACATCTTGAGTAAGAATAGAAGGAAAAGATAGGGATATCAACAACATTACTACACAACTCATCATCCCCCACTTAAGGTAAACCCATCAAAGAGGAGCTCATCTCATCTAAGAGATCTTTAATTTACCAACCCTCCAAATCAAGCCTCAAATCCCCCTCTTGGGGATAAAATTGATGCACACCCTCCTTAACATCCACCCTCATCAACTCTAAGTAGGAAATTTCTCACTAAATATTCAGTAACTTCATTAGGCGGGATTTCAAGCGATCAAACAAATGAGTATCCTAGTCACTTCCATGGATTTAGCACTCACTCAAATGATTTTAACATAGAGAAGTTCACGGATCTCAATTAGGAACATATGGGCAATCAAAACTTACATCTAGGCACAGTGATCCACTTGGCGGGAGCTCTAGTAAAATCCCATCAATAATGCCTCAAATACCAAAGGATTGAGGACAAAAGTCAAGACTAAACCTCTATACAGATCACTAATATGATTTTCCCATTGAGGGGATTTCAATCTATCCTTATTAAAAAGGGACTTTACCCATTCAACATCAATAGGATTACCAACCAATCAAGCACCCTATTCTAGAGGAACTCATGAAAATCCAGTTGGGTGATACCCCTATCCCCCACGCCAACCATGCCCACCCCACCGGCCTTAATTCAAATACCTCATCGAAATTAGGTAACATCGGGAGGTACCCCTAAAGGTAACCTGTGTCGTCGTCCTCGGAGAGGACTAAGAATAGCCTCTTAGCATTCATTATTATATTCATAGGTTAAAATGTGAGGAAAATTTAAAACTTTTCATCTACAATTACTTCATAAGGTTTACTTTGACCTCTCACTTACATATAATATATTCATAGTGATTATACATAGACTCCTCATATAAGAAGATTACATAGTCTTCTATTTTTATGACACACACAAACACATATATTTATGTTTATATAAGATACACAATATAGTATTAAAAGGGATGTCTCTTATTAAACCATCAAAGTGGAATCAAACCATATGGGCGCAAGCCCTTACACAATGCATAAATGCCACTTAGGGATTACACAATATCTTGAAAAAAGTAGAATGAAATGATCGTCTTTAGACTATAACAAAGAAACATAACTAGAGTAAGAACACGGCATCATTCTCGGACTTGAGGACATACCCACACTTGGAGAATGATTCCAAGCCTTCCTTGCAAACGTTCACAATCTCTTCAATGGCCGAAACCTAAAATATTGGGGAAAAAAAAAGAAAAGGGGTTAGCACATCACTTGTACTAAGTATGGAACATATGACCTATAAACAAGAAATTCATGCTAATAAAAAGGGGACTTATTTCAAATGCGTGCAAAGGCACTTTGAAATACCAATGCACATTCATAAACCATCAAGTCATAAAACACATTTTCTTAAGTCAAGACCCATGTGTAACATAAGACAACACTATCAAGTTAGTCAAGTCAATTAATGCATACCATAACAATTGAGCACATAATCAAGGAAAACGTCTATCATCAAGTTATAAATATCAACAAGTTTAATAAGATTTCATGGACATCATATCCTAAGGAAGACATTACTACACATAAACCCCCATTAAGTAACCTAGAGCCAATACTAAGTAAGGCCCATAATACTTAATAAATCAGCAACAAACCCAAAGGACATAAACATGCCTAAATTTACATAACCATCCATCAGAATAATATCATCATATTTAGCAAGGAGAGACCAACAAATATTATGAGTGTGAAACCAATATTTTCATAGTGTCATTAACATGTAAGTTCAAATATACATATAATTTACATTTATAGCATTATAATACATTAAAGAACATCTTTCTAAGACTTTTCTCAAAGGGCTAACTAGTGCAATGTATAGTTAGAGTCCCATACCCCTACCCTAGACTAAAGCTAACCCCTTAGGTAATCCTAGTTAGAGTTCACTTTCTTAGTACTTCATTTTCTTTGGAAACATTCTTTCCTTAACGACATCACAAGACCCAATGAGCTAAGGTGGAATACGTTGTCATGCGAAACTACCACCGAAAGAAGGTGACTACTTGACAAGGTAGTACCAAAACATGAACCATAACCGCTATGTGGATCGAATAGCTAGTATTCCATGGGGGAGAATAATTCAGAACTAGGAGATTGTATTGGGACCTCTTTATGCGCATGCAAGTATAGTCTGCAATCTCATGAGGCAATATGATCCACCTCCCCCTAGGTGGAAGGGAACTCCCACTTCTAGTTCACTAGGTGCTAGCTAGGCCCCTTTGGAAACGTTTTTCATTAATATCATAACATAGTTTAGGTCATAGGAGATACTCCTTATATAGTCATGTCTTTGCTCAATAGGAATTTAATGAACACATCCTAGTCAATGCAATTCAAACATGTGAGGTTATACATTTAAATCACCTTATATGATAAAGGCACACACTACAAAAAAAACCTCTAATTGCCAACAACTTAACTAAAAACTTAAGTTGGTTAGTATTCTACTAACAAATATAACATATTCTATAACCGAATAATATATGAAAACGTTGACAACGAAATTCTAACAGATTCCAAACATAATCTTACTAACTAAGTATTTGAGCTGGTACCAGACGGAGGGAAAAATGACGCCAAGTTTAGCAACCTTCTATCAATGGATTACCAACATATATATTACTAAGCACACCTTTTGTTTGTAATATTACTAATAAAGTATATATCTGTTGGTTAATATGACAAAAAAGTTTTTTATATATTTTTTAACATATTACCAATGAACTAACCTAACATTACCCAACAACAAGATTGGTTGCCAAATACCAACCCAAATATAAATGGTTGGTAGGTAAATTAGTACGAAATATAATTTTTTATAAACTTGTCAAACCAATATCAAATTAGTTGAAATTTTGTCGAAGAATAAAGATTTAGTTAGTAAATACTGACATCATAAAATAGTTGGTAATATACAAATCAATCACTAACTCCAGGTTAAAATTTATCCCATATTAATCTAGTTGGAATAGTAACATATGAAGTTAGTTGAATAGTAACTATTACCACTTGATAATAAAAAATTATTGGTAATAATAATTACTAACTTATATTTAATAGTTGATAAATTACAAATTAAAGTAATTTTGGGTTAAGTCAAACATCAATGTTAGGCTTGATATTTAAATTTGTGGCATTTAGGCGGTTTTTAATTTTTAATTTTACCAAAATTGACTTTGTTGAATATTTTCGGTAAACGTCAGGTTTGTCATTAGCTTTGAAAGGCATTTTCTATCTAAACCAGAAGGTTTTGGATGATTCATTGTTTTTTGAGGCTTCCATTTTTGTTTGTGCATTCTGTTTTAAAATTTATGGCTAGGCCAAATTTGAACTTGGTCAATATTTTGGGGACGTGCTCAGATGCAAATTTCGTTAGCGTAAATAACTCAGTGTCATGTTTGTATCTTATAGATGGTTGGTTTGCGTTTTAAGTCTGTCATTTTTATTGTGTGCCGTTAGGCTGTTTTAACATTATAAATTTAGCAAAAATTTAACTTGGTCAATATATTTGATACCCTACCCAGAGAAAGACAGTTTAGATGTGAAAACCTCATTTTGATGTAAGAAGATAGAGGGCTAGGTTTTAAGGCTTCGTTTTAGTTCAGTGTAGTAGCCTTTAGATTTAAATTTTGCGACAAAATTTCAATTTAGTCACACTTTTGGTCATCATGCTCGAATTTAGATTTTCCATGAGTGGGTAGCTATATAGTTCAATTTTGGACCTCATAGGATGATTGGTTTGGTGTTTGAGACTATTTCAAGTGGTGTGTTTAAGCGTTTTTTAACTTTAATTTTGGAGAATGATGAAATTTGATAGGTAAAATGTTTTTTGACAACCTGCTCAAAATTTGAAATTGAAGTTCATTTTCGCTTTATAGGATGGTGATGTTGCGGAGTTTGAGGTTTCATTCGTTGTTACCGTTAGCGATTTAACTTTTACACTTTGACAAAAAATTATTTTGCTTTAGAATTTTTCGTAAAATGTGCTTGATTGAACATTTCTGTAGGTTGATTAGCTTGAAAGTTATTTTTATATCTAACAAGCTGTTTTGGTTTAAGGTTTTGAAGACCTTCAATTTTTAGTTTGGTTGTTAGATGTTTTAACTTTTGGCCAAATTTATTTACATGGTCCAAATTTTTTGTAAACGTGCTCAATTTAAATTTTTTGATTTATTGATATGGTCATCGTGAGATTAATTTAAATGTTATCATGATTTGCAGTATTTTATTCAAATTATGATTTATAAAATTGCTTAATATTTTGGAGTATATTTCCTGTTCTTGGATGGATTTAAATGCAATAACTTAATAATGTCTATACTAATTTAATAAATTATTTAGGGTAATAATTATTTGACACTATTGTCAATAAATTACACAACTAACATTTAACTGAAGGACATGTTACAAATAAACTAATATCAATTCGTAAATTATTAGAAAAATAAATAATCATTACAAAGCTTTAAATTTATTTTACCAAACTAGGGTTTTCCAGATTTACGGGCTCCAATGTTGGGTACCGAACCACTGGATGGGAAAACCAAAAATAAAAAAAATTAAACATATTTAAAATTTATTAGCAAATTCAACACATTTTTTTTTGTTACTAAAATTACAACAAAATTTCAGGGGTCATATTCAAAATTTTGTAACAACATCTTTGGGGGTGTTTACAAACTGAATTTTGGTTGGTTAAATTTACCACAAATAAAACTAGTTGGTAAAGTTACGACGATTTTTTTTTTTTAGCAACGGATTAATATAATGTTGACATTGGGTTGGTAACTCAATTTGGCTAACCGATTTGTTTGATCAAAATTTACACAACAAATTTTTTTGTTGGTAATTGAGATTCCGTTTGTAGTGACATAGGCAATTCATCAGCAACCTTATATCATTACATCCTAGCCAACAACTCACAAGCCATAAATCATTACATTTCAATTCAACATCATACAAACCCTAATCAATCCTATTATAAGGTGTACTTCAATAGAACTTCATCACTAAACACAAGTAACCACATTTGAAGTAAAGGTTTGAGATCAAAGACTTACCCAATCTCCTTCACAAGCCATCATCCCATATTTTTACCATCAACATCCAAATTAACCCAAAAATGGGTGTAATATCATCCCACAATAGTAATTAACATAATAATGAAGTCAATTGAATCACTACACATCAATTCATCACTAGTTCATAACCTAGGGTTAGGGACTTGGGTCAATTTCATGATCTACTTCACATACTAGGTTAATTCATCAAGAACTAGCATAATTGAATCATAATACATCATAATATAATTATAATAACAAAAATAAACCATAGACAATACAATTTAAAAGATCAAATTCGTAATAGAAGAAAACCCACATGAAACTCATCTTTCTGAAATCAATTTTGGAAGAACCTTTTGGGGAAAGGAATCCCAAAGGTTAAAGGATCCCATACCTTGTTAATTTTTGAAGAATGATGGAGAAAAAAACCCTTCTTGCTGCCCTAATGACCTTGACCTAGACCTTCAATGGATTTCTTCTATTAGGGAGAGAGAAATTAGAGAGAAGGAAGAACAATTGTGTTTGGGAATTGAGAGGTGTTAAGTGAGGTTTTTTACTTGGGGTAGGTTATATAGTTAATTAACTAACCTAATTAACCAACCCTAAGCACTAATTAACCCCCTAACTAACCAACTTAATTAAATGAACTTATTAAAACTCACTATTGAAATTGCAGGCCTGACCTACGAGACTAGGACCTACGGTCTGTAGGTGAGTCGACGGGCGTTGGGACCAACCGTTCTGCAAGTCCGTCATTTTGGTCAGATACCCTGCATTTGGACACCTTTGGAAAAGTGTCTAAGTGTAAAATGACTGAGGCATTGAAGTTCCGTTGTCTCACCTATGCCCTGTCAATGGCAAGCGTAGGTGGACACTGCCTGCACTGTCCTATTTGACAACTTTGGGTAGAAATGAATGGGTCTTACTCGAGGACCCTTAGGTTGGTCCTTGGGGATTTTTACCCAAAACCTACTCTAATTGTTTTAGACACTTTTCTACTAAATTTCATCATTTTCCGACTCCTAAAACCCCATGAAATTGGATAAGGCACATTAGCACTTTTTTGCACTAGTCTCTAGACGTCATGGACGTTCCTTGACGTTTTGACTCTAAAACTTCCTAAATGACTTTTATACACTATTGTTGATCTTAAAATAGTTTTACAACCCTTGAACACTCATGTGAGACTTAGGTTAGGTTTTTGAACTTTCAGAGTGTTATAGAATACCACGAGTAACTCCATATTTTCATCAAATTCTACTACCAAGTCATAACAAGGTAAGTAGTTCCGGATATAATCCTACAAGGTTCATCACCTTAGGTAGTTCATTTATACACTTTAGAGAATATCCCTTTAACTTAGGACTATAGAAGTACCAGATTCTAACAAGGTATAAAACACATATTGGGACTCTTAAGATCCACTAATTTTTCTAGAGACTTGGGTAATCATCCTCCCTAGGTAAATCCTTAGGGAAACTTAGAAGAGATTTGGCCATATAAGCCTTTTTCTTTTATTCCAATACTAAACCAAGATATCTTCTAGACCATTTCAACCCTTATAATTACTTTTGGTGGAATCTTCCAACCAACCATGCTCAGGTACAATCTAAGCACTCTTCTCAAATGAACATACGTAAGATCAATCTTAAAAGGCAACTAACCTCTTTAATGTTGGTCAACATAAATTCTCTTTGTAACAACCCTTAAAATAAATAAGATAAGAAATGCTTAATGTGTCAAGAATGCCTATGATTAGACCAGGGTTCACACGGATTGATGCGCATAGAACCAAACCTCAGAATTCTTGCTACATCCAAGCCAACTAACTTGGGGAGTTAGTTGAGCTTGGAAGGTTGGGTCCAACCATGTAGGACTCTCGAATACGAAGATTTACTCAAAGGAGTCTTTACCAGACTTAAAAAGAGGAAATATTAGGTATGAAGGGTCTAGGGGTAAAATGGTCCTTTCCAGGGTAAGGGTAGTATCGTAATTAACATAAATATGTAATTAATTATTTAATTAATAATGTGGATGGGCAATTTGGGGGGAGAGGACCGAAATTAGGCCCTTGAAGTGAAGTCTTGCTCCACCCGGATTTGAACCTAGGTGGAAGCAATGAATTAAAGTGATTTTTATTTAAGCTATTGAATTAATGTAATTAATTAATAATTGTTATTTATTATCTGATTTAAAATAAAATAAAAATCAGCTTTTTATTAAATAAACAAAAACCTTATTGACTAAGTCCTAAAACTAGACTCCTAAGCCTCCTACAACTCCCACTCTCTCACGTTTATCTCTCCACTCTCACGCTCAATCTCTCTTATTCTTTCTCACGTATTCTCTATGCCAAAATAAGAGGCAAGAGCAGAAAAATAAAGCAAGTTCTTCACACTTGAATAACTCACACGAAATCACAAGAAAACAAACGTTAATCGCACACTAGGCTAAGCAAGGTTGTCATTCGAGTGGAGTTGACATTGAGGAGGCTTAGACATGATCTTGGGTGAATATTTTGGGCAAAAATTCAAGGTTTTAACGTCAAAAAGGTGTAGGTTCTCTTCTCTCTTGGTCCCTTTACCAAGAGACTCCTTAAGGTTCAGATTATTCAGTACGAAAACTAGGATTGTTCCCCTTGCGTGCCCCTATCACTAGATCCCAATGAATCGTAAGTTGGGTATGATTGCTGGTAGATTTAGGTGTATGTTATGTTTTCATGATGAATATGATTATGTTTGTGTACTTGAAATCGTATGAAAGACAACCATGTGTTCGAAATTATGTGCAAGTGTGTCTGTTCATGCATGTTATAGTGACTAAGGTCCTCGAGTTAAGGCTCCAAACATGGTAATGTTATGGTTGTTATTTTACGTGCATAAACCTATATAAGTCGTGATGTTTATTAAAAATTAAAGTATGACTGATTTGAGTACCAATCTTTTGGCTGAACGATTTTATAAAAAAATGCACCCCAAAATGTATTAAATGTTCTATGAATTTCCCTAAGAGTTCAAGTGAAAGTGTCGGTCAAAATGTGATGAAAAATGATTAAATTTCCAAAAAACCAACAAGTTTGGCTTAGGCTAAATAATGATGAATAAATCTGGAAATTATTTGAGTGTACAAGGATGAGGCCACCAGAATTCTAACTTGTGACCTCACTCGTATAATGCGTTAAAAATGTGAAAAGGGAAATGTGGTCAAAGGGAATTAATCTTGGGTGGGTTGGCTGAGTAAAGTACAAAAATTAATAAAAATAAAATGGGAGGCATGGGAATCTAACTCACGACCTCCAGTCAACGAGTGGGAGAAGGGTATAAATAAAAGAAAAAAAATGTGAGGCATGGGAATCGAACCCACGACCTATAGACAGTGAAGAGAGTTCACAAAAAAATATAGATAAAAAGAATTGAGAGGCGTGGGAATCGAATCCACGACCTCTAGGCACTAGCTGCGAAATAAAAGAAAAACAAAGAGAGGCTATGAGGGTTTGATCCCATAACCTCATGGTCTATGTGAATTGTACAAGGAGAATTAAATTAAAAAAATAAAAGGGGTTGTGGGGGTTCGATCCCACAACCCCTCGTCCAAGTAGAAAGAGACTCCAAGAATATAAACAAAGAGGGAATATTGATGTTAGGGCTCGATTTAGGGTCCCAATGTCATGTGGACTGAAAATAAAATCAATGAAAAATGTAAGTGTTGTCCAAGAGATTCAAACTTGGGTTCCCTTGCCCAAATTCCGTATTGATACATAAGTCATACGTGAATTAAATATTCAAGATTAATGCCACATACTTAGATCAAAATCGAGATCTTGGCATACATAAAAGATGCAGAAGTCTTGCACTACATAATCTTAGGAAGATATGACACACTTAACGAACTATGAAAGAAGCCTCATGGCTTGTATGTATAGACCCATAAGTCTAGCATACATTTAAAAATAAGTGAACATAAGATGTATGTGATGAAACGATGAAACCTTAAAAGGGTTAACTAAGAGTGTGAAACACACAAATGGCCAAGTGCATTGGCATATGATGAAATGAACATTCACGTAAAAAGGGGTGAGTAATTATGAAGAGCAAATGTTCTAATGTTAATGAATGTGGTGACAACATGACATGAGGCTAGTGTAAAAGATGAGAACAATCTCAAATGAGCCTAAGTAAATGTTACCAAAACATACTCACCTATGAATCGCAAATTAATGAGAGGGGACCAGTCTCTATGACTACTCTAATGAACATATTGAGATTAACACCTTAATACAAATGATGAGATGAGAAATCATCTATTGAGGTATAAAGTCCTCATACTAGAAGCCAGCTTCCATTGACATATGAGTTGAATGTAATGGAACTTTATACTGAGCAACGAGAACTAGCTATGAGCGGTGAGGCCTTCTTTCGGGAAGGGTGGAGGTAACGTAACTCTCATGAGATGCGACTGTCCGGCATTGGACGGTTAGGGGTTTCCTTATATTCCTAGACTTTCAAACCTTTACTGCACAATTATAGGGTGCTGTGGTGGGGTTCCAACACACAAGAAACTAGAAACACCCCAGCTCCTATCCCACCAACTCGACAGGACTTAGGGCAAATAAAAAGTTCAAGAAAATTAGTCAAAGAGTATAAAAATACTTAAATGTAATTTAGATAAACACACAAGTAAAAAATATAAAAATAAAGTTTGATAAATTCCCATGTACTCTAGCATGTTTTGGGTCACTTTGGCCGTGTGATTTTCCACCTTTATTCGATGTGGGTGGAGGACACGGATTTATGAGGCTCACTGATCTATGTCGGTTAAAGTTAAAGTTAAAGTTCCCCATGAAATGAATGAGGCCAGCCTCAAATGTTGCACATAATAAATGAATGATACCAAAGGTTGTTAGGTAGGATAATCAAGAGTGAGCTTAGATCTTAATTAATGGACCACTAGGTCATTCTTGTCATTGCACAGCAAACCCGATGAAAGTCTTAAACACATTCTAGGTATAACTGGTGTTTATAGTAGCCTCCTATGATATGAAATGAAAATGAACTACGTATGAATGAATGAAGGAAGCTCTGTTTTTGCATAAAGAAAAGGCTCCCTTATTTGAGGGTCCCCTATGTTGAGACCTCATTTTCGGGGAAGTCTTGATGTCAAAATCCATGATTCCAAAACGTCTCATGGCATATGAACGAATAATATGAAAAATGTTATGTGCTTATGACACTAATATTATGGCTAATGCTATATGTTATGTGCTGTGTGCAATATGATAAATAGCATTATGCTGCAGGTTAGTCTCACGGCCTGGATTTCCAATCAAAATGGGAAAGCTCACTAACTTTGTAATCCCAATTTGGCAAAAGTCCATGACTTGACTTTCCATAATCCATGTGTTAGGGAAAGAGCATATGCATTAAAGCATTGCATGGTCCATGGTGTGTGCTTTCATATACCCATCTTAGTACAAGTGTGTATAATCCCATCCAAACTCGACAATTTAAGGTGCAGGCACAAGTGGAGCTAGATCGACAGGTTGATGCTGGAAAAACAGTCCAGACGTGGGAGAATTCATCAGCACGTGGTAGGGCCCTCCTGCTTAAAGATTGCTTGCCCACTTATATTCTAGCTTAAGTTATAGGATTGATGCTAGGGAGTATGTGCCAATAGTGTTTCTTTTTCCACTTTGTTCAAGACATTTATGGTGCCATTTTGGCAAGTATACATTTAACGCATATTAAACTATTTCTTCATTTGATGATCTTGATGTTAGATGGTTGATCCGTGAAAAATTATGAATCTGAGTTATAATGATTGAGTTATATGTAAGAAACAAAAAGTTTCAAAATTTTCCGCTAAAAATTAACCTAGGATTTCTCGCAAAAAAACGGGTTGATCACGAACTAACACTTTTTGGATTTGGAGGTTAGGAGTCGCCAGCTACGAATTGAATATAGAGCGTTAGGATACCTATCAACCTAAACTAGTCTAGCCGAGTGGTCAACGAGGCTACGATATTAGGGTCAAAATTATCAAATTACCTCGAGAGGAAGGTGTTAGGGACATCCCTCCAAGTCCACAAATGGGGGGGTCCCGACCGTACTCATGCAATCTATATGGGGGTTACCAGTAGCAAATAATGTTCAACATTTATTAGTTAATTAATAGCAATCTCTCTAAGTGACCAACATGATATTAAACATATAAAGATTAATTTATTATTAATTAAGACATGTGAAACTAAGTGATAAGAATTATTGAACAATTAAAGCTACTTTTTATTAATTAGATTAACCGCAAGGACGATGTGGTAAATAATATTAAACAATTAAGATAACATTCTTATTTTAATTAAGAATTAGGCATGCGAGACTAAGTGATGTATATATACTAAGCATTTTAACAATAGATAAGCGATAGGATAGAAAAGAGATAAGTAAATAAGAAAACAAATTTATTTTTAAATTTAATCCACCCCAAATAAATTTAATTAAACAAATAAATAAAGGGGTAAAGGGAAGGGAGACTCTAAGAGACTTTTTGGATCAACACTCGACTTTCTTTTATTTCTCGATAGGCTGCCATATAGGGAAAGACAAAACAAAACTTTGTATTTCAAGCCTGAGTGGATGTCATCATCTCCTAGGACCAACTACCCCTACCCTACCACCACATGCATTTAGTACCTAAAAGGTGCCTAATCGTCCCAATTTAATGTCCAAGAGGCATTGGACTCTTAAAGGGTGGGTTTAGACAAAATAGAATATAAGGCCCTCCTAGACACCAAGTCAAACACACCAGACCACTAAAACGGTCATTTTAGCAATACAAGTCTCCCATGTGCCTCTAAAATCAATAGACATGCTGCAAACAACCATTATGTTGAAAGGTTTCATGCTAAGTGTTGTGGCAAAGAACATACAAAGTATAAAACAAAAAATAATTACGAGAAGACAAAATTTAATGAACCTGGATTGCAAATTTAGTATTGAATTATTAAAGTGAGCAACAATAGTGACATGATAGATTTATTTTGTTTCCAAGTGTAGCAAAAGAATGTGATTCCACATGCATATGTATTTAAAAAAAAAATAAAAGAAATTAAACTATCAATGCAAAAAAGATGAACTATAGGACAAACAAACTTATTATTTACTTAGGCAGTAAATTTATTTTAAGAACAACAATAGATCTCATATTAATGCAGAGAAATACTCTAAGTAAGTGAGAAGTTTGTTTTAATGCAATTTTTTTTAGAACATTGAAATATTTACAAATTTGGTTATTAATGTTAAAAATTTAATATATTTTTAAGCGGAAATTAATTATAAATCCAGAAATTAATTAAGCATATTTAGATGCGAAAGGGTAATTATATGCAGGAAAAATTATTAACTATTATATTTATTTTTTGCAGATAGATTTTGCTAGGCAAAAAGTATGACAATTTTTTTATGAGAAACACAAAATAATGATGTATACAGAAAATTGCTCTGTTTCATGAGTGGTGAAAATTATGAGAGATTATCTAGTTGTAAAAACATGCTGAAATTATTAGGGAGTGACTTTAACGCACAATCTTATTTAATTAAAATCATATAGGCCTAGTTTATAAGTGAACCATATTCAAACGTATTAAATAAGAATTCATAGTAACCAAATAAGGGACAAATGACAATTAGAGTTTTTGCTCCTTTCAACGTAATTAGCCACACTAGAGATTAGCTTGTTGATTCATATGATTTCCTAGGCGAATGGAAAAGTTTAAACACACAGATTAGATGATGCAAAAATATTTTAGTCCTTATAAGCATGCTGTTCTACACGAAAAATTATTAAAATTGCATATAAGCCCCTCCCCTTAGAACCATCCCCAAATAAATTTATATATGAGAGCTTTAGAGTAATACAAATATTACAAAAAATCAATCAATATAAATAAGAAAAAACTAGATTCAAATATGAATTAAAACAAATAAACTTTCTTCATGGCTAATCTTCAACATGAACTTCAAGTTTGAAACCTGTCAAAGCAATCAAATAACTACACAAGTAATCATATTTATTTATATAAAGTGAGACACACATGCAATTGCTTAACAACAAATTATACACATAGAAAATAATAGAATAATCAACTTACACAAATGTATGAAAGCAAAAAGAAAAACTATCTGGTTAAGCAAAAATGGAATGGTAGCATCGAAAATGAATTGATCCAATTCTTACTCTGGCAAAGCAAAGTAGCAAGTAGCACTTGAAAGTTACCGAAAACTTATTTTGTTTAAGAGTAGCAATAATATAAGTAGTAAGAGAATGAGAGATCTTGTGTTAAGAGAGAGTGAATGAATTATTGTTAGTGTGAATGATGAGTTTTTAGAGAGAACTTATTGAATGTATGAATATCAATATGTGAGAGTGTGTTAAAAGAATGAAAAAGGGGGTATCTTTATATAGCAAAGAGGGGGTAGCAATAAGTAAAATAAATATTTGAAGGAATCAATTAATCACAATTTTCCTTATCTTAAAGGATATCCAAATTAGAAAATTTATAAAAAATCATTACCAAATATAAATTAGTAAGAAATCTGTTAGTTTTTAATAAAAGGAAAAAAATCAACTAATATAACATTTTCATTATTTCAAAGGAGAACCAAATCTACAATAAAAAAATATATTTTTATTACCAAATATAAACAAGTTAGAATGAGATTAGGAAGAGTAATATATTTTCCTTAAATAAAGAACCAAAATTAGAATTATTTTAAATTATTTTACCCATTGACGAGCCTAAATATCGCTTTGTAAGGCAGATGAGCCTAAATGTCATTTTGTAAGCCTAAATGTCGCATTGCAAGACAGACGATCCTAAATGTTGCATTGTAAGGTGGACAACCTAAATGTCATGTTGTAAGGCAGACGGTCCTAAATGTCGCATTGTAAGGAAGACGAGCCTAAATGTCATTTTGTAAGGCGGACGAGCCTAAATGTCAAAACAATAGGTCACAGTAGCGAGTTGAGTCTGACAATATCTCCGGAATAACATTAATAGTATCCTGAGTAGCCGAATGATAATGCGAGTAGCCAAGAATTTGACAGTCTTTGTTTGTAAGCATGAAGGTGGTTGTTCAAAAGACGGTTGATTTTATATGTAATCTGCACATCTCTAACTTGTAATATAACTTAAATAGAGTGATTAGAGCAAAATATCAAAAAAATAAGCGGTAAGGTAAATGTAACACATGATGCAATTCCAACTGTTGACCCTTGAATGTTGCCTTAAGACCATTAAAATTACATCGTAGGCTATATGTATAGGGCCATGATACGCAAAACAAAATGTGTCCTCAGGTATGAAAATGTTGTGTCTGCAGGCCATTGAAAGAGCCTTTAGACTATGGGACACTTCGGATCATGATAGAAAATTAACTCTTAGCCTGTTAGGAGTCTTTGCCATGAGGATATGCATTAGACTATGATGCTTAGGAACATGATAATCCATAAATAAGTCCTCAGGGGGGAGGGGCTTATTTTTTTTGACATGAAGTCCGCAAGCCATGAAAGATAATACCTTTGGAGGATGACGCCTTTGGAATATAAGTAATGAGTAAAGAGAGCGTATCTTTTTTTTGGCATCTGTTGATACTTGTGAGTTGATTCTATTCGGGCACACGTAAACTTCAAGCACGATGTAATTTTGGGCTTATGCAAACTTCATGCACAATGCAGTATCGGGCACAATGCAATGATGCATCTCTTCGGGCACATGCAATGATGCGTTTCTTCGGACACAATGTAATATCGGGCACATGCAATGATGCAATTCTTTAGGCACATGCAATATCGAGCACATGCAATGATGCATTTTTTCGAGCACATGCAATATCGTGCAAATGCAATGATTCATTTCTTTGAGCACATGCAATGATGCATTTCTTCGGGCACATGCAATATCGAGCACATGTAATGATGCATTTCTGCGATCTCGAGCATAATATAATGATGCAGTTCTTTGAGCTTAGTGCGCAATCGGGCGTAGGTACAAATGATGCAATATCGGGCAGAATGTAATTTGCCAGCACAATAGTTGCTTGAGGGTGTACAGTAGCTTGGGCATTCCTCTTGTTGGAAAAGTTGGGTATTACCGATAGTTTGATATTTGGTATTGTTGGAAAGAAAATATGTTTTTGAGTTTCTATTTGTTGTACTCAGGGTGATGTTGGAGCTGTTTTTGTGTAGGTTCTTGTACTTCCTACATTCAAAGAAAATTCATGAGTTTAAGAAATAGTGGGGGAGGTTGATCTGCTTCGTTTGGTGTGTTCTTCTTTGGCTCGCCATCCACACCTCTTCGGGCATCTATTTTTCATAAAAGGGAGAGGAACTTTAAGAGAATTTAAAATTATCATTTAGTAAAAGAAGCTGATGTTGAATCCTTGACAATGGCATATGTTGAGACTTTACAACTTTTGACTCAAAAGTAGATCTATTATTTTGATCTTCGTTGTAAGATGACTGCTTGTGAACTTTTGAGATCCTTTTGAAAGGTTCTTTCCCAGCCTTGATTTGTAGCAATTTTGAGGTTCCCTCAAAATTCTGCCCCATTATCGAGGAGAAATGCTTGCGATGAAATTTTTGAGTTTGTCTCAAAAATTCTGCCCAGTATCGAGATTTGTGAGGAAAAAAATTATTTGATGGAATTTTTGAGACCCTCTCAAAAATTCTGCCCCAGTTGCCAAATAAGGAAAAATGAAGGTTTTTATTATGATAAGATCGAACCCCTATAGGAGCGCCTACATATTCCCTCTTGAACGGGAATCAGGTCTGACGTAGTTCCAAATTACAAAGAGCATGAAGCAATCTTTAGATGTAATATTTTTTCATAGAATCTGAGTTGATAGGTTTTGGCCAGACTTCTCCATCCATTTTTACAAGTATGAGGGCCCCGCCTATTAGTACTCGAGAAACTATGTACGGGCCTTGCCAGTTTGGTGAGAATTTACCCTTTGCTTTGTCTTGATTTGGGAAAATCCACTTCAAAACTAGTTGCCCAGGTGAAAAATGTCTGGGTCTAACCTTCTTGTTGAAAGCTCTGTCCATCTATTCTGATAGAGCTGACCATGACAAATTGCGTTAATTCTTTTTCCATCTATTAATGCCAGATTCTCTTCCCAACCTTGTATCTAGTCAGCGTCATTCAGCTTTGCTTCTTGAATGATCCTTAGAGATGGTATGTCTACTTCAGCGGTTATCACAGGCTTTTAGTGTTGTATACTAAAAAGTAAGGTGTGGCCTCGGTAGAAAGTTTGATTTGGTACGATACCCCAACAAATGTGAAAAGGAGCTTTCATGCAGTGTTTTTGGTATCACTCCTCTTGTGCAATATCCTTTTGATGTTTTGTTTGCTTGCCTCACATCCCCGTTCATTTGTAAACCGTTGCTGTAGAATTTCGATGAACAAGCTGAAACTTCTCACACATGATCACATCAGATCACTATTAGGGTTAGTTGTTGTTGTTTGGTGATTCATTGAGTCAGGAATTTCCAACTTACAATAATGTTATTTGACGAAGTCATTCCCAACTTTCTTTTGTCACTGATTGGTGAGAGGTGGCCTCAAACTACTGGTGAAATAGTAAATTTGCGACAAGAGTGAATCGTGTCCGTTGGATGGTGTTGGGCTCGATTGTAACAATGACATCATGCCCCATGCCGCAAACGGCCAAGGTGAATAGGACATTACATTTCGTTGTGGGAACTCGAATCATATCTGCGTGGAGTCTGACATTGCTGAAATTCTGGAGTATCGGCTATGCAGTCTGTCCCATAGTAGCCAATAATAATCCCGATCTCAGAATTCTTGTCTGTTGTAATGAAAACCGTTCATGTGAGGGGGACACTGTTCCTGCATGTATCTTCTTCGGCCAGCCTACGAGGCCTCCCTGCTTCGACGCATCTTAGCAGCCCCAAATCAGGAGTTTCCTATAGAGGATTTCCCCACTTAAAAGAATCTGGGTTGCTTAACCTCGAATGGAGTCTGTACATTTGTTGATCTTCTGTATATTTGGACACTCTTCAATATCCTCTAATGTCATTGGTAACCAGGGCGTTCCCTAAGGCGCTTCCTCAAAATGGAAACAATAGGCTTGTGTCATGTATGTAAATGTGAATAGGATAATGGAATTGTGATCAGGTTTGTCGAAATCAGGAAGACAGAGGGCTAAGGCGTTGCGAATTCATTGGGATCTGGGACATTCGAATTTTGGTTGACCAACCTTTTACAGTAGCCATGCACGCACTCTAAAATATAGGTAAACCCTTTCAATTTTTCGTTGCCCAATCACCTCGACCTTTGCTGAATCAATAGGTCTGAATCCCCTATTATTAGCATTTCCTTGACATCCAAGTCAATCGCCCGTCAGAGCCCCAATATAAAAGCTTTGTATTCGGCCATATCATTTGAACAAAGGAATCTAAGTTTTGCTGATACCGAATAATGTTTCCCAGTGGGTGAGATCCAAATAGTCCCGATACCGGATCCGTTCAGATTTTTAGCTCCATCAAATAACATTCTCCATCCATCATATTCCTTCGAAATGTCTTCCCCCAGAAAGGCCACTTCTTCATCTGGGAAGTAGGTCTTTAGCGGCCTATAATCATCTTCCACTAGATTCTCCGTCATGTGATCTGCTAATGCCTGTGCTTTCACTGCTTTTTGCATGACATACACTATGTTAAACTCGCTCAACAATATTTGCCGTTTCGCCAGTTTACCTGTGGACCGGGGCTTTTGAAAGATATAATTGATAGGATCTGTCCTTGAAATAAGATAAGTAGTGTGCGATGAATGTCGTAACTTCTGGGCAACCCATGTTAGAGCACAACAGGTGCGCTCCAATAGAGAGTATCGGGCTTCGCATGATGTGAACTTCTTGCTCATGTAATATATTGCTTGTTCCTTTCTCCCTATTTCATCATGGTGTCCCAAGATGCAACTGAAAGCATTATCCAATACTGAAATGTACAATAGTAATGGTCTACCAGACTCTGGTGGAACAAACACATGAGGATTGGATAGATAGTATTTGATCTTGTCAAATGCTTGTTGAAATTCATTTGTCCATTTCACCGCAACATCCCTTTTTAACAGCTTGAAGATAGGCTAACAAATGATGGTAGACTGTCTATTGCAGCTTAATGATAGTTAAGTCGACTAAGCAAACTCATTACCTAATTGTACACCTTTGCGGGGGAAGGTCTCACGAATGGCTTTGATCTTTGATGGGTTCCAATTCTATACCTCGACGAATGACAATTGAAACCTAAAAGCTTTCTCGCAGGCACGCCCAAAGAACATTTTGCTGGATTCCAGGTTTCAGATTGTATTGCGTTTAGCCTAGCAAAGAATTTCGTTAAGTCTGAGAGGATTTGACCTTTCCTTGATTGATGAGACGTCATCCAACCATAAACTTCAATTTCTTTATCGATCATGTCATGAAAAAAAAGAGTCATTGCCCCTCATGTACGTGCCCCAGTTGTTCTTTATAACAAAAAAGGCACGCATCACCTTGTAGTATAGACCAACCCAACGAGTGAGTGAAGGAGTTTTCTCAGCGTCGTCTTTGGCATCTCATTTGTGATAGCCGGCCAAGCAAACACAAATGATTTGGTTTTCAAGTGCCTAGCACGATTATCAATCAGTATATGTATGTTTGGTAATGGAAAGTTATATTTAGGGCTAGCCTTATTGAGATCTTGATAATCCACACAAACTTTGACCTTGCCGTCTTTCTTGGGCACTGGAACGACATTTGCGAGCCAAGTTGGGTATTCTATCACTTGGAGGATCCCAACATCTAATTGCTTTGATATTTCTTCTTTGATTTTTAGACTCAACTCAGACTTGTATTTTCTCATCTTCTGCTTTACAGGAGGACACGCTGGATCAGTGTGCAATTGATGTGCTATGATTGAAATACTTAACCCTTTCATGTCTGCATAGGACCATGCGAAAATATCCTTTTCTCTATTAGAAACTCGGTATACTCTTTCTTGTCCTCTTTTGTCACATGGATGCTTACTCGGGTTTCTTGTGTCACTTATGAATTTCCAAAGTTCACCACTTCTGTCTCTACCAACTTTGGATTGGGTTTTTCTTCGAATTCCTCTTGATCAACTCCTTGAGGACCTCATTGTCTTCGACTTATTCTAAGTCATTAATTTTTAGTTGGGAAGTGTCATTGTATGCCATAGTCTCAGATTCAACACTTTTATAGTGGATTTTGCTCGTGAGAAAGAAAATAGAGCATAATTAAATATAAGGTAAAAATAAATGAATGGTGAAAAGAACTTTATTCATAAAAATTTGAAAGTTGCATAAGATCTCATTTGAAAACAATACAAGGGATGTGAATTTAAAAATGTTTATTGAGAAGTCTTTTTATCTAAATTAAAAACCTGAGATAAAGCATCTTCCAAGGCTACTCAGATGCCCGACGAGGTCTGGATAAAGTCGAGGTCCAATTGCTGACGCTGATCTTTGACTCCTTGCTTCCGCTAGGGCCCCCTTTCTCCTCCTCGTTGATCACAACATTGCAAACTTTCCCCTCTTCTTTGGTCAACGACAACCCCTTCAAGTCGTCTGAGATCTCATTAATAATGCCTCCCATGAAACCTACTGATCAAAACGATTGATGCAATAGTGGTATGGGTTTCTTCAATGGATAGTAGTACCCATATCTAGGTGGTTGCCAAATGAGCCATTCTTCGGTAGTGTACTTATATGCCAAGCAAAAAGTGGTTGAATGTCGAACAGGTTGTATAGGTTCGACTATCCCTTGCAATTCATCCGCCAATCATTTTCCAAGCTCGAAACCAAACCAGGCCATCATATATATGATCTTTTGGCTAAAGCAAGACTGTAATTCAATATTACCAACAAGCTCCACTGTATGGTACATTCACCATCCCATAGTTTTCTTCCTTCAATCGGCATACTGGATTTGCCCTTTTTCTCCATGGACTAACAACCTCTTAGTAATACCATTCAAACTTCAAGGCATGTGTTTTAAGAGGTAATGGGGGGACCGTTCCAGCCATATGAACCATTTACGGACCCAAACAATAAGTTATATGATGAAGGAATGTCCAAGATTGGAAAACTATTGGGACGTGAAGGACAATGGAATGCCCAAGGTTATCCCCCAATAGTAGTGCCCCTCTTTGAACATAAATTAATAAAATTGTCATATTAAATGTCTAATTTTTGCAATGTCCAACGCCCAAGCATTGTCAGTGTGCCAAAGAGGGAAAAATGGTGAAACCTTGAGCCTGCCATCAACTAATGGGATTGCATCAACTAATGCTTGGGTTATACCGGATCATTGATTATGAACCAAAAGGTACAGAGCTTTGATGTGGGTTGTTCCTCGAGTGGCTGCTCCATTTTCTGAAAAGAATTTTTGTAAGCCTCAAAGACCGGCCCTACATTGGGCTACCTCCTTTGAGTGATGTTATATGGGACATAAGCTTCACCAACGATTTCAGAAGGGAATTCCCGATGAGTTTCAGAAGATTGCCATTAAACGCCATTATTGAATTCGGGATTGGGTTTGTAATCAGCTGCTCAATGACAGAGTATCTTAGCTTGACCTTTTTTCCACCGATACACTTGATCTTCAAGCTCTATGCTTGTGCTTGGGATTTTCTAGAGTTTGTGTGAACAAAAATTTTTAGAAGTGTAAATTCTTCTGGATCTGGTGACCCCTGGTGCAATATCTGTCTTTTCCACTTCAATTTATCTTTTGTTGTAATCCAAAGTACAGCATTGTTTGTTGGTGTATCACATTTTATCGGGGAAGATTACCCTTATACATAGTGAACGGTGATGGTCTGGGTTATGGCAACTTCTACTTCTAATGGGGCGAGTCCTTTTTGCACATCATCGGTTGCTTAGGCGGTGTAGTCATGGGCGTCTGCTATTTCGAGGTCCAAATAGATTCTTCCCAATCCCAGACTTCACCAACTCCACCAGTGACCTGGTGGTTAGGAAGAGGATTATTTGCAACATCCAGGTAGGATCCTGAGTTGATGTTTGTATCAATCAAATTTGAACCTTATCCCTCAGGGCTCTCAAACTTTGGTCGTGTGACCCGTCATCCAGAATGGTAGGCGCAGACCTTGTTAGGGTAGTACCACTTGCGAGAAACATCCACAGGTAATGCAGGAAGGGAATTGGGGAGACGTACCTAGTCAGTTCAGTTCTTTAATAAAAAAAGGGGGGTTTTTTTTTTTTTGGTTGGTTATGGTTAGGCCAAAGGGGTATAATTTTTTGTAGGTCTTCTTTCATAAGGGGGTCTATTTTAGTAATTTGGTGTCTGAGTGTGTGGTGGAGTTTGGAAGTGTGTTGGTTGTACATTATAGACACGATATGAGGCATGCGAATATTTAGGGGGAGTGTTTGGTAATATATTGGAATGGGTTGGGAGATATAGGCGGTGGAGCTGAGGGATGTTGAGGTTATGGAGTATGAGGATATGTGATGGAGGTGGGTTCGTTGCCTGGTGCCTCAAATGGGATCCATTGTTCCATGAGCCATCCAGTACAAAACTGTTTTCTTTCGATTTGCTTGTCATCCAACCAGATGCAGAGCTTGTGGTTGCTTTGCAAAGCCTCCAAGATTGATATGAGTCCTATTCTTTATGCCTTCTTCAGTTCTTCGCCTAGTTTGATGAGTTGCGTAAAACTCGTTCAACCCCAACAGCATGCGGTGCATAGTATTGGGTTCTTTTGCATGGATGAAGTAGTATTTCATCGTAGATTCCTTTTAGGGGGTCTGGCCCTAGCGCTTCAGACTCCATCTTATGGCGTCGGCTATGAAGGATCAAGTTCTTCTCAAGTTTGAATTTAAAAACCAATCGGTGCTTTGTATATTAAAACCAAACCTGTTCATGAAATCCGTTGCCATATTTACCCACTCGATCCATTTCCGCCAGTCTTTCTCAATATACCGTGCTAGGGTCACCCTAGTAAGACTCCTCATGAACCGATTGATGAGTATCCTCTCGTACCTTCCCACCCCTACAAGTTTGTCACAGTACATTCGTAGGTGGAATTTGGGATCCCCAATGCCATTGAATATCTCAAATTTTGGAAGCTTGTATCCTTCGAGCAATTCTACACCAGGGTGCATGCACGGATCCTCATAGATCCGTCCTCCTAACCTCTTGTTTCCTTCAACATGCTGCACCCTGTTGGTCAAGCTATCTAATCTCTCAGTTAGTTTTTTTTATCAGAATTTCCTTTTGGTGAGACTCTGATTAATGGAGGTCATGGGTCAAAGAAGCGGTTTCCACATATATTGCATTGAGGTTGTTGTTTCAAAGAGTATATGGAGGATTTGCATTTGGGGTTGTTTCTGGGAGGGTTGGCTTGGTTTGTTGGTAATAATGGTGGAACGGAACTTGGGTATTTTGGGCATGGAGTGGTGGAAAGGTATTTGGATGAGTGGGTTCAAGTCGGGATATATTGATTGAAGGATTGTTTGGCATGGTTGTTTGGTTAGTGTGAGGAAGATTGTCTAGGTTTCTCCAAATTGGGTCCAAGAGAGCATAGACAGGCTTGCTAAATCGCGGGAATATGGTCTACCTTTCTTCCAATATTTTATTAAAATCCCCCTTTTTTTGCCATTCATGTCTTAGGACAAGATCACTTGGAAGTTGTCCCCCCTGAGAAGCTTCTACCATTTCATTGGTGTTGTTGTCGTCAACCATTTTACCTTTATCTTTGGAGCTTGCTCTTTGAGAAGAAGGAGAAGGGGGGGGGGTCCATTTTGATCGTGTATGTGCCAGGATGAAGGACAGATCAACCTTGGGAAACGGGAAAATAATAGAATCAACACAAAAGATGTTAGGGGGTTAGGATAATATCATAATAACAACACAGTTTTTTCAGATAAACGCCCTAATGCAAGGGAAAAGAGGCGAGAAAGATGTGTCGGAGCTAATTTATGAACCCATCTCCCGCTTGACCTCGACGCGCTTTTTCTCCCCTTTTGCCACTCCCTTCTTACTCCTCGCCAATCCTCTCTATTTTTCCTCGGCCTTTCCCCTCTGTTCCTCCCCCGTCGCGCCCCTTGTCCTCTTGTTCTCCTCCCTGAGCCCTTTCCTCTTCTTTTTTACTTTATTTTCTTCCTCTGTTTTTCTTTCTCCATAAGCGACACATGTGATGCCCACAAAACTAATTCAAGACTTATTTGTCCATTTGGAGTTGAGAGTTAGAGATAAAAAAACGACTCTTTAATTTATCTATTGAAAATAACTTCCAATTTATTAACATCAGTAGAGAAACTAAAGGGCTAGGGATAATGTACGGGGAAATAAAAGGAAAAAAACAGATCAATTATGTTTCTCTCCAATGTAGGCACAATCCGCTTCCTTCAATTCTGGGGTGTATAATCATAGCTGTTGAGAAGGTTGCGAGCCCATCTTCTCTCCTTTTCCATTTCCCAAAAACCAGGAAAGACCTCATTCGCTCAACATCTCTTATGCTCTGCATCTTCTAAAAACCAATACGTAATATTAAGATTGCAAAAAGGGCGGTGTTTCTTGACATCGATAGTTATCACAGTCTCCCATCTTCACAGTATTAGTGTTCACTTGTGGTATTCTGGCCCCCCAAAGTCATATCTATATGGCTCATGGGGATAGAAGGGAAGGTATCATTTGGACTGTCCGAATTGTCGACGGATTTGACAGTGGGCGTTGGTTGACACCGTTCAAACGATAAGATGATAAAAGTAAAGTTCATTTCCTCTTATGATGGCACGCCGTGGCATCAATCAATAATACCTCCATTGGATTTCAATGGCTTGACGCTCCTTTAGGTATGTGAACCAGTCCTTCGTTCCCACAGGGGGATAAAATATTTCATCCTTAAGCGACTGTTGATTATTGTTTTCCCCACAGTCCCTTTAACAATGTTACTTTATTAGCTCTTTGGTAGTAATGTTCGACGGCCCAAAGTTATACCCCTCGAAGTTTCTCTTGCCCTTGGTGCACGCAGTCAAGGCTCTTAAAATTTCCACAAGTATCATGGGGACTAAGGTCTTCCCACCTCGAGCCAACATACAAACCACGTAACACAAGCTAGTCTGGATCTTTCCTCTTTCTCTAGGAAAAACCAATGAGCCTAATAGGGAGACGATGAATGTGTTAAGATGGTATCTTTCCCATTTTGCAGAAGAGCAAGAAAATTCTCTGTGAAAGTTTTGAAGACCTTCTTTATCCCCAAAGCGTGAGTATAAGAAGTATAAAGAAATCCAACCCTCTTTCAGACAAAGTAGACTTGGATTATGACGCATGCCCATTGCTTCAGAAAAGATCTTGGACTTGGCTTGTCTGGGAAAACAAGCATTTCCCGCTTCTTGGATGCGAGACCCAGGAATCCTCAAAACTCTTCAAGTTTTGGGGTTAGATCAAAGTCCTTTAATCTGAAGGGACTAACCCTCATGTCCGAGAATTCAAAACACGCCTTGATTAAATGGAAGACTGACTCTAGAGATCAAAACAGGTAAGGCCACCTAAAAGATTCATTTGCTTTAACTCTTGATTTTTCGAATATCTTCCCACCAAATCTTCAACGTTGGATAACTTTTACCACCATTGCGGTGTGGGGAATAATGAGGGGTAAAGCCCATGACCTCTGCAAACAAAGTAAAAAATGACTTCTAAAACTCAATTTGGACAATGTAGGCTTAATTTAAATTATGATACGTTGAACACATAAGTATGTAATTTTGTTAAAGGGATGGGCCTTTAGATGATAGGTGGCTACTAATTTGTGGAATGACACCAAGGGTAAACCACCGAGGGTTTATGCAGCATGTATGACCTACTAGGAACTTTAAGAGTTGGCTGACACAATTTAAAAGGAAAATTCTTGCGAGAGAGGCTCGTGGTTTGTCGCGGGTAGTAAAACTATCCGTTACGTCCACGCAGATGCCGACTCTATATAATGGGTATTTGAATAGAATTGGAGGAGTTATGAGAGGGTTCAAAGTTACAACATCACGAGATTAAAATAAAAAAAAAAGGAAAGAGGGTCCCAATTGGGGGTGGGAAGTATGAACGAAAATGACAGTTTCAAAGTGGTAAGACTTAGCATTTAGATTGGAAAGCTTGGCAACACATAGACATGGTTTCTAAAACAATAATGAAATTAAATGGAATAAGCATCAATAATAACGGAAAAGTAAACATGTAGACATTTAAAACATGCCAAATACAAGAAAGAGAATTATTAAATTAAACATTGTAAATAAACAAATAAGAAAGTTAAAAAAGGTTAAAAATGATAATAAACAAATTAGGGGGGAGGGGAATGGGGTGGAAATGGAAGAAGACAGTAATTAAGGCAACAAAATAATACCTGGACATGCGTAAGCACCTAACAAAATAATGAATACCAAATAAAGGAAACACCCACATAACTAAATGAAACAACGTAATGGGTAAGACCTAATATCCCCAGCGGAATCTTCATTCTTTGTTGCGCTCCATTTTTTCGCGAAAATGGGCTTTATAACGACCGAATAACTCTTTTGGATTTGGAGTTTAGGAGTCGCCCCACCAAAGAATTAGGCGCGTTAGGGAACCATCTAACCAACTAAGTTAGATAAGGTCAATGAGCCAGGATCAATTGGTTAAAGGGTGTTAAAATTTACCTCGAGGGAAGGTGTGTTAGAGATCCCCAAGTCCACAACATGGGTCCCCGAACGTATTCTCATGCAATTTATGTGGGGGGTTACAGAAGCAAATAATGTTTCCTCATTATTAGGTTAAATTAATTAGCATGCTCACTAAGTGATATCATAGTATTATATAATAAAAATTAATTTATTGTAAATTAAACATGTGAAACCTAAGTGATAAGAATTATTTTAAAGCTCTTTATTAATTAGATAACATGCAAGACTATGTGATCATATAATATTAAACAATTAAGATAACATTCTTATTTTAATTAAGAATTTAGGCATGCGAGACTAAGTGATGTGCATATACTAAGCATTTTAAAAAAAATATAAGCGAGAGGATAGAGAGGAGAAAATAAATAAGAAAATAATTTACTTTTATTTTTAAGTATCCAAATAAATATAATAAACAAACAAAAAGGGGTAAAGGGAATGGAGACCCTAGAGACTTTTGTCGGCAGAACTCGAACTTTCTTTATTTTGATAGGCTGCCGTTAAGGAACGACAAAACCAAAGGTTGTATCTTTCAAGACTAAGTCGCGTCATAATCTCCATAGGGTCAACTAACCACTACCCCCATCCACCGTAAGTTTTTGTGAGTTCATTTTACTTACATAAAAGGTACGTAATCGTCCCAATTTAATGTCCAAGAGGCATTGGACTCTTAAAGGGTGAGTTTAAACAAAATAGAATATAAGGTCCTCCTAGACACCAAGTCAAACAAACTAGACCAACAAAATGATCATTTTAGCAATACAAGTCTCAATTTGGCCTCTAAAAATCAATTAGACATGTTTGCAAACAATACATAATTGTGAAAGGTTTCATGCTAAGTGTGTGGCATAAGAACATACAAAGTTATAATAACAAAAATTAATTACGAGAAGACAAATATAACAACATGGATGCAAATTTTAGTATTGAATTTACTTTAAAGTGAGCAACAATTAGTGACATGATAGATTTTATTTTGTTTCCAAATCTAGCAAAAGAATGTGATTTTACATGCATATGTATTTTAAAACAATAGAAAGAATTAACTATCAATGCAAAATATAACTTAGGACAACAAATTAATTATTTACTTAGGCAGTAAATTTATTTTAAGAACAACAATAGATCTCATATTAATGCAGAGAATTACTTTAAGAAGAGTGACAAGATTTGTTTAATGCAATTTTTTTAGAAACATGCTGAAATATTTACAAATTGGTATTAATGTTAAAAATTTATATTATTTTTTTAGCGGAAATTAATTACAAATGTATTAAAATATAAAGCAGATTTAGATGAGAAAGGGTGTTAATTATGGGTGCAGAAAAATATTAACTGTTATTTATTTATTTTGTGCAGATTTTTTCTACGAAATTAGTAGACAAATTTTTTTATGATGAAACACCCAAAATAATATGTATAAGAGAAAATTTACTATTTTTCATAGAGTGAAAAATTGAGAGATGACATATTTGCTCAAACATGCTGATGAAAATTATTAGGAAAGTGACTTTAACTTCTCAATCTATTTAATTTAAATCCTATATGCATTAAATGTCTAAGTAAAACATATTCAAACGTATTATAAATAATTCATATTGACAAAACAAGGGACAAATGACAATTAGGAAGTTTTTGCTCCTCAAGGTAAGTTAGCATACTAGAGATATCTTGTGATTCCTATGATTCTAGGCGTTAGAAAGTTAAAACAACACATATAGATCATTGCAAAAAATATTTTAGTTCGAATAAGCACTTTCTACCACGAAAACACATTTATCCAAAATTGCATTATAATTCCCTCCTTAGACGACCCCCCAAATAAATTTATATATGAGAGCTTTGAGGTAATTACAAAATAGTACAAAAAATTCAAATAAATAAATTAAGGAAATATATAGATTCAAAATATATGAAATTAAACAAATATTTTACTTTCTTCATGGCTAATCTTAACTTGAACGTCAAGTTTTAAAACTTGTAAAGTCAATTCAAATAACTACACAAAGTAATCAGATTTTTTATATAAAGTGAGACACACTGCAATGCTTACAACAAAATTATACACATAGACAAAGAAATATAATTAGAAACAATCCAACTTACACAAAAGTATGTAAAACCAAAAAGAAAAAACTATTCCGGGTAAACAAAAACAGAAATGGAGCAAAAATGACTTTGTATCCAATTCTTACTCTGGCAGAGCAAAGTAGCCAAGTAGCACTTGAAAGTTAATGAAAACTTATTTTGTTTAAGAGTAGCAATAATATAAGTAGTAAGAGAATGAGAGATCTTGTGTTAAGAGAGAGTAAATGAATTAATGTTAGTGTGAATGATGAGTTTTTAGAGAGAACTTGTTGAATGCATGAATATCAATATGTGAGAGTGTGTTAAAAGAATGCAAAGGGGGTATCTTTATATAGCAAAGAGGGGGTAGCAATAAGGAATTTTTTTTTTGAAGGAATCAATTAGTCACAATTTTCCTTATCTTAAAGGATATCCAAATCAGAAATTTTTTAAAAATTCGTTACCAAATATAAATTAGTAAGAAATCTGTTAAGTTTTAATTAAAGAAAAAAATCAACTATATAAACATTTTATTATTTCAAGATAAACAAAAAAAAATAAACAAAATAAAAATTTTATTACCAAATATACAACAAGTAGAATGAGATTAGGAGAGTAATACATTTTCCTTATATAAAGAACCAAAATTAGAATATTTTAAATTATTTTACTGCAATATATGAGCAACTAATATGAAAACGAAATAATTAAAAATTGTCCTACAATAAGCAAAGTACGAATATATCAGACAAAATATTAAAGGGAAAGGAGTGAAGGGAATCAATTAACTTATTTCTTTCTCTAAATAAGAAACATGCAATCAGTAAACAAATATTTTCAAAACGGATAAAGATTTTTTCAAAATCAACAAAGCTAAGAAAATTTTTAAATAAAAATCATGGTCACTATTAAGAAGAGCATGAATATATTATGAGGCCTATTATCAATAATATAATTATCAAAATTACAGAGAAATAATGCATCATGATTGGTCATGGGTAGCACTTATAAATAAAACACATAAACAACAAATATAAAAGAAGAGGGGATTTCTATCAAATGGCCTTACAAATAAGCAATATTTGACTAAGTTGCCATATAGTAAACAAAATATATAACTCTTCTAAATCAATTGAGATAGCAAGATTAGTTTTAGCATGCAAAATTACCCACAATTAGGTAAATTTAACATAATAAGCCATCATCACCACTGCAGTGAAGGCAAATAACAATCTGCATTTAAGTTAATAATAAGAAATAAATCCATTAATAGAATAAGCATTAAATCCATTCAAAACCAAAACAAAAGCCCAAAGTTGGTATAGGACTAACTTAAGATATACGGAGCAATATGTGGCAATAGTGAGCGGGAGAGATGCTTAACGGAGAAAACCACAAATATCCAATTTTTTTAACAAAGTAATCCAAAAAGATAGCAGACATATTTAGAGGTAGGACAGGGTATTTCTCCAATAGCATATAACCCTATTAAGTTGTATTATCGAGACTTACGAGACTTGTTTGATTTTTCGCATCAATAAAACAAAGCATAAAACTTCTGAAAAACAATAATATTCATGAACAGATCGATAATTAAGTGTTAAAAATGACAAACCTGGACAGATATGTACGGATCGGATTTTCCTAAGCTTGCTATCTTATTTTCGCGTGGAGCAAAAGTTGAGCGGAGCTGGTTCTTGATTGCCGGGGTGCTTCCTTTACGTCCGGAGTGTTGATGATGTGGTCCTGATTCTTGCAAAAAGATAGTGAACGAGAGGCGGAGGAGGGGAGAAGATGGAGAGAGGGGAATAGGGATAAGAGAGAGGAGGCGGGGAGGCGGAGAGAGGGAGAAAAGAAGAATGGGGAGAAGAAACGAAGGAGGAGAAGAGGTTTTTGAGAGAGAGGCGGGAGAGGGGCAGCTGCTGGTGGCTGCTCTCGTCGGAGCAAATTGAGAGGAGAGAGTGGGTGGCTGGCAATGTATAAGTAGGTCCATAGTCCTACCTACACTAAGTAACTCTTCAAGGAATCTTGACTAATGTTCATATTCTTATCTTTATTCATTACTTAACTTTAGGGAGACTTAGACATAACCGACATAGACCATATGAGCTATATGGAATCCGGTGTCATATGACTCCACATCAAAAGAAGGTGTTCTACTTGCCAACCTATTGCATTAGTGGAGGGGTATTTTCCTTATTGTACATTTCCATTCAGTGCTAAGCTTGAACTCCCTCTTTATATCTTTAAGCCTTTACTTACCATTAGTTCATAAAGAAAGATTTAGGAACTTACTCCCTCATATCTCAAAGGTTTAGAAGATGTGCATGACCTTTCATCATAGAACCTACATTATGTGAGAATGACCTTTTACATAATCATAACATTCATAACATAATCTTGTTTAGAGTACAATTGATGAAACCTTTCAAAAGACTCACTTTCATTAGATTATCATGACCTTGTTCATTTTTACATTCATGTGTGTGTATACATATGTAGGAAAACCTTTCACATAAACACCTCTAGAAAACACATGTTCATAATTCATTAGTCATACACTTTTCATGCATAATAAGATATAACGGTTCATATAAAAATTATCCTTTCAATTAACACCATAAACATATCATACTAATAGTTATGCATGGAGAGTGTGGGTACATATTGGTCATCATGATCGCACAATAACAATAAAATTGTAGTAGAGGAAACCACCTTTCAAGGATGACAACACATTGACAATATCCTCTAGTTATGGACAACTCGCAGATAGAGCATTTAGGGATTATAGATCACACACCCACATTTCATCATAGGAGACAAAAACACATTCAACATGTGAATAGAAGACTCTGAGCAATAGTAATCTCACACATTCATATAGGGTTATAAAGGTTGGAGTCATTCTACAATAGTACTTATGACAATCAAGCATGTAGACCATACCTTAACCTAACATCATAATTCACATTATACTTCACATTATCAATACACCTTAATAATGATACTAACATTTAGGAATACATATGTAACCTTCATACTCATGATAATAATAATATATTTAAAACATCTATAAAACATTGACAAAACATCAATTTATCATCACAATGACTTTGAAAACCATTTGACAATGAACTCATGTTTAGATTGGAAATTGGAAATTTTGATCATAGAAACTTTTTTGGAAAATCATTGATTGAACTTCTTGAATGAAAGGTTATCTAAGGACCAAGATTTACCATACCCAATTAATTGAAGACCCAAAAACACCGAAGAAGAATAAGTTGGAAATCCATCTCCTAGCTTGATCTTGAGTTTGGTCTCCAATGTAGTTCTAGAGAAAATCTTGTTTGAGAGAGAGGGGGTTTACCTTGAAGAATGATTTCTAATTTGGGGTTTCAATGTTTTAAATAACTTAAAATATCCCAAAATAGGTGAAATAACCATACAACCTTTAATTAGAACGTAGGATGAATTTAACAATTCACCCCTAGGCTTGCCTAGACATTGCAGTGTTGTAGGTGCCATTCGATGGCCACCATTGCCGAGGCATCAACAGGATGAAGAGTCGTCCTGTTGATCCGTCATTTTTGTAAGAGGATCCACATTTGGGGGATAATATCCCACAACTTAGTGGAGACACGCCCCATTTTTATGGGGCGTCAATTGGTTGAAGGGGGCATCAACCATGGGTGTCAATGAGGCTGTTTTGGCAGCCTGTTGGCAAACATTTGGGTCCTCCTAAAGGACCCTTAGGGGGGTCCTTGTGGATTCGTACCCTGATGTTTTTACCCTAAACATGATAATTTAGACACTAGTATCTCCTCCTATCTCTTTAGACTCCAAACAACACTTCAAAACAAGGCAAACATAAAAAGAAACACTAGCACACAAAGACTAGTTTCTGAACGTGTTGGTCATCCTTTGATGTTTGACTTTAAACCTCTTCGGACCTACTATTACAAGTTGTTTCTTACCTTATTAACATGTTATTAACTCTTAACACACATGTGAGACTCTAGTTCATCCAATTTCTTTTTTAGCGTTGTTACATATATCTCATTATCGAGTGATCCATAAAGGTAGAATATAACCACATCCATCAAATGCATTTCAAGTTTCTCATGGATCGTGAAGCTAACCAGATAACACAATGTTATTGCATCCATAACGGTTGAGTATGTCTCTTTATAATCAATGACGTGCCTTTGAGAAATCCTTGTGCAACAAGACGTGCTTTGTACCTTTGTATTTTATTTTCCTCATTCCTTTTACGTATAAAACCCATTTATCACCAACAGGTTTAACACATTTGGTGTTTATACTATAGGCCCAAAAACTTCGCGCTTGACAAGTGAATTCAATTTTGATTGAATTGCTTCTTGCCTTTTTTTTCAAATCATTCTTTGTTAACATTCTTCAACAGATTGAGGTTCAATATCCTCAAAATTTTTCATAATTTTTATGCAACATTGTATACAAAAACATAATCCACCGCTATTTTTGAACGATTCAGATTTGTTTCATCAACACTTTATTTTAGGAATATTTCATAATTTTCTTGAGTCTCAAGTTCATTGATCCTTTAAGGATACCATAATTACTCAGATCTTGACTTTCTATGTGAGGTTTTTCCATAGTGTCATTTTGATCTCTTAATTTTCTTTTTCTAGGATTTTGATCATTTGATCCTAATATTATACCACGCTTGAGACGTGTTTTTGACTCCTTGTCTATGACACTAGTAGATGGTCCTACGGGGACACCAATTCGAAACACGACATTCATTACAGGAATTTGTGATTTAGTAATCCTTTTCAAATTTGTAAATGCATATGGCATTTGATTTGCGATTTTTCGCAAATGAATGATCTTTTGTACTTCTTGCTCACAAATGGAAGTATGAGGATAAAGATGAGACAATGATGGATTTTCTATAAAAATTCTTCTATAAACTTCACTATTTTCTCCTCCTAATTTTGGAAAAAGTGTGTCATCAAATTGACAATTTGCGAATCGGGCTATGAACTTATCTCTAGTTAACGGTTCAAGATAGAGAATAATAGAGGCCGATTCAAACTCAATATATATTCCTAACTTTCATTGGGGGACAATATTAGTGCATTGTGGTGGTTATACTGGCATATAAACATCGCATCCATAAATTATCTTATGAGACATATTGGGGTTTTGACCCAAAGTCAATTGTAATGGAGAAAATTTATGATAATTTGTCAGTCTAAGATGAATAAGTGTTGCAACATGCAAAATTGGCTGACCCTACATAGAAGTGGACAATTAGTTTTCATAAGTAATGGTCTTGCAAACTGCAATTATTTAATTAATGATTCAGCAAGACCATTTTGAGTGTGAGCATGAGCTAATGTTCAAGTCTTATCCCAATCAATAAGAATGTTTGGGATGAAAACTCTGCAATGTTATCAAGGTAAATAGACTTAATCTGATTATCAGAAAATTGTGCCCGTAATCATATTATTTGTGCCAATAAGTTTGTAAAATGCCAAATTGCGAGTTGACAATAGGCATACATGAGACCATTTAGAAGAAGCATCAATCAAGACCATAAAATATCTAAATGGCCCACTTGGTGGGTGAATTGGCCCACATATGTCCCTATGTATACGTTCCAAGAAAGCAAGGGACTCCATTTTGACCTTAGTTGGTGATGGTCTCACACTTAACTTGCCTTGATAACATGCATCACAAGAAAATTCACCGTTTAAAGAATTTTCAAATTCTTTAGTGGATTCCCATTTGAATTTTCTATAATTCGTCCCATCATTATAGAACTAGGATGTCCAGATGATCATGTGTCACGACCCAAATCAGGGACGCGACTGGCACCCACATGTCCCTCCGATGTGGAGTGCGAACCAAACCCATATAAACCTTAACATGTCAAGATTATATCAACAGAAAAATAATGCGGGAAGACTTAAAATTAATTAATAAAAAACATTTCAATTACTATTATTAATTATCCCCCAAAAATCTGGAAGTCATCATTCACAAAGAACATCTATCTCAAAGTACTTAACTTAGTAATGTTAAGAACAAAATAAACTAAAAAGCTAGTCCATGCGGAAGTTCAAGGCATCAAGACTTTGAAGAAGAAGACACCAGTCCAAGATAGACGCATTAGTCCACCCTGAATTTTCCAATGAAGGAAAGAAAATGGCTAGTAGATTCATACTGTTTGAGTTGAAGTTGAGGACCGTTTTGCATGCATTACACAAATAAACAAAGAGGAAGGAAGGAAAAACATGAAAATAGGGGGTCAGTAAAACCACACGTACTGAGTAGATATCATCGCCAACTCAAAATAGGGAACAGTATATTCAATAATAATGTAAATAAACGACAATAATCAACATGTAGCAATACCAACATGAATTCCTCAATAACTACAAACCGAGTTCCCACATGAGGACCAAGCTCAATACCATACTTCTTTTGGGAATTAAAGTTTATTAGATCGAGCTATATTCATTATTCTTTCAAGATTCATTATTCTCCCACTTCTTCCTCTTGTGTCGGTACGTGACAACTCCGATCCCTCTCTTTCTATCCTAGTGACGGAAAGTGGCACTCCGATCTCATTCTATCCTGGTTACCGGGAACGTGGCACTCGATCCTCATATTCATTCTACCTGGTACCGGAACGTGGCAACCGATCCCCTCATATTTCATTCTATCCTCTGGGTAAACGGGAACGTGGCACCCGATCCCCAATTCATAAAGCCTTCTTTTACACTAAGCATCATATTTCATTGATATTAATTTATCAAGCCGCATTTCATACTAAGGCACACATGATCATTATATAATATATCAGTGAATTAGGGTTCTTTCAAGATTGGGATTCAATATACGTCATCATGATTTGTGAATCATACAATTTTATAATCATTAATATGCAAGCATACAAAATTAGGCACACATAGCAGGGGTACATACTATCAACACATAATATTCACATTAAGAGTCACTACGAATATCGTAAACATAAAACCATAACCTACCTCCACCGAAGATTTGAATCAACAAGCATCTTCTAGTATTCTCTCTCTACTCGTTCGTTTTCTCCTCTCTTTCGTTATTTCTCTTGTGTTGTGTTTATTTCAAACCTCCTTCTTGTACCCTAATTTAGTTTTATATACGTAAAGAATGAAATATGGCCTAATTAAAACCCACTAATTAACTTAAGGTTACTGCTTTTTAACCCCCAAGTAATTAGACTATTAACATTAACCCTCGAACTGTATAATTAAGAAGGGAATTGTCAAAAACGTCCTTAAAACGTGTACAGAAATCAGACCGAAATGGGATTGCGTTAGCCCGTGACGGGCCGTCGCGCCTGCGGACGGTCCGTCCATGCTGTCGTTCCCAGGTCCCAGAGGACTTGTTTTACTGTGGGATGGCCTTGGACGGGCCGGCGAGGCTGCGACGGTCCGTCCTTGCCCATTCCGTCCATGGCGTTCAGGAGAGTCGATTTTTTAGTACCCAATTTCAGATTTTTAAGTGTTTGGAAAACGGACCCCCTCCACGACGGTCGTCGTGCCCTTGACGGTCGCGTGTCCTCCGTCACCTATGCCAGTTTTCCAGAATATAAAATCTGTTGCTCTCAAAACGACTAAACAGGGTAGTTACAATGATACCAATTTACCCATCGTTCGTCCCCGACACGATCACAAGAAGGAAAACAAGTGACGAAAAGGATCCTGAATCCGTAAACAAGATGTGGGTATTCTTTCCCGATATCTGCCTCCTTGTCCCAAGTGCTTATTCAACGGGTCGAGTCTTCCATTGAACCTTGAGGATGCAATCTCTCTTGACCTCAACTTGCGAAAACTTCTCTATCTAATATGCACGGTTACCTCTTCATAAGTCAAGTTCTCATTCCAAACAACCACTGAGTCCCAACGGATAATGTAGCTTCCATTCCATGGTATCTTTTTCAAAACAAGGACACATGAAATACCGGATTGCACTCCGGACAGCCCTGGGGCAAGGCTAATCATAAGCCACCTCCACTATTCGTTTAGTTACCTCAAAGGTCCAATATACCTTGGACTTAGCTTACCTCTTTTGCCCAAACCGCATCACCCCTTTCATGGGTGAAACCTCAACAGAATTGTTCCCTCCATGAACCTCCACAGTCTCTAACCTTCCGGTTCTGCAGCTTCCTGTTTGTCTACTTTGCGCCGCCTAGAAGCTTTTCTAAACTGCTCCTCCCCTTTCTAAACGAATCCCTCAAAAGAGCGGTACCCCACGGTCTAACCCTCGAATGAATCAAAAAACCAACCAATGGGAGGAATCTACACCTCCTCCCATACAATTGCTTCAAATGGAGCCATATCAATACTGGAGTGATAGCTGATTATTGTACGAAAAAACTCTGCCAAAAGGTAAGAAGCTATACATGGACACAAAACTTATCACGCATGCGCGGAAGCATATCCTCCAACACTGGAATCGTTCGGCTTCAGACTGACCATCGGTCTGAGGATGGAACGCGGGTAATAAGGTCCAACATAGGTACCCAATTCTGCATTGACAATGTTTTCCAAAAACTAGAAGTAAATGCGTACCTCTATCTGATATTATGATGGAGAGTGGATGGAACTCCATTGCAATCGAAACACTCTCTGAGATGTAAAGTTTGGCTAAAACTTCCTGCAATTGAAGTCACTGACCGGAATGAAATGAGCAGACTAGCAAATCTGTCCACAATTACCCAAAATTGAATCAACACTTCCCCGTGTCCTCGGAAAAGACCAACCGCAAAGTCATTGCAATCTCTCCCACTTCCACTTCAGAATGGGCTTATTTTCTTTGAAGTGTTCATCCGGGCCTTCTTTGGTGTTCATATTCACTTGTTACAGTTTGGACACTTGGAAATAAAGTCAACACATATTGAGCTTCATTCTACTCCACCAAAAGTGTTGTTTATGGTACGCGATACACTTGGTGCACCCGGATGTATAGGAATACCTTGAACTATAGAGCGTAGGGCACAGAACAGTGTTGATCAATCATCAATGCGGGTACACACATACCCTTCCCTTTAATCCTCAAACACACTTCCCTCGTCGATGGTTGCTCTTTAGGCCTCTCCTCGCAAACCACGTATCTCGGATTGTCGCCCTTAGTTTCTCAGCATGCAAACTGCTTTGCCATTAATCTTGTCAAGGGGAAAAGAAGATCTTGACTCCACACTAGCCAACAATCATCCCTGCTAATTTATTCCACCTCATTCAGCGTTAGCCAGAGTCTGAACCTCTCTAGCCATTGCGTCTAGAGGCTTTGCAAATGAGCTAGACCCTTCCCCATGCTTTCGCCTTTCGACTCAAGGCATCTGCCACAACATTCGCCTTCCCCGGGATGATGATACAAAATAGTGAGGTCGTAGCCTTAAATAGTTCCATCCATATCTTTGCCTCAAGTTCACATCTTTCTGAGTAAAGGACATACTGAAGGCTACGATAGGTCCGTGTAGACCTTCAACGTACCCCTATAAATAGGGTCTACATTGCTTCAATGCAAACCACTACTCCGCGGCCAATTCCAAGTCATGAGTTGGATAGTAGTTACGTCATGCAATTTAATGTTCTGAGGCATAAGCAAGTCACGTTTCTCTCGTGCATTAGCACTGCACCCAAACCGACGAATAGGATGCATCACAATTAAACAATGAAGTTCACCTCTACCGGCAGGTGAGGGTAGGTGCGGGGTGTCAACAAAGTCATTAAGCTTCTGAAAGTTTCACTACATGATTCATTCTGGAACGCCTACATATGGAACATTCCGGACTTAGTCAAAGTCGTCAATTGGGAAGCAATAGAAGAGTAATCCATTTGACCAAAGCCCCCCGCCCGTGGAGTTATCAGGTCCCCGTGTTGGTAGCTATAGTTTAGTAGTGTAGTCTAAACACCCCCCCCCCCCCCACAAAACTCCGATTTCCTGACACATTAGTGGGTCTTACCCAATTACTTCACTGTCCTCAATCTTAGAAGGATCTACCATCACACCCATCTTGCGAAACCACATTGCCCCAAGAAGGACACTGCATATAGCCAAAAACTCGCACTTAGAGAACATTGGCATTAAACTTTTACCATAAGTTTCCAATTACCATTCTCAAATGTTCATAATGTGTCTTCGTACTCACCTTGAGAGCCCATCCAGTATATCTCTATAAAATACGATCACAAAGAGGTCCAAATACGCTTAGAATTCCGTTCATCAAGCTCATCAGGGAAACGTTAGCAGGGGCTAGTCGTAGACCAAAAGACATCACTACAAATTCCGTAATGATCCATTACTGGTTCTATTATAGCAGTCTTTGGCACATTCAGTTGCTCGACTTTTCAATTGATGGATGAATAACCGGATTGCTTAGTCAAATCTTTATGACAAAGAACACAAGCACCTTGTCATTGATCGAAGAAGTCATCAATGCGAGGAAAGAGGATACTTGTTCTTCAATAGTTTTACCCTTGTTCAACGTGTCGGTAGGCTATGCACATCCGAAAACACTCCCATCCTGTCTTTCTTCACAAAACAAAACCGGATGCACCCAAGGCGATGCACTTGGGTTCTAATGAAAAGGCCCCGGTGCTCTAACAACCTTTGAGTTGTGGGGCTTTTAACTCTCTTAACTCCGCATGGGAGAGCCATTCGATAAGGGGGTATAGAAATTTGGGGCGTGTACACGGTTCAAGATCAATACCAGAAGTCAATTATCCCAATCTGGTGGACATGTACCAGGAAGATCTGCAGGGAAACACCTCACAAAAACTCGCGGTACTACCGAACGAACTCAATCGAAGGTACTTGGGTAGTGATCATTGAGATGGGCCAAGAAAGCTAAATCCCCTTTACTAAACCATTTCTTTAGCACGAATAAATGAGATGATACGCACCGGATTGGGAAGTGTAGTAACCCTCCACACTACGGATCTGTCCCAGGCTTGGCCAAGTCACAGTTTTAGCATTACAATCCAAGATCGCAAAAATTTGGAGAAAAGCCAAGAATTACACCAGGAATTACATCAAGTACCTTTCTAAAATAACCAAAATATAAATAAGGTGGTGCTCCCCACAAAGTTCACCAAACCACGGACCTATGTACCTTTTTCAACTACCACAGACTCACCACCGGTGTAGAAACACGAATAGGCAGTCAAGTTAATTCAAAATGCAATTTTCTTTAGACAATTAGCAAATGATGAAGATACAATATGAAAACGTGGAGCCAGGGTCAAAGTAATACGATGCCATGCAATCACAAAACCAAAAGATTACTGTGATAACAGCATCAGACGCCTCCGCTTCAGATCTCCCAGGAGAAAAAGCGTAACTCAATGGGGCCCTATCGTTGTCTGTCCATTGCCCCTACCGTTGCGTAGTAGTGCTCCATTGGCCCATCACCGCGGCCGTTGTGATGACCACCATTACCTCGACCACCACGTCTCCAGAAAAGCGGGCCTTCTACCATGACCACCATACCTATAGCTAGTGGGGTCTGTAACTATGGTTTGGACCAATACCTCTGGATGTCGTCCAACCCTCCCCATCCATAACACTCTCGGGGTCATGCTAGGTCTCTCGGAGGGTTGACAGTTCTGAGTGGACCCCCAAACTACAGGCTGTAGTGAAGACTGAATGGTCGACTTGATAACCTCCGGAGCTCTGTCCTCTAGAGATGGGAGAAAACCATTAAAACTCGGCCTCTCCCCTTCGAAAACTTTTCGATGTCGATGTCTGGTTGGAAGGTCGTCTGGCTTCACTTCCTTCCACCTCTATCACAAGGTTCTCAACTCTTGGAAGGATGTTGCCGTTAGCCGCTACCTGTAAGGTGCATGAAATCAGCAAACTCTGGAACCTCAAACCCATTCACAAAACGGCGAATCGTTCCTTGTGGACTGAACAAAGTTGGGTGGGCGTATTCTGGATAGTGCGCTGAAATTTAGCCCTCATAGCGTTAGACTGTCATCCTCCCTTTGGCTCTAGACTCAAGAACTCGTACCTTTTTCTATCTCATCCAAAGTCCTTGGGATATACTTCTCCATAAACAGGGAGAGATGATTCCCAAGTCAGAGGCGGGCCCCTGTTGGTTGAACTCACATGTGACCGCCACCACGTTTGGCGGTCCCTTGAACTGATAGCTCACGAACTCAACGCCAAACCGTTCTACTATACCCATCTGTGTATTAGCTCATCCCAAATACTCAAACCAGGAAACATCGGTAGCATCCTCTGATTTCTTGCGTGCCCTTAACAACTGGAGGTTTCAATTTCAAGAAAAACTACTGAACAGTTCATGCTGATTCAATTTGCATAATTGGCCCAGTAGTCAGACGTGGAAATGTGCACATTTTACCCATGATTGCATCCAGGGGGGGGGGGGAGCCATAGTAGCTGCATGTCGTACCTCGTGATGAAAAACGGAGGTGTTGTTGCAGAAACCACTGGAGGGGCCTTTGACCCTGATCGGAAACCCCCACTAAGATAAGCAAGTTACTTGGTTGATCATTCTGGGGTAGGTTGGTGGTCGGGCATTTCCTATTCTTGCCCTTGTTCATGCTCCCCCTTTCATCCCCCTCTCTTACTCACCTCCCTCGGTCTGGGAGGAGTCACCATGCACAGCCTACCATAGGATATTAAGATGGACTAGTGCTTGGTAACTGCGACCTCCTGCTTTCCTAGAGGATCGAGTCGTCCTCCCAAGACCTCTCCCACGGCCTCTTGCCGTTCGCTCTTCACGTATGCGCTACAAGCCCCCAGGCCCTATGGGCTAAGTCGTTTCTGTCTTTCTGTTGTTGCTGCTGTGCGGTCGTTGATCTGTCTAACCCATCTCGCGAAATTAGAGTGAAGACGGTCAGATACCAATTCGTATCGGCCCGATACCAATTGGACTAAGTAGTAGCATCGAAGCAAGAATGAAAGTTTGAAATTTTCAGAAAGTCTTATAGCTCCGCGTCTCTAAGGTAAAAGTAAAGGACGTCCCCCTACCGTTCTCCTTAAAAAAACTCTACGAGATGTTACGAGTGTTGATGAAACCAATGAACCGAATGCTATGATATACCAAGTTTTCACGACCGCCCCCATGACTCAGGGACGCGAATCGGGCAACCCACATTACCCCTACATTATGTGACGAACCATACCCATCTAAAACTTAAATTTCAAGATATATAAAAAGATGAAAATAAGCGGGAAAGACTTAACAATATTCAAATAAAACAAAACAATCCAATACTATTTTCCATTATTGATTACCCAAAATCTGGAAGCATCATCACAAGAACATCTATCTCAAATATACTGTAAATAGGAATGTCTAAGAACAAAATAAATAAAAAAGCTAGCCATGCCGGAAGTTCAAACGGAATCAAGACTTGAGAGAAGAAGACCCAGTCAAGTCTAGACGACATGTAGTCCCCACCTGAATTACCAATGAAGGAAGGAAATGGCTAGAATCACTGTGGCGTTGGAACGTTGGACGGAACGTTTTTGCTTCAGTACCACCAAATGAACAAAGAGGAAAATCATGAAAATAGGGGGTCAGTACAACCACACGTAATTAGCAGATAATCGCCAACTCAAAATAGGGAACAGTATATATTCAATAAAATGTAAATAAACTCACAATATCAAATGTCGCCAATAACACACATGAATTCATAAACTCAACTACAAACGAGTTCACACATGGGACTCAAGCCTCAATACCATACTCTTTTGGGGGCATTCAAGGTTTATAGATTCGAGTATATTCACCTCTATCTTTAAAGATTCATTATCTTTATTAAGCTTGTGTCGGGTTACGTGACAATCCGGATCCTCTATTTCTATCCATAGTGCCGTGAAGTGGCACTCCGATCCTGCATTCTATCCTGGTTACCGGAACGTCGGCACTACGATCCTCATATTCCACTTCTATCCTGGGGGTTCTACCCGGAACTGGCCCACCGCAGATCCTCATATTCATGCTATCCCTGGTACCGGAACGTGGCACCCGATCCCCCTAATTCAATCAAGCCTTTCTTTTTACACTAAGGCATCATTATTCTCAGTATATAATTCTATTACAAGCCTTCTTTCATACTAGGCATCACATTAATCATTATATTAATATATCAAATTGAATTAGGGTTCTTTTCAAGCTTGGGATGGCAATAACTTCAGCATGCTTTCGTTAATTCATCACAATTTTATAATCATAATCAGCAAGCATAACAAACTTAAGCACATAGCAGGTTACAATTTCCTATCAACACATAATATTCACTATTAGATTCACTACGAAACTCATAACATAAACCATAAATACATACCTCCACAGAAGAAATTGAATCAACAAAGGCGATCTCTACTTCGTTTCTCTCTCTCTAATCGTTCGTTTATCCTCTCTCTTCTGTTCTTTCTTTTGTTTTGTTATTCAACACCATCCTTATGTTTTTACCCTTAATTAGTATATAATTAAGAATGAAATATGGACAATATAATACCCACTAATTTAACTGTAAGGTTACCTCTTTTAACCCCCCAAGTAATTAGGACTTCATTAAACATTAACCCTTCTAACTTTTAAGTAAAGCTAAGGAATAGTCAAAAGTCCCTTAAAACGTGTACAGAAATCGACCCGAACGGGATTTGCGGCTTAGCCAGTGACGGGCACGTTCGCGCCTGCGGACGTCCGTGCCTGCTGTCAGTCACTAAGGTACAGAGACTTGTTTTTAGTGGATGGCCTAGGACGGGCCTAGAGCCTGCGACGGTCCGTCCTGCCATTCCGTTCTGGCGTTCAGAGAGTCGATTTTCAGAACCAATTCAGATTTTCAAGTGTTTGAAAAGACACCCTCCACGACGGTACGTCGTGCCTTGACCGGTCGTCGGTGGCCCGTAACCTATGCCAGTTTCCCCGAAATAAAAATCTGGTGCTCAAAATCAAAAAGACCTAAAACAGGTCGTTACATCATTTGCCATTGTACGAAAGTTTAGAATACAAATAGACCCCGATTTACTATAGAATGTTCCTTAATTGCACTAATTTTTGTCCAATACAATCCCGAAGATAAGGCCAGAGTAAATTTTTCTACAACAGTAGTTCCCTCAGAGACATTTGTGTCTTAGACCAAGATATGTCAAGATTGGCATTTCATAAAATGGTCTTTGATGTGAAAAACATTTTCTAAAAAATATTTCAAAATCCAATAAGTTTCTCTGCGATCTATGGAAGAAAAAATGACATTATTTCATTCTGAATTTAGTTCCACCCGTTTGGGCCAAAAGTGATAATGACTCTTCCGTAGCCCTTAATCAAATTAGTCTACCATATATCGATGTAACATTCATATTTTCATACTCAAATAAGAAAAATATTTTTTATTTTTGAATATCGTGTGTTGTACAAGAATCAACTAAGAAAATATCTGCATAATTTGATAATTTACTTGGAGAATTATCCATATCTTCAAAAGTAATGAATTAAATTTATATTAAATAATTAATTACCTTTTATTAAGTAATTTAAGAAATAATGCAAGTACTAAAATGACTTTTAAATCATTAATAATGCATAAGACTGGCAACGGATCGGAACGGGATCACGAACCGAAACGAATAGTTACCTGACCAGAACGGGATGCGTTTACCAATTCGTTGACCGGTACCAGAATGAACCAGATTGGAATTATTGGGATGAATACTCGATTTCGTTTCGTCCCACTATATACCGGGATGGAACCAGAACGGACCGTGATGGAATCGGAATCGTCCAACATTCATATTGCCATACTCAAATGAGAAAAATATTTTTCATTTTTTTAAAATATCATGTTCTGTGTGTGTTACAGATCACCTAAGCCAATGTCTCATATTTGATAATTTGACTTGGAGAAGGATCCATATCTTCAACTAGGAATGAACTAAATTTTTTTATATTACATGATTAATTATCTTTTATTAAGTAATTTAAGGAAATAATGTAGTATTTAACATGACTTAACTCATTAATAAATGCATAAAGGACGGGGCAACGGGGATAGTGAACGGATCACCGAACAGGAATGAATTGGTATCGGATCGGAAAAGGACGCATTGACCGGTACCAGGATGAACTTGACCGGAATTATCAGAACGGATATTCGGTTCTGTCTCGTCCCACTATATTTTGGGATGGAATCGGAACAGACCGGAACGGACCAAAATGGAACGGGATGACACATCTTGTTATTTCAAAAATGAATTTTTGAAATTATGAAAATATGAATTTTTTGTTATTTTTCTAAGTTTAAATTAATTGTTTTTAAATTTACAATGTAATTTTTACTTATGTTTATTTTAAAGATTTTTTTTTTTTTAAAAAAAATTAACTTATTACGTTTGCAAGTAATGTCTAATTAAGGTTTCAAGATTTAAATTCTTTTGAAGTTTATTATACTTGTAAGTTATTTATTATTATTCAATAATATATTATAATTTTATAATTTATATTTATAACTTGTGTCTGGGTAATCTTCGAAGTTTATAACTTTATAAGTTATTTACTCATTATCATTAATATTTATAATTATAAGTAGAATTATAAATTGTTGTCTATAATCTTTGGACTGGTTATATTTTGTCTTTATACGTTCATTATTTATATTCATGAACCCAGTTAGCTAATATGTATTAAGTAACAGTTATAACTTATTGTCTGTAATATAAATAAATTAAATTTGTAATTTTTAAAAAAGTAAATAAAAAATAATGATAAACAATTAACCAAATTAAAATATATCAATTTAATTATTAAAATTGTTAACTAGTACAATTTACATTAACAACTTTGTAGAGCTGAATGTTTAACCACACACTTCTAGGAAGGGTTCGTTTCAACTAAGTCTCGTCAGTAATTCTAATAGTTGTATCGTCTCGTAAAATTTTCGTTCATAACTCAGCCTATAAATTGGACTGTAGTGTAGTCCAACTTCTGGTATTGGTAAAGCTAGTTGATGATATTGCAGTTCGATGTCCATAATCAATACACATTCAATGGCTGGGATCTTATGAGAAGTTTTCCAAATTTTGAATAGCTTTAACTATTAGACGTTAGAAGCACTTGACATTTCTTTGCTCAACCATTTATTGAATCTCTAAATAACACTGATTATATACAAGCTGTTGGAGTCACAACTATGGGCGTCGAAATACCGAATATACATGTGGTCCGGCAGAACCAATGTTAGATAATCAGATAGTCCCGACGCACCTATTTACAAAAAGTTGCCTCCGAAGCTAAGTTGATGATTCTTGAATTGACAAGCACATCCTTCCATTATCCTTACTAAGTTTTAGAAACCTTGAGTTCCAAGAGCCCTCCACAATTCATCAGTCTGCTGATATAGCCTTCCATAGTTGTTAAATCATCCAAACACCTGTTCAAGATAGTAAACAAAAGTCACATTATTAGAAGAGTCCAAGACCAGTTAATGTTTATTCTCATGAGACCATTGATGCATAGGCGTTTGAGGAATGTAACACTTATCTAAGGAAGAATATTGATCATACATTTTAGCCAAGTAAGTTTATACTATTGTTGACATGTGAGAAATCAGGTCTATCGTTAGGTTTAATATCTAAATTTTGAGAATGTATTGCAATAAAGGTACATTTGAAACCTATCTTTATATCGGGGTTGAAAAGAGTTGTAATTAAATAAATGGGGGATGGAAAAAAATAGTTTAAAAATTTTGTAATCATCACTTTTTTCATCAAAAACAAAAAAAAAAAATCCATTTTTTTTTTTATTATAAAAAAAAATAAAAAAAAAAAAAATATGCAGTGGCACAATAACATTATTTGTTTTTATTTCAAAAAACATAGATGAAAATCTCACATATGTGTATTAAATTTCAGAAATAGTTAGGATAATATATTCAAGAAATTTTTAGTAGCATCATAAATGATCTAAGTTCATTTCTTCCTCCCATCACTTATCATAGGTTTAAATTCAGGAGAACATTATGATTATTAAAACAACGTAGTTAATAGGTTGTGTATATGCATACGCAACTTCAAGCATATCATAAAAGGATTTCATCTAGTTTTTTACATGCTTCAGAAACCCTTTTCTAACACATGGAAGTTTAACTGGCATTACAAAATACGTTTAAATGACTAATCTCTACTACTACCATTCATATGAAAATAAAAAAAAACAGCATTCTTAATTTTATCACAAAAAACTAATTTTAAATGAATTTCATACGTCACTAACAATCAAATTTAATATATGCGCAACACATCTAAATGAAAAAAACATATTTAATAAATAGGACAAAATCTAGGTTAGAGAATATTAATATCATTTAAATTAGCAGAAAGAAAAATTCTTTAACAGTAATACTAATGTAACGTTACTACAAAGATCAAAAAATATAAAAGTTCCTTTTCCCAACACCAGTAATAGAAATATACATTCCCATTTTTTCATTTGAAAAATTTTATATACCAATAATTTTTTTTGTTAAATCCAATTATAATCAAAATCTAATGCCACAATAACAGTTAAATAATCAAAACCATTAAGGACTACGATCCCATATTAGTACTAATAGCCAACTAACCCAATCCAATAGTTCCAAAATAGACACCTAAATATTGACAATGTTTTCTTGAAATTCCAAAAAAAATCTCGTTGTTACCATGCTTATTGATAAATCTTTAAAATAGGCGATTAGATGTTTCACGACATATATGCATAAACCAGATGTCCAAAAACTACAAAGGTATTAAACCATAAACAACAACACATTTTTAGCAAAAAGTTTCAGGAGCACGATCCTTGTTATAGTTCGAGTGTGTGAAAGAGTTCCACTTGGGTTCGAAGTATTTATTTAAATTCACCTTGAACCATATTTGATCCTCTATCGATGCTTCAGCGCTAGAAAGTTTGCACCAACTTCAAGAGAAGGGACATATATGCCAAACCCACTCTTTACTTATGCTTGCTTAAACCAAATCTTTTTTAGTCCCCCGTTGAATCTCACTACCACCAAAATGTATATTTTGAAAATGCTTGGTTACAAATATTACATATACAAAAGTTCTTTCTTTATTCAAATAACAAACTTTCCACAATGTGATTGTAAAGAACGTTATACCTTGAGTCCTTACCTCTAGTTGAAATAATAGGGGGACGAGTAGTTGAAACCGGAGGTGAACCTTCTAGTACCTGTTACATATTACGGTGGGATAGTCAGTTTGTATAATTAAAATCTACTTCTTCTCTTAAATTTAATTCTTCATCACTTTCCACTTCTCATTTCTTGATGAATACCAGTAATGTCTTTCATAAAGTTCATGGGGACTTATAGGAAGTATACGAATAAATATCTATAGGACTGGAACGGAAAAAAAAACTAGTTTCATTACATGAGTACATTTATCATATTCATTCTAACAAAAGCTTGCAGGCTTATGTCAGTTTGACCAGCTTTTAAGCTGAGCCAAAACAGGCTCTTAGACTTTAATTAAAGCTGCATGGAGCATGGGGCGGGGGGGAGGGGGGGGGGTGCAACTTTTAATTAAAGTTGCAGAGGAAGGTCGCGGGGAGGACTTCGGGGGAGTTGGGTAAGGGCGGGAGGTAGTATATTTTATTTAATATAAAATATAATATATAATTTATATAAAATATAAAATATAAATTAATTAATAAATATTAATTAATCTGAATCAGAATGAACCGGGATAAATCGATAACGGTACATCGATATCAAATTTCAATTTCATTCTGTTTTGCGTACCGATTCAAAACATCCCGTCCTATCCCGTAGGCAACCGAACCGGGATGAACCAGAATGGTATCGGTACGTCCCGTTCCATTGTCCAGTCTTAATAATGCACAAGATTTTTATCACTCAAACCTTTCACAATAAATTTGATCTAGTTTAACATGTATAAAATTAGTATTAATATAATTATTTAATATCTTGAAAGGACATTTGAGTGACAAAAAGGGAAAGATGTTTTTCACTTACCAATTTAAAGAGTGCTTTTACTTTTATATTAAATATAACTTATATATTTTCCTTTTATGGTCACAAACATTATGAGGAAACTATAATTTTAATATTTTTCAATTCTTCTTCAAATTATAAGATTTCAACTCACATTTTCCATTGGTGCATGGATAAATATGAGCACTTTAACTATTTATTTTCCGCATTATGATCAATATAAAATAACAAGTATTAATAATGACCCCTTCCACCACATCAAAAATAATTTATTTTAATTGCTTCACGTTTCTCATCTTTTCCTTTTCCCCTTTATTAGTTTGAAGCTGAGTTAAGATGATAGCTTGAACTTGATATGAAGTTTTGATGATTTAACAAACTTATCGATTAACAAGGAAACATAATCCTTATTATTGGAAAATGCTGACAATAAGACTGGAATGATAAAACTTACTGTGAGGTTATATTTGTGCTGCTATCACATCAAAAAAGGGGGAAAATGTTTTATATTAGGTGTTTTGGGGGGTATGATCATCAACAAATCGATGGGGACCTGGTTCCTGGTAGATGCTCTAGTCAGATAACCAATGGGTTACGGTCATACAAAGGTTGTATGTCAGGTGTAGGTGAAAAGTCAGTATCCTACACAATAAGGAAGAGCGGTACGAAAATTGTAATGTTTCAGTATCTCCCTAATGCAGGACCTTGGTACCAGGAGAGTTTCCTCCATCAGTACATAATTGGTTAAAGCTGTTAAAGCTTGTATGGTCAAAGAGGTTGGTAATAAGCGTCAGTGTACTACACCAATAGAATGGAGGAGGGTGTTGGCCACCGGATAATACACTCTTTATGTTTGATACTTTAGCATTTTGACAAAAACACCCATATTTATATTCATTCCTACCAAAGAAGGAAGTCCGCCACAAGCCTTTCAAGAACACCATATAGAAGTTTGCAAGGGGACCTTGTTCCCGAAAGCAAGGGATCCTGGTACCCACAAAGACTGCGACGTGAAAAAGGACGAAAAGAACAGCTTGTCAGAAAAGTATCATCTCTGATGCGGGTTAGTTGTGCACAACTTTTTCAACATCAGATCTTCGCCATGGGATGACTTCAACGAAATTTGTGGGCAATTGTATTATCATCTTTCAAAAAAACCAACAAATTTAATGACTTGGCAAATTAACTTGGATTTTCTTAATAAATTCACCAAGCTTTAAACAGAAGACCATTCTTAAGGAAGAACATTGCTCAACTAACATGCGGACCTCATAGATGTAAAGACGAATCTTTGTTGTATTTCAAGAGCTTGGTGTCTATGTACTTACATGTAAAGTTGTTCCTGAAATCTATTAAAGGATTCGGATATTTGTTTTGGGTTTGTAACAGTCTAAAGAGTTAAGGTTAACTGATTTAGTGGATAAATTGTTTTGAGCTTAGTCAAATCTACGTCATTAGAGTTAGGTGGTTTAGTGGGCGGTGTTTATCCGCTTAGGCTATCAAGCAATAGGTAGATACTTGATTCGTGAGATTGTAACTTTTTATAACATTGATTGTAACCGGGTTTCACTATGCTTGAGAACATTAGTGAAGGATCGGTTGTAAATCCTGTGAACAGGTCGTGGGTTTCTCCAGTGATGCAAAGGAGGTTTCACGTAAACTGCTTGTGTTGTGTCTAATATTGTTTAATCTTCCGCACTGTTCTTGTTGTGTCAAGGGACCTGGTCCATTGACTGTTAGTGGACGCACATATTCTAATACCCTCTTATAGTGATATTTCTTTGGTGAATGATTATCACAGGGAAAATGACTTTTCTCTTGATTGTAATTACGACCACGTCCACGACCTTTTCCACGCCTAGCATGTTGGGCGTATACCTCATTCATTTCAGGAAATGGTGTAGATCCAATGGGACGATTCTCGTAATTTTTCATTAACAAATCATTATTTCATTCATCCACTAGAAGATGAGAAATCAGTTCAGAATATTTCTTGAAATCCTTTTCTCGATATTGTTTCTATAAAAGCACACATGACGGGGACATAAAATGTGGAGACTGCACGGGCTTCGTTTCCATTCATATTCAAACATCACTAAGTGTATATCCCACATAGATTTAAAAGTTAATTCTGAATATGACCACACAACATGATAATCATTGAAAGAATCTAACCAGTCTTGTAAGCCTTTAAATAATTCCAATCACATCGTGCCCTTGGATAAATACCATCTTTCAAATGGTCAGTATTTCATTAGATTATACACAGGAATGAGTGGATCCTAAACTCTGAGATATTCAATTTTTAAAATTTCGTCAATATGATGACGTAAGAATATCATTACTTTAGTATAGTCTTGTTTTGATGATTCATTTTCAATTTTAATGGTGTATCCAAAACCCATAACATCCAAATGAATTTCAACTTCTAGTACCCATGAAAGGTAGTTCTTCGCCAAATAATGAAGAAAAACGAACTCAAGTTTAGTAAGATTAGCCATAATAAAGAAGAAAAATAATAATACCTTAGTCTTCAAATTTCTTCAAACTTTAAGAAAACAAAGTTTCGTACTGATAACGTGTTATAAAATAAAGACTAAATATAAAAATTAAACTAATTACAACCAGACGAGAAAAATGTAGTAGAGAGATAAAATAGGAAACTTTTATCTTCTTTATTTTTGATATACTTTCCATATAACTTATAATGCCTTTTATAGATATAAGAGAGGTACAATGAACATTCATTAATTTTGTTTTCAACAAATAAATAATTGTTACGAAGTCATAAAGAATTAATACAACTTCATTTATAATGAAAAAGTAAGTTATACACTTTTTCTTATAATATTTATAACAATAATTATGTCTCAATATCAAATAGTATTCATGTTTCTTCTTTATCTACATAAACTTTTTAGAAACCTCATTCTCTCCCTACATGTTACTTTATATTTATCAATTTTCACGCTATGCGTATTTCTTAATAATTTTAAGAACTTCCATAACAAACACAAAATAAATAATATATTTTAATCATTAAAAAATATTTATTTTAAGCAATCAATATAAATTTTAAAATTTATTAGTAATTAGCACATTTTCCAACATAATTAAGTTGCTAACTAAATCAATAGAAAGTAATTATAAATTTTATAGATGATTAGTACTTATAGAAGAACTTCGATCATCATTAAGATAAAATCACGAGGATGTGGTATTTCTTTAGGATGTATTCTAGCATTTTAAAATATTAATATGAATTAAAAGAATTTATAGACTTACTACAGTCACAAGTTCATATAAAAATCAAACTTTACAAATATCATAAAAATACATAAGAATGAAAGAGATAATATACACACGTGTCATTATGACTTTAATCGTTAAAAATAAAAGAAAATAATATCAATACATAGTTGTCTAAGCTCTTGTCGATATACACTTCGCAAACTTATCTGTGTTCAAAAACTTTTTTCTTCTTTTCCAAGTAAAACAAAAGCAGAGGAGAGACATTGCTTTTTTTTTTTTTGATACACTTCACAAATCTATCATTATTTAAAAACTTTCATCATTTATGTAATATAACGAGCGTTGAAGGTTATCCTTCATTTTGTATTTAATTTGTACAAGCTTAAGATTGAAAATTTTATTGTAACATCAGGCGTGATTCGATAGTGTTTAACTTACATGGCCTTTCTAAATGTATTAAATATTTATGGAAAAATATATATTTATTAATTACTGTTATAAAAGAACCAAAAGTAACTAAACTTAAAAGAAAGACAATTGAGGGAGAAAGTACTATGTTTATCACTTTTCGTTATTTCATACAAATGAAGTACAAAGCCTTTATATAGGCAATATACATGTGGTAGTGGATGGAATACACTAGCCCTCCAACACTTGGCGCACGCTGAACGCAAATAATACACTTTCAAGTTTGTCAAGCACGCACTATCCATATGTCATAGTGAGACATTCACATTCACAACACTTCCCTTGGGATGTCTATGTAAAAGAAAAGTTAAAATAAAATATATATAGACATTCAAAACACGCATTACTTGTTGTCTCATTAAAATCTTTTTAGAAAAATCTAGTGAGACAAAATAATTAAGAAAAAAAAAATTGTAACACATATTTTAACCCCCATGATGAAGACCACGATTGAGATGGTTAAATTTTCACATTCCAGTCTTGTCTATTCTTCTGAAGAGTTAAGGCTGGTAAAGATTTAGTGAATAGATCTGCTGAATTATCGCTTCAACGAATTTATTGTATATCCATTTCACTATTATTCTGAAGATCATGAGTGAAGAATAATTTTTGGAAAATGTGTTTTTCTCTATCTCTTTTATGAAGCCTCCTCTTAATTGAGTTATGCATGCAACATTATCTTCAAAGAGCACTGTGGGTACCTTCACATTAGACTTCAAACCACATCTTTTTTTGATGAAATGTTTTAGTGATCTCAATTACACACATTCTCTACGTGTTCCATGAATGACTATTATCTTAACATGATTTGAAGAAGTAGCGATAATAGATTGCTTTCTAGATCCCCATGATATAATTGTACCTCCGAATGTGAACAGATAGCCCGTTTGAGATCAAACTTTATGTGTGTCAGATAAATAATCTGCATCTGCATGACTAACAAGATACACACTATCTTTGTTAGTATAAAGTAGACCCACACCACCAGTCCCCTTTAGATATCACAATATATGTTTGAATCTATTCCAATATTTTCCTGTAGGGGAAGAATTGTATCTTGCTAACAAATTAATAGAAAATGCTATGTCAAGTCTTGTAGCATTAACAAGATACATAAGTGCACTAATTCCACTAAAATAACGTATTTCAGGACCAAAAGGCTCCTCATTCTCTTCTTGAGGTCGGAATGGATCCTTACTCACTTTAAGTGATCAGACAATCACTGGAGTACTTAATGGATATGCTTTGTCCATGTAAAATCGTTTCAAGTTTTTCTCAGTATATGCAGATTGATGGATGAAGATCTCATCTACAAAATGTTCTATTTGTAGACCAAGACAAAGTTTTATCTTTCCAAGGTCTGTCATCTCAAATTCTTTTTTTAGATATTCAATTTTCTTTGGACCTCTTTTGGAGTTCCAATGAGATTAATGTCATCAACATAAAGAACAAGAATAACAAAACCCAATGTTATTTTCTTAATTAAAAAATACAGGGAGAAATGACATCGTTTAGATAATCTTGTTTTATCAAGTACTCACTGAGGCAATTATACCATATGCGCCCTGATTGTTTTAAGTCATATAATGACTTTTATAATCTGATTGAACATATTTTCCGAGATTTGAACTACGTTCTTCTGGAATTTTAAGTCCTTCTAGAACATTCATATAAATTTTAATATCAAGTGAGCCGTAAAGGTAAGTTGTAACGACATTCATAAGATGAATTTCATGATTTTTATGTACAACTACACTGATGAGATATCAAAAAGTTGTTGCATTTATAATTGGTGAATATGTCTCTTATCAGTTCGACACAGAATGTTGAGAGATCCTTTGCCACAAGTGGCCTGTATCTTACATCACCCATATATCTCATTGTTTACATCGTTACAAAGACAGATTTATAGCCAACATATATAACATCACTAGGTGTTTGGACTACAAGTCCAAAAATATCACGTTTAACAAGTGAATTCAGTTCTGATTGGATTGCCTCTTGCCATTTTGGACAATCACATCTTCATCGACATTCTTTGACAAATTTAGTCTTAAGATCTTCACTGTCTTGCATAATATTAAGTGCAATATCATATGTGAAAATATTATCCACTATTATATTCGATCGATCTAAATTTATCCCATCACCTGTAGAACTTATTGAAAGTTGTTCATTTACTTGAGTCTTGGGTTCACATATATCTTCAGGAATATCAAAACTAATCAGACTTTGAATCTCTTCCTGAGATTTTTTTGCAGTGTCATTTTTCGTACTTCTTTTTCTAGGATTTTTATCCTTTGAATCCAATGGTGTACCACACTTTAGGCGTATTTGTGATTAAAAATCCATGACACTTGTATATGATCCTTTGGGTACGTCAATTCGGATAGAAACATTTACTGAAGGAATATATGACTTTGTTTGTTTTTCAAATTAATAAATGCGTCTGACATTTGATTTGTTATGTTTTGCAAATGGATTATCTTTTGGACCTCTTGTTCACGCAGGGGAACGTGGATCAAAATGAGATAATGATGAAACTTTCCATGCAATTTCATTGTTATGTTCCTTTTTCTCTCCCCATAATCGCGAAAAATTTATTTCATCGAATCGACAATACGCAAAACTTGTAGTGAATAAATCTCTTGTTAATGTCTCAAGATACAATATTATGGAGGGTAAATCAATCCCAACATATATGCCTAACCTTTTTTGGGGCCCATCTTGTATGCTGAGGTGGTGCTATTGGCACATACACAACACATTCAAAAAATTCGTAGATAAGCAATATTCGGCTCATAACCAAATACTAATTGTGATGGAGAGTATTTATTATGATGAGTACGTCTGAGATAAATAAGTGATGTTGCATGTAATATAGCAGGACCCCAAACAGTAGTTGGCAACTCAATTTTCATAAGTAAAGGTCTTGCTATCAATTGTAAGAACTTAATAATGACTCATCAAGACATTTTGGGTATGAACATGAGCTATAGGATGTTCAAATTTTATCCTTACTAATAAGTAATAAGCATCAAAATCTTCGGATGTGAATTCGCCAGCATTATCAATGCGCATTGCATTAATGATATAATATGAAAATTGATGTATTAATCTTATCATTTATGCCACTAATTTTGCAAATGCCAGGTTGCAAGATGATAAGGAAACACATGAGAACATCTTGAAGATGCGTATATTAGGATCGTAAAATATCTAAACAACCGACTAGATGGGTGAATAGGTCCACATATATCCCCATATATACGGTCCAAAAATTGAGGGGATTCAATGTTAACCTTCATTAGGGATGACCTAGTAATCAATTTGTCTTGACAACAAGCAGCACATGAAAATTCATTACAAATAAGAATCTTCAGGTTCTTTACTGGATATCCATTTGAGTTTTCAATGATTTGTCTCATCATTATTGATCAGGATGACCTATTGGGTCATGCAAAAGCACAAAAGTTTTCAAGTTAGTAAACTTCTGATTTACGATAAAGTGTTCTTCAATTGCAAGGAAGCTTGATACAATTCAACCAAGTGCCTTGGCGTACGATAAATACGGAACCAATGCCCTTTTCAACAACATCAATAATATTTGTTGTTTGAATTTTTCTTTTGTACCACTTCATGCTTTTCATCCTTATTTTTACACTGCTGGTGGTGAAGGTTACTATTTAGTACAACATGATCACCATGATTGAAATTTCTTCCTCGACCACGGCCACAACCACAATATTTTTCACGCATAAATTGGTAAAAAATATTTACTTCAGGAAATGTCAAAGAACTAGTAGGTCAACTTTCATTGTTCTTCATCAGTAAGTCATGATGTTTTTTACCAACAAGGAGATGTGAAATTAATTTTAAATATTACTTGAATCCCATGTATCGATATTGTTTTTGCATGATCATATTTGAGACGGGGAAAGTTAAAAATATTTTCTCGAGCATATCATGGTTATTGATACTTTCTCCGCATAATTTTAATTGTGAGATAATTTAAACATAGAAGAGTTATACTCACTGATAGATTTAAAATCTTGAAGTCTCAAATGGATCTAGTCATAACGTGCCTGAGGAAAGATTACCAACTTCAGGTGTTCATATCTATCTTTTAAGTTGTTCCACAACACCAGAAGATCTTTAAAATGAGATATTCTATTTTCAAACTCTCATCAAGGTGATGAAGGAGAAATATCAATGTCTTATCACAGTTAATTTCAACCTGATTATTTTCTTGGAGTGGGATGTCTGCTAGACCCACTCGCCATAAGATGAATTCTGCATCGGGTGGGACCAAGATTAAATAGATTTTCCCACATATGTCTAGAGCAAGAAATTCAATTTAAAAAAAGTAAAGTTTTAAGAAAATATTTTTTATATCTTCGAGACTTTTAATGTCTTTACTGGAACTAGCAAATCTCATACTGATAACGTGTTATAAAATAACCAAGAGTAACTAAACTTAAAAGAAAAGACAATTAAAGGAGAAAGTACTATGTTTAATCACTTTTCGTTATATCATACAAATGAAGTACATAGCCTTTATATAGGCAATATACATGTGGTAGTGGATGACAGGCACTAGCCCTCCGTCACTTGGCACACGGTGCACATAAATAACACACTTTCAAGCATGCACTATCCATATGTCATATTGAGACATCCACATTCACAACAATTGCGATATATTGGCGTATGTATTTATTTTATATAAATTTTATAATTTATTAATATTTTAGTGGAGATAGCAAGTCTAGTTACGTAAAAGATTAGTAGTTTATTAGATTTACTTTATTCAAAATAATTTCTCATCTGTTGCAGTGTATGCAAAAGATATATATATTCTACCACGAGCCTACATAATGCCTAAGTGTATATATAATGGGATAGAATTTAATGAATGACCCATATGTACACCTATGACTTTGGGGGAAAACGTATGTGGTGATTAATCACAAATGAATTAATTATAATGAAAGTTATCCATTATTTTTCTTGTTTACATTTTCAATATATTTTGTATGGGCACTGTTAGTTTCTTTTAGGGCTATTCCTTTCTCTTTTTTGCTATGATTCCTGGGATTTGTGATTTTCAAGATACAGTGTGATATCAAAGAATCAATAATAAATTTCTATATTTGGGTAATGTCTATTTCGTGTCAAGTTATATAGTAGAAAGGATTTTTGTGATTATGGAATTATAATGATTGTCTGATCATGGGTTATGATTATGATTATGAGGTGCGATATAGCAATTGAAAAGAATTTAAACTTAGATATATTTTTAGTTTTTAAATGTCCTGGTCTATTACTGATGAGTTGACAGAGGACTCATAGGTAAGGAATGTCTTTTGTCATTAAAATTGGTAATGTTTTTGTAACGACGTTTAGCGTTTAAGCAAATGATTTTATTCTGGAAAAAATGGCGAGTTCGACGGAGCCCCACGCCGAACCGTCATCGGGCAACGACGGACCGTCGTGGGGGGTCCGTTCCAAAACACTTAGAAAATTAGAAGTTAGGTACTGAGATCAACATCTCTCGTACGTCACGACGACAATGACAGTACGGAGGAACGGTATGGGTCGAGGACAGTCACAGGCAATTCAGAAATTACCCTCTGAACTCTGTGGACGGAGCAGCAGGCGGAACGTAGCCGGCGCGACGGGCAAGGTCGCAGGCTGACAGATTAATTAGCACCAGGCGTGTTAGCTAATCCGGTTCAGGATTAGCAGAGGTGCAAAGTAATTTTAAGGGGCGTTTTGGAATTGCTGACTTTAATTATAAAGCTAGGGGTAATGGTAATAAGTCTAATTTACTGGGGGTTAAAAGAGGTATCTTAAGTTAATTAGTGGGTTATTATGCCAGCCTAACTTAAGTATATTGCTAATTAGGGTAAAAAGAAAGAGGGTGGGTTGAATAAGAAAACGAGAAGAACAAAGGAGAGAGAGATAACGAAAAGAAAAAGGGGAGAAACGAAAAGAGGGGAGGAAACAAAGGCTGCTGGGGAATTTGCTTTGCTGTGATCACACATTCTTCGGTTGGAGGTAGTGTTATGGTTTTTCATACTATTCGTAGTTAAACTCTTTAATAGCGAATGAGATGTATTGGGAGTTATGGTAAACCCTTGATATGTTAATTGTATGTTGTATGAATGTGATATATATTGTGAAAAATAAGCAGATGAAGCTGAGAA